>JAJJWX010003909.1:0-1200000 GCA_023529315.1 Papaver bracteatum
TCTTCGTTCCTTCACTTGGGGACTATCTGCATTTGGACTAACGGATTTCCGCTTGGGATCCATAAGCAGTGGATGTTCCGCTAAAACCGCAGGAGAAGGCTTATCCCGACGATTCTCTACCACATCGCTCAGGAATCCATGAATAACAAGGAACTCATCATGCCAGAATATGTTGTATTTGGAGTTCATTGATGGATTCCATTCTGCGAGAAAAGGCAGACTTTTACCCGACACAAGAGCGCTAACATCGAGAACAGTTGATAACGGGATTTCTTGAACAATCGGCTGGCGAACAAATGGGACTCCTTGGTCAAAACCCATATGTCGAGTAGCCCTATCAACATTATAAGAAATCGCTTTGCAAGCTCCTCGGAAAAAAGATGGCACGTGACCAGGCGTGCACCTAAGCATGAACACCATCTCTCCAACGCTCAGGCCCTCATCATCAGAATAAAAATACATGTTCGAAGCAGGATAAAAGGTACTAACCTGAGTTATGGATGCATGCACTGGAGCCCATGGACGAAAATTAACTACATATGAGTTGTCAAGAAACCTAATCAGTTTCAGACCAGTTTTTCGGCGCCTGTTCGACCAACACAGTATTCTGGAGCCACCCCAAGACTCGGGAAGTATGGCCAACGATTTTGGGGCATACTTCTCGAAATGCTCCCACAACCATCCCTAGAGAAAAGCGATGAACATACGAATCCACCTTCATATGGCCGTTCGAGGTACGCATGTCCGAAACCAGCTGATCCAGGTGTGCATACAGAGAACCAAGAAACAAACCACCAATGGGGAGAATGACACCCTTTTCCAATTTTATGGCAAACTTGATAAGTTCCCATCTTATCTATTTCTTGCCCGAGCCGTCGTCAAAAATACCCCTGGATATCCAAAGAGCCAAGAATGCCGTGACATGAAGTACGCTATTTTTCTGGTCCGACTCCAACTCATCAGGAAACCATTGAGACACCCACCAGTCATAAAAGCACTTCGTCCCATTTTCCTTCCGAACGAATCCATTTGACTTCGCAACCAGGGTGGCGCGCATTTCTTCTTCATCTGTAGACAGCCTGGCGTCGAGGTTTCCAATTACAGGAAGATTTAGCAACACATCCACGCTCTCCAAAGAAATAGTCATTTCGCCCCACCTGCATACGGCCGTATGGGTGTCTGGAAACCACCTGGAAACAAAAGCGACCAAGCCTGGAATGTTTTTCCTAATTTGAAGCAGTAATTATTACATAAAGCATGTATAAATTATTTTTATCAGACACAAGGGGGTCGTTCTGGGCACAAACCAACTGGTTTCAAAGTTATTTTTTTTTACGAAAAAAAATGGGGACTGCAGACTCTACATTACCATGCAGCCCCAAAACTCGTGCCCAGCCAGATAGACATACCCAACAACAAAGAAAAGCGGATCATGCACATGGCTACACCAAGACAAGGAGTAAAACCTAAAAACTAGGTTTTCATGGGAAAAGGAATGGCAATTACTATTGCGTGCCTACTTTGCACAACGAGTTGGAGTGGTCAACTTACTACGGACATGGAAAGGTACGCCTGCAACTAGGGTTTTCACAATAAATAAAAAAGAGCAAAAGAAATGAAAGTCAAAGGGAAGTACTGGAAGACATACCTAATCCGATCGTCCGCTTCACCGCTACCAAACAACAAAAGAAGAAATAATGAAGGTGTAAGAGAGAGGCGGGCCATCCTTTTATAGGCGTGATACTTTGGAGTTCGAACAAGGAAAGGATTTCCAATTTTGAGCCAAGGAAGGAAAAGAGGAAGCCGGTCCATCAAATACCAATTTCCACGTCCAAGACCACTCACGCCATGCCACGGCACCATCACGCCATACCCCGGACCCACCGCGCATAGCCGCCCATGTATGCCATTGCCGCGGCCCTAGCCAATCCATCGTTCCATCACCGCGGCCCTACCACGCCTAGCCGCCCCTGCACGTTCCACCATGCCATTACCGCGGCCCAGACCACGCCACCTCTTGGCCACTCGAGCCAAGCCGTCCACTTGCTTCGCCTTCCAAGAACGCGCCCCCTTCGCCTTGGAGATGTACGACCAGACCAAGCCGGTAACTTTCATCCCAAAACTCCACGGTCTGCATTCCTAGTACAACTTACGCAGGGCCGCCAACACGGGAAGACAAAACTCTCTTAACCACTCAAAAAGGTTAGTCGGATTCTCCTGACCCTCTTTGCGATGATTTACATCTCGATTCCATCCTTGTCTGTCACCATCATATGCTTACCTCAAAACAAGGAACCTGTTCCGAGCTAAGCATGGGACTTAATGTTGATGATGGTTTTTAGCTTAGGGTTAAAATCGTAAAACACTAAACCCTAGCAGACAGTGACGTCACAACATTTAAGTGATAAAGCATTTACTGAAAAGCCTTTAATGTGTCTCTAAATAATTACAGGGGTACCTTTTTTCAAATTAGGGTTACAAGCAAAATCCTAATTCACCTATGTGTCAATGGCAAATCGTTCCAGCCACACCGACCGCGCCAAAGCATGCCAACCATGCAAGCCACACCTCTGTGCCAATGGCAAATCATGCCAGCCACATCGACCGCACCAAAGCATGCCAACCTTGCTAGCCGCACCTCTGTGCCAATGGAAAATCATCCCATCCACACCGACCGCGCCAAAGCATGCCAACCATGCTATCCACACCTCTGTGCCAATGGAAAATCATGTCATCCATGCCGACTGCACCAAAGCATGCCAACCATGCTAGCCGCACCTCTGTGCCAATGGAAAATCATGCCAGCCACATCGACCGCGCCAAAGCATGCCAACAATGCTAGCCGCACCTCTGTGCCAATGGAAAATCATGTCAGCCACACTGACCGTGCCAAAGCATGCCAACTATACTAGCCGCACCTCTATGCCAATAACAAATCATGCCTGCCACACCGACCGTGCCAAAGCATGCCAACCATGCTAGACGCACCTCTGAGCCATTAGAAAATCATGCCAGCCACACCAACCGCGCCAAAGCATGCCAACCATGCCCCAGCAGCACTCCTGTGCCAATGGAAAATAATGCCATCCATACCGACCGCGCCAAAGCATGCCAACCATGCAAGCCGCACTTCCGTGCCAATGGAAAATTATGCCAGCCACACCTACCGCGGCATGCCAAACACATCTCGCCATGGCCCCCCATGCCGCGCCACCATGCTGGCCTTCCCCACGCGGCTACCAATGTGAAGGCGTGCAATAATCAACGGTTTCCCTTCAATCTCGTGGAGAAAATCCTGGCCGTCTAAGGTCACCTCACGACCTTGACCCCAGAACCCTAGCTTAGTCATGCACCTAGCCAAAGCTATCCACGCCATACGCCCAAGGAAACCTTTTGGCCCCACATGCCAAGCCAAATGCCCCATCCTGGCCCTTGTCGTACCCATGCGCCCATGGCAAACCCTTGGCCCCACATGCCAAGCCAAACCAAACCTAGCCAAGATAGCCGCGCCATTCCAAACACATCTCTCCATGGCCCCCCATGCCACGCCACCATGCTGGCCTTCCCCACGCGGCTACCTAAGTGAAGGCGTGCAACAACCAATAGTTTCCCTTCAATCCGGGGAGAAAATGCGGCCGTCTAAGGTCACCTCACGGCCGGTTGGCCCAAAACTCTAGCTTGGTCACTCACCAGCCAATCTAGCCACGCCATGCGCCAAGGAAAACCTTGCCCCCACATGCCAAGCTAAACGCCCTTGCTTTGGCCCTAGTCATGCCATGCGCCCATGGCAAACTCTGGCCCCATTCCAAGCCAAACCAAACCTAGCCAAGCTAGCCAAGGAAAACCTTTGGCCCCACATGCCAAGCCATGCCAAACACATCATCTCCATGGCCCTCTCCATGTCGCGCCACCATGCGTGGCCTCAATCCCCACGCGGCCACCAAAAAGTCACTCACCCTGCCAAATCTAGCCACGCCATGTGCAAGGAAAACCCTTGCCCCCCACATGCCAAGCTAAACGCCCTTGCTTTGGCCCTTCATGCCATGCGCCCATGACTCTTAGCCCCCAAGAAGCCAAAAATTCTGCCAAACACAAAGTACGCGCCACCACCTCACAGCAATCCCTTTGAAAAAATTCTAAAGTAACCTCACGACCTTTGGCCCCAAAACCATAGCTTGGTCATGCACCTAGCCCAAGAAGCGCCCACGCCATACGCCCAAATCTATCTTGGCCCTTGTCATGCCACGCCCATACGTAACCAAGCGCCATTCCAAACACAAATCCCTTGGCCTTCCCCCCCACATGCCAAGCCAAACTCCTTGCCTTGGCAAAACCTAGCTTGGCTCACCTAGCCAAATCTAGCCACGCCCATAGAAAACCCTTGGCCCCACATGCCAAGCCAAAAAGCCGCGCCATGCCAAACACATCTCTAGCCCAAGCTAGCCAAAGTGAATAGGTGCACCATTCCAAACACACTCTACCTTGGCCCTAGCTATGCAAGTCACATCCCTTGGCCCCACATGCCAAGCCAAATGCCCTTGCCTTGGCCCTAGCCAAAACCACCACCTAGCCCAAGCTAGCCCGCCACACACTCTACCTTGGCCTCCCCATACTGCCTTGGCCACCAAAACGAAGGCGTGCAAAAATCAATGGTTGCCCTTCAATCCAGGGCAAATCCTAGCCATCCAAGGTTATCAGACAACACATGGTAACCTTTAGCCCTAAAACCTAAGTTTGGCGCCAAACCATGCCATGCCATGCCAACCTAGTCGTGCCACCACATTGGCCCTCACTACCAAAACGAAGGTGTCCAATGATCAACGGTTGCCCCACCTCTCAAGATGCAAAATCTCGACCGTCGAAGGTCTCCAGGCTTGCAAGTTTCCCGAGCTTGACTTTCCAAACCACAACAACATGCTACATGTTTTCCAAACCACAAAAACTGGGGGATGCTAATTAGGGTATTGGTTTGGAGGTCTATAGCGTGCGGCATACACAAATGCATGTTTCAAGATAGTGCAATAATAATAAGACGGTTAGTAAATGCAAGAAGCAACGGTGAAACGCTCTTTCATTATGGGACATCAATTCCATCAAATCCCATCAATACCAGGTGTTACCACCTCTTCCCATTTAACTCATCAGTTTTCTTTCTTATGAGGCCAGAGTACTTTTCTTTTTTGACTTGTATAAATATGCTTACCTATTTCCACCAGAACACAAGTTCTTGGTCAGGAGAAAACACCACACTCAGAAAAGAAATTCTTTCTAGCTTTCTCAAAGCTCTCACCTTCTGATACAAGTCAATTACTACTCTTCCATAATTATTCTGGCCTCAACACTCTCTTCGCTTCCCTCCCTAAACTAACCCTTCTCCTCCACTTTGTGACAGAAGCAAGTCTAGAAAGATCATTTCTTGGTTTAGGCCGGACTTGTACAGATTGATCTCACGAATCTAAAGTACTCCCTTGCAGTACATTGTTTAGGGTTTAAATTATTTACCACCTTCACACCCGCAATTACCGAAATCAGCAAAAATTATTTTCACCTATAAACAATAAATTGGAAAACAAGAAATCAGAAACACAAATCTTTTTGGGTTCCCTTGAAGTTCTTTGATAGACTTATAAAAACAGTTCCTTGGGTGTTTCTAAACACTACAAGATCTAAGAGTTGTTGGAAAGAAACTCTTTCTTGGTGCCATGGTGAGCAAGACATTGTTCACCTCAAAACAACTTGTTTGTAATGAAAGTGCATCCTCACCAAGAAATGTCATGCTATGTATACGGCGAGGGATGCACAACAACTGGGGCGCACAAATTATATTCGGTAAGGCTGAAGAATTCAATTGGACATTCTAAAAAAGTATGTCTATAAACTTGAGCAAGTTTTATGTTTTTATTACTTGTTTGAGTACTTATAATTATTCATGTACCTTGATTATCGATCGTTTCTACCTAACTTGATCTGTGTTTAAGGTTCTTAAATGTTTAGGTTTGAAAACATTAGTTCGGGATGTTTGGACTTCATGGTACACATACCAAGTATACATAACATCATTTAAAACCAAAATCTAGGGGTTTAAGTTCACAAACCCCGTATGCATTCTGCTCCAGGACTTGAAAATTCGTGTGAAAACCCGTAAGTTCGCGGACAGACCTGTAGACGTCGATAGTCGGTCGACTTGTTTTGGCCGTAACTTCTTCGTATGAACTCGGATTGACCTCATTATTTTTGCAATCTCTTCCTATTTGAATTCTATTAAAAATGGAGGTAAGAAACCTTGAATTTGGATTAGTTAAGATTGGTATTTGTCCTGTCTCTTGTTTTTGAGTATTTTGCTCCGTTTCGTTGCACTTGTTCCACTTCTCTTGAACTTGGGAAGTTGGATTCTTGGAGTCCTACTCTTCTAAGCCCTTTTGTAGCTTTACATGAATGTTGTTGGTGAATCACAAAGAAGGAAGTTCAAGAATGGGCAGTAGCACGCATTACTATGGGATTCTTGAATGTTCACAACCATCTTATGTGAACTATGGTGCATGGTCGTTAATGACTTTGTATGTTCTTCTTTGTTAAGAAAATAATTTTATATGCCTTTGGTAGCTTTTATTGGTATAAATCCGGGCGAAAAAGATTGATTCTACCCTTTAAGGACAAATCATCTTATATGTGCATTACGAGTTTGTCTTGATGCCTAGGAAACTTCTTATGAGAATTTATTCTTGTTTTTGAGAAGGATTACTAGTGTTTGGAATGAACATTATTGTGATTACACATATCTATGTCCAAAGTTTCATCCTTTTGTTTTTTTTTAGATTTATTGGTTTAAATTCTAAACTTGTTTGGAATATGTTGGTTTTGATATTAATCTTTATGGTGTTTTATTTGCAATATTTTGATGGGATATGTATGTTTACGTCCGTGAGACTTGATTATCCCATATTTTGTCAAAAGTAAGTCGTTCGTGAATTGATATGCAAATATTGATAAAAGGATGAATAGACTTTTGACAAAACAAGTTAAACCTATATTGTCAATTATTGATGTAACATAGGTTAAAATCTTTTGTGATTCGGATTATGTCTATTTGTGTGTCATTATGCAAATGGTGATGGAAACATAGAATGGATCCTTGTGTATTTGCAGTAATTGATCTTTCTGAACCAGTATTTCTTTTGGAGTTGTTGCTGATTTCGGAATCCATGAAGCGAAAGTTTCAGATAGAATTTCTGGTGGAGTTTGTGAACTCCAACCGGTTAACTTGAGTTCGCGAACTTGAGTGGTTATGTCTAAAACGATGTTCGTGAACTTATCTAAATTATCTAAGAAAGGCTATTGCAAACCGTGGCTTTATAGTTCATGATTGTTAAGAAAATAATTTTATATGCCTTTGGTAGCTTTTATTGGTATAAATCCGGGCGAAAAAGATTGATTCTACCCTTTAAGGACAAATCATCTTATATGTGCATTACGAGTTTGTCTTGATGCCTAGGAAACTTCTTATGAGAATTTATTCTTGTTTTTGAGAAGGATTACTAGTGTTTGGAATAGACATTATTGTGATTACACATATCTATGTCCAAAGTTTTCATCCTTTTGTTTTTAGATTTATTGGTTTAAATTCTAAACTTGTTTGGAATATGTTGGTTGCAGTATTAATCTTTATGGTGTTTTATATTGCAATATTTTGATGGGATATGTATGTTTACGTCCGTGAACTTGATTATCCCATATTTTGTCAAAAGTAAAGTCGTTCGTGAATTGATATGCAAATATTGATAAAAGGATGAATAGACTTTTGATAAACACAAGAGTTAAGCCTATATTGTCAATTATTGATGTAACATAGGTTAAAATCTTTTGTGATTCAAGGATTATGTCTATTGTGTGTCATTATGCAAATGGTGATGGAAACATAGAATGGATCCTTGTGTATTTCGCAGTAATTGATCTTTCCTGAACTCGAGTATTTCTGCTGGAGTTGTTGCTCAGTTTCAGTCCGCGAACTGACGAAAGTTCTCAAACCCGAGAATTTCTGGTGGAGTTTGTGAACTCCAACCGGTTAACTTGAGTTCGCGAACTTGAGTGGTTATGTCTAAAAACGATGTTCGTGAACTTATCTAAATTATCTAAGAAAGGCTATTGCAAACCGTGGCTTTATAGTTCATGAATCGATTCGAGTGAATCACATCGTTTTTGCTTCAATTGTGTATTGTGTAGTACATGAGATCTCATAGCAATTGAACAACTCTCTAACTAGTTCATTTGAGTCATTTGGACTAGTTATGGTGAATAAGAATATGGTTGATATGAAAGTTATCATTTGGCTAACCATTTGGTTGACTAATATTGAACCAACTATTGTACACGTTTGGGTACGGTTACACAAACCCAAAATGGTTAAGTACATATGTGTATGGCAAGATAAGTTTTCGATCTAACGGTTGAGATATATTAGCTTATATCTAATCAGGTTTTCATCTAACGGTGAATATTAAATGCTTTGTTACTAAGCTAACATTGATTGCAAACCCTGATTTGAAAGACTATATAAGGGAGAACTCTAGCAACTGGGAAACCTAATCCTCACACATTCTGTGTGATACTAGTTTACTAAGCTAGAGTCGATTATCCTTTAACCTTTGGTTTTCTTCTTCTAAAACCAGGTTAACGACTTAAAGACTTCATTAGGATTGTGAAGCCAGACCGATACTACTTTTCTTGTAGTTGTGTGATCTGATCTTGCTATTTCTATCATACAAGTACAATTGTAATAATTGGCTTGATATTTCTGTAGTTGCAGGAAAACCTACACTACACCCTTTACAAGACTTCGCAATAATCAACACATATTTGAAGATTAAAAACAACACTTTCTTATTTGATTCTCAGAAATGTTTAAAAGAGTTGGGAGAAATCAAGAATACAACCGCTCTCTCAGATTTTCTATCTCCTCAAAACTTTCTTGACAGCTAAGATGTCCTTTAATTTCGGATCTGACTCGCGGTATTATCGCAGCAGTTATAATGTCAGTTCTCGCAGGTGTTGTAATCCTCGCATGATCATCATGCTCTTCTCATGTTTCAGCTATCGTCATATGCTACGTCATTCTTTGAGTCACTCTGCGACACTCGAAGTATATTGTTGAAGAGCTCGCAGATGAATTCGCAAAAGTGTTATAAATCTCGCAAGAGTAATATCATGGCGATATTCTGGTCCTACATCTTGCCTCTTCTCGTGTCTTTTCTGCGAAGGAGGAAAGATCATGAGAAATAAAATGCCGCAACTACCCATCTTTTCGTCTTCTTTTTCCGAAAAAATTCTGTAAATTAAGTGTAACCGACTACACGTGTCGAGTATTCTTTTCTTTACCGTTTAATCCCTTATTTTCCGGTTACCATTCTTCTGTCTATAAAAGAGAGAATCTGTCAAGGAAATATTTTTCTTCTTTTACTTCTTTTACTTCTTCACCTCTTCGTTCTCTGCAAATTTTTCCCATCTGCAACTTTTTTCTTCTACAAATTCACCTGCTAGTGCTTCAATGGAATCATCAAGGTATGTGTTCTTCTGACGTTACTGGACTTGACTTTCCTTATCTGAACATAGTTTACCCGTATTATTCAATCTTTTCTTCTTGATTCTTCTTAATTCTCATACTGTGTTTTCTTTTCAGTGGAACTACTCCTAACACCTAGTCTGTAATCCAAAACCCTAATCTTCTTAAGGATTCGCGGAAAAAACAAGCTGAAAAGAAAAGGAAGCCTGCGGGTCATAAGGTAGATAGAAATATTTGTTTTCTTAATAACAATATTGTTGCCTCTGTTTTTTATCTAAATTATTATTCGCAGGATGATGAATGTATTGCTAAACCTCGCAAACGATCTCGCCAAGTTAAAACTATTGATATTGACATTGTCATTCCCACATTTTCTGCGAGTTATGTTCCTACAACCTCGCAAATGGAACCTTTATCCTCTATATGCGAGAATATCGCTACCAATTCCCATGTCTCAGCTGATCTTCTGACAAATGAGACTCCTAAAGTTGTTGTGAACAAAACTTTTTCCACTCATATGTCATTTCCAACTGTTACTTTTCCAGACACTCCTCCTTATGATGATACAATTATTGCGAATGATTCAAATCTTCAGCTTTCTACTATCATTACTTCACCTTTTGCATCTCTCCCTTCTTTTAAGGAAATCCAGTATGAGTAAATGTTGCTTTTAAAATCTTTTCTGACATTTTAGATGATGCCAAGAAGTCTTCTGCTGATCCTGTCAAGCAGGGTGTCTGCGAGGTTGTAGGTAAGTATTTTGGTTCTAACCAAATGGCTTCACAGGCATCCTTAGAGAATTAAGTTAAAACTTTAAAAAGAAGTCTCCAAGCCAAGACTTCAGAATGTGACATTTTTTACCAAAAGCTTCGCAACTCTTCACTTGATTGCTAAAATCTTCGCGGTAAAAATAATGAACTAAAAGGTATAGTTTCCCTGTCTCTTGTTTTTCTGTTTTAGAAAATTTTCATCTTTTCTATATTAAGTTCCCTTTTTAAATTCTTGGTTCGCATATTTGGTTTTAAATCAAAAACGATTCATGGAGAGATTTCAATTTGAGTCTATTGCTGAAGAAGCCCGCGCTGAGAAAGATTCTTGGATGGACCAATATAATAGACTATACAATCTTCACACATACTCGATCGATCAAATAGATAATCTTACTAATGAGAATGTCCAATTATTGCAAAGGAAAATTTTATTAAGTAGCGAAGTTACTCGCCTCTCATATTTGTTAACCCAAGCTAACTTAGCGATAGAATTTTTATCAGATGAAAATAAAACTTTGTCTCAGGAGAAACGTAGTTTTTCGAACACGATGGCGATTTCCTCGCAACAATTGAGTATTCTTCAAAAAGTGTGTGATAATCAAGAGCAATCTCTTCGTTCACTAAAAGATGAACTCAAGGAAGTAACAGAATCATCCGCCGCTGAGAAAGATAAACTTATCAAGGGTATATTAACTCTAAGTTTAAAGGCCAGTAAACTCCAAGATCAATATTCCCAATTAGAAGAATCTTACTCTTTATAATCAAAAGTGTAGTTGCAGGAAATCCTACACTACACCCTTGATAAGAATCTATAGAAATTAAGTCATATTTGAAGATGAACAACGACACTTTTATTATTCTAATTTCAGAAACTTTTACAAAAGATGTAAGAACTCAGAAGTACAACTTTCTTTCTAGAGTTTCTCTCTCCTCAAGACTTTCTCAACTCTAAAAAATATATCATCATTTTCTGAATCTAACGAACCCTTTATATAGGGATTTACATAGTGGATGACAGCTACGTTTTTCTCCTATTTCGGATCTACTATGCGATCTCATCGCGATCGCTACAATGTTCTTTCTCGCAAGAATGGTGACCATCGCAGAATAAACATAATCTTCTTGTGTCTTTTCCATCGTTAGCTTTTATGTCTTTCTTCTAGATATTCTATGACGCTCGCGAAATGTTGTTAAAGAGTCTTCCGTGACGCTTGCAAAAGTGTTATTAATATCGCAGGAATAGTGTTGTAGCGATATTCTGGTCCTACATCTTGCCTCTTCTCATGTCTTTTTTGCGAAGAAGAGAAGATCATGAGAATCAATACCCTTTATTATACTCGCAACTTGTTTCCATTTTATATTTTCTTCTCGACAGGATTCCGTAAATTTAGCCTTACTGCCTATTTACTTCGTCTTCCGTCTGCAACTTTTATTTCTTCTTCATATTATCCTGCTACTGTTCTAATGGATTCATCAAGGTATGTCTCTTGACTTATTTATTTAAGCCAACTTTTACTTTTATTCTCCAATCTTTCTTATTTGATTCTTCATAACTTCCATGTTATGTCTTCTCTTCAGTGGAAATGTCTCTAACACACAATCCACAACTCAAAACCCTAATATTCGCAAAAGTCTAGCAGAAAAGAAGAAGAGGAATTCTGTGAATGATAAGGTAGTAAGAAACACATTTTATTTCTTAATAACAATATTGTTGCCTCAGTTTCTTATCTGAGTTATTATTCGCAGAATGACGAGAACCCTGTTAAGCCTCCAAAAAGATCTCGCCACTTTAAGACTCTGGGAGATAATCTCATTATTCCCACGCTAGCATCCGTGTGGAGTACTCCCACACTATCGCAACCAAATCTTTCTACTTTTGTCTGCGAGAATATCGATGCCCATACTTCTACTTCTTCTGACCCTTTGACAAATCAGGCTTCTAAAATTGCTGTGACTGAGACTCCTTATAGTCCTCTATTGCCTTCAACTGTTGTTTTTCCAAATACCCCTCCTCCTGACAACTCAACCATCGCAAATGATTCAAATCGTCAACTTGCTCTCGTTACTACTTCACCTTCTACACCCCTTCCTTCATCAAATGAAACTTTTGCAGGTGTTGATGTTTCTTTTAAAATCTTGTCCAACATTTTAGACAATGCTAGAAAGTCTTCTACTGATCCCCTCCAATATGAAGCTTGTGAGACTCTAGTCAAGTATTTTGGTTCTGATTTTAATGATTTACGAGTGTCTATGGAAAATGAGGTTGAAGCTCTGAGGAAAAGCCTTCATGTAAAAACTGCTAAATGCGATACTTTGAATCATATGCTCTACAATTCTTCTCTAGACTGCGAGAATCTTCGCAGAAAAAATGACGAGTTGAAAGGTACATTTTTCTTGCCTCTACCCCCTTGTTCTTCTGTTTTATTTTTATATTCTCTGTACTCAGGCTTCCTTCTTAAATTCTTGGTTCATTCATTAGTTTCAAATCAGACTCGTTTCATAGAAAGACTCAAATTTGAATCTATCGCTGAAGAAGCTCGCGCTGAAAGAGATTCTTGGATGGACCAACATACTAGACTAGATAATCTTTACAATTATTCAATTAATCACATAAATAATCTTACTAATGAGAATAATCAACTATTGCAAAGGCAGAATTTATTAAGTGGCGAGGTTGATCGCCTCTCATATTTGTTTTTTAAGGATAATTTGGCGATGGAATCTTTATCAGATGAGAATAAAACTTTGTCCCAAGAAAAACATAGATTTTCAAGCTTGATGGCGATTTCCTCGCAACAATTAAGTAATCTTCAAAGCACATGTAATAATCAAGAGCAATCTCTTCGTTCTCTTAAAGATGAGCTCAAGGAATTGACGGAATCATCTGCCGCTGAGAAGGATAAACTTATCAAGGGTAGATTAACTCTTAGTTTAAAGGTCAGCGATCTTCAAGATCAATATTCTCAATTAAAGAAATCTCATTCTTTATTAGCAAAGGAAAAATCATGTCTTCGCACCAACGAAGAAAGCATTAAATCTCGTCTGAAGGGTATGGTTGGCGATGAATTCGATGACGCCATGAATCAATGGGAGAACTGTTTATTTACATTAATTCAAAACTTAACCTCGCAAAAAGAATGTAGTCAATTGACTGCCTCTCTTGTTGATCTTCCTATCAAATTTTGTGTTATATTTCTTGCAAAATCTTTGACTAAATGATCTTTTATCACTTTTGTCACTCGCAGAATCTGAAAGAAGTCTTCATTCTACCATTGCTGATCTTACCAACAAATTGGATAAAGTTCACTAAGAGAACAAGTCTCTTCTTTCCAATTATCTTGAAGCCCGCGACAAAGCAGAAAGAAGACTTGATTATCTAGAGTACTTTAAAAATATAGAAATTAGGAATCGTGATAGAGGTTTCCTTCGCAAGGTCCACCTCAGTGCTGAAGTTCTTGTCAACGAGATTCTGCTCTCCCATTCTCTCCCTCCCGTATCTGTTCCTCCTCTAAAGGTTGATGATGATGAAATTCCTCTTCCCATGGATGAAGAATTAGAGTTTACCAATAATGAAGAAAATACCACCCAAGAAGATGGTGAAGAAGAACTAAAAAGAAGTCCCCCCAAAGAAGTAACTGCAAGTGGCGAAGTAACTGCTGATGAACAAAAATAAGGAGAGACTCGTGGTGAAAAGTATACTGATGAAGCTGATAACTCTGGAAAAAATAATAAATCTGACGAGCAAGAATAATGAATCTGACGAGGCCATCGCTGAAACTTGAATTTCATTGTTGCCTTCTTTTTTTTCTTCTTTCTTGCGAGTGATGTAACTTTTGAGACTTTTAAAATTTAACTTTTAATTTTGTTTACTTTGAATATTTTCAAGGAAGATAATGAAATCTTACTTCTCCATTCCCCACTTGCCCTCCATTATCTTTCTTGAAATGGTGACTTATTTTTCGTATCTTCTTTTGGAAATTGTGATGTTGCATTACTCGCGAAAGTATGAATATATCTGCGAAAGTATGAATATATCTACTGCGATGTTATGAAAAATTCTGAAGGAATCTGTGATATTAAGAATTTGCCTTCTTATATATATTATTCTGCGATGAATGAATAATTTCTGCAATCTTAAAATAGAGTAGTTAATTGGTAAGATTATTCTTTTGGTCTTATTTTTCCTTCCTAGTTAAAGGTCTTATTTTGCCAAACTTTTTCTGTCTGCGGCAAGCAGGACGTCTTTACATTCGCATGTATTGACCCATTGATTTTGTCTTATCTTTATTCTTTGATTGTATTGCGACAATATGACAAGTCTAAGTTCCCTCGCGAGATCAAAGCCTCATGACATTGCCATCTTGCGATGAAATCGCAGGATGTCTTTACATTTTCATGTAAAAACCCATTGATCTCATCTTAACATTTCTCTTGTGGCTTGTTGCCTTTGTAAAATTTACGTCACGCGATAATATGACAGGCCTAAATGTTCTTGTGATCATAAATCCCCATGACATTTCCGTCTTAAGACACTTATCAGCTCCCTAATGGAGGGTGCCGCCCTTATCTTCCCCCCTGGTTTCCCCTTCAAGGAGGGCACATCGTCCATACAAGACTAGCTCCTCCCATCCAGATTTACCAACAACCAGATGTTTTCGCAGCCTCTTTTCCTTTATGCCTATATGGCTTATAGTTACAAGACTGCACCCTAAGTGGGTTTTTCTTCATGCCAAGTGCAGCATAGCCAAGACTTTCCAAGAATGGCAAGGGAGTTTCGTACGCCCCGGGAAATCTTGGCTCAACCGTGTACCTCGACGCCTTGGTCATACTTTGCACTTCTTGGAAGAGATTCTCGGTCGTCCAACCAGGGTATAACCTTATATAGTTGGAAATCCAAGATCTCTCTCCCGAATAGGTTTTCTTTAACCCCAACATCTGCATAACTCAGGTTCCAGTAGCGTTATAACCTTATCACTGAGTCATGTCAAGAGATACCCCCTCATATGACGCGCTATTAGGTCTTTCATTTTCCTCTTGAGAAATTTTATCCGCGAACTAAGGTGCACGCCATAAAGGTTCGTCCCATTCTATTAATCTCTGCGAAATTTTTATTCGCTTTTCTTGCGATGATGCTCGCTTATCTTGTTGTGCTTTGTTATTAGAAGAAATTTTCAGTTGTAATAGAGAGAGAAGAATTTATTATTTGTTTCATCATATAACATACCAGTATTTCGTAGAAGGTGTCATTGATAATACCTCTTCAGAAATAATATATTCCATGGTCTATTGAGTCTTTGACTAACATCTCTCCCTTCAGGATCCATTAATTAGTATGCCCCATTTCCAACTATCTCTTTAATGATGAATGGTCCATCCCATTTCCTCGCCAATTTTCCACCGTTTTCTCGCTGATAACTGGGCGCCTCTCGCAGTACTAAATCACCAGGTTGGAATTCGCGTTTCTTAACACGTTTGTTGTACTCGCGATCTAATCTGCGCAGATAATTCTCCATATGTTGTAGAGTTTGTTCTCTTTTTTCTTCTAAGTCATCCAACTTATTCAGTATCATACCAGCACTTAAATTTCTTTCCCATGCTTCTCTTTTTGTTGTAGGAATAACAACTTCTGTTGGTAATACAGCTTCAACCCCATACGTCAAACAAATTGGTGACACCCCAGTTGCTTCTCGTCTAGTTGTGTTGTAAGCCCATATTGCATTATACATTTGTTCGCACCATGCTCTGTGGTATCCTTCTAACTTCTTTTTCAAGATGTCTGCGATTGTTTGATTAGTTGCCTCAGCCTGACCATTCGCTTGTGGGTATAAAGGAGTAGACTTTCCACATTTTATCTTAAATGCATTGAGTAACAATTTTATATTCTGTCCCTCAAATTGTTTTCCATTATCAGATACCAATTGTGCTGGAATCCCAAATCTGCAAATTATATTTTCAAAGATGAATGTAAAAATATCTTTATCACGGATATGTTGTACTGCCTTTACTTCTCCCCATTTTGTGAAATAATCTGTTGCGATAATTAAATATCTTCTTTGTCCAGAGCCAGGTACAAATGGTCCCACAATATCTAATCCCCATTTCCCAAAAGGCCATACTCTTGTTGAGGATGATAATGGTGCTCCTGGTGCATGTATCTTTTTTCCGTATCGCTGGCAATCCTCGCAACGCCTTGAGAGTTGTTTTGCATCCTCTTGCATATATGGCCAATAATAACCTTGCATTTTTGTTCTATATGCCAAAGATCTTCCTCCACTGTGATTACCAGCATCACCACTATGTAACATCTTTAATACTTTTTGTCCTTCTTCCCTCGTCAAACATCTTAGCGATGGTCCATTAAAAGATTTGCGATATAGCACTCCATATCTTAGCTCATAATTGGTTGCCCTACTTTTCAACTTGTGTGCTTCTAATTGATTTCTTGGAATTTCTCCTCTCGAAAAGTATGCATGAAGATCTGCTCACCAATCTTTGATATTGCTAGTAAGCTCTCCCTCGCCAGTTTCTACCATCATTACATCTTTCTCTTCTTCTTATTTGTTTATCGATAGAAATGAAAGTGTTTGAATTTTTATGCACCTCTCCAATGGATTCGTCATCATACTAGATATGAAAGCAAAAGCATCTGCGATTCTATTATCTTTCCTTGATATGTGTCTCCATTTTATTTTTGAAATTCTCGCAGATAATTCCTCAACAAGTCTTTTGTATTTTCTCAAGGATGGTTCATTTGTTGTGTATTCTCCTTTTATCTGACGAATAACCAATTGTGAATCGCTGGTGATTCTGGGATTTTCCAAATTCATTTTTATCGCAAACTTTAAAGCATGGATCACAGCCTCGTATTCTGTCTCATTATTAGTGGATGCAAATTCTAATATAAATGAAAAAGTTGTTTTTTCTCCTTCTGGCGATATGAAAACAACTCCAATTCCATTCCCTTCTTCGTTGGAGGACCCATACACCAATATTTCCCATCTGTTGAGTTCTGTTAATAGTTCTTTTGGATCTCCGCATTCCTTTTCTACATCCATCATCTCTTCCACAGCTTCATCATCTTGCAAAGGAAATTCAGCTAAGAACTCTGCGATTACTTGGGATTTTGGCGAAGATAGAATTTCATATTGGATATCAAAATGTCCAACTTGTGCATTCCATTTCTCAACCCTGCCTGATCTTTTTGAATTTTCCATCACTGACTCAATGGGCACCTTTGTTAACACTTTGACTTTATGTGCTTGAAAATAGATACAGAGCTTAAATGTTGCATGCACCAATGCTAGAATTAACTTCTCAATCTTGGAATAATTTATCTCTGCAGAATTGAAGGTTTTGCTGATATAATAAATTGGTTTTTATACACCTGCGTCTACTTGCAGCAACACTGCACTTAGCGCGTATGTGGTTGTCGCAAGATAAATAAATAGTTCTTCTCATGATTCGGCCTTTTGTAAAATAGATATGTTCATTAAATCCTTGAAAAGCTCTTTCACATTCATCCGTCCATTTGAATTTTGTTCCCTTCTTTAATATGTCGAAAAAATGTTTGCATTTATCTGAATATCGCGAAATAAACCTCCCTAGCGAGGCTAAGAGTCCATTCAATTTTTATACATCTTTTACCGTCACTGGTGTTGGCATATCACGAATTGCTTACACCTTTTCTAGATCAACTTGTATTCCTTCTTTTGATACAATGTACCCCAAAACATTTCCTGAGGTTACTCCAAAGGTACACTTATCAGGATTCACTTTGATATTAAATTGCCGCATTTGATCGAAAATTTATTTTAAATCTTTCACATGATTTTCAGCTTCTTTACTTTTGATTAACATATCATCTACATACACCTCTAATGTTTTGTGAATCCACTTTGCAAACACCTTCTCCATCATTCTTTGATATGTTGCTCCAGCATTTCGTAAACCAAATGGAATCTTTGTATAACAATACAACCCTCTTGGAGAAAAAAATTCTGTATGTTCTTGATCTTCTTCAGCGATAGGAATTTGGTTATATCCTTTATATCCATCCAGCGATGATATTCTTGCATTTCCCGCTGCTGATTCAACCATTTGTGGGATATCTGGAAATGAAAAACTATCTTTTGGACAAGCCTTATTTAAATCAGTAAAATCTATACCTTTGTTCTTCTTTGGGACCACCACCATATTTTCAATCCATTCTGGATATTTTGCTTGCCTTATAATTCATGCATCGAGCATTTTCTGTAATTCTTCCTCTATTTGAGAATGGTATGTTGTTGCGATTTTTCTTATTCTTTGTTTAAATGGTCTTACATTTTTGTTGATTTCTAATTTATGACATGCTATTGATGGATCTATCCCCGACATTTCATCCATGCTCCATGCGAAGATATCTTTATATTCTCGGAAGAGATTTATAGTTCTTTCTTCCTCATCTGCCTCCATTCTAGTCCCAATTTTCAGCATTTTAGGCTCTTCTTTACTCCCAATATTTACTTCTTTTGTTGGTTCTGCTGTAGTGTAACTGGATTCAGGTTCTCCCATTGGTGTTGGTTCTTTCATAACTCTCGCAAGTTCGTCTCCTTCTCACAAGATTTCACTGGGCACTCCTTTTCCCTCTTTTTCTCTCATCATGTAAACTTTAAACTCCTCTTCCTTCTTTGATTCTCTTGCCAATTTTCTGCGAGCTTTTCGCAACTTTGGACGATCTTCACCATTTCTCACTTCAATTTGGTAACATAGTTTTGCAAAGTCCGTATCTCCTCTAATTTCTCCAATTCCACTGGGCATAGGAAATTTGATGCACTGATGCGATGTTGATGCTACAGCCTTGATTGCGTGTATCCATGGTCTTCCCAGTATCATATTGTACTGTGATTCCATATCTACCACGCATAATGTTACTTGTGTTTCAATTTCTCCTATCGGAATTCGTACCACTATTTCGCCTTTAGGTTTTGTTAATGATTTTCCAAAGCCGTGAATATGATATGTAGAACTATAAATTTCTTCATCCTCATATCCCATTTTCTTAAAAGTATGATAAAACATTATATCCACAGAACTTCATGTATCCACCAAAGTTCTATTCATAGCCCATTCTTCTACAGATTTTATTGATTCTCCCTTTCTCACTGGTATAGCGGATACCGTAATTACCAAAGAAGATGTATGACTTAGATTTTCTTCTGGTATTTCTGCTGCTGTAAATGTGATCTCCTGCTTTTCCCAATCTTTTAATGACGATATCTTTTCCACCGTCATAATCTTCCTTCCTTCAAAATCCCGTTTATGTATCTTCCCCTTAATGTTTTCATGATATCTATCAACCATTGCTCTTGTTACTATATCACACTCCAGTTTTCTACAATCCTCTTTGATTCTGATCATTCTTACTTCAATTATCTCACCGATTTACTTAATGATTTCCTTAATCTTGAACAATTCTTACCTTCTTCTTTACCTTTTCTTCAATTTTTGTTAATTCAATCCCTGTTTCGGGCGCCAAAATGTAGTTGCAGGAAATCCTACACTACACCCTTGATAAGAATCTATAGAAATTAAGTCATATTTGAAGATGAACAACGACACTTTTATTATTCTAATTTCAGAAACTTTTACAAAAGATGTAAGAACTCAGAAGTACAACTTTCTTTCTAGAGTTTCTCTCTCCTCAAGATTTTCTCAACTCAAAAAAATACATCATCATTTTCTGAATCTAACGAACCCTTTATATAGGGATTTACATAGTGGATGACAGCTAAGTTTTCCTCCTATTTCGGATCTACTCTGCGATCTTATCGCGATCGCTACAATGTTCTTTCTCGCAAGAGTGGTGACCATCGCAGAATAAACATAATCTTCTTGTGTCTCTTCCATCGTTAGCTTTTATGTCTTTCTTCTGGATATTCTGTGACGCTCGCGAAATGTTGTTAAAGAGTCTTCTGTGACGCTCGCAAAAGTGTTGTTAATATCGCAGGAATAGTGTTGTAGCGATATTCTGGTCCTACAAAAAGAAAATTCGTATCTCCTCTCCAGAGAAGAAAATATAAAATCTCGCATGAAGGGTATAGTTGGGGACAAATTTGATGATGCCATGAACCAATGTGAGGATTATTGCTTATCACTAATTCAAAATTTAACTTCGCAAGAGGAAGGTAGTCATTTTGACTGCCTTAATTGTTAATATCTCTGTTAAATTTCTCTGTTATACTTCTTGCGAGATCCTTACCTGAATATCTTTTTTGTTAATTTGTTTTTCTCGCAGAATCTGAAAAAATCCTTCATTCTACCATTGCTGATCTGGCTGACAAATTGGCTAAAGTTCGCAAAGAAAATGGAGTTCTCACTTCTCATCTTGTTCAATCTCGCGATCGAGCAGAGAGAATATATGACTATCTTCAATACTTCAAGAATATGGAGATTATAAATCGCGATAGAGGTTTCCTTTGCAAAGTTTATCTTAATGCTGAAGTTCTTGTGAATGACATTCTGATATCCAAGTTTCTCCCCCCTGTAACCATCAAGCCTCTAGAAGTAGATGATGATGAAATTCCTCTTCCTTTAGATGATAATCTAGATTATGTAAGCGATGAAGAAGATATTTCTCAAGAAGACCCAACAGAAGAAGAAAAAAACCCTCCTAGAAAAGTATCTCTTTGGTGGTGAAGCAATTCTTGGTGAAGAGTTAGAAAAAGAAGAAGCTCGAATCAATACTGAAGCTTGAGTTCTGTTTTTATTTTTACTTCCTCTATCTTGCGAGTAATGTACATTTATGCAACTTTGGAATTCAATTACATTTCTGTTATTTTGAATATTTTCAAGAAAGATAAAGATATTTTGTTTATCAATTCCCATACTTGCCCCTCATTATCTTTCTTGTACTGGACATGCGTTTCCTGCATTTTAGTATATTGCCGCGAACATTGTTGCGAATATGATTGCGAAATTATGGATAGTGCTGCGAAATTGTAAATAATCCTTCTGAGAGAATTTGAATAACACTTCTGAGAAATTCTGAATAGTACTTGTTTCTCACTATCTCTATTGCGATGAACAAACCTTTCCTGCATTCTTAAAAGTAAATAATTAATGTTTGGGATTATTCTGTTGGTCTTATTTTTCCTTCCTAGTTAAAGGTCTTATTTTGCAAATTTTTTTGTTTCTACGACAAAATTGCAGGACGTCTTTACATTAGCATGTATTTACCCATTGATCTTGCATTATCTTTATTCTTTCAATTTATTGCGACAATATGACAAGTCTAATTTCCCTTGCGAGAACAAAGCCTCATGACATTTCCGTCTTGCGATGAAATCGCAGGACATCTAGTTTCCCCTTCAAGGAGGGCACATCGGACATACAAGACTAGCTCCTCCCATCCGGTCTTAATAAAAACCAGTTGTTTTCGCAGCCTCTTATCCTTTATGCCTATATGGCTTATAGTTACGATACTGCACCCTAATTGGGGTTTTCTTTGGGCCGAGTGCATCATACCCAAGACTTGCCAAGAATGATCAGGGTAGTTTCGTACGCTCCGGGCACCCTTGGCTCAACCGTGTACCTCGGCGCCTTAGTTATACTTTGCACTCCTTAGGAGAGACCCTCGTTCGTCCAACCAGGGTATTGTAGGACCATAATATCTCCATGATATTACTCTTGCGAGATTAACAACACTTATGCGAACATCACCGCGAGTTCTTCAACGACACTTCACGAGTGTCACAGAATGATTTTAAGAATGACGTAATAGCTGACCAATGAAGAAACATGGGAAGAGCGTCATTATCCCGCGATGGTCACGACGCTTGCGAGAATGGACATTATAACTACTGCGATAATATCGTGAGTCAGATCCGAAATTAAAGGACAGATTAGCTGTCATCCACTATGTAACTATCCTATATAAAGAGACCCAGTAGATTCAGAGAGGGGATGATGTATTTTTTGAGTGTTGAGAAAGTCTTGAGGAGAGAGAAAATTCAAGAGAGCGGTTGTATTCTTGATTTCTTCCATTTCTTGTAAACATTTATGAGAATCAAATAATAAAGTGTTGTTTTTAATCTTCAAATATGTCTTAATTACAGTAAATTCTTATCAAGGGTGTAGTGTAGGATTTCCTGCAACTACATTTTGGCGCCCGAAATAGGGATGAATTGTTGATTTCCAGAAGAAAAATATAAGAATTGACATTGTGATTGAGAAGAATTTGGAGTAGATAGTGAAGGATTTTTACGCAATTTCCAACAACTCTTGAAGATTAATGGCTAGAAGAAGAAATACATCAGAACCACCAACAACCGTAAGGAGGAGTAAAAGACTTGCAGGAGGTGAGACAAGTGAAATAGGAGAATCTTCAAGGTTCAGAACAAGAAGAAATAGAATGAGGAATGATGGAGAAAATCAGGTTCAACAACCAAATCATCAAACACAGATACAAGATAGAATTGTGGATTACGACAGAGTGAGTGTGCATACTTGGCGATTAGATTCGATGGAAGAAGCAGAAGATCGACAATTAAGAAATGAAAGAAGAGAAAAAAGAAAACAAGAAGTAAATGGAGGATTAATACATGGAGATGATAGAAATGAAACAGTAGAGGTTTTAAGACAAAGAATACAAGAGGAAAAGAGGTTAGAGGCGGAAAAACGTGCGAATCTAACAAGACAAAATCACGAGTTAAGAATGGAGAATTTGAGATTACAAAGTAGGAGATCAAGAAGTACTACTAGATCAAGTTCAAGATCATTTAGAGAAGAACCAATGAGAAATTTCCCTATGAGAAATGCTGGAGCAAATATCCGAGAGGAAATGCAAAATCCAAATGAAGAACAACATCATGGAGAAGAAGATATGATTGATGATCGCTACGTTCCACACAGTGAAAATGTGAATGATAGACATGATAATAGAAATCAAGAGCGTGGAAATAACCAAGATGGTGAATAAAATCGAGAAGAAGGTAGAAGAATATTACATGGGCGAGAAATCCAAAGAAATCAAAGAATCATTGAGGAGGAAATTGAGAGGCATTATGCTGAACAAGCACGTCTAGCTTGCGAAAAGAGAATATTAAGAGCAGAAGTTGAAGAACAATAGTTTCAAGAAGCAATACAGCAGAATAATCATGACAATCGAGAAAGGAGACGCACATAAAATCGTCATAGCAATAATATGAATGAGGAATATGACATAATACAAAGGAGAATAAAAAGACAGTGAAGAGAAACGATGAGAAATGAAGTAACTCGCAGAGAAGAAATTGAAAGGCATAATCAGTTGCGAATTCAAGAAGGAGGTGAAGAGGAAAATCACAGGAGAAGGAAGAATAAAGATGTTGAAGAAGAAGCACAAAATCTCGCAAGACAAGAAAGACATGAACGCAGAAGAAGAGAAGCTGCACTGAAAAGACCAATTGAGCAAAATTCAGCTGGGAATGAACAAATTTTAAGAGAGTTAACAGAAATGAGGGGAATGTTGAATAACAGAAGAGAATGAGGCAGAAGGCAACTTGATGAAGCCATTGAATAAGCTACGAGAAATTCATTCACTCAAGAAGTACAATTAGGAGGAATCCCTCCAAAATGCAATTTACCAGCATTAACCGGTATCTTCGATGGGACTACCTGTGATGTTCAACATGACAAGGCTTATGTTAGGTGTATGCTACAATGGGAAAACCATGATGCTGTGTTATGCAAATAATTTGCATCTAGTTTAATTGGCGAGGCATCAAAATGGTTCGAAGGCTTACCTAAAAATACAATAACCTCTTTCGACCATTTGCAAGCTACATTTCTGGGAGCATATATAAGCAACAATTCTTCGCGGCCCGGTATTGAAGATGTGTTTGGGTTAAAACATAGGATTGACGAGATTCTGAAACACCTAACCATAAGATGGAAGACAATTTGCAGTGAAATGGCAGGAAGAGTGGATGAGAGATACCTCATTTTATCTTTCATTAATGAAATGTTCGCAACCAATCTGTTGTACATACAAATTTTCAGAATCAAAAATAACATCACAATGACTGAGCTACGAGAATTACAAGAAAAATACATTTCTTTGGAGGAAAAACAAAATGAGATGGAATCATATCCAGTCGCAAACACCAGATCAATAGCGGCAAACGGGAGTTTACTTCCTAAAATGATTAACAATGTGGCGATCACCTCGCAGTCACAACAAGAGAAAATAGTTATTGAAAACCAGCAGAAGTTAGTAGCCATGGGAAGTAGAGATCAAGAGGAGTATGAAAGATAAAGGAATTATTACAATTGTGGTGGAAATAATAAAATTCAAAGACTTGATCAGCCGCAAGAGACTTATGGCAGTCAGAGGCAAAATAATTTTAGAGTGCAAGGGAATCAAAGAATAATATGGGAAGAAATTAAGATGCCACCCCTGAATGCTAGCATAGAAAAAAATTGGGAAGCTATCATTCTGATGGAAAATATACCATCACCCTGGAATATGGGAAAAGAGCCACATCAAAATAATCGAAATCAAGAATTTTGTCCTTATCATCATTTCCATGGACATTCAATAAACGATTGCAGGAATGTAAAAAGAATAATTTTGAGGATGATTGATCAAGCCAAGTTAAATCATTTTCTAATAGGACATCCGCAATCTCAGCAGTTACCACCAGCACCATATTTTCGCAGAGTGAATGCTGTAAAAGGAGCAGAAACATTTGTGATAGAGGTTGGAGCCAAGGCGAAGAATTTTTTCTGTAATTCCATCATACATTCATACAAGACTATTGAGGATTTCCACGACAATGTTCTGAGCATAGTCTTCGCGAGAGATGTAGATGGAAGAGAGATAATGAATATTGAGAGAATCTCGCCATTAGAGGAGTGGCAAAAGCAAACTATTTATTTCACTTCACAAGAAGTACCAGAACCTGGCGAGATGGATCAAAACCCACTGGTGGTAAGGTTAGAAATAAATCCAAAATAAATAGAAGAAGAAGATGAAGAAAATAATGATGGTGAAACTGAGGATTCCTGGGCCATTAACAGAGTTCTAATAGATACTGGAAGTTCAGTTGATATCTTATTTTATCATACTTACAGAACCATGGGTGGAAAAGACGAGGATCTGATACCATCAATTTATAAAATCTATAGTTTCAACGGCACTGCCAACAAGCCCAGAGGGGAAATTACAATGTGAATTCCATTAAAGGGGTTATCTTCTAAGATTATATTATGCGTTGTGGATATTGAATCACCTTATAATGCCCTGATTGTCCGACCTTGGCTACATGGGATATATGGTGTGGCGTCAACCTTCCACTAATGTATTAAATTTCCTCATCCTAATGGTGTTGGAGTAATAAAGGGAGATTGGGTTGATGGGAAGAAATGTTATGAAATTGACATGGAATCTTGTGAAAAAAGGGAAGAAAGGAATAGAAATTGGAAACATAACATCAAGCAAAAACAAAGAGGTGATAAGATGATGGTTTATACAATAGAGCGGCGAGAGGAAGGAATACTGTGAAATCAACATTAGTTGCAAACTGTAAATGGAGAGCATCTCGCAGATGGAAAGAAAATAGCAAAATGCAACAAAAGGGCATAAGCAGAAAGTAGTAAGTAGAAAGGTAAAATGATGAAATTTAAGAAATTTATGAATGATTTGTTTCAAAAGAATATTTCATTTGAATAAAAAAAAATGATGAGAAGTTATACAAGAGTTGAAATGCAAATAAAGAGAAGATCAAAGAAAACAAATTTCATCAGAGTTGCAATACTCGCAAGAAACGCGAATAAAATTTCGCAGAGACATAAGAATGGGACGAGCCTATATGGCGTACACCCTAGTTCGCGGATACAATTTCCCAAGAGGCAAATGTAAGACCTAAAGTGCGTCATATAAGGGGGTATCTCTTTGCGTGGCTCAGGGATAAGGCTATACTGCTGCTGGAACCTGAGTCACGGAGACTGAGGTCCATCTCTTTGAGATACCTATCTAGGGGAGAAACTTTGGATTTCCAACTATATAAGGTTATACCTTGGTTGGACGACCGAGGGTCTCTTCTAAGGTGTGCAGAGTATGACCAAGGTGTCGAGGTACACGGTTGAGCCAAGTGTGCCCGGGATGGACGAACCTACCCTGGCCATTTTTGGTAAGTCTTGGCTATGATGCACTCGGCCTCAAGAAAACCCCACTTAGGGTGCAGTCTCGTAACTATAAGCCATATAGGAATAAAGGATAAGAGGCTGCGAAAAAAACTGGTTGTTGTTAAGACCGGATGGGAGGATCTAGTCTTGTATGGCCGATGTTCCCTCCTTGAAGGGGCAACTATGGGGAGTAAGGGCGGCACCCTCCATTATGGAGCTGATAAGTGTCTTAAGACGGCAATGTCATGGGGATATATGTTCGCAAGAACATTTAGGCCTGTCATATTATCGCGTGACAAATACAGAGGCAACAAGCCATAAGAAAAAGTTAAGATGAGATCAATGGGTTTTTACATGAAAGTGTAAAGATGTCCTGCGATTTCATCGCAAGACGCCAATCTCATGGGGCTTTGTTCTCGCAAGGAACTTAGGTCTGTCATATTGTCGCAGACATTTGACAACATATGTATAAGGCAAGATCAATGGGTCTTTACATGCGAATATAAAGACGTCCTGCGATTTTGTCGCAGAAAGAAACGCGGAGAAATAAGACCTTTAATTAGGAAGGAAAACTAAGACCACAAGAGATTAACACATGACTTCGAGATTATGGTTGCGATATTTGCACAATTTTATTAAGAATCTAATATGCTCAATCTTTTATATTGCAGACGAATAACATAGGCAAGTATGGGAATGAACAAAACGATAATATTGTTATTCATCTTTATATAACAGATTTACGCATCTTTATATAACAGATTTACGCACAGATAGCTAAAAACTTATAAATATATTGCTTTACCATATTGCACAAAAGAAATTGTCTTTTAATATATGCAGGAAGAGATAAGAAGAAGTTCATACACTAGAGAACATTATAAGATGGAGAAATTCTCAGCAAGTATATTACAAAGAGAAAAGGATAAGTGTACAGATATTACAGGGAAGAATATAAGAAATCTAATTAGATCCATCGTTGTCTTCGCCGGATTTGTTTTCTTCATCTCCACCACCTTCATCATGACCTTCATCTTCTTCAGAATCTTCAGCTTCGCTATCAGAAATGACAAGATCATGCAAAATGTTAAGATACTCAGAATGAAGAATTTGATGATCATTGCAGACCAATTTAATGGAGTCACTGCGAACACCAACAAGAGTGTTACTAAAATTCCTTATCATAATTTCTAACTGTTCCTTCAGTCTTGAATACTTTTCATTGCGAGAAGCTAGAGTTTTTGCGAGCACTCCCTTATCATCTTCAAGTTCTTTAACTCTGACAGAGTATCTCTTTTCAACTCCTGTGAATGCAGAATAACAAATTAAAAATTTAGTAGCAAACTATAAAAGACAAAAGACCAATGAGAATGAATAATTAGTAACCTTCTCTTTCAGAAATCATGTCTCTAATCAAGGCTGCTTGTTCAGTATGAAGACTAACATCTACACCTAGATTATTTCTGGCATTATCAAGAACTTTCGCATCCCAAGCAAATTCTTCATCATTGCTAATAAGAAGACGAGAGAGAACTTGGTTCTCTCTCGCAAGAAGATCTCTATTTTCGCTGATAAGTCTATCCCTCTCAATTTTAACATCAGTGAGAATTTTATGGAAATCTGCTAGGGCTTGAGCACCATTTTTAGCAATAAGATCTTTCTCATCAATAAGATCACTATTCTTACTTCTCAATCTATTAGTTTCTTCTTTCGAATCAAGATAAAGACGCTTAAACTTATTGGTTAAGCTCAAGTTGAATCTGTGCTCAATTTTTAAGAGATGAAGTTTGGATTTAAGTTCATCTATGGAAAGAGATCTAATTTGATCATCTGAGAAACTACTTAAAGAGCTATTAAGACGAGAAAGAAGGGTATCCTCATCTACAGGTTCAGGGAAAGATCGGAGGAATGTAGCCTCATCAGTAAGGTCATAAATATATGCAAAAATGGTTACTTGAATGAGCCAAAATAAGGCAAAAGAATTAAAAGGAAAGAAAGAAAAATTTATACCATAGAGTTGCTGATTAGGCTTTTCAAGATCAGAAATCTTTTGTTTATCACTCGAAGCATCAATTTCTAATTGCTTATTCTTCTTGCAAAGCTCAGCAACCTCAGCTTCTAATTCTCCTTTACTCTTGCGAAGATCAATAGCTTCAGATTCCAACTGTTCCTTTTGCTTGCGAAGATCTGCAGATTTAGACTTTAAATTTTCATTTTTGTTGCAAAGGTCAGCACGTCTTTTCTCCAAATCTGAGGCAGCAATAAAAGAAGCTCTTCCAGCCTCCGAAGAAATGTAAAAATTGCTAAGACAGATATAGTTCAAAATCTAAGGTATAAGGAAGAGGCAAAGAAGTGAAAACATACCAGAATGCCGACTGAATTCAAAAGACTGGGAGTTATCGATCTCGAGATTCCCTGGAAAGAATCATTGTCAACCAATAGGGAAGCATCGCAAACCTTTGCGAGAGGTTGAGATACTTCATTAACAACTTCATCTCCATAATCATTTGGAATACCATGCGTGACATTGCCAAAAATATTAGATAATTGGGTCATATGAGATTCAGGAGAAGAGGAATCCTTCATAGGAGAGATGTCATTATTATCTTCGTCTTCATCATCATCAACATCATCGTTACTCGGATTTTATTCGTTAGATTGAGGAGTTGAAGAAGAAGAGAGTTAGGTTTTTCTTTTCTTTAAGGGAGGAGCACCATATTTCTCTCTGTGAGAAGCAGCAGACTTCTCTTTGAGAGGGCCGATAGATTTACCCTTGTGACCAACGGTGGATTTCTCTTTAGTTCTCGTAGGTTTCACAGGCTCTCTTTCTTCAATTTCCATGAACACAGATAAAGATAAGAAATTTCATAACCAAAAATAACCCCTTAACACATACCATGGGTTTGGGGAAGTAATTCATATCCCCCAATTAATTCCCATATCCCCCAATTAATTGTTCCATTTAAACCCATTCCCCTTTATAGAATCTATCCAGAAATGTAGAATATTGGTACTTCATCATGAATCAGACGCACAAGAATCTCAAGCCAAACATGCAAGTCTTTTGAATCAATTCTCCCACTTATCTAATCTTCATTCATGTGCTCTTGCTAATTTTGATGCCCTTTTCCAAGAGAATACTCAATTAATTTACGATCAGAAATTTTTGAATGATGAAATATCTCAGCTTAATTCTTCTTTAACTAAATCCTATTTGAGGATAGAATCCCTAGTAGAAGAGAATGAAACCTTATCAAAAGAACGATGTATGTACTTGAATACAATGAACGCTTCTTCGCAACAATTAAATATTCTTCAGAGTAAATGTTGCGATCAAGAAAATCTCCTTTATTTGTTAAAAGGTGAACTTGAGGAATTGAAAAGGTCTTCAGATACTGAAAGAAGTTCATTTGCTGCCGAGAAGAAATCCCTTCTTAATAAGAATATGATATTAAGCACTAAGAGAAATAAACTTAAAGAAGATTACTCTCAACTAGAAAGTCTTAATGCCAAACTTACGAAGGATAAAAATTATCTTCTTTCCAAAGATCAAAAGCTTCAATCTAGACTTAAAGGATTAGTTGGCGATGGTTTTGACAATGCGATGGATCAGATGAAGAGTTGTTGTTTATCTTTAGCTCAATTTATTTCTTCACAAAGAGAAGGTAGTCATTAAAATTTGATTGCCTTTGGTATACCTTTTCAATTTTGTTATACTCGCAAAACTGATTCTTTAAATTTTTTTTCACTCGCAGAATCTGAGAACAACCTCCGCAGTGCTAAAGTTGGACTAGAAGCCTCTTGTTCTGAGCTTCACAAGAAAAACGCTCTGCTTTCTACTCGTTTGATCAACTCTCGTGATCGTGCCACTCAAAGATTCAAATATCTTGCTTACGCCAAAGATATCGAAGATACCAACCATCAGAAGACTATACTTCGTGAAAGTCATCTGAAAGCTCAAGTCTTTGCGAATAACATTCTCTTATCAAGGTCCTTGCCTCCCATGAGAATTACACCTCTGAAAATATCCGATGATGAGGTTGCTCGTGATCTTGATAGTGATTTTGATTACGAGAGTGACGATGAAGGACTTGATTTGGAAAAAGAATCTATCCCTCAAGGAGATGTTCCTGTTGATGGTCCTACTCCTCCTAAAGATCCAGTACAAAACGTTGATGATGATCTTTAAGCATGATGGATTATTCTACTGTTATTCTTCTTTTTAACAACTTTGTTTTCCTTTCTTTTGAATTCTTTCTCTTGGTTACTGTTGATTCTATTTTCTATGAACGATCCTGCTTACTGCTTGTTTTCCTTAAGAAGCATACTTTGTACTTTGTGATACTGCTTTGATCTTTCTCTAGATTTGCATGACTTGATCATATGAAGAGAAATACTATGTCTTGAAGACTTAACTTAGTATTCCCTTTCCCCTTATTATTGCACTTCAGATGATCAATTATTGTTGTAGATATTAAAATACCTGCCTCAGTCTAAGTTGCGAAGTTTCAATTTATTGCGAATTAAATAATAAATTTCCCCTTTGAAGTATAAGAAGTATGAAATCTCCGTGAAGAATTACGAAACATCCTTGAAAAAGTATAAGAAGAATTAAATATTCTTAAAGAAGCATAAGAAGTATGAAACATCCTTAAATAAGTATACGAAGTATGAGGCACCCTTGAAGAAGTATAAAAAATTTCAATTCAAAGAAACATTCACTGTTTGAAGAAATATAAGAAGTATTGAATCTCTTAAAAAGTAAAAGAAATATTGAATCTTTGAAGAAGCATAAGAAGTATTCAACCCTTATGAATATGATTGCGAACAAAATTGCTTCTATGCTTATGAATTCTTTATATATATTCTCGTAAAAATTTTCCAATAATATTGATGGAATTGATTTCAGTAATTGTTGTGGTCTTATCATGCCTTCCTAAGTAAAGGTCTTATTTTTCCACCTCTTTTTGTGATGATATTTTTGTGATAATAAGACAAGTCTGAACATTCTTGCGAATATACAACCTCGTGACATTATCGTCTTGCGATGAAATCGCAGGACGTTATCACACTTTCATGTAATAACCCATTGATCTCATCTTAACTTCATTGTATGTGAATCTGCGAATAATATATTTATATATATTTATTTATTTATTTATTTTTTATATTCGCAGAAATATGATTGTTGCACAAATATGACAAGTTTTTATCTTCTTGCGAACAAGAAGCCTCATGACATTTGCGTCTTATATCACGTATCAGCTCCCTAATGGAGGGTGATGCCCTTTATCTTCCCCTTGGTTTCCCCTTCAAGGAAGCGTACATCGACCATACAAGGTTAGCTCTTCCCATCCGGTTTTGAAAACAACCAGTTTTTGATCGCAACCTCTTATCATTTTTGCCTATAGGGATTATAGTTACGAGGTTGCACCCTATGGGGTATCTTTGGGGCAAGTGTATCATTTTCCAAGACTTGTCAAGAATGGCAGATGTGCTTCAAACCCATCCGGAACTCTTGACTCAACCGTGTACCTCGGCGCCTTGATCACTTTATACACTTCTTGAGAAAGACAGTATGCCTTAGTTTCCCAACCTATATCCTGGTACATCGCAAGATTAGGTTGAGAATCCAAGGTGTCTAACCCGGATAGGTACCCCGCTTTTGGGTTGTACCCCGTAATGTCCATGTACTCAGGTTCCTTGGTGGTGTTCCGGTTTCCCTGATCCATGCTTATAGGTACCCCCTTAAATGACGTACTTTAGGACTTTGCCTCTTACGAAATGTTGCTTCGCGAACTAGGGTGTACGCCACAAAGGTTTGGCTGTGTAAAATTTCTGCGGCTCTCTTTATTTTTTGAAAGCTAATCACAGTTTGCGGTCTTTTATTCGCAAGTAATTTTTGCGTCTCTCTTTAATGAAATCTAATCGCAATAAGAGTTAAAAATTCTTAATTTAAGCTTCGCGCGAGCAAACCATATTCGCAAAATGTTTCATGAGGTTTATGGATAATACCTTTTTAAATACAATCTATTCCAGGGTCGACCAAGTCTTAAACCCATGTCTCTCCCTTCTGGATCCATCAGCCGATAAGCTCCACTTCCCACAACCTCTTTGATGACATATGGTCCATCCCATTTTGGTGCTAATTTTCCTCCATTTTCTTTCTGGTATGGAGGTGTTTCTCGCATAACCAAATCCCCTGGCTTGAACTCACGTTCGATAACTCTCTTGTTATATTCTCGTGCTAATCTTTCTTGATAAACTTTCATATATCGCAACACCTTTTCTATTTTTTCTTCTAAATCATCCAATTCACTTAATATCACCCATGCGCTTAAATTTCTTTCCCAGGCTTCTTTCTTTGTAGTCGGAATTATAACCTCTGTTGGCAATACAGTTTCTACTCCATATGTTAAGAAATAAGGAGACATTCCAGTTGCCTCTCTTCTAGTTGTATTGTATGCCCAAACTGTGCTAGGTACTTGTTCGCACCACCCTTTGAGATGTCCTTCTAATTTCTTTTTGATCGTGTCTGCGATTGTTTTATTTGTTGCCTCTGCCTGTCCATTATCTTGTGGATATAATGGAGTTGATTTACCACATTTTATCCTAAAAGCACCGAGTAACATCTCTATATTCTTCCCTTCAAATTGTTTCCCATTGTCAGATACTAATTGTGCTGGAACTCCATACCTACAAATGATATTCTCGAATATGAATGTAAAAACATCCTTATCAAGAATATGTTGTACTGCTTTTACTTCTGCGAGCTTCGTGAAATAATCTGTTGCGACTATTAAAAATCTTCTCTGCCCTGATCCAGGTAAGAATGGGCCAACAATGTCCAATCCCCATTTCCCAAAAGGCCAGCAGCTTGTTGAAGAGGTTAATGTTGCTCCTGGTGCGTGAGTTCATTTCCCATGTCGTTGGCATTCTTTACATCGTCTTACCAACAATTTTGCGTCTGTGTGCATATAAGGCCAGTAATATCCTTGTATTTTTGCCATGTACGCCAGAGATCGTCCCCCACTATGATTTCCAGCTTCTCCTCCTTGTAACATCTTCAATATTTTTTCTCCTTCTTCACGAGTTAAACATCTTAGAGGTGGTCCACTGAAAGATTTTTTATATAAAATCCCTTCTCGTATTTCATAATTTGTTGCACGACTCTTTAATTTATGTGCTTCTAGTATGTTCCTGGGTACTTCTCCTGTTGCGATATATGCATGAATTTCCTTTCTCCAATCTGCGATGTTTTCTGCGATGTTATCTAGTAGTTCCCTTTCTACTTCCATCGCAATTGCTTCTTCAATTTCTTCTTCCTCTTTATTTATTGATGGGTGTTGAATTTTTTGGATTTTGATATTTCTTGCATTAGGGTTGGTCATCATACTTGGAATGAATGCAAAAGCATCTGCGAGTCGATTGTATTTCCTTGTGATATGCCTCCATTTTAGCTTTGGTATCTTCGCAGATAATTCATCAACGAGTTTCTTGTATTTCTTCAATGAAAACTCATTCGTGGTATATTCCCCTTTAATTTGAAAAATTACCAACTGAGAATCACTTGTTATTCTTATACTTTCAAGCTTCTTTTTTATTGCGATCTTCAATGCATGCACTACAGCTTCGTACTCTGTTTCATTATTCGTAGATGAAAATTCCAGTCTGAATGAAAATGCTATTCTTTCTCCTTCTGGTGAAATGAACACAACTCCTACTCCATTCCCCTCACTGTTGGATGATCCATCTACTAGAATTTCCCATCTATTTGGTTCTGTTAACAAATCTTTTGGATTCCCAAATTCTTCTTCAACATCCATCATCTCTTCTATTTTGCCTCGTCTTCTTCCAAAGGAAATTCTGCCAAAAAATCTGCGACAACTTGTGATTTTTGCGATGATAATACTTCGTACTTTATCTTGTAATGGTTTATTTGTGCATTCCACCTTTCTATTCTTCCTGATCTTTTTGTGTTCTTCATGACTGACTCAATTGGAACTTTGGTAACCACTTTTATCACATGTGCTTGAAAGTATATTCGCTGATATTCGCAATTTGAATGATGCATAAACCATAACTAAAATTAAATTCTCCATTTTAGAATAATTCCTCTCTGTTGTATTAAAAGTTTTGCTGATGTAGTAAATGGGCCTTTCTACTCCTGCGTCCGTTCGCAACAAAACTGCACTTAAAGCGTACTGAGTTGTTGCGAGGTATACCAATAATTCTTCATCTTTCTCTGGTTTCTGTAATATGGATGTATTCGTGAGATACTCCTTGATCCCTTGAAAATATTTTTCACATTCATCAGTCCACCTGAATTTTGCTCCCTTCTTAAGTATGTTGAAGAAATGTTTGCACTTATCAGACATTCGCGAAATAAACCTTCTAAGTGAAGCTAAGAGTCCATTTAGCTTTTGCACTTCTTTTACTGTTGCAGGTGTTTGCATGTCACGAACTGCTTGTACTTTTTCTGGATCAACTTGTATTCCCTCCTTTGATACTATGTATCCCAAGAGTTTTCCTGACGCAACTCCAATTATACATTTTTCAGGATTTAATTTGATGTTGAATTTTCTCATTTGTTCAATTATTTCCTTCAAGTCCCGCACATGGTCTTTGGTTTCTTTACTTTTTATCAACATATCGTCTACATATACCTCTAAGGTTTTATGTATCCACTTTGCGAACACCTTTTCAACCATTCGTTGATAAGTAGCACCCGCATTTCGTAAACCGAATGGCATCTTCACATAGCAATATAAACCTCTTGGAGCAAAAAATGCAGTATGTTCTTGGTCTTCTTCTGCGAGTGATATTTGATTGTACCCTTTATACCCATCAAGTGAAGTGACTCTGTCATGTCCTGCAGCTGATTCCACCATTTGTGGTATATCTAGCAATGGAAAACTATCTTTTGGACATGATTTGTTTAGATCAGTGAAATCTATGCAAATCCTTATCCCTTTATTCTTTTTTGGAACAATGACCATATTCGCAATCCATTCTGGATATTTTGGTTCTCTTATGATTCCCGCATCCAACATCTTTTGCAATTCTTCTTCTATTTGTGTATGGTAATTTTGCGAAATCTTCCTTATTCTTTGTTTAAATGGTCTCACACTTTTATCTATGTTCAATCTATGACACGCCACTGATGGATCAATTCCTGGTATTTCATCTACACCTCCTGCGAATATATCTTTGTATTCTCGTAAAAGATCAATAGTTCTTTTTTCTTCTTGTTCGTCCATCTTAGTTCCAATTCGTAAGATTAAGGGATCCTCTTTACTTCCAATATTTATTTCTTTGGTTGGTTCTGCTGCGACGTAACTAGGACTTTGCTCTCCCATAGGTGTTGGCTCTTTGATTACTTTCATTGGCTCTCCTTCCTTTTATGGGATCTCACTTGGTATTCCTCTTCCTTCTTTTGCTCTTATTGTGTACACCCTGAACTCTTCTTCCTTTTTTGCTTCTCTCACAAGTTTTCTGTGGAACTATTTCTTTCTGGCTCTTCCTCCACACTGTTTTACTTCAGTCTGATAACAAAATTTTGCACTATCAAGATCTCCTTTTATCTCTTGTATTCCGCTTGGTGTAGGAAACTTAATTGATTGATGTAATGTCGAAACAACAGCTTTAATCGCATGAATCCATGGTCTTCCTATCAGCATATTATATGGAGATTCCATATCTATTACACATAAAACTATGTGTGTTTAAATTTCTCCCAGCGATACTCGTAACATTATTTCCCCTTTGGATTTTGTTGCAGATTTTCCCAATCCATGGATAAGATATTCTGAATTTGTAATTTCTTCATCTTTGATCCCCATCCCCTTAAGTGCATGATAGAATATAATATCAACAGAACTCCCTGTATCAATCAAAACTCGGTTTAATTTCCATTTTCCTATAGATTTTTTAGTTTTCCTCTCTTCTCGCATGATCGGGATTGTGACTACTAATGGTGAAGTGTGGTTCAAATCTTCATTTGGAATTTCTGCTACTGAAAACGTGATTTTTTGCTTTTCCCATTCTTTCAAAGTTGTTATCTTCTCCACCTCCATGATCTTTTTTCCTCTACAATCTCGTTTGTATATTTTTACCTTTATGTTGTTATGAAATTCATCAATCATTGTCTTTGTGATCATATTACATTCTTCTTTTTTACAACCTTCATCTGCTGATTCCATTTGATCTTCAAATTTCCAAAATTCCTTCAAATTTCTGCTATGATGATCAACAGTTTTCCCTGTTTCTAGCGCCAATTATGTAGTTGCAGAATATCCTACAACTACACCCTCAGAAGAATTGGTAAAACTTAAGAAGTTCCTAATGATGAATAACAACTTTCTTATTAATGCTCTCAATTGATTACAAGAAATATCTAAATGGAACTAGAATAGATACAACTTTCTCTATTCTCTTTCTTTTAATATTTTTTCACACTCACTAAAAGAACTTCTTAAATTTAACATTTGAACTACTATTTATAGTGAAATATTTACAACTGTAATATCCTGCGAGGCATCATAACTTATGATCGCAAGTTTATTTTATACTCGCAAACTTTTCATTCTTGTCCCGTGTTTCTTCTATCATCGTGTTATTTCTTGACACTTCCTCTTATAGTCGTTGCTATATTCGCAACCCAAACTCTTGCGATATTCGGTACCTACAAGTTCTATGTTTGCGACAAATCTATTATACATCCAGGTATTCAGAGTTAAAAACACAATCACTATGACAGAACTGCGAGAATTGCAAGAAGAATATATAGCTTTGGAGGAAAAACAAAATGAGATGGAGTCATATCCAATTCTCGCAGGCACAAGTTCAGCCGCAGAAAATGGAAGTTTATTACCAAAGATGATTAATACAGTGGCAAGTACCTCCCAAAATCAGCGAGAGAAAATGGAGATTGATAATCAACGTAAGGTAGTACCAATGGGGAGTAGAGATCAGGAGGAATTGGAAAAGGAGAGAAATTTTTATAATCGCAATAACAATAATAAAGTCCCAAGGTTTGATCAACCGCAAGAGACTTATGGTGGACAGAGGCAGAATTATTCAAGAGAGCAAAGAGGTCAGAGGATTATATGGGAAGACATCAAATTGCCACCTCTAAATACCAGTATAGACAAGATTTGGGAAGCGATTATTTTGATGGAGAATATACCTTCACCATGGAACATGGGGAGAGAACCGCATCCTAACAACCAAAATCAAGAATTCTGCCCTTATCATCATTTTCATGGCCATTATGTGAGTAATTGTAGGAATGTAAAAAGAATTATTCTGCGAATGATTGAACAAGGGAAGTTAAATCATTTTCTAGCGAGATATCCACAACCTCAGCAATTGCCGCCAGCACCAGAAATTCGCAGAGTCAATGTTGCGAAAGAAGCAGAAATATTTGTCATTGAAGTAGGAGCTACAACAAAAAATCTATTTTGCAATTCAATTGTATATTCGCAAAAAACAGTAGAAGATTTCCATGATAATGTGCTAAGTAGAGTAATTGCGAGGGATATAGAGGGAAGAGAGGTGATGAATATTGCGAAGATTTCTCCGTTAAAAGAATGGCAGAAACAAATTATTTCTTTTACTGCACAAGAGATACCAGAGCCAGGGAAGATGCATGACAACCCGTTGGTGGTGAAGTTAGAGATAAATCCAAAGTACAGATAAGAAGAAGAAGATGATGATGGTGACGCAGCAAATAATTCTTAGGCAATAGATAGGGTTTTAATTGACACTGGCAGCTCGGTAGACATCTTATTTTATCATACTTATCGTACAATGGGTGGAAGAGATGATGAGTTAATTCCCTCAACTTACAAAATCTATGGTTTCAATGGCACTGCAAATAAGCCAAAAGGAGAAATTACTATGGAAATTCCATTGAACAAGATATCTTCAAAAATTAAGTTTTGTGTAGTGGATATAGAATCTCCTTATAATGCTTTAATTGGAAGACCATGGCTCCATGGGATCTTGGGCATAGCATCCACATATCATCAATGCATAAAGTTTCCACATCCCCATGGTATTGGGATAATTAAAGGTGATTGGTTTGAAGGAAAAAAGTGCTATGAAGTTGACATTAATACTTGCGAAGAAAGAAACGCCAGAAATCGTAATTGGAAACATAAAAGGAAGCAAACTCAGAGAGTAGAGAAATTGATGGTGGACAGTATAGAGTTGCGGGGAAAGGATATATTACAAGAATAGTTTGTGCCAAAAGAATTAATGGTGATTAATCGTGTAAAGATGGGAATCTTCATTCTTCGCAGGAAAATAAACAAATACAAGGTGCTGGGATAAAGTTGAAATATTCATTTTGCGCAAGAAAATAAATAAGCAACAAAATATTGCGAATAATCATTCATTACAGAAGAAAAGAAGTGCAACAATATCATGTTGCGAACAATCGAAAAACAAGAACAGTATGAAATATGCAGACATAATATTAAAAGAAAAACTTTGTTCAAAAATAAGAATTTTTCTATTAAAAGAAAAAGATGATGATTTCAAATCATATAAGAATTTTTAATGCAAATGCATGAGACGGGCGCAAATCGCCTAAAAACATATAAGAATGGGATGAACCTTTATGGCGTACACCCTAGTTCGCGGATTATATTCCGTAAGAGGCAATGTCCTTAAAGTACGTCATAAGGGGGGTATCTCTTTGCATGGATATGGGAAAGGCTATACTGCTGCTGGAACCTAGTCATGGAGATTTGGGATTATAGAAAATCCATCCGAGAGAGATAACTTGGATTCCCAACTATATAAGGTTATACCCTGGTTGGGCGCTCGAGAGTTTCTCCTAAGGAATGCAAAATATGATCAAGGCGCCGAGGTACACGGTTGAGATGTGGGTTCCCGGGATGGATGAACCTACCCTGGCCATCCATGGAAAGTCTTGGCTACGATGTGTTCGGCTCGAAGAAAACCCCACTAGGGTGCAATATTGTAACTATAAGACATATAGGCATAAAGGACAAGGTTGCGAAAACAACTGGTTGTTGGCAAAACCGGATGGGAAAGTGCTAGTCTTGTATGGCCGATGTATAATCCTTGAAGGGGCAACCGGGGGGGAGATAAGGGCGATACCCTCCATTATGGAGCTGTGTATCAAAAAAGAGTATTTAGGCCCGTCATATTGTCGCGTGACACAGACAGCAATGTCATGGGACTTTATATTCACAAGAATATTTAGGCCCGTCATATTGCCGCATGACTGGCCAAAAAGCTTAAAGAGAAATGTTAAGATGAGATCAATGGGGTTTTGCGATAAGAACAAAAAACGAGATAAATGAAATCAATGATAAAGAGGATATAAATCGCAAAAACGTCATGCGATTTCATCGCAAAGACGCCAATGTCATAAGTCTTAAAAAGAAAAGAGAGATTAATCTCACAAGATGGCTTAGACTTATCATATTGTCGCAGAGACCAAAATAAATGATAAGGCAAGATCAATGGATTATTACATCTGAAAGTAAGAATGTCCTGAGATCTTGTCGCCTAAAAGTGGCATAATAAGACCTTTAACTAGGAAGGCGAAATAAGACCACAAGAGAGGTTATATCTGCGAAGCATATAACAGATCTTTTGCAGCATTATTTGCGATAATTCATTTATCATATTGCAGATTAATAACAAGAGGCGAGTATGGGAATGATGCATAGAAGGGTAAATATTGTTATTCATCATTATATGATAAATTCATGCAAATAATTGGAGATTAATGATTATATTAACCATCTTGCAAAAAGAATTGTTTCTTGAATTTTTAATGACAAACAGATAGAAGCTAAAAAGAATTTATATATTGAAAGACATCAGGAGCTGCAGATAATTCGCAGAATATTACAATTTGTCGCAGATAATTATCGCAAGAAAGAAAGAAAGAAATACAGGAGAAGATCAAAAAGAAAAAACAAAACTATTGAGATTTATCTCTATCATTATCTTCATCTTCGTCTTCACCATCTTCATCATTAGTTCCTTCCTCATCTTCGTTTTCACTTTCATCTGTATCATCCTCACTATCAGAAATAATTGGTACTTGAGAACTAGCTGGGATATTATCCATAAGACAAGGATATAGACTAAGAGGAAGATCGTTATCTTTGCAAACTTTCTCAATAGCATTATTGCGAACGGTGAGAAGTTTATTACGCAAGTTTGAGTTGGATATCTTTATTTTCTCTCGCAGTCTTGAGATTTTTTCATTACGGGAAATAAGATTTTTCGCAAGACCACTTTTTTCTTCTTCAAGTTCTGTTATCCTTTTGGAATATTTTTCTTCAGATTCTGCGATGATACAACAAAAAATTATAAATTTGTTAGAAATCTACAATAAATACAAAGATACTAGAGGAGAAATAAATAACCTTCTCTTTCATGGATCATTTCTTGTATCAAGGTTGCTTGCTCGATATGAAGACTGACATCTATCGCTAAATTTTTCCTAGCATTATCGAGAATTGTCGCAGCCCATGCGAATTCATCATCACTTTGAATGAGAAGATGAGAACGGATTTGTTCTTCTCTTTTAAGAAGTTTAATGTTTTCATCCTTAAGTCTATCTCTCTCAAATTCAGTATCAATAAGGGTATTGCGGAATTTTGATAGAGCTTCAGCGCCTTGAAGAGTAATGCGTTCTTTATCCTTCTCAAGTTCATTTTTCTTGGCTTTTAAGACTTTGATTTTTTATCTAAACTCATCTCTGCAAGTCTTTAAACTATTGGATGTACTCAAGACAGATCTATAATCCATTCTCATAAGGGAGATATGATATTTAAGCTCATCAATGGACAGAGTGTTAATTTTTTCGTCTGAATAGTTATTTAAAGCGTCATTAAGACGCTGAAGAAGAGTGGTTTCATCTATGGGTTCATCAAAAGAATTAAGAATGAGGGCTTCATCAATAAGATTATAGGCACCTGCAAAATGGTTGACCAAATAAGCTAATATAGCGGGAAAAAAAAAAGCGGGGGGGAGACTTATACCAATAACTTGTTTTGCAGAATTACTCCTTGTCAACTAATTTCTGTTGAAGAATTTGAATTTTTACTTCAAGCGATTTGTTTTTATTAAGAAGATCAGTATTCCCAGTAACTTCCAACTGTTTACATTTTTCGCGAAGAATAGAGATTTCAGCTTCATATTGCTTATTCTTCTCACAAAGTTTCGCAGATTCAGATTGTGAATCAGTAAGCCTTTTCTGTGATGATGATAATCTACTTTCTAATTCTGAAGCAACAGAAAAAGAAGCTCTAGCAGTCTGTGACAGAAAAGATAAAATGAGTAATATAAGTAAAATATCTTTGATACTCATGACAAATGTAAAGTTTACTACAAGAAAAATGAAGAAAATGGGCATACCAACGAAGCTAGCGCATGAAGAAAACCAGGGTTAATAAATCTTGAGACTCCTTTAAGATCTTTATTATTAGTCAAGATTGAAGCGTCGCAGATCTTTGAGAGATAGTCGCAAGTACGAGTAATATCATCCTCTCCAACACCTTGTATGGGGTTTCTAAAAATATTTGACAATTGATCCATTGGAGTCTTAGGTTGAGAAAGACCCATCGCAGACCTAATTCTTGCGGAGGAAATATGTGTTGAATTGCCCACGGAAGCATCATTATTAACTCCACCATTCTTTTCAATCTCATTATCTTTATCAGCGGTAAGAGAAGTCTTTATGAGTGGAGAATTTAAAGATGGAAGTGGTTGAGTTTTTTGGATTTTCTTTGGAGGACCATTAGCAGTTTGATTTTTATTACGGTGAGGAGAAGCACCGGAACCTTCATTTGGAGTTATTAATCTTCTTCCTTTGTCTTTGGCTATAACCGCCGCGACAAATGGTATTTCCTTGAAAACAATCACACATAAAGATAAGAAACAGGGGCAACAATATATTGTTAAAGGTTATAGAAGATTGTTTCTTACTTCATCTGTGAAGGTTTTCAAAATTTGTAGGAGATTGGGATTCCCAGTATTGGCATAGCTAAGCTTCATTTTTTCAATCTGATAAAGATTATTTCAATAATCAGTAAAAATAATACATTTATCCAAATCCACGAATAATGATAAATTTTGCGAGATATACCTCAAAATTCCTTTCAGGCCAGTTAAAAACCCAAGGACGATACGCCGCAAGATTCGCAGGAAGATCAAAAGTGCCAGAAATATATGGACCTTCAAGGAGGAGAGGAAATACGCACCACTTATCATCTTTTGAGAAGCGTGGACCTTTGTTTTTACTTGAATGATAGTCTATATCTTGCATAAGAAGTTTATCCTTCGCAACCTTCTTATTCTTATTCAAACGAACATCCCAACACGAGCTCTCTTTCTTCATGGGAATCACTTGATAATTCTCAAAGAAATTTTCCACGGTATATTTCGCTGGAATAATTGGGATATCTTTAAAATCAGGATGTTTCGCAGATTCAGGATAGCGAGATCCTTTACCAGCTCCACGAAAGGCATATTCAAGAATGAGACGAATACAATCTCCACTTAATTGGTAGATTGCTCGTGAAAATTTAGCGTGAGAAATAATTTCATAAAAAAGAGGGAGATCTGGGTTATAAATATGGATAGGAAGGCCAGCTTCTAGTTGACCTAGAGAAATAAGGATTTTCCCATTGGAAGAAGGAAATCCTGAAACTAGATTAATGGAGAGATCAGAGTCTGAAGATTGACCAGGGATCTCAGAAAGTGTGAAACCTAAAGTTTGGAGCTTTTGTTGGTGTTTTTGGAAAGTAGGTTGACCTAATTTTTTAGCAGGAGCCATTTTTTAGTATGGGAATGATGGTTAAGATGAAGAAGAATAAAGAAAAAAAAAATGAAGTAGTAATAGATCCGGAATTTGCGGAAGAAGATGAAGAACAGTAGAGTTGCAGAGAAAAAGTGAAAAGAGAAAGTAAAAAGAAGAGGAGAGATTAGCGAAGAAGATATTTATAAGAGAAGAAGATTCTCGAGAACATCAATGCATTCAATGAAGAAAAGACGTGAATGGTCAGAAGTCAACGGTTGAAAAAAGATATGTCAAGGAATAGATAAGAGAAGAAACACGCGTAGAATATTTAGCGATGGATGCAGAGACGTGTCAGAGTGAAGGAAGTGTGAAAAGACAAGAAGTTGTGGCAAATCAAGAGATTTAAATTCTCATGATCTTTATCTCCTTCGCAGAAAAGATATGAGAAGATGCAAGATGTAGGATCAGAATATTGTCACAACAATATTCCTGCGAAATAAACAGCAGTTCTGCGATACATCAATGATATTATGCGATACATCTCAAAGTGACGTAAGGAATGACATATCAGATGAAAACGACAGAAACATGAGAAAAGTATGACATTTCTGCGACGAATCAATAAAATCTGCGAATGATTAAGGCGGTGCTAACTGCGATTTATCGCAAGAACCCAGGTCCGAAATTAAAGGGGATATTAACTGTAAATGAGTTGTCATGAGCTGTAATCCACTATGTAAATGCCTATATAAAGGAAATGAATAGTTCCAGAGAGGAGAGATGAATTTTTGAGTGCTAAGAAATTTTTTAGGAGAGAGAAAATCTTATTAAGTGAATTGAATTCTTGATTACTGTAATTCTTTTAAGATCAGATCAATAAAAAAGTCCTTAATCTTCAAATTGTGTCATAAATATTGATAAATTCTTAAATAGGGTGTAGTGTGGGAATTCCTGCAACTACATTAGTTCGCGAAGAAATATTTCGCAAGAGGCAAAGTCCTAAAGTACGTCATTTAAGGGGGTACCTATAAGCATGGCTCAGGGGAAACGGAACACCACCACGGAACCTGAGTACATGGACATTACGAGGTACATAACCCAAAAACTGGGTACCTATCCGGGTAAGACACCTTGGATTCTCAACCTAATCTTGCGATGTAACATGATTTAGGTTGGGCGACTAAGGCATACTGTCTTTCCCAAGAAGTGCAGAAAACGATCAAGGCGCCGAGGTACGCGGTTGAGTCAAGAATGCCGGATGGGTTTGAAGCACATCTGCCATTCTTGACAAGTCTTGGAAAATGATGCACTTGGCCCAAAGATACCCCATAGGGTGCAACCTCATAACTATAAGCCCTATAGGCAAAAAGGATAAGAGGTTGCGAACAAAAGCTAGTTGTTGGCAAAACCGGATGGGAAGAGCTAACCTTGTATGGTCGATGTACGCTTCCTTAAAGGGGCAACCAAGGGGAAGATAAAGGGCAGCACCCTCCATTAGGGAGATGATACGTGCTATAAGACGCAAATGTCACGAGGCTTTTTGTTCACAAGAACATAAAGGCTTGTCATATTTGTGCAACAATCGTATTTCTGCGAGTAAAAAAAAACATATATATATATATATATATACTCGCATAATTAAATACAAAGAAGTTAAGATGAGATCAATGGGTTATTAAATGAAAGTGTGATAACGTCCTACGATTTCATCGCAAGACGATAATGTCACAAGGCTGTATATTCGCAAGTATATTCAGACTTGTCATATTATCGCAAACAAAAAAATATTGTTAAGATAAAGTCAAGGGGTTGAGGCCTGAGAATGCACCAACGTCCTGCGACTTTATCGCAAAAGAGGTGGCAAAGATGTAGGTACCGAATATCGCAAGATATTATCTTACGAACATCGTAATAAATATAAGAGGAAAGAATCGCAAAATAATACGATGATAGAAGAAGCGCGGGGAAGTATGAAGGATTTGCGAGCATAAAATAATCTTATGAGGATATGTTGCGATACTTCGCAACAAATATACAGTTGTGCAAGTTTTACTATAAATAATAGTTCAAATGTAAAATTCGAGAGGTTCTTTTAGTGAGTGTTAGAAAATATCTTAGGAAAGAGAATAGAGAAAGTTGTAACTATTTTAGTTCCATTTAAATACTTCTTTGTAATCAATTGAGAGCATTAATAAGAAAATTGTCATTCATCATCAAGAACTTCTTAAGTTTTACAAATTCTACTGAGGGTGTAGTTGTAGGTTAATCTGCAACTACATAATTGGCGCTAGAAACAGGGACGGGAAAATGTAACAGAGATAATTAAAGAATTTTACATCAGAGAAATGATTAGGAGAAGGAATATATCAGAGCCATTGACTGCAGTAAGAAGAAGTGCAAGACTCGCTGGTGGAGAAGCAAACATAACAGGAGAGCCTAGTAGGAGGAGGAGTAATCGAAGAAATCAAACTCAACAAACAGCAATGCAAGGAAGAGCAATAGATCATGATCGAGTAAGCATACACACTTGGAGAACTGATACATCAGCAGAAGCATATGGAGAACCGCAAATTAGATAAAATGGGAGATTGATGGGAGGAGCAATTCATGAAAGAGAAATGGAGATATTAGAAACATTGAGACAAGAAATTCAAGAAGAACGAAGGTTTGAAGCTGAAGAACTCGCACATTTAACAAGAAAAAATCAAGAATTGAGGAGGTAAAATGAGATGTTACAAAGGAGGAGATCTCAAAGTATTGCAAGATCAAATATTAGACCAGAAAGAGAAGAACGAAATTCACCAACAATCAATAGTGAAAGTTCTATGCAAGGACAAGCACAGAATCAGGTTGAAAGAAATCGAGAGAGACGCTTCATTCTGATACCAAACAATGGGCAAAATGTAGAAAATTTACAAACAGAACCATTTCCAAGAGAAAATAACCGGAATGGCGGAGAATATAAGGTGGAAGAGCAGCAACTCGTGGAAGAAATTGAGAGACAACAAGCAGTACATCAAAACAATTACGAGGATGGAGTAAGAAGACGCGAAGAGGCTCGCAATAATCAAAATCTTGAATATGATATAATTCAGAGAAGAATTGGAAATCAACAAACAGAAATAACAAGGAATGAACCAAATCTTCGAATCAGAATTCAGGCAAATCAAGGAGAGGTAAATCACAGAAGGAGGAGAGATGAAGAAGAAGAAATTCCTGATATTCGCATGAGAAGGATGAGGAGAACAGAAATGGAAGAACAAGAATTTCAAGATGCTATGCAATAGAACAATTGTGATAATCTGGAGAGAAGATATCTTCAAAATTGTACAAATGGAAACATTAATGAAGAATATGATAGAATGCAAAGGATCTCAAGAGAAGAAATACAAGAACGTAGAATAAGAGAGGTTGCGTTAAAGAAACCAATGGAGGAGAATTCTGAAGCAAATGCACGAATCTTTCGAGAATTAGCGGAAATGAGAGGAATGATAAGCAGTAGAGGAGGATGAGATAGAAGGAAATTATATGAAGCAATAGAAGAAGCTGTGAGGACTCCTTTTTCTAGAGAGGTACAATTGGGAGGTATTCCACCAAAGTGCAATCTTCCTACGTTAACCAGCATCTTTGATGGGACTTCATGTGCTATTCAGCACATTAAAGCATATGTAAGATGCATGCTACAATGGGAGAATCACGATGTTGTATTATGCAAATACTTCACATCAAGTTTAACAGGAGAAGCTCTAAAATGGTTCGAAGGACTTCCCAAGAACACTATTACATCATTTAATCATTTACAAGTAACTTTCTTAGGAGCATATATCACGAATCATTCCTCGCGACTTGGCATTGAAGATGTGTTTGGTTTAAAACAAAGAATTGGTGAAAGTTTGAAGCATTTGGTAAGAAGATGGAAAACTATGTGCATTGATATGGCAGGACGTGTGGATGAGAGATACCTGATTTTGTCTTTCATAAATGCGATGTTCGCAACAGAACAGTTATATGTTCAAATCTTCAGAAGAAAGAATTCAATTATGATGACAGAATTGCGATAATTGCAAGAGGAGTACATTACATTAGAAGAAAAGCAAAACAATATGGAGTCATATCCAGTGGAAAACACCAACAATCAAGATACAGGAGAAAACTTACTTCCTAAAATAATCAATGTCGTAGCAGGTACTTCGCAAACATCCTCGCAACCATCTTCGCAGATATCAGAAGAGAAGAAAATCAACAATAGCCAACCAAAAATGGTAGAAATGGGTAGTAAAGATCAAGAAGAGTATGATAGAGAAAGGAATTTCTACAGCCGAGAAGGAAATAACCAGATCCCAAGATTAGATCAGCAGCAAGAAAATTATGGGGGACAAAGGCAGAATTATTTTGGACAAGGGAATCATAGACAAAATTATAACAATGGTCAAGGAGGTCAAAGAATGATAAGAGAAGAAATAAAGATGCCACCTTTGAATACAAGTGTAGAAAAGATATGGCAGGCAATTATCTTGATGGAGCATATACCAACTCCATGGAATATGGGAAAAGAACCACCAATGGGTCCAAGAAGTCATGAATTTTGCTCGTAACATCATTTTCATGGACATTCTACAAATAATTGCAATAATATCAAGAAGATTATCTTGCGAATGATTGATCAAGGTAAACTGGATCACTTTTTACTAAAGCAAGCACAGTCGCAACAATTACCACAAGCTCCAGTGATAATTCGCAGAGAGAACACAATACAAGAAAAGGGAAAGGAAACATTACACATAGAAGTAGGGCCAAAAGCAAGGAATGTTTTCTGCAATTCTATCGTTCACTCATATAAATCCATAGAGGATTTTCATGATAATGTGTTAAGAAGGGTATATGCGAGAGATGGTAAAGGAAAGGAAATAATGAGCATCGCAAAAATTTCACGACTGGAAGATTGGCAAAAGCGTGAAATTTCTTTTGAAGCCAAAGAAATTCCAGAAGGTTGTGAAATACATGATAATCCATTGGTAGTGAGATTAGCAATTTGTATGAATATGGAAGAAAGTGAAGATGATACGAACGAAGAATCATTTGATCTTAACAGGATCTTGATTGATACAGGAAGTTCTGTCAATATTCTCTTATATCTTGCTTACAAAACCATGTGGGGGGGAAGACGAAGATCTAATACCTTCTACATACAGGATTTATGGTTTTAATGGAACTGCTAATAAGCCCAAAGGAGAAGTAAGCATGTGAATTCCCTTAAGTGGGATGCGAACTGAAATTCTGTTTTGCGTTGTTGATGTCGAATCACTGTACAATGCTTTGATAGGAAGACCTTGGCTTCATGGAATTCTGGGCGTAGCTTCAACTCTACATCAATGCATAAAATTTCCTCATCTAAAGGGTGTTGGAGTCATCAAGGGTGATTGGGCTGAAGGGAAGAATTGTTACGATACAGAAGTAGAAGTTTGCGAAGGAAAAACTACTGAAAAGGAAAGCTGGAGAAAAAGAGCAAAGGCTGTGAAAAGGAGTGAAAATTTAATGGTTGAGGATTAAGACGTGAAAGAATAAAGTTACAACATTAATCATACAAGAAATTTATGATGATAGAAAAGGGATGAGGATTGCGAAGAAAAGAGAATGAAGAAAAAAGGTAATGAAACAAGAAGGTAATCATATATTTTCTTATTGATATTGTTCGCAAAGTAATAAAATGTACTTTGCAAAACAAGAAATTGGAACAACGTATTTCGCAACATAAAATATTTTTTTTCACGAATTAAAACAATTTATTGTGAGTAGCTTTCATCGAAGAAAGACGCAAAAGTTTATTTGCGAATAAAAGACCGCAATCTGTGATCAGCTTCCAAAAAAGAAAGAAAGCCGCATAAATATTACACAGGCAAACCTTTGTGGCGTACACCCTAGTTCGCGAAGCAACATTTCGCAAGAGGTAAAATCCTAAAGTGAGTCATTTAAGGGGGTACCTATAAGCATGGCTCAGGGAAACCGGAACACCACCAAGGAACCTGAGTACATGGAACATTACGAGGTACATAACCCAAAAGCGGGGTACCTATCCGGGTTAGACACCTTAGATTTTCAACCTAATCTTGCGATGTACCATGATTTAGGTTGGGAGACTAAGGTATACTGTCTTTCTCAAGAAGTGCAGAAAACGATCAAGGCGCCGAGGTACACGGTTGAGTCAAGAATGTCGGGTGGGCTTGAAGCACATCTGCCATTCTTGACAAGTCTTGGAAAATGATGCACTTGGCCCAAAGATACCCATAGGGTGCAACCTCGTAACTATAAGCCCTATAGGCAAAAAGGATAAGAGGTTGCGATCAAAATCTGGTTGTTTGCAGAACTGGATGGGAAGAGATAACCTTGTATGGTCGATGTACGCTTCCTTGAAGGGGCAACCAAGGGGAAGATAAAGGGCAGTACCCTCCATTAGGGAGCTGATACGTGCTATAAGACGCAAATGTCATGAGGCTTTTGTTCGCAAGAACATAAAGGCTTGTCATATTTGTGCAACAATCATATTTCTGCGAAGTTACAAAAAAAAAAAAAAAAATACTCGCAGAATTACATACAATAAAGTTAAGATGAGATCAATGGGTTATTACATGAAAGTGTGATAACGTCCTGCGGTTTCATCGCAAGACGATAATGTCACGAGGTTGTATATTCGCAAGAATGTTTAGACTTGTCATATTGTCGCAAGAACAAAAATATTATCACAAAAGAGGTGGCAAAATAAGACCTTTACTTAGGAAGGCATGATAAGACCACAACAACCAAGGAAATCAATTATATTGGAGATTATTTATATTTCCAACAACGAAATATATCAACTCGATCAAGAGTTCTTTATATATTCGCAATAAAGGGCGGATATTTCATGTTACGAGGATTGGATATTTCTTATACTTCTTCAAAGATCGAATACTTCTTATATTTCTCATATTCCACAATCAAAGGTTAAATACTTCTTGTATTTCTTATATTTCCTATACTTCGCAATCAAGGGGTAAATATTTTTTGATGCTTCGTATATTTTATATACTTCTTATACTTCTTCAAGGATATTACATAATACTTCTTCAAGGATGTTTTATAATTCAACGAGGATTCATAATTCTTATACTTCAAGGGGAAGATTTCATATTTACTTCGCAAAAACTTGAAGCTTCGCAACTTAAACTGAGGCAGATATTCTAGATACTTAAAACAAGAACTGATCACCTGAAGAGCAATAATAAGGGGGAAAGGAATACTAAGTTAGGTCTTCAAAATATATTATTTCTCTCCATATGATCAAGTCATGCAAACAGAGGGAAGCATTCAGTTAAACATCAACTCATCATCGCAAAATTAAGACATTGGTACTAATTAAGTTTCAAAAGGAAATTGTTGATTGATTAAAAGTGCAGGAAAGAAGAAAATATTGTACTCAAGTAAACACGACAAAAGAACTGAAGCAAATATACAGAAAGGAATAAAACTATTTTGAAGATGATTTATCTTCATCAAAATGATCTTCTTTTTCTTCTTCGGATATATCATCTTCAGCTTCACTATCAGAAATTTCCAAATATGGGGTATCAATGGGAATTTCTTCAGAAAGGAGCGTCTGATACTTCTTGATAGGAATTTGGTTTTCTTCACAAATCTTGCGAGTCATCTTAGCTCGGAAACGTTTGATATTTAAACTATGATTGTCCCGAGAAATTTGAAGTTGAGATTTTAAATCAGAAATCTTCTGGTTACGCGCGGCAAGAATAGTTTTCAGATCATCATTCATCTTCGCATAATTTTCTGCAGTAACTACAGGATAAGAGAATAAAGAGTAAGGGAAGAAATTAAGGAATTGGTTAACAAATTACGGAGTTAAAGTAATCATAATACACGAACTTACCTTCTAATTGCTTCTTATCATTACGAAGAGAAGTATTTTCAAGATTTAATTGATTATTCTCCTCAAGAAGGGAAGAACCTCCAGCTGCGATACTCGCAGATTGTGGGTTATCTTCGCAACGGGAATTTAATTCCGCATTATCAATATTCAAATACTCTATTTGTTGACGAAGTTTTGAATTCTCAACTTCCAACTTCTTACAACGGCTTAAAGTTTTCTTCTCAGCAATAGAATGACGTCTTTCCCAATCTGAAGCAGCTGCGCAGCTGACCCTCCCAACCTGAACAAATAAAAAGGATTAAAAATCAATGAAATAAGGGAAATAAACAAGGAATAGAAAATAAATTTACCATACTCCCCAAAGCGTATAATTTAGTAGGAGATACGAATCTTGAAATTCCATTAAGAGAATTATTGTTGAGTACAGTGGGAACTTTGCAAGCCTTCGCAATAAGTTTACGAGCATTCGCAGTAGGAGAGTTTCCTAACCCACGAGAAGAGTGGAGAAAAGCCTCAGACACTTGAATCATTGCAGACTCAAAAGTTTCCGCATTGATATAGTCTTCATCTTTTTCAACATTGTCATCATCATGTCCCCTATCAGAAATAGTATCAGAGTTAGAGCTAAGACCCTTCTCAGGAAATTTATCATCTTCATCACTTTGTTCTCCGTCGACATTCTTGCTAGAGGAGATCACGTTGGAGTAAGTACTGGCTGGGAGTTTCTTCCTCATCTTTACAGAAACCACATCCTCAATCTTTCTCTTTCCTTTGCGAAGAGTATTTTCTTCATTATTAGAAGATTTGGTGTTCTTCGCAGAACGAAGCATTCTATGTCTCGCAGATAGCGCTTCAGAAGAAGTTAAGTTCTTATCTTTACTCGCAACGGTCCCAGGAAAATCAGGAAGAGTCTATAAATTCAAATAAGGATAAGAAACAGAGGAAACAATATATTGTTTAGAATACATATAAAAGTGTTTCTTACCTCATTTGAAAACAAGTTGAAAAATAACAAGAAGATAAGGAGATGGAGATACATACATCTTTATCTTTGTTAGGCCAAGAAAAGACCCAAGGTTGATAGTTACGATCACGAAGGTTCGCAGGAAGATCTACTATCCCAGAAATGTAAGAACCCGATAATGCTAGAGTGTAATTATACCAATCTTCATCATGAGAACGGCAAGGGGTTTTATTATTTCCCGAGGCATAATCAATATCGTGCATAAGAAGATCATCTTCTGCAGTATCATCTTTACGATGAAGACGAACACCCCAACGTTTATCTTCCTTCTTCGCAGGAATTAATGTATAATTTTTGAACAAGTTCTCGACTGTATAATTTGCAACAACAATTTATACATCTCTAAATGCAGGTTTCCTAAGATCAATCGGATATAAAGATTTTCCAGTAGCAGCGCGAGTTGCGAATTCAACCAGAATGCGAATGCAATCACCAGTCAATTGATAAATGGCTCGTGAGAAATTTGGATGGGAGATAATTTCATAGAATAAAGGAAGATTTACATCATAAAGAGGAAGAGGAAGACCTGCGAGGATTTGGCCTCGTGAGACTAAAACTTTTCGATCATCCCAATGGAGATCAGTAAAGAGTTCTATACAGAGAGAGCACTTATTATCATGACCATCAATTTCAGAAAGGACGAGATCTCTATCAACAAACTCTGCATTAAGTTGTTCTATAGTTTTCTTCTTTGGAGCCATTGGATGAAAGATAGAAAAACAGAGAGGAAAAGAAGTGAAAGAGATAAGACATCGTAATAGAAGAAAAAAGAAAGAAATTGCAGAGGCAGGTGTGATAAAGAAGATGGATAGAATAAAAGAATAAAAATAAGAATTAAAGATAGTATTTATAAAGAAATGAGAGTTTGATGAAAGTAAAAATTCATCAATGCGATTAGACGTGAACGGTTGAGAAGGACGGTTACGAAACAACGCGTCAAAAATTTAATGAAAGAGGAAAATATGTGTCGCGAATCTAACAGGTGATAATAACTATATTAAATTTACGAGAATAGAGGTTATCATGAAATTTCTTCTTCGCAGAACTGACATGAGAAGAGGCAAGATGTAGGTACCGAATATCGCAAGATATTAGCTTACGAACATCATAATAAATATAAGAGGAAAGAATCTCAAAATAATACGATGATAGAAGAAGCGCGTGGAAGTATGAAGGATTTGCGAGCATAAAATAATCTTACGAGGATATGTTGCGATACTTCGCAACACATATACAGTTGTGCAAGTTTTACTATAAATAGTAGTTCAAATGTAAAATTCGAGAGGTTCTTTTAGTGAGTGTTAGAAAATATCTTAGGAAAGAGAATAGAAAAAGTTGTAACTATTTTAGTTCCATTTAGATACTTCTTTATAATCAATTGAGAGCATTAATAAGAAAATTGTCATTCATCATCAAGAACTTCTTAAGTTTTACAAATTCTACTGAGGGTGTAGTTGTAGGTTAATCTGCAACTACAAAAGTAAGACCTTTACTTAGGAAGGAATGATAAGACCACAGAAACTAATGAAGTCAATTCCATTAATATCATTGGAGAATCCTTATATTCTCAACAAGAATATATATCAAGAATTCCTACCAAAAAAGGCAATTTTATTCGCAATCAAAGACGGATATTTCATATTCATTAAATTTTTCGAGGATTGAATACTTCTCATATTTATTCAAGGATTGAATACTTCTTATACTTCTTCAAGGATGTTTCATAATTCTTATACTTCTTCAAGGATGTTTCATAATTCTTCAAGGAGGTTTCATACTTCATATACTTCAAGAGGCAGATATTCTAATACTTACAACAACAATTGATCACCTGAAGAGCAATAATAAGGGGAAAGGAAATACTAATCTAAGTCTTCAAGATATGTTATTTCTATTCATATGATCAATTTATTCAATTTATGCAAATCAAGAAAGTATTCAATTAGAGAAAGGTTAAATCATTATCGCAAAATATAAAATATACTTCTTAAGGAACATAAATAATAAGCAGAATTGTTTGTAGAAAGAGGACCAACAGTAACCAGGAGAAAAAGTTCAAAAGAAAGAAAAACAAGAGGATTATCGATAACTTGGGAAAAAAGTTTGTCATGCTTAATGCTCTTCATCAGCACTTTGTGCTGGATCTTTAAGATGAGTAGGATCATCAACAGTGTTCAATTCTTGCGAAACATTACCCTCTGTAGAGTCTTCAACATGAACTTCTCCTTGAGGGATAGATTCTTTTTCACCATCAAGTCTTTTGTCATCACTCTCGTAATCAAAGTCACTATTAGGATCACGAGCAACTTCATCATCAGATATTTCCAGAGGTTCAACTTTCACTGGAAGCAAGGATTTTGATAAGAGAATGTTGTTTACGAAGACTTGAGATTTCAAATGACTTTCACGAAGTAGATCCTTCGGGTGGTTAGTATCTTCAATATCTTTGGCATAAGCAAGATAGTTGAATCTCCGATTGGCACGATCACGAGAATTGATCAAACGAGTAGAAAGCAAAGCGTTCTTCTTGCAAAGCTCATAACAGGTGGTATCCAACCCGGCTTTAGCATTGCGAAGATTGTTCTCAGATTCTATGAGTGAAACAAAATTCAAAGAATCAATTTTGCGAATATAACAAAGCTTAAAGGTATATCAAAGGAAGTCAAATTTTAATGACTACATTCTCTTTGTGAGGAAAGAAATTGAGCTAAAGATAGACAACAATTCTTCATCTGATCCATAACTTTATCAAAACCATCACCAACTAATCCTTCAAGTCTGGATTGAAGCTTTTGATATTTGGAAAGAAGAAATTTATTACCCTTCGCAAGTTTTGTATTAAGGTTTTCTAGTTGGGAATAATCTTCTTTAAGTTTATTCCTCTTAGTGTTCAAGATTATATTCTTATTAAGAAGGGATTTCTTCTCGGCAGCAAAAGAACTTCTCTCTGCATCTGAAGACTTCTTTAATTCCTCAAGTTCACCTTTTAACAAAAAAAGAAGATTTTCTTGATCGCAACATTTACTCTGAAGAATATACAATTGGTGCAAAGAAACGGCCATTGTATTCAAATACGAATATCTTTCTTCTGATAAGGTTTCATTCTCTTCTAATAGGGTTTCTATTCTTAAATCGGCTTTGGTTAAAGAAGAAGTGAGCTGAGATATTTCATCGTTCAAAAAATTTTGATCGAAAATTAGTTGGGTATTCTCTTGGAAAAGGGCATCTAAATTATCAAGAACACATGAATGAAGACTAGATAAATGGGAAAATTGGTTCAAAAGACTTTCATGCTTGGCTTGAGATTCTTCTGCGACTGATTCATGATGAAGTACCAACATTCTACATTTCTGGATTGATTCTATAAAGGGTAATGGGTTTTAATGGGTGTTTCAAACATACGAGAAATAGAAACAAACAAAAGGAGAAAATATAAAGATAATAGCAATACCTTTTAATGCATCATTCCTCTTACGAAGGATTGCACAATCTAGAGAATCATTTTGAAGCTGATGATTATCCTTACGAAGATTCTCACACTCCGCTTTCAAAGACTCCTGGGTTTGGCAAAGCAATTCAACTTCTTTTTCCAGGGCTTGACGTGAAATTGAAACATCAGGATTGATGAAGTTGTTGAGCATTTCGAAAAATTCAGACTGCGAGCGAACATTTGAAGACTTCGCAGTATTACTCAAAATATCAGATAACATCTGGAAAGCTAAATAAATTCCATCTCAAACTTCTTGAGGAAGGGGAGAAGAATTCGAAGGAATCAAAGCAAGTTGTAAATTTCTTGGGGCAACATCACTCAAAGGATTAGGAGCTAAAATGGGTTTTTCAAGAGAAGGGGTTGAGAATGTAGCTTGCGAAGGTTGATCTTGAAGAAGTGTTGATAAATTGACAGGGGTGGGAGACTGAAAACTGGGTAATGGAGTAGAGGTAGGAGTTTCCGAAGAAGTGCTTTCACGAGGAGGAGAGAAAAATTCTTTATCAATCACAGGAAGGAAATCACTGATTAAAATTGATGGCTTGGATTTGATAATACGAGATCTCTTGGTAAGGGTGGATTTTTCACCGACCTACGAATCAAAATGTAGATTAAAAACTGAGGCAACAATATATTGTTTCAGAAGGAAAGCAGAGTATTTTAACTACCTTTTAATTCTCGGATTTTCTTCTTCGAGAGCTAGGGCTTGAGTTTTAGTTGACGGTTTCATCGGAGAAATAGTTTTGCTGAAAGAAATCAAAATCAAACAATGAATTAAACAGAAATAAAAGAGATAAACAAGTGAAAGATGGGAGAGATAAAAGAAAATTACCTCAGAGAGCTCATGATGGAATTAACAGTAAGAGAAGGCGATAACCGAAGAAGTGATGTGAGAAGAAGATGAAGTTGTAGAAGTAAAAAGAGAAGGTAAAAAGATAAGGAAGGGAATAAAAGGAGTATATATAAGGGAATAGTTAGGAAAATACGGTTATAAAAGACGTGTTCAAATTCTGATAAAAAAGGAAAATAAATAATAAGTAACGGTTATATTCTCACGATCATTACTTCTTCGCAGAAATGACATGAGAAGAGGCAAGATGTAGGTACCGAATATCGCAAGATGTTGGGTTACGAACATAGTAACAAGTACAAGAGAAAAGTGTTGCAAGATAATGCGATGATATAAGAAACACGGGAGAAGTGTGAAGGGTTTGCGAATATAGAATAAATTTACGATCAGAGGTTGCGATGATTCGCAGGTTATATACAGTTGTACAGATTTCACTATAAATAGTAGTTCAAATGCTAGATTAAGGAGGGTTCTTTAAGTGAGTGTCAGAAAAAGTCTTAGGAGAGAGAACAGAGAAAGTTATAACTGTTCTAATTTCCATTAACATATTTCTTTATAATCAGTTGAGAATATTAATCAAAATTGTCATTCTTCATCAAGAACTTCTTAAAGTTTTACAAATTCTACTGAGGGTGTATTTGTAGGATTTCCTGCAACTACAGTGTTCAAATATATGCTAAAGGAAAGAAAGGATGATGTTCATAACTCTTCCTTCATAAAAACAAGACAGAAATGAAGTATAAATACTTCATCCCCTCAAAAGAAGTTACCCAGTCCTGGAGAGGATTGGAACATTCACAGTTTGTAATACTGTATTGAGGATTTTTGTCTATCCCTCTTAGATAAAAAGTCATAATCTTCAAGAGGGTTGTGATGTTTCTGTTATTATTTTTAAGATCATGTTTCTGGGGATAATCAAATTTCTGTTAGGGTTTTGGTCAAAGGTTAGTTTGGATATTTATCTCTTATCCTCCTTTTCCTTTAAAATAAAGTTTTCCTCGTTAAACATTTCTTTTATCTCTACTATCATGTCCTTTTCAAGTCTTTCAAGCAAAGATAATGATGTGTGGACTGTTCACTTCCCTTTAAAGAAGATACGATTTGATTCTTCTGATAATATTGTGAGCCCTGATTCTCACAGTTCCTCTCTGGATGGGAACATCTATGTTTCTCATTTTGATAAGCTCTCCTTAGCCATGAATCTAGTCTTAGAACAAGTTTTTTCCCTGAAAAGTGATTTAGAAACTTCTTCCAAGAGATTTGAAGAAAAGATGGAGAATCTAGAATTTAGAATTGATCTGATCGAATATGAGCTTGATGAATACAGAGAATATGAGAATAGTAATCAAAGTAAGTGAAATGTTCTATGGAAATTTAATTTTTCCTAGTAAACCTTATATTTTTTCTTGTTCTGTTTAGAAGAATAACCAGTGTTTGGAATAGCCATTATTGTGATTACACATAGCTATATCCAATGTTTTCATCTTCTTGTTTTTCTATTTATTTGTTTAAATTCTAAACTTGTTTGGAAGATGATTTTTGCAATATTAATCTTTATGATTTTATGTATTGCAATATTGTTATGGGATTTGTGTGTTTACGTCCGTGAACTTGATAGTCCCATATTTTGTCAAAAGTAAAGTCATCGTTCGTGAATTGATATGCAAGTATTGATAAAAGAATGAATAAGACTTTTGACAAACACAAAAGTTAAGCCTATATTTTCAATTATTGATGTTAGATAGGTTAAAATCTTTCATAATTCAAGGATTATGTCTATTGTGTGTCATTGTGCAAATAGTGATGGAAACATATAATGAATCCTTGTGTATTCCGAGTAATTGATCTTCCCTGATCCATTTTTATGTATTACTGTGAGACTCTGTATTGTGTCTTTTGTTGAGCACTAGACAACCAAGTTGATTATCTTTGTGATTAGCTTAGTTGTATTCTGTAAGGTACTTTACCTCGAGTATATTGAACTAAATTAATCATATTGTGTGATTATTTAGTTAGCACTCCATAAGTTTTCTTATGTTTAAGAGTTTTTTTGACTGGGTTGGTTGTTTTTGTGATTAACTTAGTCATCGCTCCATAGATTTTCTTATGTGAGTATAAACAATTAAATAGATTACTTTTGTGATTAGTTTAATTGTGTATCCCAGTTAGATTAGTTATGGGTTCTCTTGTGATTAATCTAGTCGAGTTATTAAGTCTCCATAAGTTTACTTGTGTTGAGCATATTTGGTTAAATTAATCTTAGGTTCGCTTACGGTTAGTTTGATTAAATATTTCTTTTTGAATTCCAAATTCATACTTGTATGATATTTGTTGAGTTCAAATAAATCCTTTTTTTTTTTTGAAATTAAGGTCGCTCTTGTTGTTCCCTTGGGAATGAAATTTTATGGGGGAGAGTTCTTTTGAACTTGTGCTTAATTGCCAAATCTTTGTGGGGAGTGCGGTTGTGGAATATTATAAGGGTTATCTTGTATCTTTATAGACTCCTTGATGAATGCATTTATCTTCGGCTTTATGATTGCATCTAAACAAGATGATGTACATTTACCTTTTGTTATGAAATGTCTCTTACGAAAATTTCATTAGGATCTCGTTCTTGTACCTTTTCCAATTTTATTGACAAAAATGGGGAGAATTAATATGTAGTTCATACTATAAATACATATGGGTTTTGAATCATTATGTAAGGGGGAGTGGTTTCCATGTGAGATGGAGTATTGACTAAAAGGGAGTGAAGTGTCACAATAGTATTGTTGTTGAAGTTGTGATGCAATTGGACTTTGACATTGTGTAATGATATTATGACACTGTATAACAAAGATTGAGAACTCTTGTTTTCTTGTTGTTATAGCTTTGGATTTTCAACAACGATGATGCTAAACTTACAACCTTTGGGATCATTGGAGTACTTGGAAGTGACGAAGATTTCGAGTAATGTTGAAGATTAGACATGTTGAATAGGAGCTACAAAGTTTATTTATATATTTTTTTTTATATTTCCATATGTATTAATAGTTTTGCCACTAAAATTGACAAAGGGGGAGATTGTTAGAGCACTGCTCGGTCGAAATCGCAAGAGTTGCTATCTCAAGCATGTTTGTCAATGTTAGTGATCAAAACTATAAAGTCTTGATTTCTAGTCTATGATAGCTAAGATCTCTGACTAGTATAGAAAGTGTAGTTGAGATCAAGAACTCCATGGAAATTATCATACAAGACGAAGGACTACTCAAGGAACCAGTGGATCTTCATCGACTAAAAGGTATGTGGAGACTTGGACTTATCTATCACTCAAAAGTCTATCTCCTCCATCTCCTATCTAGAGGCAAAAGTCGTATTACTATATAGACTAAGATTATACACATGTGGATATTTCGAGCTGAGTATATCTCGCTTATCTATTTCTCGAAATATGTGTTGGTAAAGCTTTCGCTTTAGCCAAGTTCATCTTTACCTAGTGACGAAAGTCATGTTATGTTTCAATCATTTTGTAAATCGCTCTGACGAAAAATAGTTTGTGAATAACAATTATATAACGCCCTCTGACAATGTTTCAATAATTGAAATAAGATTTTAGACAATATAACCATTGGAGGATATAAGCATTGTTGTGGTAACACATATATGTATAAGTCCTTATTGCTTGAACCGAAGTTTGCGAACTTTGTTGATCAAGTGAAACCGGAGTAGTGTGTGAGCTTAGTACGCGAACTAAGCATACAAACTCAGTTCGCGAACTGGCGTAGTTCTCGAACCCGAGAATTTCTGCTGGAGTTTTTGAACTCCGTCCAAAAACTTAAGTCTGTGAACTCCGTCCGGGAACTTAAGTCCGCGAACCCAGTCCTCGAACTTGAGTAGGGTATGTCTAAAAACGATATTTGTGAACTTATCTTAATAAACTAAGGAATGCTATTGAAAATCGTGGATTTATAGTTCATGAATCGATTCGGGTGAATCACATCGTTTTTGCTTCAATTGTGTCTTGTGTAGTACATAAAGATCTAAGCAACTGAACAACTCTCTAACTAGTTCATTTGAGTCATTTGGACTAGTTATGGTGAAGAATAATATGGTTGATATGAAAGTTATCATATGGATAACCATTTGGTTAACTATTGTTGAACTAACGAATGTAAAAGTTAGGGTACGGTTCTCACAAGCCTACAAACATGCATTTCATGTGTGTGTAACAAGCTATGTTTTCGATCTAACGGTGAATATTGAATGCTTTGTTACTAAGATAATATTGATTGCAAACCCTGATTTGAGAGATTATATAAGGGAGAACTCTAGCAACTGGGAAACCTAAACCGCACACATTCTGTGTGATACTAGTTTGTTAATCTAGAGTCGATTCTCCTTTAACCTTTGGTTTTAATCTTCTAAAATAAGGTTAATGACTTAAAGACTTCATTTGGATTGTGAAGCAAGACCGATACTACTTTTATCGTAGATGTGTGATCTGATTTTGTTGTTTCTATCGTACGAGTACAATTGTAATAATTGTCTTGAGATTTCTATCTCCGATTGGCAAGACATAAAAGTAGTCGCAAACACTTCGTCTCATCGTTTTTGATTCCTCAATAATCTTCTTCGCTGCGTCGATTAAGTCTATTTTGAGGTGATTGATAAAACTGAGTTGTTCTTCGGGAATATAAGTATGGTTTTATCAATTGGTTCCTCTTCACCTTGATATATCAAAAGATGGAACAAAACTCATAGGTTTATTCGTGGGGAGACAAATTTATCTGTCCTTGTAGATTTTTCTATGTGATATAGATTTATTTATTAAAGTCTTCGACTTTGGGTCGTAGCAACTCTTGGTTGTGGGTGAGATTAGCTAAGGTAATCAAGTGCGCGGTATCCTGCTGGGATCATAGGCGTAGGAGCATAATTGTACCTTGGATCAGTGTGAGATTGAGTGGGCTTCAATTACAATCCATATTGAAGTTAGTTTGGAGTAAGCTAGTGTCTGTAGCGGCTTAATACAATGTATGTTTAATCTGGACTAGGTCCAGGGGTTTTTCTGCATTTGCGGTTTCCTCGTTAAAAAAATTCTGGTGTCTGTGTTATTTCTTTTCCGTATTATATTTTGTTATATAATTGAAATAATACAGGTTGGGGTTGTTCAATCAATTAGAATATCCGACCTTCTTGGTTGTTGATTTAAATTGATTGACACTTGGATATTGGTCTTTGGTACCATCTAAGTTATCTCTCTTTGATAAAGACTCGCAGATTCTATTTGCTTGAGTAAAGATCAAATCGAGAGATTGAGATAATAACTTCTTGAGATATTTTCTATTGATTGAGTCTAGTTGATTCTCTAGAAAGTAACTCGGAGTTGTCCATACAGATTGCTAATCGAAATATTGGGTGTGGTTGTTAGCCCCCTCTTTTTCAACTGCACTTTCAGGTCCACTGAATATGCTTCTGAAGGTTGGTAATGTACATCTCACGGGAATCCTTTCTTCCAACTCTTCGTGGGTAAACGGAGATTTGTCGGCTTCTTCTATTTCCTCTGCTAGTTATACCCGTCCTCCTCTTCGTGAGTTATTAATTAATGACCTTGTAGTTGCAGGAAATCCTACACTACACCCTTGCTAAGATTTCACAATAATCAACCCATACTTAAAGATTAAAAATGACTCTTTTATCATTTAATTCTCAGAAATGTTTACAGAATTGGAAGAAATCAAAAATACAACTAATCTCCCAATGTTTCTCTCTCCTCAAGACTTTCTCACCTCTAAAAAATACCTCATCATATCTCTGGTTATATTGGGTCTCTATATATAGGGTAGTTACATAATGGATGACAGCTAAGCTGTCCTTTACTTTCGGATTTGATTTGCGGTCTTATCGCTACATCTATGATATGAAATCTCGCAAGCATTATAACCGTCGCAGATAAATCATGCTCTTCTCGTGTTTCATCAACGTCAGCTATTACATCATTCTTTAACTTACTCTGTGATACTATCAAAGTGTTGTTGAAGAACTCGCGGTATCTTCGCAGAAGTGTTATTAATCTCGCAAGAATATTGTCATGGCAATATTCTGATCCTACATCTTCCCTCTTCTCATGTCTTCTTCGCAAAGTGGAGAAGATATGAGAATCTCTAACTTTTCATTGCACTCGCAACTTCCTTTCTTTCCATGTTTCTCCTCGACAAAACTCCGAAAATTCAGCTTAACCGCCTACACGTGTTGTAAATTCTTCTTTTTACTGACACTTGTCTACTCAACGGGTCATCTACTTTTGCCTATAAAAGGTATAATTTGGTTACAAAATTAATTTTATTCTTCGTCTCTTTGTCTTTTCGTTTTTCCATCTGCAACTTTTCTTCTTCTTCATATTTACCTGCTACTGCTTGAATGGAGTCTTCCAGGTATGTGTTTTTCTGTCATTACTAAATTCCACTTCTCTTAAATGAACCATGTTTATTCATATTTTATTAGTCTTTTTCTATTTGATTCTTCATGATTTACATACTGTGTTTTTCTCTTCAGTGGAATTAACGCCCAATCTGTAGTTCAAAACCCTAGTCTTCATAAGATACCTGTTGAGAAGAAGAGGAATCCCGCGAGTCATAAGGTAGTAAGAAACATTTTATTTAATCTTAACAATATTTTTGCCTCTGTTTCTTATCTAAGTTATTACTCGCAGGATGACGAGAATATCATTAGACCTCTCAAACGATCTCGCCAGGTTAAGACTCTTGAGGCTGATATTATTATTCCTAAATTGACATCTGTGAGAGTAATTCCCATAGCTTCGCAAGTGGAACCTCCTTCTTCTGTTTGAGACAACATCGCTGCTAGCATCCCTTTCTCCACTTCCCCTTTTTCAAATGAAATTTCTAAAACCGATGTTAATGAAATTCCCTCCAGTGCTTTATTGCCTTCCACTGTTACCTTTCCAAACACTTCTCCTTCTGATGATGTAACTATTACAAATAATTCAAATCTTCAACTCGCCATCATTACCACTTCTCCTTCTACACCTCTTCCCTTACCCCAAAGAAATACCAGTAGGGGTTGATGTTGCTTTTGAAGTTTTATCTAATATTTTAGACGATGCTAGAAAATCATCTACTGATCCTTTCAAGCATGTTGTTTGCGATACCTTAATCAAATATTTTGGTCCTGACCGCACTATCTCGCGATCATCTTTAGAATATGAGATTGAGGCTCTAAAGAGGGACCTTCAAGACAAAACTTCAGAATGTGATATTCTTAATCATAAGCTTCACAACTCTTCACTTGATTGCGAGAATCTTCGCAGAAGGAATAACGAGCTGAAAGGTATAATTTCCTGCCTCTGTCTTTTTGTTTTTATGTTCTAGCAAGTTTTCATCTTCTCTATACTTAAGATTCTTTCTTAAATTCTTGGCTTGTATATTTAGTTTTAAATCAGAATCGATTCATTGAAAGACTTAAATTTGAATCTATCGCTGAAGAGGCTCGTGCTGAAAAAGATTCTTGGATGGATCAGTTTAATAGATTAGATAATCTCTACACGTACTCAGTTGATCAAATAGATAATCTCACTAATGAGAATAATCAATTATCACAAATCCAACATTTATTAAATAACGAGATTACTAGCCTCTCATACTTGTTAATCAAAGCTAATTTGGCGACGGAATCTTTGTCAGACGAAAATAGAACTTTATCTCAAGAAAAGCATAAATTTTCAAGCTTGATGGCGATTTCCTCGCAACAATTGAGTAATCTTCAGAGAGTATGTGATAATCAAGAGCAATCTCTTCGTTACCTTAAGAATGAGCTCAAAGAAATAACTGAATCATCTGCCGCTGAGAAGGATAAACTTATCAAAGGTAGATTAACACTTAGTTTAAAGGCCAGCGAGCTTCAAGACTAGTATTCCCAACTAAAAGAATCTTATTCTTTACTCGCCAAGAAAAACTCATAACTCATTTTCAAAGAAGAAAATATAAAGTCTCGCCTGAAGGGTATAGTTGGGGATAAGTTTGACGATGCTATGAATCAATGAGAGAATTGTTGCTTATTAATTCAAAATTTAACTTCTCAAAAAGAAGGTAGTCATATTTTGACTATCTTGACTGTTAATTTTTCTATTTAATTTCTCAACTATACTTTATCTGAATATTTTCTTGTCATTTTGTTTCTTCACAGAATCTGAAAGAAATCTTCACTCTACCATTTATGATATAACTGATAAGTTGGATAAAGTCCGTAAAGAAAACAGGATTCTCACTTCTGGTCTTGTAACATCTCGCGACCAAGCAGAGCAAAGATATGATTATCTTGAATACTTCAAAAACATAGAGATCAGAAATCGTGACAGAGGTTTCCTTCGCAAGGTTCACCTTAGCGCTGAAGTCCTTGTGAATGATATTCTAATATCTCAGTCTCTTCCCCCTGTAGAAGTAGATGATGATGACGTTCCTCTTCCTATGGATAAAGATCTAGAATATGAAAAGAAGAAGAAGATATTTCTCAAGAAGACCAAATAGAAGAAGAAGAAGAAGAAGAAGAATCTCAGATTAATCATAATAAAAAGAATGTTGGTGGAGCTGATAACACAAGCAAAGGGAATGAATCTGGCGAGACCAATGCTTAAGCTTGAATTTTTTTTTCTTTTTTTTCTTGCGAGCAATGTACTTTATGCAACTTTTAGACTTCAACATTTATTTTGAATACTTCTTTTAAGGAAGATAATGATATTCTGTTTATTAACTCCCTTACTTTCCCCTCATTATATTTCTTGAAACAATTGGTTACTTCTTATTATCTCCTTTTTGTGAGTTGATGAATAAGCTTGCAATTTGATGAATATTATTGCGATAATAATTTCTTCTAATAATCTTGTTGTGTGATTCTGAATGATGTTTTCTGGAAAAAAAAATTCGGAAGGAATTTTGTTTCTCATAATTTTTCCTGCAATGAACAAATCTTTCCTGCATTCTTAAAAGAAAATAGTTAATGATTGAAATTATTATGTTGGTCTTATTTTGCCTTCCTAGGTAAAGGTCTTATTTTGCCAGATTTTTCTTTCTGCGACAAAATCACAGGACGCCTTTACATTTGCATGTATTGACCCATTGATCTTGTCTTAGCCGTATTTTGTCAATTTCTTTGCGACAATATGACAAATCTAAGTTCCCTTGCGAGAAAAAAGGCTTATGACATTGCCGTCTTGCGATGAAATCGCAGGACATCTTTACACTTTCATGTAAAAACCCATTGATCTCATCTTATATTTTTTTCTCTTATGGCTTGTTGCATCTATATAAATTTTGTCATGCGACAATATGACAGGCCTAAATGTTCTTGCGATCATAAATCCCCATGACATTGCCATCTTAAGACACTTATCAGCTCCCTAATGGAGGGTGCCGCACTTATCTTCCCCCTAGTTGCCCCTTCAATGAGGGAACATCGGCCATACAAGACTATCTCCTCCCATCCGGATTTACCAACAACCAGTTGTTTTCGCAGCCTCTTGTCCTTTATGCCTATATGGATTATAGTTACAAGACTTCACCCTAAGTGGGGTTTTCTTCAGGCCGAATACATCATATCCAAGACTTACCAAGAATGGCCAGGGTAGGTTCGTCCATCCTGGGCACCCTTGGCTCAATCGTGTACCTCGGCGCCTTGGTCATAATCTGTATTCCTTAGAAGAGACCCTCGGTCGTCCAACCAGGGTATAACCTTATATAGTTGGAAATCCAAGGTGCCTCTCCCAGATAGGTTTTCTTTAACCCCAACATCTTCATGACTCAGGTTCCAGTAGCGGTATAACCTTATCCCTAAGTCATGCAAAGAGATACCCCCTAATATGACGTACTTTAGGTCTTACATTTGCCTCTTGCGAAATTGTATTCGCGAACTAAGGTGTACGCCATAAAGGTTTGTCTCATTCTTTGTTTCCTTTTTGTGTATATCGCAACCTTTCATTCTTTAGGAAATCCTCTTAATGAAGCAGAAGAACAAAATCCTCCTCATGAAGAACAAAATCCTCCTCATGAAGAACAAAATCCTCCTTATGAAGAACAAAATCCTCCTCATGAAACAATTACTGGTGATGGAAAAACTCAAACTGAAAAAGATGATGCTGGTGAAGATTAATAGTGGTGAACAAGAATAATGAAATTAGAGAAGAATATGCTTATCATGTACTTTTGCGAAATATTTCTTATTCTTCTCCCTGTTCTGCGAATGATTGTAATTTCCGAATCTTTCTTCTTCCTGCTCCTTTTGCGAAATATTTATTTTTATTTTTCCGAATCCCTGTTTCTAGCGCCAAAATGTAGTTGCAGGAATTCCCACACTACACCCTATTCAAGAATTTATCAATATTTATGACATAATTTGAAGATTAAAGACACTTTTTCATTAATTTGATCTTAAGGAATTACAGAAATCAAGAACACAGAACACTTGATGAAAGATTTTCTCTCTCCTAAAAACTTTCATAGCACTCAAAAATTCCTCCCCCTCTCTGGAACTATTCATCTCCTTTATATAGGTATTTACATAGTGGATTACAGCTCATGACAGCTCATTTACATCTAAGATTCCCTTCAATTTCGGATCTGAGTTCTTGCGATAAATTGCAGTTAGCACCGCCTTTATATTTCGCAAGTTTTATTGATATATCGCAGACATGTCACACTTTCTTCATGTTTCCGTCGTTTTCTGTTATTACGTCATTGTTTGAGTCATCTTTGGGTGTTTCACAGAATATCATTGATGTATCGCAGAACAGTCATTTACTATCGATGTATCGCAGTACTGTTGTTTATTTGTCAGGATATTGTTGTGACAATATTCTGATCCTACATCTTGCCTCTTCTCATATCTTTTCTGCGAAGAAGATAAAGATCATGAGAATTTAAGCTTCTTGATTAATCGCAACTCCTTGTCTTTTCATATTCCCTGCATTCTGACACATCTCTGCATCCATCGCTAGATATTCGACGCGTGTTTTTTCTCCCATTTATCTCTTGACACGTCTTTTTTCAAACGTTGAATTCTGACCATTCATATCCTTTCTTCATTAAATGCATTGATGTTCTCAAGAATCTCCTTTTCTTATAAATATCTTCTTCGCTAATTCCCCCCTATTCTTTTTACTCTCTCTTTTATTTCTTCTCTGCAACTCTTCCGTTCTTCATCTTCTTCCGCAAATTCCGGATCTATTACTGTTTCAATTTTATTTCTTTATTCTTCTTCATCCAAATCATCGTTCCCATACTAAAAAATGGCCCATGCTAAAAAATTAGGTCAATCCACTTTTAAAAAACACCAGCAGAAACTTCAATCCTTAGGTTTCACACTTTCTGAGCTTACTGATCAATCTTCTGACTCTGATCTCTCCATTGATCTAGCTTCAGGGTTTCCTTATTCTAACGAGAAGATCCTTGTTTCGCTAGGTCAATTAGAAGTTGGCCTTCCTATTCCTCTTTATAACCAAGATCTCCCTCTTTTTTATGAGATTATTTCTCATGTTAAATTTTCGCGAGCAATCTGCCAATTAAGTGGAGATTATATTCGTCTCATTCTTGAATATGCCTCCCGTGGAGCTGGTAAAGGATCCCTTTATCCTGATACTGCGAAACATCCCCGATTTTGAAAATATCCCAATTATTCCAGCGAAATATACCGTGGAGAATTTCTTTGCGAATTATCAAGTGATTCCAATGAAGAAAGAAAGCACGTGTTGGGCTGTTCGTTTGAATAGGGATAAAAAAGTTGCTAAGGATAAAATTCTTATGCAAGATATAGACTATCATTCCACAAGAAACAATGGTCCATGCTTCTCCAAGGATGATAAATGGTGCAGATTTCCTCTCCTCCTTGAAGGTCCATATATTTCTGGTACTCTTAACCTCCCTGTGAATCCTGCATATCTTGCGGCTTATCATCCTTGGGTTTTTAATTGGCCTGAAAAGGATTCTGAGGTATATCTCGCGAAGTTAATTATTATTCGTAGAGTTAGATAAGTATATTATTCTTATTAATTATTTAATTATCTTTTATCAGATTGGAAAAATGAAGGCTAGCTATGCCAATACTGGGAATCCCAATCTCCTAAATTTTTTGAAAACCTTCACAGATGAAGTAAGAAACATTCTTTTATAATTTTTAACAATATATTGTTGCCTCTGTTTCTTATCTTTATGTGTGATTGTTTTCAAGGAAATTCCTTTTTTCGCGGTTGTTGAAGCCAAAGATAAAGGAAAAAGAGTATTAACTTCAAATGAAAGCTCTGGTACTTCTCCTCTCCGTAACAAAGATCAAACCACAGATGATCCTCCAGAGAAGAGAAGAAAAACTCAACCACTTCTTCCACTTAGAGAGACTCCTATTATCGCTGAAAAAGATAAAGAATTTGAAGAAAATGATGGGGTAAACCATGATGTCACTGTGGGTACTTCAACACATTTTTCTTCCACAAGAATTAGATCTGCTATGGGTATCTCTCGTCCTGACACTCCAATGGATCAATTATCAAATATTTTTAGGAATCCGATGCAAGGTGTTGGTGAGGATGACATCGCTCGTACTTGCGATTATCTCTTGAAAATCTACGATGCTTCGATCTTAACTAATAATAAAGATCTCAAAGGAGTTTCCAGATTTATCGACTCAAGTTTTCTTCACGCATTAAATTCACTGGTATGCCCCTTTAATTTGTTTTTCTTGTAGTAAATTTTACATTTATTATAAGTATCAAAGATCTTTTACTTATCTTCACTCATTTTCTCTTTTATGTCGCAGACTGCTAGAGCTTCTTTTTATGTTGCTTCAGAACTAGAAAACAGATTATCAACATCGCAGAAAAGACTTACTGATTCACAATTTGAATCTGCGACACTTCGAGAGAAAAATAAACAATATGAAGCTGAAATAGCCCTTCTCCGCGAAAAATGTAAACAATTGGAAGTATCTGGGAACACTGAGCTCCTTAACAAAAATAAATCTCTTGAAGTAGAAATTGAAGTTCTTCAACAGAAATTAGTTGACAAGGAGAAGTTCTGCAAACAAGTTATTGGTATAAATCTTTTTTCTCTTTAATTTTTTTTTTTTTACTTTTCTTTATTCTCGCTACTTTAGCTTATTTGAGCAACCATTTTGCAGATGCCTATAATCTTACTGATGAAGCTCTTATTCTCAATTCTTTTGATGAACCCATAGATGAAACCACTCTTCTTCAGCGTCTTAATGACGCTTTAAATAATTATTCTGACGATAAAATTAATTCTTTGCCTCTTGATGAGCTTAAACATCATGTTTCCCTTATGAGAATGGACTATAGATCTACCTTGAGTATGTCCAATAGCTTAAAAACTTGCAGAGATGAATTTAGAGAAAAAAAATCAAAGTCTTAAAAGCCAAGAAGAGTGAACTTGAGAAGGATAAAGAACGCATTACTCTTCAAGGCGCTGAAGCTCTATCAAAATTTCGCAATACCCTTGTTGATACTGAGCTTGACATAGATAGACTTAAGGATGAAAATATTAAACTTCTTAAGAGAGAAAAACAAATTCGTTCCCATCTTATCATTCAAAATGATGATGAATTCGCATGGGCTGCGACAATTCTCGATAATGCTAGGAAAAACTTAGCAATAGATGTCAGTCTTCATACCGAGCAAGCAACCTTGATACAAGAAATGATTCATGAAAGAGAAGGTTATTTATTGCTCCTCTAACATCTTTATATTTTTTGTAGATTCTTGATAAATTTCTAACTTGTTATTGTATCATCGCAGAATCTGAAGAAAAACATTCTACAAGAATAGCAGAACTTGAAGAAGAAAAAATTAGTCTTGCGAATAATCTGGATTCCCGCAATGATAAAATCACTAGACTGCGAGAGAAAATAAAGATATCCAACTCCAATTTGCGTAGTAACCTTCTCACCGTTCGTAATAATGCTATTGAGAAAGCCTGCAAAGATAATGATCTTCCTCTTAGTCTATATCGTTGCCTCTTGGAAAATATCCCAGCCAGTTCTGAAGTACCAGTTATTTCTGACAGTGAGGCTGATATAAATGAGAATGAAAGCGAAGATGATGAAGAAACTGATGATGAAGATAATGAAGACGAAGATGAAGATAATGGTGAAGATAAATCTCAATAGTTTTGCTTCTTCTTTTTGATCTTCTCCTGTATTTTTCTCTTTCTTTCTTGCGATAATTATCTGCGACGAATTGTATCATTCTTTCTGCAAGATACTTGTAACTCCTGATGTTCTTCAATATATATAAATTCTTTTTTTGCCTCTATCTGTCTGTTTATTATATGAATTTATCATATAATGATGAATAACAATATTTATTGTTCTTATACATCGTTCCCATATTTGCCTCTTGTTATTAATCTGCAATATGATAAATGAATCACCGCAAATTTTTCTGCGATATATATTTTTCTGCGACATAATTTCTCTTGTGGTCTTATTTCGCCTTCCTATTTAAAGGTCTTATTATGCCACTTTTATGTGACAAGATCGCATGACATTCTTACTTTACATATAATAATCCATTGATCTTGTCTTACCATTATTTTAATTTCTGCAACAATATGATAAATCTAAGCCATCTTGTGAGATTAATCTCTCTTTTCTTTTTAAGACTTATGACATTGCCTTCTTTGCGATGAAATCGCAGGACGTCTTTGCGAGTTATTTCCTCTTATTATTGATTTCATTTATCTCATATTTTGATCTTATCGCAAAAACCCATTGATCTCATCTTAACATTTATCTTTAGGCTTTTTGGCCAGTCATGCGGCAATATGATGGGCCTAAATACTATTGTGAATATAAAGTCCCATGACATTGCTGTCTCTGTCACGCGACAATATGACGAGCCTAAATATTTTTACAAATATAAAGCCCCATGACATTGCCGTCTTTTTTGATACACAGCTCCCTAATGGAGGGTATCGCCCTTATCTCTCCCCCCGGTTTCCCCTTCAAGGATTATACATCGGCCATACAAGACTAGCACTTTCCCATCCGGGTCTGCCAACAACCAGTTGTTTTCGCAGCCTTGTCCTTTATGCCTTATATGGCTTATAGTTACAAGACTGCACCCTAAGTGGGGTTTTCTTCGGGCCGAACACATCGTAAGCCAAGACTTGCCATGGATGGCCAGGGTAGGTTCATCCATCCCGGGCACCCACAGCTCAACCGTGTACCTCAGCGCCTTAATCATACATTGCATTCCTTAGGATAAACTCTCGGGCGCCCAACCAGGGTATAACCTTATATAATTGGGAATCCAAGTTATCTCTCCCGGATGGATTTTCTATAATCCCAAATCTCCATGACTAGGTTCCAGCAGCGGTATAGCCTTTCCCATAGCCATGCAAAGAGATACCCCCCTTATGACGCACTTTAAGGACATTGCCTCTTACGGAATAGAATCCGCGAACTAAGGTGTACGCCATAAAAATTCGTCCAGTTCTTATATATTTTTAGGCAATTTACGCCCTTCTTATGCATTTGCATTAAAAATTCTTATATGATTAGAAATCATCATCTTTTTCTTTTTAATAGAAAAATTCTCATTTTTGAGCAGAGTTTTTCTTTCAATTCTCACAACAGAGTTTTTCATTTGTTCGCAATATGATATTTTTGAACTTCTTTTCTTCTGTGTCGAATGATTATTCGCAATTTTTTTTACTTATTTATCTTATACTTGTTTGTTCTCCTGCGAAGAATGAAGGTTTCTACTTATCCCCGCAACTCTATATTGTCCACCATCAATTTCTCAGCTCTCTGATTTTGCCTCCTGTTATGTTGCCAATTACGATTTCGGGCATTCCTTTCTTCGCAAGTATTAATTTCAACTTCATAACACTTTTTTCCTTCAAACCAATCACCTTTAATTATCCCAATACCATGAGGATGTGGAAACTTTATGCATTTATGATATGTTGATGCTATACCCAAGATCCCATGGAGCCATGGTCTTCCAATTAAGGCATTGTAAGGAGATTCTATATCTACTACACAAAACTTGATTTTTGAAGATATCTTGTTCAACGGAATTTCCATAGTAATTTCTCCTTTTGGCTTGTTTGCAGTGCCATTAAAACCATAGATCTTGTAAGTTGAAGGGATTAACTCATCATCTCTTCCACCCATTGTGCGATATGTATGATAAAATAAAATGTCTACTGAGCTACCAGTATCAATTAAAATTTTATCTATTGCCCAAGAATCATTTGTTGCGTCATCATCATCTTCTTCTCCTTCTTTTCTGTATTTTGGATTTATCTCTAGCTTCACCACCAATGGGTTGTCATGCATCTTCCCAGGTTCTGGTATTTCTTCCACAGTAAAAGAAATAACTTGTTTCTGCCATTCTTCTAACGGAGAAATCTTTGCAATATTCATCACCTCTCTTCCCTCTATATCCCTTGCAAATACTCTTCTTAGCACATTGTCATGGAAATCTTCTATCGTTTTCTGCGAATGTACAATTGAATTGCAAAATAATTTTTTTGTTGTAGCTCCTACTTCAATGACAAATGTTTCGTCTTCTTTTGCAACATTAACTCTGCGAATTTCTGGTGCTTGCGGCAATTGCTGCGGTTGTAAATATCTTGCTAGAAAATGATTTAATTTCCCCTATTCAATCATTCGCAAAATAATTCTTTTTACATTTCTACAATTATGCACAGAGTGACCATGAAAATGATGATAAGGACAAAACTCTTGATTTTGATTGTTAGGATGTGGTTCTTTCCCCATGTTCCAGGGTGAGGGTATGTTCTCCATTAGAATAATCGCTTCCCAAATCTTGTCTATTCCGGTGTTTAAATGTGGCAATTTAATGTCTTCCCACATATTCCTCTGACCTCTTTGATCTCTTGAATAATTCTGCCTCTGTCCACCATAAGTCTCCTGCGGCTGATCAAACCTTGGGACCTTATTATTGTTATTGCGATAAAAATTTCTATCCTTTTCCAATTCCTCCTGATCTCTACTCCCCATTGCTACTATCTTATGTTGATTATCAGTCTCCATTTTCTCTCGTGGGTTTTGAGAAGTACTTGCTACTGTATTAATCATCCTTGGTAATAAACTTCCATTTGCTGCGGCTAAATTTGTGCCTGTGTGAGACTCCATCTCATTTTGTTTTTCCTCCAAAGCAATATATTCTTCCTGCAATTCTCGCAGTTCTTTCATGGTAATTGTGTTTTTAACTCTGAAGACCTGGATATATAATAGATTCTTCGCAAACATAGAATTTATGAAGGATAAGATGAGATATCTTTCATCCACTCTTCCTGCCATTTCACTACACATTGTCCTCCATCTTATCGTTAAGTGCTTTAAACTCTCACCAACTCTCTGTTTCAATCCAAACACATCTTCAATAACAGGTCGCGTAAAGTTATTGCTGATATATGCTCCAAAAGAATACCGCGCTTTCCAATTCTCATAACAGAGCATTGAGAAGATTTTACTATCTTGAGTATTTCAAAGATATAGAGATCAGAAATCGGGAAAAGAACTGCCTACGCAAGGCTCATTTAGGCGCTGAGGTTTTCATAAATGATGTTCTATTCTCTCATTCCTTACCTCCTATGAAGATTAAACCCTTGGAGATAGATGATGACGAAGTTCCTCATCCCATAGATGAAGATCTAAATTATTCTAGCAATGAAGAAGATTTTTCTAAAGATGAACAAAGTCCACCTGAGGGCGAAGGAAATCCTCTTAATGAAGCAGAAGAACAAAATCCTCCTCATGAAGAACAAAATCCTCCTTATGAAGAACAAAATCCTCCTCATGAGACAATCGTTGGTGATGGAAAAACTCAAACTGAAAAAGATTAATAGTGGTGAACAAGAATAATGAAATTAAAGAAGAATATTCTTATCATGTACTTTTGCGAAATATTTCTTATTCTTCTCCCTGTTTTGCGAATGATTGTAATTTCCGAATCTTTCTTCTTCCTGCTCCTTTTGCGACTAGCACTTTCCCATCCGGTTCTTCCAACAACCAGTTGTTTTCACAGCCTTGTCCTTTATGCCTTATATGGCTTATAGTTACAAGACTGCACCCTAAGTGGGGTTTTCTTCGGGCCGAACACATCATAAGACAAGACTTGCCATGGATGGCCAGGGTAGGTTCATCCATCCCGGGCACCCACATCTCAACCGTGTACCTCGGAGCCTTGATCATACGTTGCATTCCTTAGGAAAAACTCTTGGGCGCCCAACCAGGGTATAACCTTATATAGTTGGGAATCCAAGTTATCTCTCCGGGATGGATTTTCTATAATCCCAAATCTCCATGACTAGGTTCCAGCAGCGGTATAGCCTTTCCCATAGCCATGAAAAGAGATCCCCCCCCTTATGACGCACTTTAAGGACATTGCCTCTTACGGAATAGAATCCACGAACTAAGGTGTACGCCATAAAAGTTCGTCCCGTTCTTATATATTTTTAGGCGATTTGCGCCCGTCTTATGCATTTGCATTAAAAAAATTAATAATCTCGCAATTTATTGCGAAAAATAGCTTTTATATTCAGCCAACTTTGTTCTTGCAGAACATCTCTTTTATTCTCTCGCAATTTCTTACGTGTAATCCATTCATTCTAGTCTTTCCAACCTTTATTGATAATATTTTCTTAGATATTGCCTATTCCATGGTCTGCCAAGTATTTGACCCATGTCTCTTCCTTCTGGATCCATTAATTTATATGCTCCAGTTCCAACTATTTCTTTGATTATATATGGACTATCCCATTTTTTTGCTAATTTTCCTCCATTTTCTCGCTGATATTCTGGTGTTTCTCACAGAACTAAATCTCCAACTTGGAATTCACGTTTTTTTACTCGTTTATTATATTCACGAGCTAATCTTCGATGGTAGTTTTCCATATGTTGTAGCGCCTTTTCTCTCTTCTAATCTACCTCATCAAGTTTGTCTAGGATCATACCAGCACTAAGATTCTTTTCCCAAGCTTCTCTTTTTGTTGTAGGAATAGCAACTTCTGTTGGTAATACTGCCTCAACCCCATATGTTAAACAAAAAGGTGATACCCTAGTTGCTTCTCTTCGTGTTGTATTATAAGCCCAAACTGAATTATGGACTTGTTGACACCACGTTCTATGATGCCCTTCTAACTTATTTTTGATAATATCTGCAATTGTTTTGTTAGTTGCTTCAGCTTGACCATTATCCTGTGGATATAAATGAGTTGATTTTACACACTTTATCTTGAATGCATTAAGTAACATCTCTATATTTTGTCCTTCAAATTGTTTTCCATTATCTGACACTAATTGCGCTGGAATTCCGAATCTGCAAATGATATTTTCAAATATAAATGTGAAAATGTCCTTATCACGAATATATTGTACTGCCTTAACTTCCGCCCATTTTGTGGAGTAATCTGTTGTGAAAATTAAGTATCTATTTTTCCATGTTCCTGATACAAATGGTCCCACAATATCTAAACCCCACTTTCCAAATGGCCAAACATTTTTTGAAGATGTTAATGTTTCACCTGGCGCATGTATTCTTTTTGCGAATTGCTAACATTCCTCGCAACTTCTTGATAAATTCTTTGCATCTTCATGCATATATGGCCAATAATAACCTTGCATTTTAGTTCTGTATGCTAAAGATATGCCGGCGCTGTGATTACCAGCATCCCCACTATGTAGCATTTTCAATATTTTCTTTCCTTCTTCTTGTGTCAAACATCTGAGGGAAGGCCCATTTAAAGATTTTCGATATAATACCCCATCTCTTAACTCATAATTTGTTGCACTACTTTTTAATTTATGTGCTTCCAATTTGTTCCTTGGTATCTCTCCCCTTGCTAGATATGCGTGAATTTCCGCACGCCAATCTGCGATAATTCGGCTTAATTCTTCGCCATTATTTTATACTACCATTGCTTCAGCTTCCTCTTCTTCTTCTTTATTAATTGACGGTGCTATGAGTGTTTGTATTTTTATATTTCTCGCAATCGGATCTACCATCATACTTGATATAAATGCAAAAGCATCTATGTATCAAGCTGGATTCGAGAAGGAGTTATGGGTTGTCTGGCTTCGCGAGCGGTGATGGAAAATGGCTGGATTTTTATCTCTTCTTGAAATATGCCTCCATTTGAGTTTTGGAATTTTCGCAGATAATTCTTCAACAAGTTTCTTATATTTTTTCAAAGATATATCATTAGTTGCATATTCCCCTTCAATTTGGCGAATAATCAATTGTGAATCACTTGTAACTCTTGCATTCTCCACCTTCATTTCTATCGCAAATCTTAAAGCATGTACTACAACAGGTAATATTCAACCGTAATTTATGTTATTCTCTTGAGAGTCAAATTGGTTTTCATTATTGGTAGATTTGAATTCAGTCTTACTTTTACTGTACTCTATCTCTTTTTAGGTAAAACCAAAATTTGAATGCAAATGCCATTTTTTTGCACTCATTTATTAGTCTTTCTTTCCCTGTTTTTCGGAGAAATAAAAACGAATCCCACTCCATTTCCTTCTCCATTGGATGATCCATCTACTAATATCTCCCACCTATTTGGTTCTGTTAAAATATCTCTAGGATCCCCATATTCTTCTTCTATATCCATCATGTCTTCTACAGCTTCATCATCCTCCAAAGGAAATTTGGAATGCAAATGAGAAATTCTCCCACCTATTTGGTTCCGTTAAAAGATCTCTAGGATCCCCATATTCTTCTTCTATATCCATCATGACAATTTGAGATTTTGGCGAAGATAAAATTGCATATTGGATCTCAAAATGCCCCACTTGTGCATTCCATCTTTCGACTCTGCCTGATTTTTTTGAATTTTTCATTACTGACTCAATTGGTACTTTTGTTAGTACTTTGATTTTATGCGCTTGGAAATATATGCGAAGTTTAAAAGATGCATAAACTAATGCCAAAATTAGCTTTTCAATCTTTGAATAATTTTTCTCTGCAGCATTGAATGTTTTGCTGATGTAGTAAATAGGTTTTTCAACTCCTGCATCATTTCGAAAAAGTACTGCGCTTAAAGCATGTGGAGTTGTCGCAAGATATATCAGCAATTCTTCTCCTGGTTCAGCCTTCTGTAATATGGATATATTTATCAAATATTCCTTAACTCCTTGAAAATCTTTCTCACATTCATCTGTCCATTTAAATTTTGTTCCCTTCTTTAGTATGTTGAAGAAATGCTTGCATTTATCTGATGATCGCGAAATAAATCTTCCTAGTGAGGCTAAAAGTCCATTCAATTTTTGCACATCTTTTACTGTTGCTAGAGTTGGCATATCTCGAACTGCTTGCACCTTTTCAGGGTCAACTTGTATTCCTTCTTTTGATACAATATATCCCAAGAATTTCCCAGATGATACTCCGAAAGTACATTTCTCAGGATTTACTTTGATATTAAAAAGTCGCATCTGATCAAAAATTTCCCTTAGGTCCTGCACATGATTTTTAGGTTCTTTGCTTTTTACCAACATATCATCTACATATACCTCTAAAGTTTTATGTATCCATTTTTCGAACACTTTTTCTACCATTCTTTGGTATGTTGATCCTGCATTTCGTAACCCAAAAGGCATCTTTGTGTAGCAATATAATCCTCTTGGAGCAAAGAATTCAGTGTGTTCTTTATCTTCTTCTGCTAACGGGATTTGATTATAGCCCTTGTATCCATCTAACGAATATATTCGATCATTTCCTGCGGCAGATTCCACCATCTGTGGGATATCTGGTAAGGGAAAACTATCTTTGGGACATGCTTTATTTAAATCAGTAAAATCGATGCAAATTCTTATCCCCTTGTTTTTCTTGGGAACTACTACCATATTAGCGATCCATTCTGGATATTTCTCTTGCCTTATAATTCCTGCATCAAGCATCTTTTGTAATTCTTCTTCTATCTTGGCATGATAAGTAGTTGCAATCTTTCTTATTCTTTGTTTGATTGGTCTCATATTTTTGTTAATCTCCAATCTATGGAACGCAACAGATGGATCTATTCCAGGCATCTCATCCATATTCCATGCAAAAATATCTCTGTATTCTCGCAGAAGGTTTACAGTTTGCTCTTCTTCCTCCACGTCCATCTTGGTTCCAATTTTCAGCATCTTTGGGTCTTCTTCACTTCCAACATTTACTTCTTTTGTTGGTTCTGCTACAGTATAACTAGCTTCATGTTCTCCCATTGGTGTTGGTACCTTTATTATCTTCGCTGGTTCATCATTTTCTTGCGATACATCGCCAAATATTCATTTTCCTTCTTCTGATTTTATCATGTAAATCTTGAATTCTTCTTCTTTCTTTTCTTCTTTCCTCACTTTTATGCGCTGTTTTCGCAACTGAATTTCATTTTCACAATTCCTTACTTCATTTTGGAAACATAACGCTGCATAACCTGCATCTCCTCTAATTTCGCCAATTCCACTAGGCATAGGGAACTTTAAACACTGATGTAGAGTTGATGATACACCCTTGATTGCGTGTATCCATGGTCTTCCCAACAGCATGTTATAAGGTGATTTTATATCCACCACGCACAAAGTGACCTGCGTCTCTATTTTTCCCAGCGGAATTCGCACTACAATTTCACCCTTAGGTTTTGTTAGAGATTTTCCAAATCCATGAATATGATATGTTGGACTAAGCATTTCTTCATCTTTGTATCCCATTTTCTTGAATGTGTGGTAAAACATTATATCCACAGAATTTCCTGCGTCCACCAACGTCCTATTCACAGCCCACTCTTCTGTAGATCTTATTGATTTATCTTTTCTTGCTGGTACAAGAGACACTGTGATCACCAATGGAGATGTATGAATTAAATTCTCTTTCGGAATTTCTGCTGCCGTGAATGTGATCTTATGCTTTTCCCAATCTTTTAGCGGTGATGCCTCATCTACCGTCATGATTTTCTTTCCTTCAAAATCTCGCTTGTGTATCCTTCCTCTAATATCTTCATGGAACTTATCTATCATCATCTTTGTTATTACATCACACTACAATTTCTTTTGATTATCTTTGACTTCAACCGTTTTTTCTTCCATCCAATTTCTTGATATTCTTCTAATTCTTGAATAATTTCTTTCTTTTACCTAATTTTTACTATGATTTTCAACTCTTCAATCCCTGTTTCTGGGCACCAAAATGTAGTTGCAGGAATTCCCACACTACACCCTATTCAAGAATTTATCAATATTTATGACATAATTTGAAGATTAAAGACACTTTTCATTAATTTGATCTCAAGGAATTACAGAAATCAAGAACACAGAACACTTGATAAAAGATTTTCTCTCTCTTAAAAACTTTCCTAGCACTCAAAAGTTTATCCCCCTCTCTGGAACTATTCATCTCCTTTATATAGGTATTTACATAGTGGATTACAGCTCATTTACAGCTAAGATTCCATTTAATTTCGGATCTGAGTTCTTGCGATAAATCGCAGTTAGCACCGCCTTTATATTTCGCAGGTTTTATTGATATATCGCAGACATGTCACACTTTCTTCGTGTTTCCGTCGTTTTCAATCATTACGTCACTGTTTAAATCATCTTTGGATGTCTCGCAAGATATCATTGATTATCGCAGAACAGTCATTTATTACCGATGTATCACAGTACTGTTGTTTATTTCGCAGGAATATTGTTGTGACAATATTCTGATCCTACAAGATCTTCGTTCCTTCACTTGGGGACTATCTGCATTTGGACTAACGGATTTCCGCTTGGGATCCATAAGCAGTGGATGTTCCGCTAAAACCGCAGGAGAAGGCTTATCCCGACGATTCTCTACCACATCGCTCACGAATCCATGAATAACAAGGAACTCATCATGCCAGAATATGTTGTATTTGGAGGTCATTGATGGATTCCATTCTGCGAGAAAAGGCAGACTTTTACCCGACACAAGAGCGCTAACATCGAGAACAGTTGATAACGGGATTTCTTGAACAATCGGCTGGCGAACAAATGGGACTCCTTGGTCAAAACCCATATGTCGAGTAGCCCTATCAACATTATAAGAAATCGCTTTGCAAGCTCCTCGGAAAAAAGATGGCACGTGACCAGGCGTGCACCTAAGCATGAACACCATCTCTCCAACGCTCAGGCCCTCATCATCAGAATAAAAATACATGTTCGAAGCGGGATAAAAGGTACTAACCTGAGTTATGGATGCATGCACTGGAGCCCATGGACGAAAATTAACTACATATGAGTTGTCAAGAAACCTAATCAGTTTCAGACCAGTTTTTCGGCGCCTGTTCGACCAACACAGTATTCTGGAGCCACCCCAAGACTCGGGAAGTATGGACAACGATTTTGGGGCATACTTCTCGAAATGCTCCCACAACCATCCCTAGAGAAAAGCGATGAACATACGAATCCACCTTCATATGGCCGTTCGAGGTACGCATGTCCGAAACCAGCTGATCCAGGTGTGCATACAGAGAACCAAGAAACAAACCACCAATGGGGAGAACGACGCCCTTTTCCAATTTTATGGCAAACTTGATAAGTTCCCATCTTATCTCTTTCTTGCCCGAGCCGTCGTCAAAAATACCCCTGGATATCCAAAGAGCCAAGAATGCCGTGACATGAAGTACGCTATTTTTCTGGTCCGACTCCAACTCATCAGGAAACCATTGAGACACCCACCAGTCATAAAAGCACTTCGTCCCATTTTCCTTCCGAACGAATCCATTTGACTTCGCAACCAGGGTGGCGCGCATTTCTTCTTCATCTGTAGACAGCCTGGCATCGAGGTTTCCAATATCAGGAAGATTTAGCAACACATCCACGCTCTCCAAAGAAATAGTCATTTCGCCCCACCTGCATACGGCTGTATGGGTGTCTGGAAACCACCTGGAAACAAAAGCGACCAAGCCTGGAATGTTTTTCCTAATTTGAAGCAGTAATTATTACATAAAGCATGTATAAATTATTTTTATCATACACAAGGGGGTCGTTCTGGGCACAAACCAACTGGTTTCAAAGTTATTTTTTTTTTACGAAAAAAAATGGGGACTGGCAGACTCTACATTACCATGCACCCCCAAAACTCGTGCCCAGCCAGATAGACATACCCAACAACAAAGAAAAGCGGATCATGCACATGGCTACACCAAGACAAGGAGTAAAACCTAAAAACTAGGTTTTCATGGGAAAAGGAATGGCAATTACTATTGCGTGCCTACTTTGCACAACGAGTTGGAGTGGTCAACTTACTACGGACATGGAAAGGTACGCCTGCAACTAGGGTTTTCACAATAAATAAAAAAGAGCAAAAGAAATGAAAGTCAAAGGGAAGTACTGGAAGACATACCTAATCCGATCGTCCGCTTCACCGCTACCAAACAACAAAAGAAGAAATAATGAAGGTGTAAGAGAGAGGCGGGCCATCCTTTTATAGGCGTGATACTTTGGAGTTCGAACAAGGAAAGGATTTCCAATTTTGAGCCAAGGAAGGAAAAGAGGAAGCCGGTCCATCAAATACCAATTTCCACGTCCAAGACCACTCACGCCATTCCACGGCACCATCACGCCATACCCCGGACCCACCGCGCATAGCCGCCCATGTATGCCATTGCCGCGGCCCTAGCCAATCCATCGTTCCATCACCGCGGCCCTACCACGCCTAGACGCCCCTGCACGTTCCACCATGCCATTACCGCGGCCCAGACCACGCCACCTCTTGGCCACTCGAGCCAAGCCGTCCACTTGCTTCGCCTTCCAAGAACGCGCCCCCTTCGCCTTGGAGATGTACGACCAGACCAAGCCGGTAACTTTCATCCCAAAACTCCACGGTCTGCATTCCTAGTACAACTTACGCAGGGCCGCCAACACGGGAAGACAAAACTCTCTTAACCACTCAAAAAGGTTAGTCGGATTCTCCTGACCCTCTTTGTGATGATTTACATCTCGATTCCATCCTTGTCTGTCACCATCATATGCTTACCTCAAAACAAGGCACCTGTTCCGAGCTAAGCATGGGACTTAATGTTGATGATGGTTTTTAGCTTAGGGTTAAAATCGTAAAACACTAAACCCTAGCAGACAGTGACGTCACAACATTTAAGTGATAAAGCATTTACTAGGCGCATTTACTGAAAAGCCTTTAATGTGTCTCTAAATAATTACAGGGGTACCTTTTTTCAAATTAGGGTTACAAGCAAAATCCTAATTCACCTATGTGTCAATGGCAAATCGTTCCAGCCACACCGACCGCGCCAAAGCATGCCAACCATGAAAGCCACACCTCTGTGCCAATGGAAAATCATGCCAGCCACATCGACCGCACCAAAGCATGCCAACCTTGCTAGCCGCACCTCTGTGCCAATGGAAAATCATCCCATCCACACCGACCGCGCCAAAGCATGCCAACCATGCTATCCACACCTCTGTGCCAATGGAAAATCATGTCATCCATGCCGACTGCACCAAAGCATGCCAACCATGCTAGCCGCACCTCTGTGCCAATGGAAAATCATGCCAGCCACATCGACCGCGCCAAAGCATGCCAACAATGCTAGCCGCACCTCTGTGCCAATGGAAAATCATGTCAGCCACACTGACCATGCCAAAGCATGCCAACTATGCTAGCCGCACCTCTATGCCAATAACAAATCATGCCTGCCACACCGACCGTGCCAAAGCATGCCAACCATGCTAGACGCACCTCTGAGCCAATAGAAAATCATGCCAGCCACACCAACCGCGCCAAAGCATGCCAACCATGCTAGCAGCACTCCTGTGCCAATGGAAAATAATGCCATCCACACCGACCGCGCCAAAGCATGCCAACCATGCAAGCCGCACTTCCATGCCAATGGAAAATTATGCCAGCCACACCGACCGCGGCATGCCAAACACATCTCGCCATGGCCCCCCATGCCGCGCCACCATGCTGGCCTTCCCCACGCGGCTACCAATGTGAAGGCGTGCAATAATCAACGGTTTCCCTTCAATCTCAGGAGAAAATCCTGGCCGTCTAAGGTCACCTCACGACCTTTGACCCAGAACCCTAGCTTGGTCATGCACCTAGCCAAAGCTATCCACGCCATACGCCCAAGGAAAACCTTTGGCCCCACATGCCAAGCCAAATGCCCCATCCTTGGCCCTTGTCATGCCATGCGCCCATGGCAAACCCTTGGCCCCACATGCCAAGCCAAACCAAACCTAGCCAAGATAGCCGCGCCATTCCAAACACATCTCTCCATGGCCCCCCATGCCACGCCACCATGCTGGCCTTCCCCACGCGGCTACCTAAGTGAAGGCGTGCAACAACCAATAGTTTCCCTTCAATCCCAGGAGAAAATACTGGCCGTCTAAGGTCACCTCACGACAGTTGGCCCAAAACTCTAGCTTGGTCACTCACCTAGCCAAATCTAGCCACGCCATGCGCCAAGGAAAACCCTTGCCCCCACATGCCAAGCTAAACGCCCTTGCTTTGGCCCTAGTCATGCCATGCGCCCATGGCAAACTCTTGGCCCCACATTCCAAGCCAAACCAAACCTAGCCAAGCTAGCCGCGCCATGCCAAACACATCTCTCCATGGCCCCCCATGTCGCGCCACCATGCTGGCCTTCCCCACGCGGCCACCAAAGTGAATGAGTGCAACAATCAACGGTTTCCCTTCAAACCCAAGAGAAAATTCTAAAGTAACCTCACGACCTTTGGCCCAAAACCATAGCTTGGTCATGCACCTAGCCAAATCTAGCCACGCCATACGTCCAAGGAAATCCCTTGGCCCCACATGCCAAGCCAAACTCCCTTGCCTTGGCCCTAGCCACGCCATACGCCCATAGAAAACCCTTGGCCCCACATGCCAAGCCAAAACCGCACCTAGCCCAAGCTAGCCGCACCATTCCAAACACACTCTACCTTGGCCCTAGCTATGCAAGTCACACCATGCCAAGCCAAATGCCCTTGCCTTGGCCCTAGCCGCGCCACCCTGCTGGCCTCCCCTACGCGGCCACCAAAACGAAGGCGTGCAAAAATCAATGGTTGCCCTTCAATCACAGGAGCAAATCCTAGCCATCCAAGGTTATCAGACAACACATGGTAACCTTTAGCCCTAAAACCTAAGTTTGGCGCCAAACCATGCCATGCCAACCTAGTCGTGCCACCACATTGGCCCTCACTACCAAAACGAAGGTGTCCAATGATCAACGGTTGCCCCACCTCTCAAGATGCAAAATCTCGACCGTCGAAGGTCTCCAGGCTTGCAAGTTTCCCGAGCTTGACTTTCCAAACCACAACAACATGCTACATGTTTTCCAAACCACACAAACTGGGGGATGCTAATTAGGGTATTGGTTTGGAGGTCTATAGCGTGCGGCATACACAAATGCATGTTTCAAGATAGTGCAATAATAATAAGACGGTTAGTAAATGCAAGAAGCAACGGTGAAACGCTCTTTCATTATGGGACATCAATTCCATCAAATCCCATCAATACCAGGTGTTACCACCTCTTCCCATTTAACTCATCAGTTTTCTTTCTTATGAGGCCAGAGTACTTTTCTTTTTTGACTTGTATAAATATGCTTACCTATTTCCACCAGAACACAAGTTCTTGGTCAGGAGAAAACACCACACTCAGAAAAGAAATTCTTTCTAGCTTTCTCAAAGCTCTCACCTTCTGATACAAGTCAATTACTACTCTTCCATAATTATTCTGGCCTCAACACTCTCTTCGCTTCCCTCCCTAAACTAACCCTTCTCCTCCACTTTGTGACAGAAGCAAGTCTAGAAAGATCATTTCTTGGTTTAGGCCGGACTTGTACAGATTGATCTCACGAATCTAAAGTACTCCCTTGCAGTACATTGTTTAGGGTTTAAATTATTTACCACCTTCACACCCGCAATTACCGAAATCAGCAAAAATTATTTTCACCTATAAACAATAAATTGGAAAACAAGAAATCAGAAACACAAATCTTTTTGGGTTCCCTTGAAGTTCTTTGATAGACTTATAAAAACAGTTCCTTGGGTGTTTCTAAACACTACAAGATCTAAGAGTTGTTGGAAAGAAACTCTTTCTTGGTGCCATGGTGAGCAAGACATTGTTCACCTCAAAACAACTTGTTTGTAATGAAAGTGCATCCTCACCAAGAAATGTCATGCTATGTATATACGGTAGGAGGATGCACAACAACTGGGGCGCACAAATTATATTCGGTAAGGCTGAAGAATTCAATTGGACATTCTAAAAAAGTATGTATATAAACTTGAGCAAGTTTTATGTTTTTATTACTTGTTTGAGTACTTATAATTATTCATGTACCTTGATTATCGATCGTTTCTACCTAACTTGATCTGTGTTTAAGGTTCTTAAATGTTTAGGTTTGAAAACATTAGTTCGGGATGTTTGGACTTCATGGTACACATACCAAGTATACATAACATCATTTAAAACCAAAATCTAGGGGTTTAAGTTCACAAACCCCGTATGCATACTGCTCCAGGACTTGAAAATTCGTGTGAAAACCCGTAAGTTCGCGGACAGACCTGTAGACGTCGATAGTCGGTCGACTTGTTTTGGCCGTAACTTCTTCGTATGAACTCGGATTGACCTCATTATTTTTGCAATCTCTTCCTATTTGAATTCTATTGAAAATGGAGGTAAGAAACCTTGAATTTGGATTAGTTAAGATTGGTATTTGTCATGTCTCTTGTTTTTGAGTATTTTGCTCCGTTTCGTTGCACTTGTTCCACTTCTCTTGAACTTGGGAAGTTGGATTCTTGGAGTCCTACTCTTCTAAGCCCTTTTGTAGCTTTACATGAATGTTGTTGGTGAATCACAAAGAAGGAAGTTCAAGAATGGGCAGTAGCACGCATTACTATGGGATTCTTGAATGTTCACAACCATCTTATGTGAACTATGGTGCATGGTCGTTAATGACTTTGTATGTTCTTCTTTGTTAAGAAAATAATTTTATATGCCTTTGGTAGCTTTTATTGGTATAAATCCGGGCGAAAAAGATTGATTCTACCCTTTAAGGACAAATCATCTTATATGTGCATTACGAGTTTGTCTTGATGCCTAGGAAACTTCTTATGAGAATTTATTCTTGTTTTTGAGAAGGATTACTAGTGTTTGGAATAGACATTATTGTGATTACACATATCTATGTCCAAAGTTTTCATCCTTTTGTTTTTAGATTTATTGGTTTAAATTCTAAACTTGTTTGGAATATGTTGGTTGCAGTATTAATCTTTATGGTGTTTTATATTGCAATATTTTGATGGGATATGTATGTTTACGTCCGTGAACTTGATTATCCCATATTTTGTCAAAAGTAAAGTCGTTCGTGAATTGATATGCAAATATTGATAAAAGGATGAATAGACTTTTGACAAACACAAGAGTTAAGCCTATATTGTCAATTATTGATGTAACATAGGTTAAAATCTTTTGTGATTCAAGGATTATGTCTATTGTGTGTCATTATGCAAATGGTGATGGAAACATAGAATGGATCCTTGTGTATTTCGCAGTAATTGATCTTTCCTGAACCCGAGTATTTCTGCTGGAGTTGTTGCTCAGTTTCAGTCCGCGAACTGACGAAAGTTCTCGAACCCGAGAATTTCTGGTGGAGTTTGTGAACTCCAACCGGTTAACTTGAGTTCGCGAACTTGAGTGGTTATGTCTAAAAACGATGTTCGTGAACTTATCTAAATTATCTAAGAAAGGCTATTGCAAACCGTGGCTTTATAGTTCATGAATCTATTCGAGTGAATCACATCGTTTTTGCTTCAATTGTGTATTGTGTAGTACATGAGATCTCATAGCAATTGGACAACTCTCTAACTAGTTCATTTGAGTCATTTGGACTAGTTATGGTGAATAAGAATATGGTTGATAAGAAAATAATTTTATATGCCTTTGGTAGCTTTTATTGGTATAAATCCGGGCGAAAAAGATTGACTCTACCCTTTAAGGACAAATCATCTTATATGTGCATTACGAGTTTGTCTTGATGCCTAGGAAACTTCTTATGAGAATTTATTCTTGTTTTTGAGAAGGATTACTAGTGTTTGGAATAGACATTATTGTGATTACACATATCTATGTCCAAAGTTTTCATCCTTTTGTTTTTAGATTTATTGGTTTAAATTCTAAACTTGTTTGGAATATGTTGGTTGCAGTATTAATCTTTATGGTGTTTTATATTGCAATATTTTGATGGGATATGTATGTTTACGTCCGTGAACTTGATTATCCCATATTTTGTCAAAAGTAAAGTCGTTCGTGAATTGATATGCAAATATTGATAAAAGGATGAATAGACTTTTGACAAACACAAGAGTTAAGCCTATATTGTCAATTATTTATGTAACATAGGTTAAAATCTTTTGTGATTCAAGGATTATGTCTATTGTGTGTCATTATGCAAATGGTGATGGAAACATAGAATGGATCCTTGTGTATTTCGCAGTAATTGATCTTTCCTGAACCCGAGTATTTCTGCTGGAGTTGTTGCTTAGTTTCAGTCCGCGAACTGACGAAAGTTCTCAAACCCGAGAATTTCTGGTGGAGTTTGTGAACTCCAACCGGTTAACTTGAGTTCGCGAACTTGAGTGGTTATGTCTAAAAACGATGTTCGTGAACTTATCTAAATTATCTAAGAAAGGCTATTGCAAACCGTGGCTTTATAGTTCATGAATCGATTCGAGTGAATCACATCGTTTTTGCTTCAATTGTGTATTGTGTAGTACATGAGATCTCATAGCAATTGAACAACTCTCTAACTAGTTCATTTGAGTCATTTGGACTAGTTATGGTGAATAAGAATATGGTTGATATGAAAGTTATCATTTGGCTAACCATTTGGTTGACTAATATTGAACCAACTATTGTACACGTTTGGGTACGGTTACACAAACCCAAAATGGTTAAGTACATATGTGTATGGCAAGATAAGTTTTCGATCTAACGGTTGAGATATATTAGCTTATATCTAATCAGGTTTTCATCTAACGGTGAATATTAAATGCTTTGTTACTAAGCTAACATTGATTGCAAACCCTGATTTGAAAGACTATATAAGGGAGAACTCTAGCAACTGGGAAACCTAATCCTCACACATTCTGTGTGATACTAGTTTACTAAGCTAGAGTCGATTATCCTTTAACCTTTGGTTTTCTTCTTCTAAAACCAGGTTAACGACTTAAAGACTTCATTAGGATTGTGAAGCCAGACCGATACTACTTTTCTTGTAGTTGTGTGATCTGATCTTGCTATTTCTATCATACAAGTACAATTGTAATAATTGGCTTGATATTTCTGTAGTTGCAGGAAAACCTACACTACACCCTTTACAAGACTTCGCAATAATCAACACATATTTGAAGATTAAAAACAACACTTTCTTATTTGATTCTCAGAAATGTTTAAAAGAGTTGGGAGAAATCAAGAATACAACCGCTCTCTCAGATTTTCTATCTCCTCAAAACTTTCTTGACAGCTAAGATGTCCTTTAATTTCGGATCGACTCGCGGTATTATCGCAGCAGTTATAATGTCAGTTCTCGCAGGTGTTGTAATCCTCGCATGATCATCATGCTCTTCTCATGTTTCAGCTATCGTCATATGCTACGTCATTCTTTGAGTCACTCTGCGACACTCGAAGTATATTGTTGAAGAGCTCGCAGATGAATTCGCAAAAGTGTTATAAATCTCGCAAGAGTAATATCATGGCGATATTCTGGTCCTACATCTTGCCTCTTCTCGTGTCTTTTCTGCGAAGGAGGAAAGATCATGAGAAATAAAATGCCGCAACTACCCATCTTTTCGTCTTCTTTTTCCGAAAAAATTCTGTAAATTAAGTGTAACCGACTACACGTGTCGAGTATTCTTTTCTTTACCGTTTAATCCCTTATTTTCCGGTTACCATTCTTCTGTCTATAAAAGAGAGAATCTGTCAAGGAAATATTTTTCTTCTTTTACTTCTTTTACTTCTTCACCTCTTCGTTCTCTGCAAATTTTTCCCATCTGCAACTTTTTTCTTCTACAAATTCACCTGCTACTGCTTCAATGGAATCATCAAGGTATGTGTTCTTCGACGTTCTTTGGACTTGACTTTCCTTATCTGAACATAGTTTACCCGTATTATTCAATCTTTTCTTCTTGATTCTTCTTAATTCTCATACTGTGTTTTCTTTTCAGTGGAACTACTCCTAACACCTAGTCTGTAATCCAAAACCCTAATCTTCTTAAGGATTCGCGGAAAAAACAAGCTGAAAAGAAAAGGAAGCCTGCGGGTCATAAGGTAGATAGAAATATTTGTTTTCTTAATAACAATATTGTTGCCTCTGTTTTTTATCTAAATTATTATTCGCAGGATGATGAATGTATTGCTAAACCTCGCAAACGATCTCGCCAAGTTAAAACTATTGATATTGACATTGTCATTCCCACATTTTCTGCGAGTTATGTTCCTACAACCTCGCAAATGGAACCTTTATCCTCTATATGCGAGAATATCGCTACCAATTCCCATGTCTCAGCTGATCTTCTGACAAATGAGACTCCTAAAGTTGTTGTGAACAAAACTTTTTCCACTCATATGTCATTTCCAACTGTTACTTTTCCAGACACTCCTCCTTATGATGATACAATTATTGCGAATGATTCAAATCTTCAGCTTTCTACTATCATTACTTCACCTTTTGCATCTCTCCCTTCTTTTAAGGAAATCCAGTATGAGTAAATGTTGCTTTTAAAATCTTTTCTGACATTTTAGATGATGCCAAGAAGTCTTCTGCTGATCCTGTCAAGCAGGGTGTCTGCGAGGTTTTAGGTAAGTATTTTGGTTCTAACCAAATGGCTTCACAGGCATCCTTAGAGAATGAAGTTAAAACTTTAAAAAGAAGTCTCCAAGCCAAGACTTCAGAATGTGACATTTTTTACCAAAAGCTTCGCAACTCTTCACTTGATTGCTAAAATCTTCGCGGTAAAAATAATGAACTAAAAGGTATAGTTTCCCTGTCTCTTGTTTTTCTGTTTTAGAAAATTTTCATCTTTTCTATATTAAGTTCCCTTTTTAAATTCTTGGTTCGCATATTTGGTTTTAAATCAAAAACGATTCATGGAGAGATTTCAATTTGAGTCTATTCTTTGAAGAAGCATATTTGAGAAAGATTCTTGGATGGACCAATATAATAGACTATACAATCTTCACACATACTCGATCGATCAAATAGATAATCTTACTAATGAGAATGTCCAATTATTGCAAAGGAAAATTTTATTAAGTAGCGAAGTTACTCGCCTCTCATATTTGTTAACCCAAGCTAACTTAGCGATAGAATTTTTATCAGATGAAAATAAAACTTTGTCTCAGGAGAAACGTAGTTTTTCGAACATGATGGCGATTTCCTCGCAACAATTGAGTATTCTTCAAAAAGTGTGTGATAATCAAGAGCAATCTCTTCGTTCACTAAAAGATGAACTCAAGGAAGTAACAGAATCATCCGCCGCTGAGAAAGATAAACTTATCAAGGGTAGATTAACTCTAAGTTTAAAGGCCAGTAAACTCCAAGATCAATATTCCCAATTAGAAGAATCTTACTCTTTATAATCAAAAGTGTAGTTGCAGGAAATCCTGCACTACACCCTTGATAAGAATCTATAGAAATTAAGTCATATTTGAAGATGAACAACGACACTTTTATTATTCTAATTTCAGAAACTTTTACAAAAGATGTAAGAACTCAGAAGTACAACTTTCTTTCTAGAGTTTCTCTCTCCTAAAGACTTTCTCAACTCTAAAAAATATATCATCATTTTCTGAATCTAACGAACCCTTTATATAGGGATTTACATAGTGGATGACAGCTACGTTTTTCTCCTATTTCGGATCTACTATGCGATCTCATCGCGATCGCTACAATGTTCTTTCTCGCAAGAATGGTGACCATCGCAGAATAAACATAATCTTCTTGTGTCTCTTCCATCGTTAGCTTTTATGTCTTTCCTCTGGATATTCTATGACGCTCGCGAAATGTTGTTAAAGAGTCTTCTGTGACGCTCGCAAAAGTGTTGTTAATATCGCAGGAATAGTGTTGTAGCGATATTCTGGTCCTACATCTTGCCTCTTTTCATGTCTTTTTTGCGAAGAAGAGAAGATCATGAGAATCAATACCCTTTATTATACTCGCAACTTGTTTCCATTTTATATTTTCTTCTCGACAGGATTCCGTAAATTTAGCCTTACTGCCTATTTACTTCGTCTTCCGTCTGCAACTTTTATTTCTTCTTCATATTATCCTGCTACTGTTCTAATGGAGTCATCAAGGTATGTCTCTTGACTTATTTATTTAAGCCAACTTTTACTTTTATTCTCCAATCTTTCTTATTTGATTCTTCATAACTTCCATGTTATGTCTTCTCTTCAGTGGAAATGTCTCTAACACACAATCCACAACTCAAAACCCTAATATTCGCAAAAGTCTAGCAGAAAAGAAGAAGAGGAATTCTGTGAATGATAAGGTAGTAAGAAACACATTTTATTTCTTAATAACAATATTGTTGCCTCAGTTTCTTATCTGAGTTATTATTCGCAGAATGACGAGAACCCTGTTAAGCCTCCAAAAAGATCTCGCCACTTTAAGACTCTGGGAGATAATCTCATTATTCCCACGCTAGCATCCGTGTGGAGTACTCCCACACTATCGCAACCAAATCTTTCTACTTTTGTCTGCGAGAATATCGATGCCCATACTTCTACTTCTTCTGACCCTTTGACAAATCAGGCTTCTAAAATTCATGGATGGTTGAGACTCCTTATAGTCCTCTATTGCCTTCAACTGTTGTTTTTCCAAATACCCCTCCTCCTGACAACTCAACCATCGCAAATGATTCAAATCGTCAACTTGCTCTCGTTACTACTTCACCTTCTACACCCCTTCCTTCATCAAATGAAACTTTTGCAGGTGTTGATGTTTCTTTTAAAATCTTGTCCAACATTTTAGACAATACTAGAAAGTCTTCTACTGATCCCCTCCAATATGAAGCTTGTGAGACTCTAGTCAAGTATTTTGGCTCTGATTGTAATGATTTACGAGTGTCTATGGAAAATGAGGTTGAAGCTCTGAGGAAAAGCCTTCATGTAAAAACTGCTAAATGCGATACTTTGAATCATATGCTCTACAATTCTTCTCTAGACTGCGAGAATCTTCGCAGAAAAAATGACGAGTTGAAAGGTACATTTTTCTTGCCTCTACCCCCTTGTTCTTCTGTTTTATTTTTATATTCTCTGTACTCAGGCTTCCTTCTTAAATTCTTGGTTCATTCATTAGTTTCAAATCAGACTCGTTTCATAGAAAGACTCAAATTTGAATCTATCGCTGAAGAAGCTCGCGCTGAAAGAGATTCTTGGATGGACCAACATACTAGACTAGATAATCTTTACAATTATTCAATTAATCACATAAATAATCTTACTAATGAGAATAATCAACTATTGCAAAGGCAGAATTTATTAAGTGGCGAGGTTGATCGCCTCTCATATTTGTTTTTTAAGGATAATTTGGCGATGGAATCTTTATCAGATGAGAATAAAACTTTGTCCCAAGAAAAACATAGATTTTCAAGCTTGATGGCGATTTCCTCGCAACAATTAAGTAATCTTCAAAGCACATGTAATAATCAAGAGCAATCTCTTCGTTCTCTTAAAGATGAGCTCAAGGAATTGACGGAATCATCTGCCGCTGAGAAGGATAAACTTATCAAGGGTAGATTAACTCTTAGTTTAAAGGTCAGCGATCTTCAAGATCAATATTCTCAATTAAAGAAATCTCATTCTTTATTAGCAAAGGAAAAATCATGTCTTCGCACCAACGAAGAAAGCATTAAATCTCGTCTGAAGGGTATGGTTGGCGATGAATTCGATGACGCCATGAATCAATGGGAGAACTGTTTATTTACATTAATTCAAAACTTAACCTCGCAAAAAGAATGTAGTCAATTGACTTCCTCTCTTGTTGATCTTCCTATCAAATTTTGTGTTATATTTCTTGCAAAATCTTTGACTAAATGATCTTTTATCACTTTTGTCACTCGCAGAATCTGAAAGAAGTCTTCATTCTACCATTGCTGATCTTACCAACAAATTGGATAAAGTTCACTAAGAGAACAAGTCTCTTCTTTCCAATTATCTTGAAGCCCGCGACAAAGCAGAAAGAAGACTTGATTATCTCGAGTACTTTAAAAATATAGAAATTAGGAATCGTGATAGAGGTTTCCTTCGCAAGGTCCACCTCAGTGCTGAAGTTCTTGTCAACGAGATTCTGCTCTCCCATTCTCTCCCTCCCGTATCTGTTCCTCCTCTAAAGGTTGATGATGATGAAATTCCTCTTCCCATGGATGAAGAATTAGAGTTTACCAATAATGAAGAAAATACCACCCAAGAAGATGGTGAAGAAGAACTAAAAAGAAGTCCCCCCAAAGAAGTAACTGCAAGTGGCGAAGTAACTGCTGATGAATAAAAATAAGGAGAGACTCGTGGTGAAAAGTATACTGATGAAGCTGATAACTCTGGCAAAAATAATAAATCTGACGAGCAAGAATAATGAATCTGACGAGGCCATCGCTGAAACTTGAATTTCATTGTTGCCCTCTTTTTTTTCTTCTTTCTTGCGAGTGATGTAACTTTTGAGACTTTTAAAATTTAACTTTTAATTTTGTTTACTTTGAATATTTTCAAGGAAGATAATGAAATCTTACTTCTCCATTCCCCACTTGCCCTCCATTATCTTTCTTGAAATGGTGACTTATTTTTCGTATCTTCTTTTGGAAATTGTGATGTTGCATTACTCGCGAAAGTATGAATATATCTGCGAAAGTATGAATATATCTACTGCGATGTTATGAAAAATTCTGAAGGAATCTGTGATATTAATAATTTGCCTTCTTATATATATTATTCTGCGATGAATGAATAATTCCTGCAATCTTAAAATAGAGTAGTTAATTGGTAAGATTATTCTTTTGGTCTTATTTTTCCTTCCTAGTTAAAGGTCTTATTTTGCCAAACTTTTTCTGTCTGCGGCAAGCAGGACGTCTTTACATTCGCATGTATTGACCCATTGATTTTGTCTTATCTTTATTCTTTGATTGTATTGCGACAATATGACAAGTCTAAGTTCCCTCGCGAGATCAAAGCCTCATGACATTGCCATCTTGCGATGAAATCGCAGGATGTATTTACATTTTCATGTAAAAACCCATTGATCTCATCTTAACATTTCTCTTGTGGCTTGTTGCCTTTGTAAAATTTACGTCACGCGACAATATGACAGGCCTAAATGTTCTTGCGATCATAAATCCCCATGACATTTCCGTCTTAAGACACTTATCAGCTCCCTAATGGAGGGTGCCGCCCTTATCTTCCCCCTGGTTTCCCCTTCAAGGAGGGCACATCGTCCATACAAGACTAGCTCCTCCCATCCAGATTTACCAACAACCAGATGTTTTCGCAGCCTCTTTTCCTTTATGCCTATATGGCTTATAGTTACAAGACTGCACCCTAAGTGGGTTTTTCTTCATGCCAAGTGCATCATATCCAAGACTTTCCAAGAATGGCAAGGGAGTTTCGTACGCCCCGGGAAATCTTGGCTCAACCGTGTACCTCGGCGCCTTGGTCATACTTTGCACTTCTTGGAAGAGATTCTCGGTCGTCCAACCAGGGTATAACCTTATATAGTTGGAAATCCAAGATCTCTCTCCCGAATAGGTTTTCTTTAACCCCAACATCTGCATAACTCAGGTTCCAGTAGCGTTATAACCTTATCACTGAGTCATGTCAAGAGATACCCCCTCATATGACGCGCTATTAGGTCTTTCATTTTCCTCTTGAGAAATTTTATCCGCGAACTAAGGTGCACGCCATAAAGGTTCGTCCCATTCTATTAATCTCTGCGAAATTTTTATTCGCTTTTCTTGCGATGATGCTCGCTTATCTTGTTGTGCTTTGTTATTAGAAGAAATTTTCAGTTGTAATAGAGAGAGAAGAATTTATTATTTGTTTCATCATATAACATACCAGTATTTCGTAGAAGGTGTCATTGATAATACCTCTTCAGAAATAATATATTCCATGGTCTATTGAGTCTTTGACTAACATCTCTCCCTTCAGGATCCATTAATTAGTATGCCCCATTTCCAACTATCTCTTTAATGATGCATGGTCCATCCCATTTCCTCGCCAATTTTCCACCGTTTTCTCGCTGATAACTGGGCGTCTCTCGCAGTACTAAATCACCAGGTTGGAATTCGCGTTTCTTAACACGTTTGTTGTACTCGCGATCTAATCTGCGCAGATAATTCTCCATATGTTGTAGAGTTTGTTCTCTTTTTTCTTCTAAGTCATCCAACTTATTCAGTATCATACCAGCACTTAAATTTCTTTCCCATGCTTCTCTTTTTGTTGTAGGAATAACAACTTCTGTTGGTAATACATCTTCAACCCCATACGTCAAACAAATTGGTGACATCCCAGTTGCTTCTCGTCTAGTTGTGTTGTAAGCCCATATTGCATTATACATTTGTTCGCACCATGCTCTGTGGTATCCTTCTAACTTCTTTTTCAAGATGTCTGCGATTGTTTGATTAGTTGCCTCAGCCTGACCATTCGCTTGTGGGTATAAAGGAGTAGACTTTCCACATTTTATCTTAAATGCATTGAGTAACAATTTTATATTCTGTCCCTCAAATTGTTTTCCATTATCAGATACCAATTGTGCTGGAATCCCAAATCTGCAAATTATATTTTCAAAGATGAATGTAAAAATATCTTTATCACGGATATGTTGTACTGCCTTTACTTCTCCCCATTTTGTGAAATAATCTGTTGCGATAATTAAATATCTTCTTTGTCCAGAGCCAGGTACAAATGGTCCCACAATATCTAATCCCCATTTCCCAAAAGTCCATACTCTTGTTGAGGATGATAATGGTGCTCCTGGTGCATGTATCTTTTTTCCGTATCGCTGGAAATCCTCGCAACGCCTTGAGAGTTGTTTTGCATCCTCTTGCATATATGGCCAATAATAACCTTGCATTTTTGTTCTATATGCCAAAGATCTTCCTCCACTGTGATTACCAGCATCACCACTATGTAACATCTTTAATACTTTTTGTCCTTCTTCCCTCGTCAAACATCTTAGCGATGGTCCATTAAAAGATTTGCGATATAGCACTCCATATCTTAGCTCATAATTGGTTGCCCTACTTTTCAACTTGTGTGCTTCTAATTGATTTCTTGGAATTTCTCCTCTCGAAAAGTATGCATGAAGATCTGCTCACCAATCTTTGATATTGCTAGTAAGCTCTCCCTCGCCAGTTTCTACCATCATTACATCTTTCTCTTCTTCTTATTTGTTTATCGATGGAAATGAAAGTGTTTGAATTTTTATGCACCTCTCCAATGGATTCGTCATCATACTAGATATGAAAGCAAAAGCATCTGCGATTCTATTATCTTTCCTTGATATGTGTCTCCATTTTATTTTTGAAATTCTCGCAGATAATTCCTCAACAAGTCTTTTGTATTTTCTCAAGGATGGTTCATTTGTTGTGTATTCTCCTTTTATCTGACGAATAACCAATTGTGAATCGCTGGTGATTCTGGCATTTTCCAAATTCATTTTTATCGCAAACTTTAAAGCATGGATCACAGCCTCGTATTCTGTCTCATTATTAGTGGATGCAAATTTTAATATAAATGAAAAAGTTGTTTTTTCTCCTTCTGGCGATATGAAAACAACTCCAATTCCATTCCCTTCTTCGTTGGAGGACCCATACACCAATATTTCCCATCTGTTGAGTTCTGTTAATAGTTCTTTTGGATCTCCGCATTCCTTTTCTACATCCATCATCTCTTCCACAGCTTCATCATCTTGCAAAGGAAATTCAGCTAAGAACTCTGCGATTACTTGGGATTTTGGCGAAGATAGAATTTCATATTGGATATCAAAATGTCCAACTTGTGCGTTCCATTTCTCAACCCTGCCTGATCTTTTTGAATTTTCCATCACTGACTCAATGGGCACCTTTGTTAACACTTTGACTTTATGTGCTTGAAAATAGATACAGAGCTTAAATGTTGCATGCACCAATGCTAGAATTAACTTCTCAATCTTGGAATAATTTATCTCTGCAGAATTGAAGGTTTTGCTGATATAATAAATTGGTTTTTATACACCTGCGTCTACTTGCAGCAACACTGCACTTAGCGCGTATGTGGTTGTCGCAAGATAAATAAATAGTTCTTCTCATGATTCGGCCTTTTGTAAAATAGATATGTTCATTAAATCCTTGAAAAGCTCTTTCACATTCATCCGTCCATTTGAATTTTGTTCCCTTCTTTAATATGTCGAAAAAATGTTTGCATTTATCTGAAGATCGCGAAATAAACCTCCCTAGCGAGGCTAAGAGTCCATTCAATTTTTATACATCTTTTACCGTCACTAGTGTTGGCATATCACGAATTGCTTACACCTTTTCTAGATCAACTTGTATTCCTTCTTTTGATACAATGTACCCCAAAACATTTCCTGAGGTTACTCCAAAGGTACACTTATCAGGATTCACTTTGATATTAAATTGCCGCATTTGATCGAAAATTTATTTTAAATCTTTCACATGATTTTCAGCTTCTTTACTTTTGATTAACATATCATCTACATACACCTCTAATGTTTTGTGAATCCACTTTGCAAACACCTTCTCCACCATTCTTTGATATGTTGCTCCAGCATTTCGTAAACCAAATGGAATCTTTGTATAACAATACAACCCTCTTGGAGAAAAAAATTCTGTATGTTCTTGATCTTCTTCAGCGATAGGAATTTGGTTATATCCTTTATATCCATCCAGCGATGATATTCTTGCATTTCCCGCTGCTGATTCAACCATTTGTGGGATATCTGGAAATGAAAAACTATCTTTTGGACAAGCCTTATTTAAATCAGTAAAATCTATACAAATTATTATTCCTTTGTTCTTCTTTGGGACCACCACCATATTTTCAATCCATTCTGGATATTTTGCTTGCCTTATAATTCATGCATCGAGCATTTTATGTAATTCTTCCTCTATTTGAGAATGGTATGTTGTTGCGATTTTTCTTATTCTTTGTTTAAATGGTCTTACATTTTTGTTGATTTCTAATTTATGACATGCTATTGATGGATCTATCCCCGACATTTCATCCATGCTCCATGCGAAGATATCTTTATATTCTCGGAAGAGATTTATAGTTCTTTCTTCCTCATCTGCCTCCATTCTAGTCCCAATTTTCAGCATTTTAGGCTCTTCTTTACTCCCAATATTTACTTCTTTTGTTGGTTCTGCTGTAGTGTAACTGGATTCAGGTTCTCCCATTGGTGTTGGTTCTTTCATAACTCTCGCAAGTTCGTCTCCTTCTCACAAGATTTCACTGGGCACTCCTTTTCCCTCTTTTTCTCTCATCATGTAAACTTTAAACTCCTCTTCCTTCTTTGATTCTCTTGCCAATTTTCTGCGAGCTTTTCGCAACTTTGGACGATCTTCACCATTTCTCACTTCAATTTGGTAACATAGTTTTGCAAAGTCCGTATCTCCTCTAATTTCTCCAATTCCACTGGGCATAGGAAATTTGATGCACTGATGCGATGTTGATGCTACAACCTTGATTGCGTGTATCCATGGTCTTCCCAGTATCATATTGTACTGTGATTCCATATCTACCACGCATAATGTTACTTGTGTTTCAATTTCTCCTATCGGAATTCGTACCACTATTTCGCCTTTAGGTTTTGTTAATGATTTTCCAAAGCCGTGAATATGATATGTAGAACTATAAATTTCTTCATCCTCATATCCCATTTTCTTAAAAGTATGATAAAACATTATATCCACAGAACTTCATGTATCCACCAAAGTTCTATTCATAGCCCATTCTTGTACAGATTTTATTGATTCTCCCTTTCTCACTGGTATAGCGGATACCGTAATTACCAAAGAAGATGTATGACTTAGATTTTCTTCTGGTATTTCTGCTGCTGTAAATATGATCTCCTGCTTTTCCCAATCTTTTAATGACGATATCTTTTCCACCGTCATAATCTTCCTTAATTCAAAATCCCGTTTATGTATCTTCCCCTTAATGTTTTCATGATATCTATCAACCATTGCTCTTGTTACTATATCACACTCCAGTTTTCTACAATCCTCTTTGATTCTGATCATTCTTACTTCAATTATCTCACCGATTTACTTAATGATTTCCTTAATCTTGAACAATTCTTACCTTCTTCTTTACTTTTTCTTCAATTTTTGTTAATTCAATCCCTGTTTCGGGCGCCAAAATGTAGTTGCAGGAAATCCTACACTACACCCTTGATAAGAATCTATAGAAATTAAGTCATATTTGAAGATGAACAATGACACTTTTATTATTCTAATTTCAGAAACTTTTACAAAAGATGTAAGAACTCAGAAGTACAACTTTCTTTCTAGAGTTTCTCTCTCCTCAAGATTTTCTCAACTCAAAAAAATACATCATCATTTTCTGAATCTAACGAACCCTTTATATAGGGATTTACATAGTGGATGACAGCTAAGTTTTCCTCCTATTTCGGATCTACTCTGCGATCTTATCGCGATCGCTACAATGTTCTTTCTCGCAAGAGTGGTGACCATCGCAGAATAAACATAATCTTCTTGTGTCTCTTCCATCGTTAGCTTTTATGTCTTTCTTCTGGATATTCTGTGACGCTCGCGAAATGTTGTTAAAGAGTCTTCTGTGACGCTCGCAAAAGTGTTGTTAATATCGCAGGAATAGTGTTGTAGCGATATTCTGGTCCTACAAAAAGAAAATTCGTATCTCCTCTCCAGAGAAGAAAATATAAAATCTCGCATGAAGGGTATAGTTGGGGACAAATTTGATGATGCCATGAACCAATGGGAGGATTATTGCTTATCACTAATTCAAAATTTAACTTCGCAAAAGGAAGGTAGTCATTTTGACTGCCTTAATTGTTAATATCTCTGTTAAATTTCTCTGTTATACTTCTTGCGAGATCCTTACCTGAATATCTTTTTTGTTAATTTGTTTTTCTCGCAGAATCTGAAAAAATCCTTCATTCTACCATTGCTGATCTGGCTGACAAATTGGCTAAAGTTCGCAAAGAAAATGGAGTTCTCACTTCTCATCTTGTTCAATCTCGCGATCGAGCAGAGAGAATATATGACTATCTTCAATACTTCAAGAATATGGAGATTATAAATCGCGATAGAGGTTTCCTTTGCAAAGTTCATCTTAATGCTGAACTTCTTGTGAATGACATTCTGATATCCAAGTTTCTCCCCCCTGTAACCATCAAGCCTCTAGAAGTAGATGATGATGAAATTCCTCTTCCTTTAGATGATAATCTAGATTATGTAAGCGATGAAGAAGATATTTCTCAAGAAGACCCAACAGAAGAAGAAAAAAACCCTCCTAGAAAAGTATCTACTGGTGGTGAAGCAATTGCTGGTGAAGAGTTAGAAAAAGAAGAAGCTCGAATCAATACTGAAGCTTGAGTTCTGTTTTTATTTTTACTTCCTCTATCTTGCGAGTAATGTACATTTATGCAACTTTGGAATTCAATTACATTTCTGTTATTTTGAATATTTTCAAGAAAGATAAAGATATTTTGTTTATCAATTCCCATACTTGCCCCTCATTATCTTTCTTGTACTGGACATGCGTTTCCTGCATTTTAGTATATTGCCGCGAACATTGTTGCGAATATGATTGCGAAATTATGGATAGTGCTGCGAAATTGTAAATAATCATTCTGAGAGAATTTGAATAACACTTCTGAGAAATTATGAATAGTACTTGTTTCTCACTATCTCTATTGCGATGAACAAACCTTTCCTGCATTCTTAAAAGTAAATAGTTAATGTTTGGGATTATTCTGTTGGTCTTATTTTTCCTTCCTAGTTAAAGGTCTTATTTTGCAATTTTTTTTGTTTCTGCGACAAAATTGCAGGACGTCTTTACATTAGCATGTATTTACCCATTGATCTTGCATTATCTTTATTCTTTCAATTTATTGCGACAATATGACAAGTCTAATTTCCCTTGCGAGAACAAAGCCTCATGACATTTCCGTCTTGCGATGAAATCGCAGGACATCTAGTTGCCCCTTCAAGGAGGGCACATCGGACATACAAGACTAGATCCTCCCATCCGGTCTTAATAAAAACCAGTTGTTTTCGCAGCCTCTTATCCTTTATGCCTATATGGCTTATAGTTACGATACTGCACCCTAATTGGGGTTTTCTTTGGGCCGAGTGCATCATACCCAAGACTTGCCAAGAATGGTCAGGGTAGTTTCGTACGCTCCGGGCACCCTTGGCTCAACCGTGTACCTCGGCGCCTTAGTTATACTTTGCACTCCTTAGGAGAGACCCTCGTTCGTCCAACCAGGGTATTGTAGGACCATAATATCTCCATGATATTACTCTTGCGAGATTAACAACACTTATGCGAACATCACCGCGAGTTCTTCAACGACACTTCACGAGTGTCACAGAATGATTTTAAGAATGACGTAATAGCTGACCAATGAAGAAACATGGGAAGAGCGTCATTATCCTGCGATGGTCACGACGCTTGCGAGAATGGACATTATAACTACTGCGATAATATCGTGAGTCAGATCCGAAATTAAAGGACAGATTAGCTGTCATCCACTATGTAACTATCCTATATAAAGAGACCCAAGAGATTCAGAGAGGGGATGATGTATTTTTTGAGTGTTGAGAAAGTCTTGAGGAGAGAGAAAATTCAAGAGAGCGGTTGTATTCTTGATTTCTTCCATTTCTTGTAAACATTTATGAGAATCAAATAATAAAGTGTTGTTTTTAATCTTCAAATATGTCTTAATTACAGTAAATTCTTATCAAGGGTGTAGTGTAGGATTTCCTGCAACTACATTTTGGCACCCGAAATAGGGATGAATTGTTGATTTCCAGAAGAAAAATATAAGAATTGACATTGTGATTGAGAAGAATTTGGAGTAGATAGTGAAGGATTTTTACGCAATTTCCAACAACTCTTGAAGATTAATGGCTAGAAGAAGAAATACATCAGAACCACCAACAACCGTAAGGAGGAGTAAAAGACTTGCAGGAGGTGAGACAAGTGAAATAGGAGAATCTTCAAGGTTCAGAACAAGAAGAAATAGAATGAGGAATGATGGAGAAAATCAGGTTCAACAACCAAATCAGCAAACACAGATACAAGATAGAATTTTGGATTACGACAGAGTGAGTGTGCATACTTGGCGATTAGATTCGATGGAAGAAGCAGAAGATCGACAATTAAGAAATGAAAGAAGAGAAAAAAGAAAACAAGAAGTAAATGGAGGATTAATACATGGAGATGATAGAAATGAAACAGTAGAGGTTTTAAGAAAAAGAATACAAGAGGAAAAGAGGTTAGAGGCGGAAAAACGTGCGAATCTAACAAGACAAAATCACGAGTTAAGAATGGAGAATTTGAGATTACAAAGTAGGAGATCAAGAAGTACTACTAGATCAAGTTCAAGATCATTTAGAGAAGAACCAAGGAGAAATTTCCCTATGAGAAATGCTGGAGCAAATATCCGAGAGGAAATGCAAAATCCAAATGAAGAACAACATCATGGAGAAGAAGATATGATTGATGATCGCTACGTTCCACACAGTGAAAATGTGAATGATAGACATGATAATAGAAATCAAGAGCGTGGAAATAACCAAGATGGTGAATAAAATCGAGAAGAAGGTAGAAGAATATTACATGGGCGAGAAATCCAAAGAAATCAAAGAATCATTGAGGAGGAAATTGAGAGGCATTATGCTGAACAAGCACGTCTAGCTTGCGAAAGAGAATATTAAGAGCATAAGTTGAAGAACAATAGTTTCAAGAAGCAATACAGCAGAATAATCATGACAATCGAGAAAGGAGACGCACATAAAATCGTCATAGCAATAATATGAATGAGGAATATGACATAATACAAAGGAGAATAAAAAGACAGTGAAGAGAAACGATGAGAAATGAAGTAACTCGCAGAGAAGAAATTGAAAGGCATAATCAGTTGCGAATTCAAGAAGGAGGTGAAGAGGAAAATCACAGGAGAAGGAAGAATAAAGATGTTGAAGAAGAAGCACAAAATCTCGCAAGACAAGAAAGACATGAACGCAGAAGAAGAGAAGCTGCACTGAAAAGACCAATTGAGCAAAATTCAGCTGGGAATGAACAAATTTTAAGAGAGTTAACAGAAATGAGGGGAATGTTGAATAACAGAAGAGAATGAGGCAGAAGGCAACTTGATGAAGCCATTGAATAAGCTACGAGAAATTCATTCACTCAAGAAGTACAATTAGGAGGAATCCCTCCAAAATGCAATTTACCAGCATTAACCGGTATCTTCGATGGGACTACCTGTGATGTTCAACATGACAAGGCTTATGTTAGGTGTATGATACAATGGGAAAACCATGATGCTGTGTTATGCAAATAATTTGCATCTAGTTTAATTGGCGAGGCATCAAAATGGTTCGAAGGCTTACCTAAAAATACAATAACCTCTTTCGACCATTTGCAAGCTACATTTATGGGAGCATATATAAGCAACAATTCTTCGCGGCCCGGTATTGAAGATGTGTTTGGGTTAAAACATAGGATTGACGAGATTCTGAAACACCTAACCATAAGATGGAAGACAATTTGCAGTGAAATGGCAGGAAGAGTGGATGAGAGATACCTCATTTTATCTTTCATTAATGAAATGTTCGCAACCAATCTGTTGTACATACAAATTTTCAGAATCAAAAATAACATCACAATGACTGAGCTACGAGAATTACAAGAAAAATACATTTCTTTGGAGGAAAAACAAAATGAGATGGAATCATATCCAGTCGCAAACACCAGATCAATAGCGGCAAACGGGAGTTTACTTCCTAAAATGATTAACAATGTGGCGATCACCTCGCATTCACAACAAGAGAAAATAGTTATTGAAAACCAGCAGAAGTTAGTAGCCATGGGAAGTAGAGATCAAGAGGAGTATGAAAGATAAAGGAATTATTACAATTGTGGTGGAAATAATAAAATTCAAAGACTTGATCAGCCGCAAGAGACTTATGGCAGTCAGAGGCAAAATAATTTTAGAGTGCAAGGGAATCAAAGAATAATATGGGAAGAAATTAAGATGCCACCCCTGAATGCTAGCATAGAAAAAAATTGGGAAGCTATCATTCTGATGGAAAATATACCATCACCTTGGAATATGGGAAAAGAGCCACATCAAAATAATCGAAATCAAGAATTTTGTCCTTATCATCATTTCCATGGACATTCAATAAACGATTGCAGGAATGTAAAAAGAATAATTTTGAGGATGATTGATCAAGCCAAGTTAAATCATTTTCTAATAGGACATCCGCAATCTCAGCAGTTACCACCAGCACCATATTTTCGCAGAGTGAATGCTGTAAAAGGAGCAGAAACATTTGTGATAGAGGTTGGAGCCAAGGCGAAGAATTTTTTCTGTAATTCCATCATACATTCATACAAGACTATTGAGGATTTCCACGACAATGTTCTGAGCATAGTCTTCGCGAGAGATGTAGATGGAAGAGAGATAATGAATATTGAGAGAATCTCGCCATTAGAGGAGTGGCAAAAGCAAACTATTTATTTCACTTCACAAGAAGTACCAGAACCTGGCGAGATGGATCAAAACCCACTGGTGGTAAGGTTAGAAATAAATCCAAAACAAATAGAAGAAGAAGATGAAGAAAATAATGATGGTGAAACTGAGGATTCCTGGGCCATTAACAGAGTTCTAATAGATACTGGAAGTTCAGTTGATATCTTATTTTATCATACTTACAGAACCATGGGTGGAAAAGACGAGGATCTGATACCATCAATTTATAAAATCTATAGTTTCAACGGCACTTCCAACAAGCCCAGAGGGGAAATTACAATGTGAATTCCATTAAAGGGGTTATCTTCTAAGATTATATTATGCGTTGTGGATATTGAATCACCTTATAATGCCCTGATTGGCCGACCTTGGCTACATGGGATATATGGTGTGGCGTCAACCTTCCACTAATGTATTAAATTTCCTCATCCTAATGGTGTTGGAGTAATAAAGGGAGATTGGGTTGATGGGAAGAAATGTTATGAAATTGACATGGAATCTTGTGAAGAAAGGGAAGAAAGGAATAGAAATTGGAAACATAACATCAAGCAAAAACAAAGAGGTGATAAGATGATGGTTTATACAATAGAGCGGCGAGAGGAAGGAATACTGTGAAATCAACATTAGTTGCAAACTGTAAATGGCGAGCATCTCGCAGATGGAAAGAAAATAGCAAAATGCAACAAAAGGGCATAAGCAGAAAGTAGTAAGTAGAAAGGTAAAATGATGAAATTTAAGAAATTTATGAATGATTTGTTTCAAAAGAATATTTCATTTGAATAAAAAAAAATGATGAGAAGTTATACAAGAGTTGAAATGCAAATAAAGAGAAGATCAAAGAAAACAAATTTCATCAGAGTTGCAATACTCGCAAGAAACGCGAATAAAATTTCGCAGAGACATAAGAATGGGACGAGCCTATATGGCGTACACCCTAGTTCGCGGATACAATTTCCCAAGAGGCAAATGTAAGACCTAAAGTGCGTCATATAAGGGGGTATCTCTTTGCGTGGCTCAGGGATAAGGCTATCTTCTCTTTGGAACCTGAGTCACGGAGACTGAGGTCCATCTCTTTGAGATACCTATCTAGGGGAGAAACTTTGGATTTCCAACTATATAAGGTTATACCTTGGTTGGACGACCGAGGGTCTCTTCTAAGGTGTGTAGAGTATGACCAAGGTGTCGAGGTACACGGTTGAGCCAAGTGTGCCCGGGATGGACGAACCTACCCTGGCCATTTTTGGTAAGTCTTGGCTATGATGCACTCGGCCTCAAGAAAACCCCACTTAGGGTGCAGTCTCGTAACTATAAGCCATATAGGCATAAAGGATAAGAGGCTGCGAAAAAAACTGGTTGTTGTTAAGACCGGATGGGAGGATCTAGTCTTGTATGGCCGATGTTCCCTCCTTGAAGGGGCAACTAGGGGGAGTAAGGGCGGCACCCTCCATTATGGAGCTGATAAGTGTCTTAAGACGGCAATGTCATGGGGATATATGTTCGCAAGAACATTTAGGCCTGTCATATTATCGCGTGACAAATACAGAGGCAACAAGCCATAAGAAAAAGTTAAGATGAGATCAATGGGTTTTTACATGAAAGTGTAAAGATGTCCTGCGATTTCATCGCAAGACGCCAATCTCATGGGGCTTTGTTCTCGCAAGGAACTTAGGTCTGTCATATTGTCGCAGAAATTTGACAACATATGTATAAGGCAAGATCAATGGGTCTTTACATGCGAATATAAAGACGTCCTGCGATTTTGTCGCAGAAAGAAACACGGAGAAATAAGACCTTTAATTAGGAAGGAAAACTAAGACCACAAGAGATTAACACATGACTTCGAGATTATGGTTGCGATATTTGCACAATTTTATTAAGAATCTAATATGCTCAATCTTTTATATTGCAGACGAATAACATAGGCAAGTATGGGAATGAACAAAACGATAATATTGTTATTCATCTTTATATAACAGATTTACGCATCTTTATATAACAGATTTACCTGAGATAGCTAAAAACTTATAAATATATTGCTTTACCATATTGCACAAAAGAAATTGTCTTTTAATATATGCAGGAAGAGATAAGAAGAAGTTCATACACTAGAGAACATTATAAGATGGAGAAATTCTCAGCAAGTATATTACAAAGAGAAAAGGATAAGTGTACAGATATTACAGGGAAGAATATAAGAAATCTAATTAGATCCATCGTTGTCTTCGCCGGATTTCTTTTCTTCATCTCCACCACCTTCATCATGACCTTCATCTTCTTCAGAATCTTCAGCTTCGCTATCAGAAATGACAAGATCATGCAAAATGTTAAGATACTCAGAATGAAGAATTTGATGATCATTGCAGACCAATTTAATGGAGTCACTGCGAACACCAACAAGAGTGTTACTAAAATTCCTTATCATAATTTCTAACTGTTCCTTCAGTCTTGAATACTTTTCATTGCGAGAAGCTAGAGTTTTTGCGAGCACTCCCTTATCATCTTCAAGTTCTTTAACTCTGACAGAGTATCTCTTTTCAACTCCTGTGAATGCAGAATAACAAATTAGAAATTTAGTAGCAAACTATAAAAGACAAAAGACCAATGAGAATGAATAATTAGTAACCTTCTCTTTCAGAAATCATGTCTCTAATCAAGGCTGCTTGTTCAGTATGAAGACTAACATCTACACCTAGATTATTTCTGGCATTATCAAGAACTTTCGCATCCCAAGCAAATTCTTCATCATTGCTAATAAGAAGAAGAGAGAGAACTTGGTTCTCTCTCGCAAGAAGATCTCTATTTTCGCTGATAAGTCTATCCCTCTCAATTTTAACATCAGTGAGAATTTTATGGAAATCTGCTAGGGCTTGAGCACCATTTTTAGCAATAAGATCTTTCTCATCAATAAGATCACTATTCTTACTTCTCAATCTATTAGTTTCTTCTTTCGAATCAAGATAAAGACGCTTAAACTTATTGGTTAAGCTCAAGTTGAATCTGTGCTCAATTTTTAAGAGATGAAGTTTGGATTTAAGTTCATCTATGGAAAGAGATCTAATTTGATCATCTGAGAAACTACTTAAAGAGCTATTAAGACGAGAAAGAAGGGTATCCTCATCTACAGGTTCAGGGAAAGATCGGAGGAATGTAGCCTCATCAGTAAGGTCATAAATATATGCAAAAATGGTTACTTGAATGAGCCAAAATAAGGCAAAAGAATTAAAAGGAAAGAAAGAAAAATTTATACCATAGAGTTGCTGATTAGGCTTTTCAAGATCAGAAATCTTTTGTTTATCACTCGAAGCATCAATTTCTAATTGCTTATTCTTCTTGCAAAGCTCAGCAACCTCATCTTCTAATTCTCCTTTACTCTTGCGAAGATCAATAGCTTCAGATTCCAACTGTTCCTTTTGCTTGCGAAGATCTGCAGATTTAGACTTTAAATTTTCATTTTTGTTGCAAAGGTCAGCACGTCTTTTCTCCAAATCGAGGTGCAATAAAAGAAGCTCTTCCAGCCTCCGAAGAAATGTAAAAATTGCTAAGACAGATATAGTTCAAAATCTAAGGTATAAGGAAGAGGCAAAGAAGTGAAAACATACCAGAATGCCGACTGAATTCAAAAGACTGGGAGTTATCGATCTCGAGATTCCCTGGAAAGAATCATTGTCAAACAATAGGGAAGCATCGCAAACCTTTGCGAGAGGTTGAGATACTTCATTAACAACTTCATCTCCATAATCATTTGGAATACCATGCGTGACATTGCCAAAAATATTAGATAATTGGGTCATATGAGATTCAGGAGAAGAGGAATCCTTCATAGGAGAGATGTCATTATTATCTTCGTCTTCATCATCATCAACATCATCGTTACTCGGATTTTATTCGTTAGATTGAGGAGTTGAAGAAGAAGAGAGTTAGGTTTTTCTTTTCTTTAAGGGAGGAGCACCATATTTCTCTCTGTGAGAAGCAGCAGACTTCTCTTTGAGAGGGCCGATAGATTTACCCTTGTGACCAACGGTGGATTTCTCTTTAGTTCTCGTAGGTTTCACAGGCTCTCTTTCTTCAATTTCCCGCGAACACAGATAAAGATAAGAAATAGAGGTAATAATATATTGTAAAAAGTTATAAAGAGATATTTCTTACTTCATCTATGAGAGATTTGAAAGCTAAGTAAGTAGCAGGTTTCCCTAGCCTATCGTAGCTGGCTTTCAACCTTTCAATCTTATAAAAAAGAAATAGTCAGCGAGAATCTAAAGACATGAAGAAAATAATAATAGTAATTTATTATGCAAAAAATTAAGAAAACATACTTCTTTATTTCTCTCAGGCCAGTTGAATACCCACGGCTAGTATTCTGTGAGATTCGCAGGTAAAGCATGGGTACCAGAGATATATGAACCCTCTAAAATTAAAGGGAATATATACCATTTGTCATCGCTAGAATGACGCATACCTTGATTAGTACTAGTATGCCAGTCGATGTCCAACATAAGAATTTTTTCTTTCGCAATATCATCTTTCTTTTGCAAGCGGACACCCCAGCAGGTGCTATCCCTCTTCATGGGGATTATGTCATAGTTTATGAAGAAATTATCTACAGTATACATTGCGGGAATAATTGGAACATACTTGAATTTAGGATTCTTCGCAGTATCAGGGTAGCAAGATTCTTTATCAGCAACGCGAGTAGCATACTCCACCAGCAGACGGATGCAATCCCACCTAGTTGATATATGGCTCGCGAGAATTTTGGATGAGAAAGTATCTCATAGAACAAAGGAAATTCAGGATTGTAAAGAGGAATAGGAAGACCAACTTCAAGTTGACCTAGCGAGACTATAATCTTCTCGCGATAACTTGGATGATCAGAAAATAGTTTAACGGAAAGTTCATCTTTAGGGTTTTGATCAGGGAAGGTGGATAAAGAAAAACCTTGATCCTTAAACTTCTTCTGCGATTCCTCAAATGCGATCATATATTTACGACCAGCGGGAGCTATTTTTAATAAAGTAAGTATGGGAATGAAGAAAAGGATAGAAGATTGAAGGAAAACATGAAACAATAATAGATGCGAAATTTACGGAAGAACAACAAAATTGCAGAGAAATTGCAGAGAGATATAAAGAAGAAAGTAAAAAGAGGGAAAGAAAAGAATGAAAGAAGTATTTATAGAAGAAGAAATTTCTCGAGAACATGAATGCAATTAATGCAAAGAAAGGACGTGAATGGTCAGATCGCAGCGGTTGAAAAGGACGTGTCAAAAATTAAATGGAAGAAAAAATACGTGAAAACAGGTGGAGAAGAATACAGAAATGTGTCAAAGCAGAAGAGTGCAAAATGATAAACAACTGCAGCATTATAAAAGATTCAATTCTCATGATCTTTCCTCCTTCGTGGAAAAGACATGAGAAGAGGCAAGATGTAGGACCAGAATATCGCCATGATATTACTCTTGCGAGATTAACAACACTTCTACGAACATCATCGCGAGTTCTTCAACGACACTTCATGAGTGTCACAGAATGATTTAAAGAATGACGTAATAGCTGACGAATGAAGAAACACTGGAAGAGCGTGATTATCCTGCGATGGTCACGACGCTTGCGAGAATGGACATTATAACTACTGCGATAATATCGGGAGTCAGATCCGAAATTAAAGGACAGATTAGCTGTCATCCACTATGTAATTATCCTATATAAAGAGACCCAGTAGATTCAGAGAGGGGATGATGTATATTTTGAGTGTTGAGAAAGTCTTGAGGAGATAGAAAATTCAAGAGAGCGGTTGTATTCTTGATTTCTTCCATTTCTTGTAAACATTTATGAGAATCAAATAATAAAGTGTTGTTTTTAATCTTCAAATATGTCTTAATTACAATAAATTCTTATCAAGGGTGTAGTGGAGGATTTCCTGCAACTATAGGTATAACCTTATATAGTTGGAAATCCAAGGTACCTCTCCTGGATAGGTATATCTCATGGAGATGGACCCCAGCTCTCCATGACTCAGGTTCCAGCAGCGATATAACCTTATCCCTGAGCCATGCATACAGATACCCCCTTATATGACGTACTTTAGGTCTTACATTTGCCTCTTGGAAAATTTTATTCATGAACTAAGGTGTACGCCATAAAGGTTCGTCTCATTCTATTAATCTCTGCGAAATTTTATTCGAGTTTCTTGCGATATTTTCACATTTTTGTCGTTTTAAGAATCTCGCAGCTATGATTAAAAAAAAATTATTATCCGTTTCATCATATAATATGCCAACATCTCAAATCTCGCAGAATTTGTCATTGATAATATCTTTTCAGATATAATCTATTCCATGGTCTGCCAAGCCTTTGACCAACATCTGTACCTTCTGGATCCATTAACTTATATGCCCCGGTTCCAACTATCTCTTTAATGACGTATGGTCCATCCCATTTTCTCGTTGATAACCTGGTGTTTCTCGCAACACTAAATCACCCGGTTGGAACTCACGTATTTTGACACGTTTGTTATACTCGCGAGCTAATATCCGCTGATAATTTTTCATATGTTGTAAAGCTTTTTCTATCTTCTCTTCTAACTCATCGAGTTTATTTAGAATCATATCAGCACTAAGATTCTTCTCCCAAGCCTCTTTTTTTGTTGTAGGAATAGCAACTTCTGTTGGTAACACAACTTCAACCCCATATGTGAAACAAAAAGGTGACATTCCAGTAGCTTCCCTTCTAGTTGTATTGTAAGACCATATCTCATTATGCACTTGCTCGCACCATTCCATGTGGTGTCCTTCTAACTTATTCTTCAATATATCTGCAATTGTCTTATTTGTTGCCTCTGTTTGTCCGTTTGCCTGTGGATATAGTGGTGTTGATTTTCCACATTTAATCTTAAATGCATTAAGTAATAATTCTATATTCTGTCCTTCAAACGTCTTGCCATTATCATATACCAACTGTGCAGGAATCCCAAATCTTCAAATTATATTTTCAAATATGAATGTAAAAATGTCTTTGTCGCGAATGTGTTGCACTGCCTTTACTTCTCCCCATTTTGTGAAATAATCTGTAGCGATAATCAAATATCTTCTTTGTCCAGAACCGGGTACAAATGGTCCCACAATATCCAACCCCCATTTTCCAAAAGGCCACACACTCGTGGAAGATGACAGTAATGCCCCTGGTGCATGTATCTTCTTTCCATATCGCTGACAATATTCGCAACGTCTTGAAAGTTGCTTTGCGTCCTCATGCATGTATGGCCAGTAATAGCCTTGCATTTTTGTTCTATATGCCAAAGATCTTCCTCCACTGTGATTACCAGCGTCTCCACTATGCAACATTTTTAACACCTTTTCTCCTTCTTCCCGTGTCAAGCATCTTAGTGATGGTCCATTAAAAGATTTGCGATATAATACTCCATATCTTAATTCATAATCTGTTGCACGACTTTTTAATTTGTGTGCCTCTAATCTATTTCTTGGTGTTTCGCCTTTCGCCAATATGCATGAAGTTCTGCTCGCCAATCAGCAATATTGTCTCTTGGTTCTTCTTCGCCACCTTCTATTATCATCACATCTGTCTCCTCTTCTTCTTCTTCTTCTTTATTGACTGAATGTGACATCAGTGTTTGAATTTTTATGCATCTCGCAGCTGGGTATGAAAGCAAAATCATCTGCGAGTCTATTATATTTTCTTGATATATGTCTTCATTTTATTTTTGTAATTCTCGCAGACAATTCTTCAACAAGTTTCTTATACTTCTTCAAAGATGGTTCATTTGTTATGTATTCCCCTTTTATCTGACGAATAACCAATTACGAGTCACTAGTAATTCTAGCATTCTCCAACTTCATTTCTATTGCGAATTTTAACGCATGCACCACATCTTCATACTCTGTCTCATTATTAGTGGACGTGAATTCCAAACGAAATGAAAAAGCCATTTTTTATCCTTCTGGAAAGATAAAAACAACTCCAATTCCATTACCTTCCCCATTTGATGATCCATCCACCAATATTTCCCACATGTCGGGTTCGTTTAATAGATATTTTGGTTCTCTATGTTATTCTTCTATGTCCATCGTTTCTTCCACAGCTTCATCATCTTCTAGAGGAAACTATGCTAAAAAAATCTGCTACAACTTGTGATTTTGGCGAGGATAGGATTTCGTATTTGATTTCAAAGTGTCCTACTTGTGCATTCCATATTTCAACCCTGTCTAATCTTTTTGAATTCTTCATTACTGACTCAATTGGTACCTTTGTTAATACTTTTATTGTATGTGCTTGAAAATAGATGCGAAGTTTAAAGGTTGCATAAACCAATTCCAGAATTAACTTTTCAATCTTTGAGTAATTTTTCTCTGCGTTATTAAATATTTTGCTAATGTAATAAATTGGTTTTTCTACTCCTGCATCCACTCGCAGTAACACTGCACTTAATGCATGCGAAATTGTCGCAAAATAGATCAATAATTCTTCTCCTGGCTCCGGTTTATGCAAGATAGATATGTTTATTAAGTATTCTTTAACTCCTTGAAAAGCCTTCTCACATTCATCTGTCAATTTGAACTTTGTACCCTTCCTGAGTATATTGAAGAAATGCTTGCATTTATCTGAAGATCGCGAGATAAATCTTCCTAGCGAGGCTAAGAGCATGTTCAACTTATGCACATCTTTTATTGTTGCTGGCGTTGGCATGTCATGAATTGCTTGTACTTCATCTGGATCAACTTGTATTCCTTCTTTTGACACAATGTACCCCAAAAATTTTCCTAAAGCTACTCCAAAAGTACACTTTTCGGGATTCACCTTGATGTTAAAATGTCGCATTTGATCGAAAATCTCCTTCAAGTCCTGCACATGGTTTTTAGCTTCTTTACTATTGATTAACATGTCATCCACATATACCTCTAATGTTTTATGGATCCACTTTGCAAACACTTTTTCCATCATTCTTTGATATGTTGCACTAGCATTTCGCAATCCGAAGGGCATTTTTGTATAGCAATACAATCCTCTTGGAGCAAAGAATGCGGTATTCTCTTGATCTTCTTCCGCGAGGGGAATATGATTATACCCTTTATACCCATCTAATGAAGATATTCTATCATTTCCCGCTGCTGATTCGACCATTTGATGAATATCTGGTAATGGAAAGCTAAGTCAGTAAAGTCTATACAAATTCTTATCCCTTTATTCTTCTTTGGAACCACCACCATATTTGCAATCCATTCCGGATACTTTTCCAGCCTTATAATTCCTGCATCAAGCATCTTCTGTAATTCTTCTTCTATTTGGGAATGGTATGTTGTTGCGATTTTTCTTATCCTTTGTTTAAATGGTCTTACATCCTTGTTGATTTCTAACTTATGACACACAACTGACGGGTCTATTCTAGGAATCTCATCCATACTCCACGCGAAGATGTCTTTATACTCTCGCAAGAGATTTACGGTTCGCTCTTCCTCATCTGCATCCATCTTCGTTCCGATTTTCAGCATCTTAGTTTCTTCTTTACTCCCAATATTTACTTCTTTTGTTGGCTCTGCTGCGGTGTAGCTGGATTCAGGCTCTCCCATTGGTGTTGAGGTTTTTACAACTCTCGCGAGTTCATCTTCTTCTTGCGAGATTTCGCTGGGTATTCCTTTTCCTTCTTTTGCTCTTATCATGTAAACTTTAAATTCTTCTTCTTTCTTTGTTTCTTTTGCCATTTTTCTGCGATATTTTCGCAGCTTTGGACACCCTTCATAATTTCTCACTTCAATTTGATAACACAGCTTTGCAAGATCAGTATCTCCTCTAATTTCTCCAATTCCATTGGGCATAGGAAATTTGATGCATTGATGCAATGTTGATGCTACATCCTTGATTGCATGTATCCATGGTCTTCCCAGTATCATGTTATACGGCGATTCCACGTCTACTACACATAATGTTACTTTTGTTTCAATCTTTCCTAGTGGAATTCGTACTACTATTTCACCTTTAGGTGTTGTTAAAGATTTTCCAAAGCCATGAATATGATATGTTGAACAAGACATTTCTTCATCCTTGTATCCCATTTTCTTAAATGCTTGATAAAATATTATATCTACAGAACTTCCTGCATCCACCAAAGTTCTATTTACAACCCATTCTTTTGCAGATCATGTTGATTTTCCCTTTTTCATTCAAATTTTATGTTGGTATTTCTGCTGCTGTAAATGTGATTTTCTGCTTTTCCCACTCCTTCAACTGTGATACTTTCTCCACCGTCATAATTTTTTGTCCTTCAAATTCTCGTTTATGTATTCTCCCTTTAATGTTTTCATGGAATTTGTCGACCATTGTTCTTGTTATCATACCACACTCTAATTTCCGATGATTCTCTTTGGCTCTAATCATTTTTCCTTCAACTATTTCATCGATTTGTTCAATTATCTTCTTAATCTTGAATAACTCTCATCTTCAACCTCGCTTTTTCTATGATTTTCGTTAATTCAGTCCCTGTTTCGGGCGCCAAAATGTAGTTGCAGGAAAACCTACACTACACCTTTTACAAGAATTCACAATAATCAACACATATTTGAAGATTAAAAATAACACTTTCTTATTTGATTCTTAGAAATGTTTACAAGAATTGGGAGAAATCAAGAATATAACCGCTCTCTCAGATTTTTTATCTCCTCAAAACTTTCTTGATACTCTAAAAATCCCTCCATATCTTCTGAATCTACTGGGTCTCTTTATATAGGGTAGTTACATAATGGATGACAGCTAAGTTGTCCTTTAATTTCGGATATGACTCGCGTTATTATCGTAACAGTTATAATGTCAGTTCTCGCAGGTGTTGTAATGCTCGCAGGATCATCATGCTCTTATCATGTTTCAGCTATCGTCATCTGCTACGTCATTCTTTGAGTCATTCTGCGACACTCGCAGTATGTTGTTGAAGAACTCGCAGACAAATGCGCAGAAGTTTTGTAAATCTCGCAAGAGCAATATCATGGTGATATTCTGGTCCTACAATTTCTATCGCCAATAGGCAGGATATAAAAGTAATCACAAACATCTTCGTCTCATCGTTTGTGATTCCACAATATCTTTTTTCGTAGCGTCGATTAAGACTATTGTGAGGTGATTGATAAAACTGAGTTGTTCTTCGGGAATATAAGTCTGGTTTTACTAATTGGTTCCTGTTTACCTTGATTTATCAAAAGACGGAACAAAACTCATAGGTTTATTCGTGGGAGATGGATTTATCTATCATGTAGACTTTTTTGTGTGAGACAGATTTGTTTATTAAAGTCTTCGACTTTGGGTCGTAGCAACTCTTGGTTGTGGGTGAGATCAGATAAGGGAATCAAGTGCACAGTATCCTGCTGGGATGAGAGGCGTAAGATAATAACTGTACATTGGATCAGTGTGAGATTGATTGGGGTTCAACTACAGTCCAGACCGATGTTAATTTGGAGTAGGCTAGTGTCTGTAACGGCTTAATACAGTGTATGTTTAATCTGGGCTAGGCCCGGGGGTTTTCTGCATTTGCGGTTTCCTCGTTAACAAAATTCTGGTTTCTGTGTTATTTCTTTTCCGCATTATATTTTTATATAATTGAAATAATACAGGTTGTGCGTAGTTCAATCAATTAGAATATCCGACCTTATTGGTTGTTGATTTAAATTAATTGACGCTTGGATATTGGTCTTTGGTACCATCCAAGTTATCACTCTTCGATTAAGATTCGCAAATTGTATTTGCTTGAGTAAATCAAATTGAGATATTGATATAATAACTCCTTGAGTATTTTCTATCGATTGAGTCTAACTGTCTAGTTGATTCTCTAGAAAACAACTCGAAGTTGTCCATATAGATTGCTAATCGAAATATTGAGTGTGGTTGTTAGACCCCCGCTTTTTCACAGGTACATAAATCGGCAAAGGACACACTCCCATTGATGTCTTGTTTTCGTGTATCCATTGGCATCCCAGGACCATGTCGTAATTCAGATACTCTTTTACTATGTAAAATTTATCCTGTGTTAGAGCATCATCGATTTTAACTTCAAGGTCGATGTACCCATAGGAGTCTCTGAATTCTCCCTTTGAGCTCCTAATCACGGTGAGGCTGCGAGTAGCTTCTTGTTTTGAAATCCTTGCGGCCCCCAGAGTCTTGACAGTGATGATGTTGAATTCGGAGGCTGCATCAATCATGTGTTGTCGAACTCGACATCCTTCAAACGAGTGACGGTCAAGAGTCCCCACTTTCCTTTGCTGGTTGAGTCCTCCAAGAAAGACTAAGTTTTCGTTGTTTCCCTTTATGGATATAAGCTCCTACCTGACACAATGCGGTTGAGGGCTGCAAATATGTCTTGACGATGTGCCTTGGAGAAATACAAGACTTTACACAAATATTCCATCACAGACTATACAGTCTTGTGAACAGAATCTCCGGAGATCATGTAACTCCTAATAGGAAGAGGATCCCTATGAACACCTTCGTTTCCTAACTAGAGATCTCATGTCTCCACCTTCTCTCTGAAAATGTGTTTCAATTTGTGGCAATCCTTGGTCGGATGATGGACGAACCTATGGTAACGGCAATATTTGGGATTTGCCATCTCTTCCTCGGTCGGCGGACATCTGATTGGAGGTAGCTTGATTGCGTCATCTTGAATCCATTCTTCCAAGAGTTTTATGACTTCATTCATGGGAAATGGGAAGTTTGGAACCGTGTCTTCGGATTCTTGTACATGAGCCTTGCCCGCTCCCTTTCGAGATGAAGTCATTTGTGTCGGTGCTGCACGCTTGGGAGATTATTACGTTGCTGAGGCTTTTCTTTTTCCTCATTCGCCTACCACGCTCACGGAAGGACCAGTGTTATATTTTTTTTTGATAAGACGCCTGCTTCCTCGACTCTCACATGCATCTTCGTTTCGAACAACTCTGGTTCTTTCCAATAATGTTGGGGTTATCGTGGCCGATCGCTTAGTGGCATCATGGATCTCAGAAAATGTTTGAAAACCCAAATTCTCTAACAAAGCACGGTATATGGGAATCATTCCGTTAATGCATAATTTTACCAACTGGCGCTCAGTGACATTCAGATCATGACAATCTAACGCTTGAGTCCTAAACCTCTTAACGAATTCGTTCGGATGTTCATTGCTTCGTTGAAATATTTTCACCAAGTCTTAAAAGGTGACTTGCTTAGACACGAAGAAATATTTCCTGTAGAAGGCCCCGACCATCTCACTCCAATTAGATACACTGTTAGGTGCGATGTTGTTGTACCAAGTGTATGCTCTTCCAGTAAGCGAATTCGATAATTATTTCAGGAGGAGAACATGATTGTATTCATGTTCCTGTAAAGATTCCAAAAATATAGAGATATGTTCATGAGCGTTACTAGTACCATCATAAAGGGAGAATTGGGGAGAGGTGTAGCCTCTTGGAAGGGGGATCCTTTGCACATCAAGAGGTTATTGGGGTTGATGCATGTCCGTTGGATTTCCTTTTCCCCAGTTTTGGAGGAGTCTTTCCAGGTCCTCACGCGTAATGAAGTTGGATGGTTGGTCCCTTTCTCTTGGGAATTCGGGAGTGTCACGAGATCCTTCATCCATGTGGGCCTGCGCCGTTGGATTGCCTGCTCCGGATGTATTTAACATGTTCCTTGTTGGCTCCAGGGGTTGTCGTGACTCTTGCGGTAATCATTCGGTTAAAGTTTTGAGAAAAGTAAGTACCTCCTTCTGAGTTACAGCTATATCCGTTTGGGCTCTAGCAAGAACTTCCTTCCTTTCCATCAAATCTACAATGGTAATAGGGGGTTGTCCTCCTCTTGTTCCTCCAGTCCCTCGTCCTGACGGAGGCGTATCAGTCGTCCTAGTGATGACTGAAGGCGTTACGCTTGAAGAAATGCCGGCATTTGAGGATGCCCTGGCTCTGGTGATGGGAGGTGTCACGCCTATTGGAATATCTCCTTCTCCGCTAGTGTTGGTGTTAGAGGAGACAGCTCCACGAGATGTATTGATCACATTCTTCACGGCAGCTCCACTGGTAGGGATATTGATACCAAGAGTGTTGTCGGCGCTAGTCCCATCGGAATTGATCGTTTATCCTGACCTAAGTTCTACCTTATTGAAATCGGGATTGAAAAATGAAATTGGGAATTTGAAAAGTAATATTTCAACCGAGAGATTAATCTCCCATTGTGGTTGCCAGATGTTCATGGGAAAAAATAATTTTTGCTAGTTTTGATAATTTTGGGTGTGTGGATGAGAAATGAATCTAAGCCCTAAACAAATGCACTGCACTAAAGTGCTTTTGATTCGAGAGATCAATCTATACAATTCTGGCCTAAACCAATAAATTTCATCATTCAAGACTTGTTTCGATCACAATGTGAAAGAGATGGGGTTGATCTTAGGGAGGGAAGCGAAGAAGGTGTTGAGATTGTGAAGGTGTTGGATGTTTATGACTTGTATCGGAATATCGAACCGGCTTGCAATAATGTAAGCGATCAGCTCTGGTTTTTTCTGGATACGAATGACAACACTTGGTTTTATGTGCTTGTCTGTGTTGTTTGGAAAATAGGCAAAGGATCTATTTATACAAGTCATAGAGCGCAAACCCTCATCTCGTAGGAATTGAAGGAAGTTGAGTGATGGAGTAGTGGGTTCGTATGGGTGATTGCACGATCATGTCTTAGCCCACTTCTCCCATCATCACTAACTGTCCATATGTTCCTGACACGTTCTTGTGATGGACCGTTGCACGCTGCATGCTGTAAACCGCCATACTAATACCCTAGTAAGTATCCCCCAATTTATGACATGCTTGATGTCTCAATTGTGTGGATCGTGGCACCCACAGAAGGTAGCATACAATGCTAGGTTAAATAACTAAGTTATTTGGGAAATCGATATTTATAAAATATCGTGTGTATTCGTTGCATGTAATGCATTGAATATATTTAGCATGTATGAAGCCTTGTTGTTTTAAGGCTTAACGGAGTAAGTCACGGATAAGCGTCTTAAAATAGCATCACATCCAACCATCTTTGAGTGACCGTTTGGAGGCTGTATGGTCAAGCCATGCTTTGGCCGATCACTCTATGTGTAAGAGTGGCGGACGGTGATCATGGGGATGCTTCATTAATCGCTTAACTCCTAGCCAGGGCTGAATTAACCAAGATGGTAGAGTTGCACAGACGAGATGATCTATGAGTTCATCTGCGACCATTGATGGACGTTTTAGGGTTTTGAAGAGGTGCGCAAGCATCACTCTTCAGCTTGACCAAAACAAAGCATGGGAGGCATTTTTGGCGGGACCGACCGAGCATGCGTGTAGACGGCTTGTTGGTGTACACGTCCGTACATCACTGTCTCATGAAGGTGCGATATAGGCCACTAAACTTGACCGGTAAAGAGGAGCGGCTGAGATCGATTTGCAACAGAAATCCCATGCCGCAAAGGAGTTGGAAACCACGTGACATGCCTACTTCGGGCGTGCCTTTCGAGACATCCGGCCATGGTTGGCCTTGGTCGATCAGTCATACGTGTATATGGGCCCACGGTGATCATGTTGACATACTCGGGACCTTTTAAGTCTACATATACACCACCCTCCATCCAAGCTTGCGAAGATGGACGCTCGTGATCGATTAGCGACACATGTAACATGCCGCAAACCCTAATTAGGGTTTTATATAGTTCACTCCCATGAAACTTCACCCGATCGGTTTTGCATGTTATGCTCCTCCCTTGGGGAGGCCGATTGTGTGGGCGGTGAACATGCGGGTACCTGTTCTACGACCATAGGTTTGATCTAAGTCATCCAAACATGTCGATGAAGTTGGATGGTTGTGAGCAAACTACGATGCATAACCCTTTAAAGCATCACGCCTGCAGCCTTATTTTGAGCAAACGTTTATTGCTCCAAGGCTTGCTCGTGAAAAGGTCGGTCAAGTAGGTAGGATGGGGGGCCGTCGGTGTGCATGACAAGCTTGTCCGACCGGTCATGGGATAATCCACGCCGTCGAAGTTGGACGACCATGGATGATTTTGAGACTCCCGTTTGCGTTCTTTGCTCGTTCGAGCTTCCTCCAAGCTGCTTCACAACCATTCTTTTTCAGGCTGGCGTTTGGTGGATTTTTGGAGGCATGATATGCACTCGACCGTCTAGGGAAAAAACGGGCCCGCTGGTGGTCATTGAAGTGATAGCCTTCTCTTGCTAGGGTTCGTCTAGGCTGGTTAAATCATGCGGCCAACTTGCGTGGTCGTGATTGTTTCTGAGACTGATATGGATAGTCCATATTCAAATATGCTCAATCGGGCTAGTATAACACACCGAGAGATATATATACTCAATCGGGATAGTATAACAACACACCGAGAGATGATCTCTTTGTTAGAGAATGATATAGCATGTACGGGTATTTCGTGCAAGCCTCACTATTGATATTTGGATATTCATTTCACTCTGCTGAGAGTAACAATCAGTCATCCTTCCGCACCAATAATGAGAGTTCTGCTAAGAACAACACAGGAAATACAAGGCAATTCATGCATTAATTAATAATGCTAAAATTCACAGGGTTTTTTGGGATTATTGCTACATGCTCCAATCTAGGTGAATTAATAAAGCGAAGAAGTATTCATCACTTGTCAAATAGCCTTGTCCTCTGCAGGATGTCAGCGTATAAAATTTGGCTTTTACAATTTTAGCCCTGAACTAAAACCCACCATCAACACTCATAATTCGTTCATAACCGCTTGGTTTATATTTCCTCCGCCTTCTTCGTGTCTGTTCCTTATTTCCTCGCCATTTTTTCTTTCATCTTCACGTCTCCTTTCATCTTCGCGTCTTCTTTCTTCTTCGTGCCTTCTTTCTTCTTCGTACAATCTTTCTTATTCGTACACCCAAATGGAAACAAAACAATTCTAAGACATCATTTACGTAAGCGAAATAGAAATGTTTCTTTATTTATTAGATCGGAACCTCGATGTTGATGATGATGATATTACAAATATTGGAACTCACAAGAACCCTAACTTACTTTCTCTCAACATGACCTCTCCTTTTACAAAATATCCAACCCCCTTTACAATGAACCAAGGTCTCTATTTATAAGCAAAACTAAGTAGTGGAGTACAGCTCATTTTACTTCGCTGAAAGTCACACAATTCACGTGATTCTGCTTTATACTTCGCCCAAGCCATTTTCAATAAAGTTTTTCCATTCTTTTCGTTGATAACTTCGATAACTTGTCGGTACAGCTGTCCCATTTCTTGTGCAAAAATTCATCTTTTTCTGAAATTACTTCGCCTTGCTGCTTCTTCGTTAGTCACTTTCTCGCTTGATCAAGTTTATCTCGTCTGTTTGTTACTCATACATATTTCACAGATCTAATAAGAAGGATAGATTTACACTTTGCAGATCTAATGTTCGTAAAAGTAACTCTGACACCCGATTTGACTTATCACTGACATTTACCCTCGGGGTTGATGAAAAATCTTCTGCTTAAGATTTACTTCGCCTATTTCGTTCAACCTCGTTCGACCACGTGGCGAGTAGGATTTATGTATCTACAAACAATATATATAATCCGCTACTACTTATGCCAGAGGGCTCAGCAGGGGCGGAACTACCCTTGGACTAGGGCTTGCTTAAGCCAACCCCAACATTACAAGAAGACATTTTTTTTCATATCCCTTTTTGAGTTGGGCTATAATATGTTTGTAAATTTTACCCTTAAGCCAGCCCAAGAAAAGACTCAAGTCATCCCATAACCAAAGTCTGATTCCGCCACTGGGGCTCAGCATAGGCTCATAGGATGCATTCCCAGCACCAACAACACTCAGCATAGGCTCATAGGATGCATTCCCAGCACCAACAACACTGATAAGTACCTTAAATTATAACTTATTAGTTAATGATGTGGTTGTACCCAAATCGATCTTTTTCGTCATGATTTCTTTGGAAAGAAATATCAAGTTTACATATTTACTGTTCAAGGTTAAGTAGATTTTCGTCTAACTTTTCAAACAGCGAAGATTATAGGGCAAAGAAAGTATAGATTCAATAATGATGATACAAAGAGATTATCATTTTAGGACAAAATTTCACCAACAAAATGTAGTGGAGAAATGAAAGCTTTAATTGTTTCATGTACAAAAAGATAAAAAAAAAACCCAAATTATTGAGCAGTTTTGATGGCAATGCAACGGCCAATGATTTGCTTGTAACCCATAGAAAAAGTTGTGGACATCACTTCTTGATGATAAGAAAAGTGGCAATGACTTTAGATATACCGGGGGATCAAATCCCGTGATATATCTTGCAACTCGCATCTGTTGTGGACCCTACAGTGGGTAAACAGCACCCCCTGCAAAATTCTGTGTGGGGCCCAGGGGTTCTCTCTACCTGTACATTCCATGGTAAATTTTCGATGTCAACCTAGCATCGCTCGAAAAGTGGTAGATCGTTTTTCTTTTTTTCCGTATAATAGAGGAGCTTCATGATTCCGAATAGCCAAGTAAAACCAAACCTTAAAGTCTTCAAAGGTAAAAAAAACAGGAACCTGCAACTACTTTGATTGAGATATATATAGAAATATGGAATGCATTGTCGCTCTCATACCTCAGGGGTGGCCATGAGGCCATGCATGTAATGTCTTCTTATTGCATCGGCCCACATCCTTAAACGGGGCTACCAAAGCCAACTCTGTTCAGAAAAAAGTAAAAAACACAAAACAGTTCCATTTTATTGAGAACAAAACAATTTCAGCAGTACAACGTACAAAGTACAAACCAATAATTTGTCACAGTTTCTTCTGTAGTACGTACAACTGTACAAGTACAATGGGATGGCTATTGCTTATTACCCTTGGAGGGAAGGTCGAGTTTAGTGATTTTAGGGTCCATCGAGATATGATTTACGCCAATGTCGTCTTGAAATCTTTTTCATAAGTGTAGATATCATTTTGTCGAAAGGATTCGAAAAAAAAAAGATTGAAAGCAATAGAAGAGAGAATAAGTCTAGAAATATACTATAACACCGCTGTCACGGTAGGGAGGGCCGACCGGAAAAAAAAAACACGAAACACTGCTATTGCATAACGCGTTATACATTTTTCTTTTGTTGGAATGTTATTTTTGGGACATATACATCCTTTTAGTGGTTGCATAACCAAATTAGTGGATGCATGAACCAAAATACGACTGTATAAACTGCTATGCATCCTTTGTGGTAGCTCCATAATTCATTATGCATCTTTTTTTTGTTAGAATGATATTTTTAGACATACACTACCTCCATTTCAGAAAAAAAAGATACATTCACTTTTTCAATTTGGCTTATTTTGTATCTCTTTTTCTGAAACAGGGTGAAAATATGTATTTTTCTGAAACGAGATGAAAGTATCAATTTTCCTGAAACAGAGTGAAAGTATCACTTTTCTTCTTGAAATGAAAAATTAGTTGATGTATAAACCAAAATATGGATGCATAATGTGTTATGCATCCTTTGTGGTGGTTTGTAAAATGCCTATACATTCAATTTTCAAAAATTGTGCCTAAGAGAATAAACACCTCCGAATTTTTCACAAAAAATCTAAATTTGATACTGTTGTTTGTGTTCGTTGCGTAGATTTTTTTAAAATCTTCCAACAAAATAAAATTTGTAAAATTCTAAGGCACGTATTTTTAGATATGTTATATTCTAGTTTACATTCCAATTATAATCCATAAAAATAGGGTACACACGGAGTTATAATAATTGGACCAAAAGGGAGGGACAATTTGGTTTAGGAAAAAGTAACTATGGACATAGAAATTTTCAATCTTTTTATCAAATTGCACGTTTGTGTTACTCTTCATTTTACAAAAAATTGGCCTTTAAAATTGTACAAGTGGCCTCTGTCTTTAATAAAATCGACAAATCACTATCATTTGTACGACATATAATCTATAGCCAATTGAATCATATACTACAGGAGGGCCTATCGTACGTATCAATGTTCAATTTTTATTTTTATTTTTGACACGATCAATACGGAAATTAAACAGGTAACCTATAGGTTGGGAGCCTAGCCCCTGACCAACTGGGCTAATGCCAATTAGTTATCAATGTTCAATGTTATCAACTGTACGGAGCTGAATATATTTGTATATGATTATAGACAGCCATTATTGATTCACACGAAGGGCGGCTATACTTGATGTTGAACGTTTAACAAACTGTCAACACCAACACCGTTCACGCACTGATTTGGGGTGTTTGATTCTTTGTAATCCAATCGCAGTTGAGCAGTTAAGTTTGTCATTTTAGAGAATGATTGAATTAGGAAGGTGTCTGGAAATAGCAGAGAGGTGCAAACAAAACTTAAACCATTATTGATGAATATTCAGATTCAAATATCTTATATTTTGTGAGGTATATATATGTACGGCATTACGAGAATACCAATAATTGAATACGATCTTTGTCCATCAATATGATTAGGACTTAGCCCAGAGACGACCCAGGAATTATTGTTGGATAGGGCTAAATTATCTAGGAACTACGGTGAAAGAAAAACCATGTACCGAGATTTCGAATTTTTTTTAAAAGGAAATTGTAGACAGTGCCTTCTCCATGCAAATGAACCCATCACTTGAAGAGTTAGCTGAAACACTCTTAAGAAAACCTAAATTAACAAGTTAAAGTAAAAAATACAAATCACTATACCTTTAGGTCTGTTCAGAGACTCAATTAGGCGAGTCAAGAGTTTGAGATGTTTCCAGATTCCTGTCAACCTCTCTAACTCTTGGCTGTTAGCAACTGAGAATAGTTTTCAGTTTTCAATCGATAAGATATGGCATAGGTGTTTCGTATTTATGACATTCCTAGTCAAAAGAAAACTCAACATGATAAGATAGGTATCAGCTTACACTGGGCTACAAATATAATTTCTCATAAATGCATATGGTAAAAAAAAACTCAACATGTGAGGGGGCGGGCTAAAGCCCCACTTAGCCCCCTCATAAATCCGTCAGTGACTTAGCCGACTAAGAGCCAAGTTGCCAAAATCTTCTTATCAGGAACAAACGAAAGTTTTAAAGTTTATTTCTCTCTAGGAACCCTAGCTAAAATAGCCTCCTAGTGTGTCCTACAATTATTGGGGCATTTTTTTTTTTTGAAAAAGAAAAACAATCTCTAGGGGATGGAATCGATCAGGAGACGGTTACCAACACTACTAGTATGTTGGTTTTTTAGTTATATGGTCATTTATTTCATATCCGCACGTAAGGTTATCGAAGAGCTCAACACTACTAGTATGTTGGTTTTCTGGATCTATCGTGCTCTTTATATAGGAAAACATATAGTGGAAGACAACTAAGATTTCCCCTTAATTCGGATCAACTCTGCAATCTTATCGTGATCGTTACAATATTTCTCTATCGCAAACATGATGACCATCGCAGGATCAGTCTGGTTCTTCTTTTACTTCTTCCATCGTCAGTTTCTTTTAATTGTTCTGCAACGCTCGTGAAGCGTTGTTGAAGAATCGCCATTAACGCTCGCAGAAACGTTGTTAATATCGCAGGAATAGTGTTGTAGCGATATTCTGGTACTACATCTTGCCTCTTCTCATGTCTTTTATGCGAAGAAGAGAAGATCATGAGAATTAAGAATGCCATAATCGCTTATCTTTTCTGCTTTCCCATTCTGACATGTTTCTACATCCTTCGCCAGCTGTTTTCACGAGTTTCTTTCTATCAATAAATTTTTGACACGTCTTCTATAACCGCTGCGATTTGACCATCCACGTCTTTCCTTTGCATTAATTGCCTTCATCCTTTTCGAGAATTTTCTTCTTCTATAAATACTCTTCTCATTCCTCTTCTTTTCTCTTTTACTTTCTTCTTCCTTCTCTCCATATTCTCTCTGCAATTTTTCCTATTCTTCCGCAAATTGCGCTTCTATAACTGCTGTGATTTATTTCTTCTTTTCAACTTTTTACTTCATTCCCATACTTAAAATGGTTGTTGCTGGTGCTAAAAATTTGAAGGCCTTCAATAGAATGCGCGAGAAACTCAGACTTAAAGGTTTTAACTTATCTCTGATTCCGGATCAAGATTCCAAATAAGAACTTTCCCTTAAACTATTTACTGACGACCAATGTTCTCGCGAGAAAGTCATAGTATCGCTAGGACATCTCAAAGCTGGTCTTCCCATCCCTCTTTACGATCCTGAGCTTCCGTTGTTTTATCAAATAATTTCTGACGAGAGATTCTCACGATAAATATACCAATTGGGTGGGGATTGCATCAGATTACTACTTGAATATGCTTCTCGCGGCGCTGGTAAAGGAACTAGCTACCCCGAGGCTCCAAAGAATCCTTTGTTCAAAGATGTTCCCATTGTTTCTTGCGATTATAATGTGGACAACTTTTTTGTAAACTATAGAATTGTCCCTATGAAGAGGGATAGTACATGTTGGGGTGTTCGTTTGAAGAAAGAGAAGGTCACTGGTGACAATGCTCTTATGTTGGATATTGACTTTCATACATATACTAACCAAGGTCCTCGTCATTCTAGCGACGATAAGTGGTTCATCTTCCCATTAAGCCTTGAAGGTCCTTATATATCTGGTTCTCTCGAACTTCCCACGAATCTCGCAGAATATCAACCCTGGGTCTTCAGCTGGCCTGAAAGATCTAAAGAAGTATATTCTCTCAACTTTTCATGTTATTATTATTTATTGTCTTCTTTATATTCTCGCTAACCTTTTTGATTTTCTCAGATTGATAGAATGAAACTCATTTATCAAACTCTGAGGAAACCTAACATTCTCTTGGCTCTGAGATCTTTTACAGATGAAGTAAAAAATATTTCTTCATAAATTTTAACAATATATTGTTTCCCCTATTTCTTATCTTCATCTGTGCTCGCAGTAAATCGAAGAATTAGAACCACTGCCTCCTCCAAAAATCAAGGAGAATTCTTCAAAGGAACCATCTGGGAAATCTATAAAGGAGAAGCCTACTACTTCTTCTAGGGGAAGATCTTCTGCCCCTCGCAATGATGAATCTAGCGATCCTCCGCTAAAGAAATTAAAAACTCAACCTTCTTCTTCTTCAATTCCTCAGACAATTCCAGGAAATCCAAGTGTTGGTCCTGATAAGGATATTGACGAGGATTTTAATGCTGGCGGTTTTCCTTCAATAATAAATTCTTCTTCTTCTGATTCCTCAATGACTCATCTATCCAGAATCTTCAGAAATATTTCCCATAGCATGACCTCCAATGGTGAATATGAAGTTATTGAAAAGACATCCCAAGCTCTCGCTAAAGTTTGCGATGCCCCTATCTTAGTAGATAATGATTCTCTCCAAGGAATCTCAAGATTACTGACTCCCAGTCTCTTGAATTCTCTTGGTGCCTTGGTATGTTTTATCTTCTTCAGTTTGTTTATACTTTCTCTATCATTAGAGTTTGATTTATTTCTCTTTTTCCCAGGTTGGTAGAGCTTCTTTTGCTGTTGCTTCTGATTTAGACAAAAGATGCTTCTATGATGAAGAGAAAGTTGCTAAAGTTCGTCAAGATAAATAAAATCTAGAGTCTGAAGTTATTGAACTTCACAAGAAGAATAAGTAGATGGAGACAGAAGCTTCTGTTGATAAGCAAAAGATCGCTAATCTCGATAAAGCTAACCAACAACTTTATGGTATGACTGATTTCCCTTCTCTCTTGATTCCTTTTATTCTATCGCAACTTATTCAAGCAATCATTTTTAACTTGCAGATATTTATGGTCTTACTGACGAGGCTATAATCTTTCAAACTTTCCCTGAACCTGTAGATGATCATACTCTTCTTGCTAGTCTTAATAATTCCTTGAGTAAATTCTCAGATGATAAGATTAACTTCTTCTCCATAGATGAACTTAGATCCAAGTTTACTCTCTTAAAACTTGAACATAGATTCAATTTAGGCTTGACTGACAAATATAGGCGCCTTTATTTTGATTCAAAGAAAGAAATAGATAAATTAAGGAAGAAGAATAGCGATCTTATTTACGAGAAGGATCTCTCCATAAAAAATGGATCTGAAACCTTAGCAGATTTTCATAAAACTCTCCTTGAAGTTCAAATGGTTAGAGATAGACTTATCCGCGAGAATGAAGATCTTCTTGCGAGGGAGACTCAAATTTGATCTCGTCTCCTTATTAATAGTGATGATGAGTTTTCCTGGGCTGCGAAGGTTCTTGATAATGCCAGAAATGAGTTAGGTGTAAATGTTAGCCTTCAAGTCGAACAGGCGGCTCTAATTAGAGATATGATTTCTAACAGAGAAGGTTATTGGATACTCTTCTTCTCGCTAATTTCTTGTTTTCATTATTCTATTTTATAAAATTTCTAACTTGTTGTTATATTCTTATAGAAGCTGAAAAAGGTTATCTTGAAAGAATCAAGGAGCTTGATCAAGAAAAGGATCAGCTCGCGAACACTCTTGTTGCTCGTAATTACAAATATTCACAACTGAAGAAGCAGTTTGTCATCACCACCGCGAATTTCAATAGATATCTCATTGTCGTTCGCAATGATTCTGTTAAATTGGTCTGTGATGACCATGGAATTTCTCCTTCTGTATACCCTGATCTCGCGAAAGAAGTACCCGCAGTAATTTCAAGTCTTGACATCTCTGATAGTGAGGCTGAAAATTCTGATGAGGATGAAAATGATAGTGATGACGAAGGTGAAAAGTCTGGTGGAGAAGAAAATAATGATGGTAATGATAAAGGGGAAGAATCTGGCGATGAAGAGAAGTCTGATAAGGAGGATCATGATGGATCTAACTAGTTCTTCTTTTTCTTTCTCCTTTTTATGTAATATTACCGTTAATTTGTAAATTTCTTTTGCCTCTTTTTTTTCTACCTGTAAGAATCAGAAAAAAGTTCTTTTTCTGCAAGTTAATCAATCAATATAACTATTATTCTTATAATTATCTTCGTGCTTGTATCTATGAAATTTTTATATGATAGATGAATAATAATTTCATCGTTCTCATGCATTCCCATACTTGCCTCTATTATTTATCTGCAATATAAAAATTGATTAAAGATTAAATAAAAATCAAAATTTTACCTTATTATTGGCGATCTTACCATCAAATAATAGTTGCGTGAAATCACAATTCTTATAACATCTGCGAGTATTATCGCAGTAATCTTGTGGTCTTATTGTGCCTTCCTAATTAAAGGTCTTATTTTGCCACGCTTCTTCTTTCTGCGACAAAATCGCAGGACGTCTTTACATTTGCATTTATTGACCCATTGATCTTGCCTTAACTTTCTTCTTTGATTATATTGCGATAATATGACAAGTCTAAGTTCTCTCGCAAGATCAAAGCCTCGTGATATTATCGTCTTGCGATGAAATCGCAGGACGTCTTTACACTTTCATGTAAAAACCCATTGATCTCATCTTAACATTTTTCTCGTGGATTGTTGCCTATGCATCATTTACGTTACGCGACAATATGACAGACCTAAATGTTCTTGCGATCATAAAGCCCCATGACATTGCCGTCTTAAGACACTTATCATCTCCCTAATGGAGGGTGTCGCCCTTATCTTCCCCCTGGTTGCCCCTTCAAGGAGGGCACATAATCCATACAAGACTAGATCCCCCCATCCGGATTTTCCAACAACCAGTTGTGTTCGCAGCCTCTTGTCCTTTATGCCTATATGACTTATAGTTACAAGACTGCACCCTAGTTGGGGTTTTATTCAGGCCAAGTGCATTGTAGCCAAGACTTACCAAGGATGGCAAGAGAGTTTCGTATGCCCCGGTCACCCTTGTATCAACCGTGTACCTCGGAGCCTTGGTCATACTTTGCACTTATTGGAAGAGATTCTCAGTCTTCCAACCAGGGTATAACCATATATAGTTGGAAATCCAAGATCTCTCTCCCGGATAGGTTTTCTTTAACCCCATCGTCTGCATGACTCAGGTTCCAGCAGCGGTATAACCTTATCGCTGAGTCATGTCCAGAGATACCCATTTTATGACGCGCTATTAGGTCTTACATTTGCCTCTTGCGAAATTTTATTCGCGAACTAGGGTGCACGCCATGAAAGTTCGTCCCATTCTTATGTCTCTGCGAAATTTAATTCGCGTTTCATGAGTATTGTAACTACGATAGAATTTCATAACTTTGATCATTTTGGTAAAGTTTTGCGATTCTTTCAAGCATAATATTTTGTTCAATTACATATTTTTCAAACAAATTATTCGCAGAGTTCTCCGAAGTTCATCATTTTACCTCTTTACTTACTATTTTCTGATTATGTTTTTCTGCTACGTTTTGCTGTTGTCTCCTTTTCTGCGAGACGCTCGTCATCATCTTGCACATCTTGTTTTCGTTCTATTGCATCAATCATTAACCTTTCACATTTCTGTCGTTGCTTAATTTTGCACTTCCAATTGCCATTCTTTTCAGCTCTTTCTTCGCAAGACTTCATATCGATTTCATAACATTTTTTTCTTTCTCCCCAATCTCCTTTAATAACTCCGACACCTTTTGGATGAGGAAATTTGATACACTGGTGATAAGTAGATGCTACACCCAATATCCCGTATAACAAGGGTCATCCTATCAAGGCATTGTAAGGTGATTCGATGTCCACAACACAGAATAAGATTTTTGAAGATATTCCTTTTAACGGTATCTACATTTCAATTTCCCCCTTTGGTTTGTTAGATGTTCCATTAAAACCATAGATTTTGTATGTTGATGGAATTAGATCTTCGTCTCTTCCTCCCATGGTTTTAAAGGTATGATAAAATAAGATATCAACAGAACTCCCTGTATCTATTAAGACTCTGTTGATGGCCCAAGAATCTTCAACTTTACTATCATTCTCTTCATCTTCTTCTTGCTTTTGTTTTGGATTAATCTCTAATCGTACGACCAGTGGATTATCGTACTGCTCGCCAACCTCAGGTACATCTTGCGCAGTGAAATATAGAGTTTGATTCTGCCACTCCTCTAATGGCGAGGATCTCGCGATATTCAATATATCTCTTCCATATGTGTCTCTCGCGAAGACCTTCTTAAAATATTGTCATGGAAATCCTCTATAGTTATGCGTGAATGTACAATAGAATTACAAAACAAATTCTTTGCTTTGGCTCCAATTTCTATTACGAATGTTTTCGCTCCTTTTACATCATTCACTTTGCGAGTTTCTGGTGCTGGCGGTAATTGCTGAGATTGTGGATGTCCTACCAGAAAATGATTTAACTTTCCCTGATCAATCATCCTCAGGATTATTCTCTTCACATTCCTACAATTGTTTACTGTGTGACCATGAAAATGATGATAAGGACAGAATTCTTGACTTAGATTGTTTGGATGGGGTTCTTTTCCCATGTTCCACGGAGAGGGTATATTTTCCATTAAAATGATAGCTTCCCAAATATTTTCTATGCTAGTATTGAGAGCGGGCATCTTAATTTCTTCCCAGATTATCCTCTGATTACCTTGTCCTTTAAAATTATTCTGCCTTTGTCCACCATAAGTCTCTTGAGGTTGATCGAGTCTTTGAATCTTATTATTACCACCGCGATTGTAATAATTCTTCTCCCTTTCATATTCTTCCTGATCTCAACTGCCCATCGCTACTAATTTATGCTGGTTATCAATCACCACTTTCTCTTGTTGTGTCTGCGAGGTGCTCGCCACATTATTTATCATTTTAGGAAGCAAACTTCCACTTGATGCTAGCGAGCTGGTGTTCACAATTGGATATGATTCCATCTCATTTTGTTTCTCCTCCAAAGCAATATATTCTTCCTGTAGCTCTCGCAATTCTTTCATGGTAATTGTATTTTTGATTCTGAAAATTTGAATGTATAGCAAATTAGTCGCAAACATTGCGTTAATGAAGGATAGGATCAGGTATCTTTCATCCACCCTTCCAGCCATCTCACTGCACATTGATTTCCACCTTATGGTTAAGTGTTTCAGACTCTCGCCAACTCTTTGTTTTATCCCAAACACATCTTCAATACCCGGTCGCGATGAATTGTTGCTGATGTATGCTCCTAAGAATGTAGCTTGTAAATGATCAAAAGAAGTTATAGTATTTTTTGGTAATCCCTCAAACCATTTCAAAGCCTCGCTAGTTAATCTAGATGAAAAATACTTGCATAACACAGCATCATGATTCTCCCACTGTAGCATACGTCTAACATAATCTTTAACGTGTTGAACGGCACAAGTAGTTCCATCAAAAATGCTGGTTAATGCTGGTAAATTGCATTTTGGAGGTATTCCTCTTAACTGTACTTCTTGAGTAAATGGAGTCCTCGCATCTTCTTCGATAGCTTCATAAAGTTTCCTTCTACCTCCTTCTCTTCTATTGCTTATTATTCCTTGCATTTCTGCTAATTCTCTCAAAATTTGCTCATTCTCAGCTGAGTTTTGTTCCATTGTCCTTTTTAATGTAGCTTCCCTTCTTCTGCGTTCTTGTCTTTCTTGTCTTGCGAGATTTTGCGTATCTCCTTCTTCATCATCATCCTGTCTTTCTCTGCGATTTTCTCTTTCACCATCCTCTTGAAATCGCAGTTTCCTATCTTCTTCTCTGCGAATTTCTTCATTTCTACTCATTTCTCTTCGCTGTCTCTCTATTCTCCTTTGTATCCTATCATACTCCTCTTGAATATTATCATTATAGCGATTTTGTGTACGTCTTCTTTCTCGATTTTCATGGTTATTTTGTCGTACTTCCTCTCGAAATTATTGCTCTTCTACTTCTGCTCTTAATCTTTCTCTCTCGCAATCCAGGCGCGCTTGTTCAGTATAGTATCTTTCAATTTCTTCTTTAATTATTCTTTGATTCCTTTGATTCTATCGCACATGCAATATCCTCCTACCTTCCTCTGGATTTTCTTCTTCAATTTGGTTGTTTCTTCCCTCTTGATTTCTATTGTCATGCAGATTATAACGATCGCCAATTATCTCTTCTTCTCTATGACGTTGCTCTCCATTTAAATTTTGCACTTCTTCTCTAACATTTCTCATTGGGGAATTTCTCCTTGGTTCTTCCCTGAATGATCTTGAATTTGATCTTACATTACTTCTTGACCTCCTTCTTTGTAACCTCAAATTCTCCATTCTTAGTTCATGATTTTGTCTTGTTAGATTCGCACGTTCTTCCGCCTCTAATTTCCTTTCTTCCTGTGTTCTTTGCCTCAGATCATCTACTGTCCCATTTTCACGTCCCACGTGAACTAATCCTCCAGCCATTCTTTGATTTCTTTCTCCTTCTTCTCCATTTCTTAATTGTCGATTTTCTGATTCTTCCATTGAATCCGACCTCCAAGTATGTACGCTCACTCTATCATAATCCACATCCCTATTTTGCGATTGTGCTTGTTGATTCGGCTGTTGATTTGAATTTTCTACTTCATTTCTTGTTCTATTTCTTCCTGATCTTATTATTAAAGATTCTTCTAATTCACTTGTTCCTTCACCTGCAAGTCTTTTACTCCTCCTCACAGTTGTTGGTGGTTCTGATGTATTTCTTCTCCTTCTAGCCATTTCTCCAATTCTAACAATTTTTTCATATCTTCAAGTTGCAATTTGAGATTTCTTAGACTGATTCTCCCTGTTTCTGGGTGCCAAAATGTAGTTGCAGGATTTCCTACACTACACCCTTGTCAAGAATCTATGAAAACTAAGTCATGATTGTGAATGAACAACATCACTTTTATTAATTCACTTTCAGAAAGATTTACAAGAAATATTGAAACTCAGAAGTACAACTTTCTTTTTGTAGTTTCTCTCTCCTCAAAATTCTCTCAGCTCTCAACAATGCATCATCCTTTTCTGGATCTATCGTTCTCTTTATATAGGAAAACATATAGTGGAAGACAGCTAAGATTTCCTCTTAATTCGGATCTACTCTGCAATCTTATCGCGATCGTTATAATATTTCTCTATTGCAAACATGATGATCATCGCAGGATCAGTTTGGTTCTTCTTTTACTTCTTCCATCGTCAGTTTCTTTTAATTGTTCTGCAACGCTCGTGAAGCGTTGTTGAAGAATCGCCAGTAACGCTCGCAGAAACGTTGTTAATATCGCACGAATAGTGTTGTAGCGATATTCTAGTACTACATGTTGCATGAATTTCTAAATGCTTAGATTCATTAATCTTCTTTCAATTTCACTTCTTAGAACTGTGAATCATGTTAGTGATTACTTGGAAGTTATATGTTTTCCATTGGTCACCCCTTTGGGATGATGTGCTCACCCGTTCCCACTTCAGTTTCAGTAACCAGAAGCAATGGTACGCATGAAGATATCCATTTTCGTAGCTTAAAGCTTTTAGCGATGTTTGAGATGTTGAGGATCTTTAGATATATGTATTCCATATTTATTTTGTAAGACAACACATTAATATATTCATATCACTAGATAGATTTGTCATTTGTATAATATCAGAGTGTTTGGGTTTTGTTATTAGCACCTTATGTAATTATGATTATTAGATTCGGTAATTTAGAATTGACTCATCAATTAGGTTGTAATCCTATTAGCTAAGAAGGTTTAGTACTTGGGGCGTCACAAATTTGTATCAGATCTCACTATTATATCTTACATGGGGAACAATAGATAATAGCTAGTATCAGTTAGTGAATTAGATTAGTTTAGAGCTGGAATGGGTTGTGAGATAAATCTTAATCAAAAAAACAAAACTATCAATAACTAAAATATTATTTTGATTGAATTGTTCATTTCCTTGTGGTGTGTGTATACTATGAAGTAAAAAAATTGTAGATCAAACCGATTGTATTATGATTTATAAGCTCATTGGAGTTAGAAAACAATTAGTTTGGAATTATATATGTACACGAAGTGGAATCCAACACTAGAAAAATAGTGAGATTAGTAATGTTGATAGATGTTGAATTTTTCTAGAAACTAATTGAGTAGCTTTACATATATTTAGAACCATTAAATCATTGAACTAGAAAGTTAGTGTGAGAAACTTAGGCTTCCCTATTTGTTAGAATCTAAATCAGCATTGTTGAAATTAATATATTGTATAATAGTAAAGTTAAAATAGTAGACATTACAGAGTTAGTGAAATCAATATTTGGATTAGATATATGGATACACTACATCAAACTATATATTATTAAATATTAGACTATAAATTTTTAGCGCGGAGAACTTAGACATACATATCTATTAGAATACAAAACTATTGCAGTTGAACCTAGAGCCACCAAGTATAGATTTTAGTTGTAGAAGACCATATAGGACTGTGTTTCATTTCTTATTGTTTCGAACTCACTTGAAATGAGTTAGATTCCGCGCGTTTGTAAGTATGCGCGGCACTTACATTTAATTGAGAGATAGTTTTTCTCTATAAGGTGGGGAGTTTTGAATACCGGAAGGCGATTCGATTTTCGAGGACTAAAATGAATAAGGTGGGGAGAATGTAAGGACCCTCAAGTTCGTTAACGCTATTCAACCAGTCAAGAGAGGACTTAACCGCTAATGACTCGATTAGTTAATATATAATTAACTATTAGAAATTAATCTAACAATAATTTAGATATGAAACTAGTATCATTGAATAGGTCTTGCAAAGTTATGCGCAATGGGCTACTCGAATGTGTCATTCGGTTACCAGATGAGGAAGATATCATCAGATTAGTATGAAGGAAAAAATGGTCTCTTTAGACTGACCTTGGTTGCCCTTAACCAAATCGATGTGTTTCGTAGTAAAACCATTTGGATTGATCTCTTAACCGTTCGAAGAAGAATTCATTTCTTACTATCTCTTCTTCTTTCTTCTTCTTTTCTGTTCTTCCTCTTCTTGTCTCTATCAATCTTGATCTCAGAGATTTGAGCTTCTTCTGTTCGATAAATTCTTGTAGGGATTAATATCGTGTTGAATTGAGGGGGATGGTGATTTTAGTTCTGTAGATTGGGTTTTGGAAGAAGCAGAAAGTTATGGTTTGAGGAATTGAGTTAGGTTTTATTTGATCTTCAAAGAAGAATTAGAAGATGAAGATAATGGTTTAGGGGATTGAAGTAAGTTGGGTTTATCACGAATTAGAATATAAGGTTAAAGAGTGGTTTGAATTTGATATTAGGATTTCCTGAGTTGGATTGGAATTAGAATTAGGTGATGATTAGGAAGTAGTTGAAGTCTGGGTTTAGTTGATTGAGGAACATGATGAAATTAACTGGATGACATGGAGTTATTCATGAATAATTCAGGAATTAGGGTTTCTATTCTTCCCCAAAATGGAAGTTAGGGTTTCAGTAGAGTTGAATTGGGAAATTAGCTATACAAAGGATGTTAATGCTTGGGTAAGCCTTTAACTTGCCTTAATTTCAGTATTGTGAATTTGATTATTTAGCTGTAGAACTTTATGAGTGTGAATGAGATTTTAATTGAAATAATTGTAGAATAAGGTTTTGTTAAAGAATTAGAATTAGGTATTGAGGCTTGTGCTATTGTTGTGTGAAGTTGAATTTACAATTGTGTCTTGAGTGAATGAAGTTTTGGAATGGAATTAGTGAACTATTGGTGATTTCTGTTGGGTGTTGATCATTGAACTAAAATGAGTCTGAGATGAAGTTTAGATGAATATTTAGGTTTGCAAAGGTGATGGAATCAAATGAAATGGTGGGATTGGTACTGCAGATGTTGATTGTAGTTATTGTAGGTTGAGTTTTAAGAATAATAATGAGTTAAGTTTGTATATTTAGCTAAGAGCATGGATTTGATGGTATTGGTGCAGTTGAATTGAGATGAAAATGAGTTACAGGTTGGGTGATGCTGTTGTATATTAGGTGGTGTTACAGTACAGGGCTGAGATTAGATGAAGAATAGTGTACAATTATAACTAGTTGAATGGGTGGAGACTAAGTAGAAGAAGAATAATAGGTTCTGATGGTGATTTTAGTTAACGAGATGGAGGTGGTTATGTTTTATAGCTCAATATGACAACATTTAGAGTCAGAGGATGTGTATGAATCATATATAGGTACAGACTTTTGTAAGAGTTGTAATGTTGAGAAAGATAAAGTTAAAATGAAGCTATGGCAGGAGGGGATGGTTGCTTAGTTTGAGTTTAGCTTAGTGGGTTGGCTCTTGTGATGCACCATTATAGTACAGTTAAGTCTTTGGCATGTGCAATGGCTCATGCTAGTGTTTTGTCCCAGTCAGATGTCTGACTGATTTAATCTTCTTGACTCAGTTGTCTGACTGAGTTAACCCTTTAACCTGAATCAGTCTTGTTGACTGAGTTGGCTCACCGATTCATATTTGACTAGTTGACCATTGACTTGACCTTTGACCCTTGACTTAGACTTGACGTAGACTGTTAGTTGAAATTTGACTGTTATTGACCATTAGTTGACCCAAGATGAGTCTTTACTATTATGTGAGCATGGTAGTGTATACTTTGATTTACTATTCATGTATCCCTAAGTATGATGTATATGTTGTATTTGTAGTGATGTTTGTTACGATGTGTTTTGTGTGTGATATGCATTGTGAGATTTCCCCGCAAGGAGTGTCTATGAATCCCCACGGCTCTTTGCTAAGTTAGGTATGGCGGCTTCTTCCTCGTTTTAATATTACTAAGTAGGGGGGCTTTTTCCCCGTTTCAATATATTAGTAGGGTGGCTTCTTCCCCGTTTTGATAGTATATAAATAATATATAGTAGGGAGGATTCTTCCTCGTTATAATATTATCTAGTAGGGCGGCTTCTTCCCCGTTTCTCCATTATATATACTATTTTATTTAAGGGAAATCACTCGTGTGCATATTATACTTGTTCGTCTAAATTTCTGATCTTAATGGTAATATTCTGAATCATAGTTTGTATGAGCACTCTGTGTGGATGATGTTATTATTATTGGTTAGGGTTGTTCTCGCATCGTCTTTTCCAATGAGTTTGGCGAGGTTAGGATAACACTTGCTTCTTGTTGCATGAATTTCTAAATGCTTAGATTCATTAATGTTCTTTCAATTTCACTTCTTAAAACTGTGAATCATGTTAGTGATTACTTGGAAGCCATATGTTTTTCATTGGGCACCCCTTTGGGATTATGTGATCACTCGTTCCCACTTTAGTTTCAGTAACCAGAAGCAATGGTGCGCATGAAGATATCCATTTTCGTAGCTTAAAGCTTTTAGCGATGTTAGAGATGTTGAGGATCTTTAGATATATGTATTCCATATTTATTCTGTAAGACAACACATTAATATATTCATATCACTAGAGAGATTTGTCATTTGTATAATATCAGAGTGTTTGGGTTTTGTTATTATCACCTTATGTAATTATGATTATTAGATTCGGTAATTTAGAATTGACTCATCAATTAGGTTGTAATCATATTAGCTAAGAAGTTTTAGTACTTGGGGCGTCACATTAGCATCATCATCTTCATCTTCTAGATCTCTGTCATCTTCGATTCAACCTCTAGATGATTATTGAATAGATCTTCTTCTCTTCATAAATAGAAACCCTAATCGGTACTTACTTTGTCGTCACACATCACTCAGATGAAATAGTATTTGTGGAGAATAGGAAAAATGAGTTAACTAATCTTTATCGATTACTCTCTAACTCGATCTCTTTCTTATTCTCTCACAAAAAATATTACAGCGGTGGTCATCCGTGGAGGAGAGGAGAGGATAGGTGTTCTTGGGAGAGGAAGAAAGATAGAAACAGTTAGAATAGGAAATTAGAGTTCGCGTGGTTGAGAGAAGAAAAAAAATGAATCCGAATGAAAATGATGGACGGACCACATTTTGTTTGATCCACTCATATGGATTAAGAAAATATCTGACGGGTGAGATTGTATTAGGGATGCTCATACGGATTGATAAGCATGTGTATTTCTCTTTGTGCTAATATGAACTCTGTATTCGGTTTTGTTATCAACCTTCGACATGAAAAATAAATCCAAAAAATATATTAATAAATTTAGGACATTGTTATCGACATTCTGATATAAAAAAATCCAAAAAATGTATAAGAATGAATCGGGAAAATGAAAAATGAATTTGATAATTGGTGTGTTTCTTTTTGCTTTCTCTTTGTGTTTTTGTGCTTTCTCTTTATGCTTCCGGTTTGAATTTTGACTAGTCGCATAGGTCATGATGTAATTTTTACAAGTCATACAGGTCATGAAGTAGCTTTAGTTTACACTGGTAAGGTTATAAGATTACTAGAGATGGACCACGAAATTCAGGATGGTTCATACTTCAAACTTAGTTGGATACATCATCGAAATTGATAAATATGAAGCTTAGTCTCGATTCGAACTTCAAATATGGTATAACGCCATAAAAACTATGAACCAAGAAGCTCTTGGAGGGTTCTGACTTCAAACTGAGTATGATACATCATCGGAATGCATAAATATGAAGCTCAGTCTCGATTCGAACTTCAAATGTGGTATAACGCCATACAAACTATGAACCAAGAAGCTCTTGGAGGGTTCTGACTTCAAACTGATTATGATACATCATCGGAATGGATAAATATGAAGATCAGTGTCGATTTGAACTTCAAATATGGTATAACGCCATACAAACTATGAACCAAGAAGCTCTTGGAGGGTTTTAACTTCAAAATGAGCATGATACATCACCGGAATGGATAAATATGAAGCTCAGTGTCAATTCGAACTTCAAATGTGGTATAAAGCCATGTAAACTATGAACCAAGAAGCTCTGGGAGGGTTCAGACTTCAAACTTGGTAAGAACGATGAATCCATCAATTTACAGGTAAGATTCCTTTGGAATATTCCTCGAAACATTAAACCAACCCTATTCTGGCATATTGTATGTAAACCCTGGCTCCGAGATCGAAACCTGGACGTCAGTGGACTATTATAAGTCGGAAATTTCGTAAGAACGATGAATCTATCCATTTACCGGTAAGATTCTTTTGGAATATTCCCCGAAACATTAAACAAACCCTATTGTGGCATATTGTATGCAAACCCTGGCTCCGAGAGCGAAACCTGGCCGTGAGTGGACTTCTATAAGTCGGAAATTTGGTAAGAACGATGAATCCATCCATTTACAGGTAAGATTCCTTTGGAATATTTCCCGAAACATTAAACAAACCCTATTATAGCATATTTTATGCAAACACTGGCTCCGAGATCAAAACCTGGCCGTCAGTGGACTACTATAAGTCGGAAATTTCGTAAGAACGATGAATCCATCCATTTACAAGTATGATTCCTTTGGAATATTCCCCGAAACATTAAACCAACCCTATTCTAGCACATTGTATGCAAACCCTGGCTCCGAGATCGAAACCTGACCGTCAGTGGACTACTATATGTCGGAAATTTCATAAGAATGATGAATACAACCATTTACAGGTAAAATTCCTTGGGAATATTCCCTGAAACATTAAACAAACCCTGTTCTGGCATATTGTATGCAAACCCTGGCTTCGAGATCGAAACCTGTCCAGGAGCGGACTAGTATAAGTCTGAGAGTTCATAAGAACGATGAATATAACCATTTATGGGTAAGATTCCATGGGAATATTCTCAGAAACCTTAAACGCACACAATTTCGTCAACTTCGAGAAAGAAACTGGATCCGAGATCGAAACCTGGCCATGAGCGGACTACTATAAGTCCGAAAGTTTGCAAAGACGATGAATACAACCATTTACGGGTAGGATTCCATGGGAATATTCTCAGAAACCTTACACACACACAAATTCGTCAACTTTGAGAAAGAAACTGGCTCCGGGATCGAAACCTGGCCATGAGCGGACCACTATAAGTCTGAAAGTTCGCAAAGACGATGAATCCAACCATTTACGGGTAATATTCTGTGGAATATTCTCAGAAACCTTAAACACACACAAATTCGTCAACTTCGAGAAAGAAACTGGCACCGGGATCGAAACTTGGCCATGAGCAGACTACTATAAGTCTGAAAGTTCGCAAAGAAGATGAATCCACCCATTTACGGGTAACATTCTATGGGAATATTCTCATAAACCTTAAACACACACAAATTTGTCTACTTCGAGAAACAAACTGGCTCTGAGATCGAAATGAATAGTGATGACAATTGTTTTTTGCATAAGTGAGAAATTTTTTAGCAGAAGTGAGAATTTTTTTAGCAGAAGTGAATAAAATTTAGCAGAAGCGTTTATACCTCAACGATAACTCTTATAAAGGTTGTCAATAGCGATGAAAAGAAAATTTAGCAGAAGTGAGAAGTTTTTTGCAGAAGTGAATAAAATTTAGCAGAAGTGAGAAAAATTTAGCAGAAGAGGGATTTTTTTTGCAGAAGTGAGCAAAACTTAGCAGAAGTTTGTATACCTCTACGACGACTCTTAAGGGGGTTGTATAAGGTCTATTTATCTATTTCTTCTTATCTTTTCCATCTCCCATCATAACCATCCATTTATATACATCATAACAGTCCATTTGTTTTTTTCCTTAACATTTTTTTCCTTATCATTTTTTTATAAAAGTAAATGTAAAATATAAGCAGACATGTAAATGTAGAAGGGTGGTTGAAATCCAAGTCTTAGACAAAGGAGGTTTAGGTTCGATTCACCATAGCCTCATTTTTTTTTTCAAAGTCAATTTATTATTTTACAACCCTTGTAAAGGTTGTGAATATTGATCAGGAAAAAAAAACACAAATCTACCAATATTGTGAAGCTGAAAAGATGGTTGATGACTTGTACGAACATACAGTATGCCTAGGTTCAAATCTTTACCAAGAATATTTTTAAAAATAAATTTTGTTTTATCTTCAACAACCCGTATGGAAGTTGTTATACAGTGATTCACTACTTTTACGGTATGAGTTGTTAAATTCTAAAGGTGGTCACTACTCTATGCAACTATTTTCACACAAACGTAGTGGTTTAGATTCTCTTCACTACTCTCTGGTCCTAAGAGTTGGACGTTTGTTTACTTTGACAACTTTTGTTTGGAAAAGGTTGTAAAACATGCCACCTTTTACGACTTAAAAAATACGAGTTGAGTCAATCTACAGTTGTAGATCACTATTTTTCCCGTAATGCAAAGCAAATATTTAGCCGGGACTCGGTCTTTTGATGAAGCCGCCTGAAATTCTCTCTGTTTTCACTTACACCTTGTTTGTTTGCAGCTGACTTGGCGTTTGGGTCTGAGTCAACCCATGACTCGCGCCGAGTCAGCAGTTAGACTGTTTATTTTCTACTTTGAGTTAGATCTGACTCGACCTCTGACTCGGACCAGTTTGAGTCAGGTAACAAAAACCCCTGACTCATGGGACCAAACCACTGACTCACATATTTTTGAGTCAGTTGAGTCAGATCTAACTCAAGATAAATATATTGAATCAGTTCCAGATACGTCAGGTGATTTCACTCAGATCCAGACAACTTAGATGAGTGAGGAGTAAACAAACATGGTGTTACTTCTTTGTTTCACTGTTCTCTTATTACTTTCTTATAGATTCTCTTTGTACAATTTTCTCTTCTTTTTTAGATACTACCTTACTTGCTTTTTCTTTGGTTGTTTGTTTTGTTTTTTCAGTCTTTCGTTCGGTTTGTTCCGTATATCGTAAAAAATAAAATAAAATAATACTATCATATTTTCTCAACTCCAAACAGTAAAATGGAGAACAAAATACATCACCCTAGACTATATTTCAATACTAAGCTTAGGAAGTTTAAATTACAAATTTTGATTGGAAACCTAGCAACAAGCTGGGCTCCAACTCCTTTTTGAATAGCAATGTCTCAAAGAAAAATAAAATTTCCTTTAGAAAAAATATATACAGTATGATCCAATTCTATATGTTCCATGTTTTCTTTTGATACCAAAGTGAAGGTATGGAAAAGTCTTTCTCATAATATCCTTTCGTACAAGAATTATCATCAATTTTTTTTTTTTTTTTAAATCCGTTCCATATGGGTATAAATGGTGATGCACAAGTTTGTTGAATTTTTTTTTGCACTAGCATTACTATAGCAACTTTGATCTAGCAGCCCCATGTCCACTTATTAGGGTGTTTGTGACGTCTCGAAACTAAGAGAAAAACCCACGATTAACTTTCCCTAATTTGGTCTTTTGTAAAGTTTTTTCACTGCCGTTTTTTTAGCTTCCGTATATTCGGGTGTTAATAAGTCTGGCGGAATCAATTACCCAATTCCTTGGTTGCCTGTTTATGTTTAATACCAAACAGAAAATCCTGAAAAGTTTGAATGTATTTTTCTACTGAAACTGTACAAGTAAAATTTATAATCCCAAAAAAATGTCTTGGAGAAAACTCTAGCACCGGACCCAAATCAAGTCTACAAAAAAGTCACATTTCTACTTTCGAACCATTTCAAAATTAATTAAACACTAGATTTTTTCGGAAGTTTGGATCCAAATCAAATCTACAAAATCATCCATAAAGTATTAGATCACCATGTGCGAAAACATCTCCCACACAATATAGCACCATCTTTACATCATTTCTCCTGTACTGCAAAACAAAGTAACAATTATCAACAACTTAATTGATGAATCTTAATAAGACTTTGTTTGCAAAAATAATGTTTACAGCAAAATGAACTTGGTGTTTATAAAATCATTATACGTTGATATTCAAGAGAAAATGTAATTGAATTTATATAGGATATGTACTGTGAACTGGACACTGGGCAGAAACTGAGAACATCAATAACTAAATAGAGCAAAAGTAGAGCTTTGATTTGTACTAGAAAATGGAAAATCCAACGAGCAAAGGAAACTATACAAATCCATCCCTTTTTTTTTTAATAGATAAACAGGGAAACCCCGGAGTTACATTAAGAATCCAAAACAAACAAGGCTCAAGACTAAGTAACTTTCAACCCGAATCTCGTAACCAGAATCACTACCAAACCATCAGAACGTAACAGTAAAACCGTAACACCCGCCTTTACGGGAGAACTTGAACCGGTGTAGCTTGATTCACATCTCAGACTAACAACTAATATTTTTATAACCAAGAGATAGAACACTCTTCCAGAACCAAAAGACTTGTCCTGATTCTCCTCTTATTTAGCTGGTACAAAGAAAGATCGTCGCTGAAAATGACGGAGCTTTATTTCCCACCAGAAAAGACTGAAATCAACACTATTCTTGAGGTAGACGACCATCGCAAAGCAACCAACAAACCCAGAGATCAGATCCAAAGAAAGGGTTACAAGAGCAAAGTTAACAAGGGTCAAACGGGGAAAGATAAAAAAAACGCCTAAACCTTGAGCAAACTGCGAAAATAAACTAAATGAAAATACAACCAAACAGCGATCAACATCATCAAAAAGAGAAAAACCAAAACTGAAAAGTTTAGGAGAAGATGATGCCAAAGATACAAATCCATCCCATCATATTAGAATATTTGCATGGCATTATGTTGAAGAGTGATTGCAACTGAAGTTAAGTTCACATTTTCTTATCAAGGAAACATTAATAAGACATAGTAAAATGACCATTGTCGCAGATCGATAGTTACCTTGATGAAACTAATATCTTTGGCGTTACTGCATTACTCCAACATAAGTGCTAAAAAGCTCTGGTTAGATTGGACATTTTCGACAATATTATGGGTTCCTTCACCTTCCAGTATTTTGGTTCCTAAAAATAGCACAAGTTGATAATTATGTTATACAAGCTTCTAACCCGGTGCATATGCACCGGCATAACGGAATTGTATTATCAGATGAATATCCTTTTATTTGCAGTTTAATTTTAACTTTAATCTCATTCTTATTTTGGCATCCAAATTGCTATCATCCTCTATACTACTGAGATGCCATGGCTGGATACTAAGTTATAAGGTATAACCTATTGATGAGTAACTGAGATGCCATGGCTGGATAGAATATCTCTATCCCACAAAAGATAGCTTTAGTCCTACGTACATCATTTACTGTTACGTGCAATGTAACGAGATGAGTTTTCTTCGAGGGAAAACACTAAACCTCCGATGATCACTTCAGAGTGCAATCAAACTCAAAAGAGAATCTCTCAAACATTCATATTCATTCCATAATTAAAACAGTAAACATCATTCCCTTTTATAGGGTTCTTATTAAAGCAGTTATAAGACGGTTCTTCTAACTACATCCTCCTATCGGATACACATCAGATACATAACATTCCTTCCCTCCTAAAATCAACCTTGTCCTCAAGGTTGTAAGTTCAGAAATTGTCTACCCTATCATACATTTTCTTTATAGACTTGATTACTTCAATAAATATAGAAAGATTATTTATAAATTGATGGCTATTAACTTCTCCAAGTACTGCAACATTAAAAGGAAAGATGCACCAATTATACTGGTCACCTTCGTCCAAATAAGTGGAACTATAACGGATACCATACGAAAAACATCTTGTTTGTCCAATTCCATGATTTTATGCATCTTTTTGGAAAGAGTAACGAAAATACTTGCAATCCTTGTCATCCATAGCATCACGTATTTGATGAACAGATTCTTCAAGTTTCTCTTCAAAAATGGGAAAGAAATCGTCAAGATCAAATGAAGAGGGATTCTTGAATTTAGTGCGAGTTATCTCACCTTTTTCTTCAAAGATATCAAAGAACTCGGTCAAATAACGACATCCTTGTCTTCTAAATTCAACCATTGAATGATCATAAGCACGCCACACTTTTATTGATTCCGCCCAATCATGAAGTTCTTCTTTGATTTCGACCAAACGATCATAAACCTGCTGCATAACATATGTTGAGTAATGTTGATACGCCATTTTTGTTCTTCTGTTGTTAACCCAAACACTAACCAAAGTTGAAGAGTTTTTACCGAAAAGAGATTCTATAAAAATATACCAAGCAAGATTTTTTTTAGTTGGAGAAAAGCTAGGTTTTGTTGGAAAAAATCTAGAGTTAGGATATATTTCCCTTTTATCTTTTAACTAAATCGAAAATTGTTTTAAGAAAAACAACGATATACAAGAAAAAAATAAAATATATCAAATATTCCAATTCAAATTCTCTCGAATCTTTCCCTTTACTCCAACTGAGACCAAGCAATTTATAAATAAACAACGATCACCAAGTATCTTGTAACAATTTGCGGAAGACAAACCTGGCTCTGATACCAAATGTTACGTGCAACGTAACGAGATGAGTTTTATTCGAGGGAAAACACTAAACCTCCGATGATCACTTCAGAGTGCAATCAAACTCAAAAGAGAATCTCTCAAACATTCATATTCATTCCAAAATTAAAACAGTAAACATCATTTACTTTTATAGGGTTCTTATTACAGCAGTTATAAGACGGTTCTTCTAACTACATCCTCCTATCGGATACACATCAGATACATAACATTTACCTTGCAGATGTGTCAAAGGTAGCATCAATGTGTTGCATTTTATGCTTCTTTTCACTCTCTCTATCCTGCAAGAAAAATAAATAAAGGGAGTGGATCAAATATGAAGCTGATACACAGTTCGATGATCCTTGAGCATGAATATAATTATTCATATATGATTTTGAAATATTGAATTCTAATCAATGAACCTTAAACTTAGAGATAACTTATTTTAAAGAAAAACCTTACAAAACTAAATAAGGCTGGTCTAAATCCCTGTTTTACTGTTACCTCGTCGATCCGATTCTTTTATTAGCAGCAGGAGATCCAATGGCCACTGCCTATATTGTTCTACATTGACTTTGATATTTTTTGGAACAACCCGAGTACATCTTAAAAGCATCTTCATCATCTTCTTTTCCCATGCATCACAATTCTAATAGAAAAGAGAAATAGAATTTGATTGGTAAAAGCGTTTTTTCTATAAGTTCGCTTGTTGAACATTGCGGCAAAACGTGTATAGAATTCAAACCTTACAAATCTCGATTCAACGATCAATTGTAGACCAAATAATTCTAATTATTTTCTCTTCTTTGCCACTAAATAAACAACAGTAGTATCCATCACTAAACTCACGGTTCACCCTTCTTGCTCTTTAGGGGTATCTTTCTGTTCTAGTTCCTTTATCCTCTTCATTGAATGTATCTTATTACTTACTGCATTACTTTCATCAAACCTATATATCCAAAGGAGTAAGGCATAGTAATCCGTAGATATTTCAAAAAAAAAAAGTAATCCGTAAGTCATGACAATCAAAAAAGTTGTTAGTTGTTCAAAAGTTAAATTGTTTTATGCAAGAATCATATGTATTGGTTTCTTAGCAATTAATTAATCACCACGAAAGATCACCTTCAACAAAAGCCAAAAGAAATTATGCAAGTAATTTTGTAGATGGAGATTTTTTAGCAAAAGAGATATGTTGGCATTACCTGGAATGAGTATCATTAAAGAATTTCATGGAATTAACAAACTGAAATTAGAAGGTTCGTTTCCCAACCAAGAGGTCGTTTGGAAAGCGAGGTGTCACTTTGGAAGTGAGGTGGATTTTCTTCTAGGATCAAAATTATTGTGTGAATAAGTGTCTCTTAACTGAATGTACCACGAATAATTTTTGAGCCTTCCTATTTGAAAAGGGAAAATAAAACATAGCTGTGTTATTTTGTTGTGAATAGGTTTGTGATGAGAAACTGATGACACGGTGCTGTCGATGTTATGAAAAAATAGGGGATTGTTAATGTAGCTGCAACCTTGTAATTATTTTTGGTAAGTAAGATATTTGTCCCTACCAAACATGCAGAATTATTTGAACTTTGTGTTACGAAGTGTGAGATTCTGTGTTTTTTTTTTCTCCTGAAAGGAGTGAAATTATGTTAATCTGAAGTCGGAAAGGGAATGTCTCAAAGAATGAAAGGTTGTTTGCCTCACCGAGTGAAAGATGGTGCTTGAGTGGATATGTCTTTTAGCTGAACAGATGTGACTTTTCATGTAAAATAATGGTTACACCTAGGATTTGATGACATGGAAATTCACTAATCAAGAATCGATGATGTGGCTTCACCAAAATCAGGAACGATTGTGGCATTGACATGTGGAGATTTTGGGTCTCTTATTATAAAGAAAGATAGTAACAACTTTAATTTACAGAACGTAGTTTAGCTATATACCTCTGCGTGAAGTTGTGGATAGTAGTAAGGGATCATCAACGACGTAGAATGTTGCTGCAGAGTTGAACTGCTCAGTAATGAAGCACTAACGCCATTTTTATCAACCTCCACAGCACTTGATGGTATGGAACCGGACAAGGTGACTTCTTCTACATCTGAATCACTGTATATTACTTCCTCTACATATGAATATATTCGACAATGGATGTCATCTATAAGAACCTAACTAAACATACAAAAATAGAAAACAAAGCACTAATAACTAAAATAGAAAATGAGACATGAATATAATCCTGGCATTTTTTGGGCGAATCAAAAAGAATTAGGACGACTTTTTTATTCCCAACCCATATACAATGTGAAGGGATGTCTTAAAGGTTAGTAGAATACGTTAATTCCTTACATAATCGAAAGTCATTTTGTGTCAGATTGTTAATAATGTATCGGGAGTTAAGTAACTCAAATATACTACCGATTAATATAAATTTTGTGCCAAACGCGTATCTGGATTCTGTAACAATCGGTAGGAAAATGTACCTCACTAGACTACCGACTGTTAAAGTATAGAAATAAAAAATATTAAGAATTTTGCCGTTTTGAAATTTGGGGCTACTATATAATCGGACGGAAAATAAAATATTTAAGCTAACGATTAGGAAATTCGAGAAATTCAAAATTTATAGAATTTTGCTTAATTGAAATTTGGGGCTACTTAACATTAGATAGCTAATGAGATTGTATTAACTACTAATTATATAGTTTGACAGATAAAACCAATGTCAACCTAAATACATTTCTTTTCTTTTCAACTTCAACTTCAACTTCAACTCCTCTTCTCTCCTCTTGCCCTCCGATTGCGGAGAGGAAAACTTTCCCCCTCGTTTAACTCGGCTTCAATACATCGTTATCATTGTTAGAGCATTGCTCGGTCGAACTCGCATGTGTTTCTATATCAAGCATGTTTGTCAATGTTAGTGATCAAAACTATAAGTCTTGATTTCTAGTCTACTATAGCTAAGGTCTCGGACTAGGATATAAAGTGTAGTTGAGCTCAAGAACTCTATGGCAATCATCATACAAGACGAAGGACTACTAAAGGAACTGGTGGATCTTCATCGACTAAAAGGTATGTGGAGACTTGAACTTATCTATCACTCAAAAGTATATTTATCTCCTATCTTGAGACAAAAGTCATTTTTCTAAATAGACTTAGATTATACCCATTTGGTATTTCGAGCTGAGTTTACCTCGCCTATCTATTTATCAAAATATGTGTTGGTAAATCTTTCGATTTATCTAAGTTCATCTTTACCTAGTGACGAAAGTCATGTTAAGTTTCAATCACTTTGAAAATTGCTTTGATGAAAAATGGTTTGTGAATAACAACTATATAACGTCCTCTGAGAATGTTTCAATGATTGAAATGAGAGTTTAAACTATATAACCATTGGAGGATATAAGCATTGTTGTGGAAACACATATATGTATAAGTCCATATTCCTTGAACCGAAGTTTGTGAAGTTTGTTGATCAAGAGAACCGGAGAAGTGCGTGAGCTAAATCCGCGAAATCAGACCGCGAACCCAGTCCGTGAACTGGCGGAAGTTCTCGACCCAAAAATTTCTGATGGAGTTTGTGAACTTCATCCGGGAACTTAAGTCCGCGAACCCAATCCACGAACTTGAGTAGGTTATGTCTAAAAACGATGTTTGTGAACTTATCTTTATAAACTAAGGAAAGCTATTGCAAACCTTGGCTATATAGTTCATGAACTGATTCGAGTGAATCAAATCGTTTTTGCTTCAATTGTGTCTTATGTAGTACATGAGATTTCCTTGCAATTGAACAACTCTCTAACTAGTTCATTTGAGTCATTTGAACTAGTTATGGTAAAGAAGAATATGGTTGATATGAAAGTTATCATATGGCTAACCATTTGGTTAACTATTGTTTAACCAAATAATGTACAAGTTTGGGTATGGTTACACAAACCTAGAAACGTGCATTTCATGTATGTATAACAAGCTATGTTTTTGATCTAACGGTTGATAAATATTAGCTTCAATCTACTCAGGTTTTCATATAACGGTGAATATTGAATGCTTTGTTACCAAGATAACATTGATTCCAAACCCTAGTTTGAAAGACTATATAAGGGAGTACTCTAGCAACTGGGAAACCTAATACCCACACATTCTGTGTGATACTAGTTGTGTAGGACCAGAATATCGCCATGATATTACTCTTGTGAGATTAACAACGCTTATGCAAACATCACCGCAAGTTCTTCAAATAACACTTCACGAGTGTCACAGAATGATTTAAAGAATGACGTAATAGCTGACGAATGAAGAAACACAAGAAGAGCGTGAGTATCCTGCGATGGTCATGACGCTTGCGAGAATGGAAATTATAACTACTGCGATAATATCGCGAGTCAGACCCGAAATTAAATGACAGATTAGCTGTCATCCACTATGTAACTATCCTATATAAATAGACCCATTAGATTCAGAAAGAAGGGAGGTATATTTTGAGTGTTGAGAAAGTTTTGAGGAGAGAGAAAATTCAAGAGAGCGGTTGTATTCTTGATTTCTTCTATTTCTTGTAAACACTTCTGAGAATCAAATAATAAAGTGTTGTTTTTAATCTTCATATTTGTCTTAATTATAGTAAATTCTTATCAAGGGTGTAGTGTAGTATTTCATGCAACTACATTTTGGCGCCCGAAACAGGGAGTGAAAGTTGAAAATTATAGGAAAAAGCAAGATTAAAGATCAATATTCGAGTTAAGAAGATGATTGAACAAATTGGTGAAACATTTGAAGAAAAAATAATTGAAGCAAAGGAGGATTACAGGAAGTTGGAGTGCAATATGATAACAAAAAAAATGATCAACCAATTCGATGAAAATATTAGAGGAAGGATTCATAAACGAGATTTTGAAGGAAAAAGAATTATGACGGTGGAGAAAATATCACCTCTGAAGGATTGGGAAAAGCAGGAGATTACATTCACAGCCGCAGAAATACCAAAAGAAAATTTGGATTATACATCTCCATTGGTAATCACGGTATCTACTGTGCGATTGAAGAAGGAAAAATCAACAAAATCTGCAGAAGAATGGGCCGTGAATAAAACTTTGGTGGACTCAGTAAGTTCTGTAGATATTATATTCTATCATACATTTAAGAAAATGGGATATAAGGATGAAGAGATGTCTTGTTCAAATTATCACATTCATGGTTTTGGAAAATATATAACAAAACCTAAAGGAGAAATAATGGTACGAATTCCGCTAGGAGAGATTGAAACACAAGTAACATTATGTGTTGTGGATGTGGAGGCACCATATAACATGATATTAGGGAGACCATGGATACATGCAACCAAGGCTGTAGCATCAACATTACATAAATGCATCAAATTTCCTATGCCTAGTGGAATTGGATAAATTAGAGGAGATGCTGATCTTGCGAAGCTGTGTTATCGAATTGAAGTGAGAAATTATGAAGAGCGTCCAAAACTGTGAAAATCTCACAGAAAATTGGTAAAAGAGGCAAAAAAGGAAGAAGAATTTAAAGTTTACATGATAAGAGTAAAAGAAGGAAAAGGAATACCCAGCGAGATCTCGCAAAAAGATAATGAGCCCGCGAAAGTCATGGAAACACCAATGGGAGAACCTGAGGCCAGCTACACTGCAGCAGAACCAACAAAGGAAGTAAATGTTGGAAGTGAAGAAGAACCTAAAATGCTGAAAATTGGAACTAATATGGGTGCAGATGAAGACGAGCAGACCATAAATCTCTTGCGAGAGTATAAGGATATTTTCGCGTGGAGTATGGATGAGATGCCTGGAATAGACCCATCAGTTGCATGTCATAGGTTAGAAATTCACAAAGATGTGAGACCATTCAAGCAAAGGATAAGGAAAATCGCAATAACTTATCACTCAAAAATAGAAGAAGAGTTACAGAAAATGCTTGATGCTGGAATTATAAGACAAGCAAAATACCCAGAATGGATTGAAAATATGATAGTGGTTCCAAAGAAAAATAAGGTGATCAGAATTTGTATATACTTTATTAACTTAAAAAAAGATTGCCCTAAAGATAGTTTTCCATTACCAGATATTCCTCAAATGGTTGAATCAACAGCATGAAATGATAGAATATCTTCATTAGATGGGTATAAAGGTTATAACCAGATTCCTCTCGCTGAAGAAGATCAAGATCACACCGCATTTTTTTCTCCAAGAGGATTATATTGTTACACAAAAATGCGTTTTGGGTTACGAAATGCTGGTGCAACGTATCAAAGAATGGTGGAAAAGGTGTTTGCAAAATGGATACACAAAACATTAGAGGTGTATGTAGATGACATGTTAATAAAGAGTAAAGAAGCTAAAAATCATGTGCAAGACTTGAAGGATATTTTTGATCAAATGTGACTCTTTAACATCAAGGTGAATCCTGAGAAATGCATTTTTGGAGTAGCGTCATGGAAATTTTTTGGTTATATTGTATCAAAAGAAGGAATTCAATTTGATCCAGAGAAAGTACAGGCAATTCGCGATATGCCAACGCCAGCAAGTGTGAAAGATGTACAGAAGTTGAATGGACTCTTAGCCTTGCTAGGAAGATTTATCTCACGATCTTCAGATAAATCCAAGCATTTCTTCAATATACTCAGGAAGGGTACAAAATTCAAATGGACAGATGAATGTGAGAAGGCTTTTCAAGGAGTTAAAGAATATCTAATGAACATATCTATTTTACAGAAGACGGGGCCGGGAGAAGAATTATTGATTTATCTTGAGACAACATCGCACGCATTAAGCACAGTATTACTGCGAATAGATGCATGGGTAGAAAAACAAATTTATTACATCAGCAAAACGTTTAATTCTGCATAGAGAAATTATTCAAAAATTGAAAAGCTAATTCTGGCATTGGTTTATGCAACCTTTAAACTTCGCATATATTTTCAGGCACATAAAGTAAAGGTATTAACAAAGGTGCCCATTGAATCAGTAATGAAGAACTAAAAAAGATCAGGCAGAGTTGAGAGATGGAATGCACAAGTAGGGCACTTTGAAATCAAATATAAAGTCCTATCCTCGCCAAAATCACAAGTTGTAGCAGAGTTTTTAGCAGAATTTCCTCTAGAAGATGATGAAGACGTGGAAGAGATGATGGACATAGAAGAAGAACATGGAGATCCAAAAGATTTATTAAAGGAACCAAACATGTGGGAAATATTGGTGGATGGATCATCAAATGGAATTGGAGTGGTCTTTATCTCACCAGAAGGAGAAAAAATAACTTTTTTATTTCGTTTGGAATTCACATCCACTAATAATGAAACAAAATACGAAGTTGTGGTGCATGCTCTAAAGTTCGTCGTGGAGATGAAGTTGGAGAACGCAAGGATTACCAGTGACTCGCAATTGGTTATTCTCCAGATAAAAAGAGAATACACAACAAATTAGCCATCTCTGAAGAAATACAAGAATCTAGTTGAAGAATTGTCTGCGAAAATTCCAAAAATAAAATGGAGACATATATCAAGAAAAGATAACAGACTCGCAGATACTTTTGCGTTCATATCAAGTATGATGACAAACCCAGCTGCGAGATGCATAAGAATTCAGACGCTTGTTTCACCTTCAATTAATAAAGAAGAAGAAGAAGAAAAGGCGAATGTAATGATAATAGAAAATGACGCAGAAGAACCAGCTAGCGGCATTATCGCAGATTGGAAAGCAGAACTTCATGCATACTTGGAAACAGGTGAAACACCAAGAAATAGATTGGAGGCGCACAAATTAAAGATCCGTGCAACAAATTATGAATTAAGAGACGGAGTATTGTATCGAAAATCTTTTAATGGGCCATTACTTAGATGTTTAACACGGGAAGAAGGAGAAAAAGTGTTAAAAATGTTGAATAGTGGAGATGCAGGTAATCATAGCGGAGGAATATCTTTGGCTTATAGAACAAAAAATGCAAGGCTATTATTGGCCGTATATGCATGAAGATGCAAAACAATTATCAAAGTGTTGCGAAGATTGCCAGCGATATGGAAATAGGATACATGCACTGGGGGCACCATTATCATATTCAAAAAGTGTGTGGCCTTTTGGAAAATGGGGCTTAGATATTGTGGGACCCTTTGTACGAGGTTCAGGGCAGAAGAGATACTTAATTGTCGTGACAAATTACTTCACAAAGTGGGCAGAAGTAAAGGCAATACAACACATTCGCGATAAAGATATATTTACATTCATCTTTGAAAATATCATCTATAGATTTGGAATTCTAGCACAGTTGGTTTCTGATAATGGAAAACAATTTGAAGGACAAAACATAGAGTTGCTACTTAATGCATTTAAGATAAGATGTGGAAAATCTACTCCTTTATACCCACAAGCTAATGGTCAGGCTGAAGCAACTAATAAGATAATCACAGACATCTTGAAAAAGAAATTAGAAGGGTACCATAGAGCATGGTGTGAACAGGTACATAATGCAGTCTGGGCTTACAACACAACCAGGAGAGAGGCAACTGGGATGTCACCTTTTTGTTTAACATATGGTGTTGAAGCAGTACTACCAACAGAAGTTGCTATCCCTACAACAAAAAGAAAAGTTTGGGAGAAGAATCTTAATGCTAGCATGATTCTAAGAGAACTTGATGAATTAGAAGAGAATAAAGAAAAAGTATTACAACATATCGAAAATTATCAGCGAAGGTTAGCTCGCGAATATAACAAGCGAGTCAAAAAACGTGAGTTTCAACCAGGTGATTTAGTTCTGCGGGAAACACCATAATACCAGCGAGAATGTGGTGGAAAGTTGGAGAGAAAATGAGATGGACCGTATATCATTAAAGAGATAGTAGTTGGAACATATACAAGTTGGTGGACCCAGAAGGCACAGATGTTGGTCAAAGACTTGGTAGACCATGTAACAGATTATATTTAAAAAGATATTATCAGTAACAAATTTTTAATGAAACAAAGAGGAAATGGGCAAAATAAATTTTTACAGCTGCGAGTTTATTCACAAGATTATTCAAGATTACATAAATAATGCAAGATTGCGATATATGCAAAAGAAACAAAGAACGGGACGAACCTTTATGGCGTACACCCTAGTTCGCGAATACAATTTCGCAAGAGGCAAATGTAAGATCTAAAGTAAGTCATATTAGGGGGTATCTCTTTGCGTGGATCAGGGATAAGGTTATACCGCTGCTGTAACCTGAGACACGGAGACTGGGGTCCATCTCTTTGAGATACCTATCCATGAGAGATACTTTGGATTTCCAATTATATAAGGTTATACCCTAGTTGGATGACCGAGGGTCTCTTCTAATGGGTGCAGAGTATGACCAAGGAGCCAAGGTAAACGGTTGAGCCAAGGATGCCCGGGATGGACGAACCTACCCTGGCCATTCTTGGTAAGTCTTGGATATGATGCACTTGGCCTCAAGATAACCCCACTTAGGGTGCAGTCTCGTAACTATAAGCCATATAGGCATAAAGGATAAGAGGCTGCGAAAACAACTGGTTGTTGTTAAGACCGGATGTGATGAGCTAGTCTTGTATGGACGATGTGCCCTCCTTGAATGGGCAACTAGGGGGAGTAAGGGCAGCACCCTCCATTAGGGAGATGATAAGTGTCTTAAGACGGCAATGTCATGGAGATTTATGTTCGCAAGAACATTTAGGCCTGTCATATTGTTGCGTGACAAATACAGAGGCAAAAAGCCATAAGAAAAAGTTAAGATGAGATCAATGGGTTTTTACATGAAAGTGTGAAGACGTCATGCTATTTCATCACAAGACGGCTATGTCATGGGGCTTTTTTCTCGCAAGGGAACTTAGGCCTATCATATAGTCGCAGAGAATTGATAAAATACAAGAGCTAAGGCAAGAACAATGGGTCTATACATACGAATGTAAGGACGTCCTGCGATTTTGTCGCAGAACGAAACGTGGCGAAATAAGACCTTTAATTAGGAAGGCAAAATAAAACCACAAGAATAATCCTACCCATTAACTATTTCATTTTTCTAAGATGCAGGAGATATTTATTCATTCCAAGAAAGATAATGAGGGGCAAGTATGGGAATTCATAAATAAAATATCATTATCTTTCTCGCAGAGTATTAAGAAGGACAGAAATTTAACAGAGCTCCAAAATGAGTTTTAAAATTGAAAGGGGTTACATCATTCGCAAAAAATAGAACTAAAATAAAGCAAAAACAAAATTCAAGCATTATCTTTGCCAGAGTTATTAGCCTCGCCAACATTCTTCTCATGATCATCTTGAGTTTCTTCCTCATTTGATGACTCATTAACGGTTGTTCCATCGCCAGTAGCTACTTTAGTAAGAGGAGATTTTTCTTTATCCACTGAATTTTATTGAGAAACATCTTCTTCATCACTTACATACTCTAGATCACTAGCCATGGGAAGATAAATTTCATCATCATCTACTTCCAAAGGATTGACTAATACAGGGGAGAGAGCGTTGAATATTAAGATATCATTCACGAGAACTTCATCACTAAGATGAACTTTGCGAAGGAAGCCTCTGTCGCGATTCCTAATTTCCATGTTATTATAGTATTCAAGATAGTAATATCTTGTTTCTGCACGATCGCGAGATTTGACATAATTAGCTAGAAGTTCACCATTTTATTTACGGACTGAAGCCAGTTTATCATCCAAGTCAGAAATGGTGGTTTGAAGACTTTTCTCAGATTCTGCAATAAAAATAGATAAGCCAGAAAAACATTCAGACGAAGATCTTGCAAAAATATAGCAGAGAAATTTGAACAGAAAAATTAACAATTAAGGAAGTCAAAATGACTACCTTCTCTTTGTGAAGATAAGTTTTGAATTAATGATAAGACACTAATCTCCCACCGTTTCATGGCATCATCAAATTTATCTCCAATTATACCCTTCAGGCGAGATTTTATACTTTCTTCTTTAGAAAGGAGATAAGCATTTTCTTTCTCCAATAAGGAATTAGATTCTTTTAATTGGGAGAAACGTTCTTTGAGTTTACTAGCCTTTACACTTAGAGCTATCCTAACCTGGATGAGTTTATCCTTCTCAGTTATTGATGATTCAGTTACTTCTTTGAGTTCTTATTTCAATGAAGACAGAGATTGTTCTTGATTGTTACACACTTTCTGAAGAATACTTAAATGTTGCGAGGAGATCGTTATCTTATTTGAGAAGTTACGCTTTTCTTGAGATAAAGTCTCATTTTCATCTGATAAAGTTTCTATAACCAAATTAGCTTGGGTTAACAAATAAGAAAGACGAGTAATTTCTCTATTTAACAGACTTTTCCTTTGTATTAGTTGGTTATTATTATTGGTAAGATTATCTATTTGGTCGATAGAATATGAATGAAGGTTATCTAATCTATTATATTGGTCCATCCAAGAGTCTTTCTGAGCACGAGCTTCTTCAGCGATAGACTCAAATCGGAATCTCTCCAAGAATCATGTCCGATTTATAACTAAATATATGAACCAAGGATTCAAAAGAGAATTAAGCATAGAAAAAAGTGAGAATTTACTAAAATAGAAAAACCAAGAGATAAAAGAAAGAAAAGTATAACTTTTAGTTCTTCATTCTTATTGCGAAGATTCTCGCAATTCAGTAAAGAGTTGCGAAGCTTGTGCTGAAGAGTATTGCATTTTGAAGTCTTAACCCGAAGACTCTCTTTTAAAATTTTAATTTCGTTTTCTAGAGATGTCTTCGCAGCCATTTATTCATAACCAAAATACTTTCTTAAAACTTCGCAGATGCCACGCTTGACAGGATTAATGGACGATTTTCTAGTTTCATCCAGAATGTTAGATAAGACTCTAAAGGCAACGTCTACATCAATTGAAGATTCTCTAACAGGAGGGAGATATGTAGGTGGTGAAGTGGTAACAATGACGAGTTGAAGGTTTGAATTATTTGTATCATCAGGAGGGGGAGTGTCTGGAAAGGTCACATTTGGAAGTGAAAATGAATCAACTTGAGAAGTGACTATAGTAGAAGAAGAAGGAACTTCATTCGAAATAATATGGGGAGTTTCACTTATGAGAGCGTTAATTGAGGAAGGAGTATTAGGAGTGACACCATCGCGAGCAAAAGGTTGGGGAACAATTTGCAATGCTATAGGAGTGGATTTTGAAGAAGATAATGAGGGAATAGTAATTCCATATTCAATGGGTTTAATCTTGCGAGATCGCTTGCGAGGTTCAACAATATTCTCATCATCCTGCGAATAATAAACTAGATAAGAAACAGAGGCAACAATATTGTTATTAAGAAAACAAGTGTTTCTTACTACCTTATGATTCGCACGATTCCTCTTCTTTTCAGCCAGTTTCTGTTGTGAATTTTTGAGAAGATTAGGGTTTTGAGATACAGGTTGCACGTTAGAAGTAGTTTCACTGAAAATAAGACACAGTGTGGGAATTATGAAAAATAAAATAGAATAGATCAAATAAAATTGATAAACATAGTTTAGACAAGAAGAATAGAATTTAATAATATCAGAAGAGAATGTTTATACCTTTGAGACTCCAATAGAACAGTAGCAGATGAACCTGTGAAAGAAGAAAAATTGCAGACGGGAAGATTTACAGAGAAGAGAAGGGATGAAGAAGACGAAGAAGTAAAAAAAAAGAATATTTCTTAACAAGTTATCTCTTTTATAAACAGAAGAGGGGTAACCGGTTAATAATGGATTAACCGGTTAAAAGAGGAGAATTTAACACGTATAATCAGTCATACCTAATTTACAGGGTTTTGTCGGAGAAAAGATAAGAAAAACTAGGTAGATGCGGCATTTTAATTCTCATAGTCTTTCCTTATTCTCAGAAAAGACATGAGAAGAGGCAATATGTAGGACCAGAATATCGCCATGATTTACTCTTGCGATATTAACAACGCTTCTGCGAACATCACCGCGAGTTCTTCAAATAACCCTTCACGAGTGTCACAAAATGATTTAAAGAATGACGTAATAGATGACGAATGAAGAAGCATAGGAAGAGCGTGATTATCCTGCGATGGTCGTGACGATTGCGAGAATGGACATTATAACTACTGTGATAATATCGCGAGTCAGATCCTAAATTAAATGATATATTAGCTGTCATCCACTATGTAACTATCCTATATAAAGAGACCCAGTAGATTCAGAAAGGAATGAGGTATTTTGGAGTGTTGAGAAAGTTTTGAGGAGAGAGAAAATTCAAGAGAGCGGTTGTATTCTTGATTTCTTCCATTTCTTGTAAACACTTCTGAGAATCAAATAATAAAGTGTTGTTTTTAATCTTCATATTTTTCTTAATTACATTAAATTATTATCAAGGGTGTAGTGTAGGATTACCTGCAACTACAAGTTATGCTAAGCTAGAGTCGATTCACCTTTAACCTTTGGTTTCTTCTTCCAAATCAGGTTAACGACTTAAAGACTTCATTGGGATTGTGAAGCCAGACCGATACTACTTTTCTTGTTGTTGTGTGATCTGATCTTGTTGTTTCAATCGTACGAGTATAATTGTAATAATTGTCTTGAGATTTCTATCTCCGATAGGAGAGATATAAAAGTAGTCAAAAACATCTTCGTCTCATCATTTGTGATTCCACAATATCTTTTTCCACTGCGTCGATTAAAGATTATTGTGAGGTGATTGATAATACTGAGCTGCTCTTTGGGAATATAAGTCTGGTTTATCAATTGGTTCATGTTCACCTTGATTTATCAAAAGACGGAACAAAACTCGTAGGAATATTAGTGGGAGATGTATTTATCTATTACCGTAGACTTTTCTGTGTGATACATATTTTTTTATTAAAGTCTTCGACTTTAGGTCATTTCAACTCTTAGTTGTGGGTGAGATCAGCTAAGGAAATCAAGTACGTAGTATCCTGCTAGGATCAGAGACGTAAGAGCATAACTATACATTGGATCAGTATGAGATTGATTGGGGTTCAAATACAGTCCAGACCGCATTTAGTTTGGAGTATGGTAGTTTGTAGCGGCTTAATACAGTGTATGTTTAATCTGAACTAGGTTCCGGGTTTTTCTGCATTTGTGGTTTCCTCGTTAACAAAATTTCGGTGTCTGTGTTATTTCTTTTCCGTATTATATTTGTTATATAATTGAAATAATACAGGTTGTGCGTTGTTCAATCAATTAGAATATACGACCTTTTGGTTGTTGATTTAAATTGATTGACACTTGCATATTGGTTTTTGGTACCATCCAAGCTTATCTCTCTTGTATTTAAATTGAGACGCGCAGTTTGCTTGAGTAAGATTTAAATCGAGAGATAGAGATATAAACTCTTTGATGTACTTTTATCTGGATTGAGTCTAACTATCTAGTTGATTCTCTAGAAAGTATATTGAAGTTTTTCATAGAGATTGCTAATCGAAATATTGGGTGTGGTTGTTAGACCCCCGCTTTTTCAATTGGTATCAGAGCAGGAAAAAACCCTAAACATTAGAAGTTTGTGTTTGTCCGATCCTCAAAAGACTATCCCTATGGGAAATCTTATTGGGAGGCTTTCTCATAGCATCCGTAACTCACACCGGAGTTCCTTAAAGATTGTTCAGAGATTATTCTACAGAACTCTGGTCTCTCATGATAATCTCACACCATCTAGAATATCGGAGAATCTAGATGTGAAGAAACAATCTAAGAAAGAAGGTAAAAACTTCTCTGAAAGGAATTGTAAAAGGAAACATGATCAACGCTCAAAGGTATGGACTCTCACAAGAATTACTCTTAATCTCTTTGAAGAATACTACCATAAAGGATCAATTGACAAGGATCTGTTTTTTGTAGTTGCAGGAATTCCTACACTACACCCCTGATAAGAATCTACAGAAATTGAATTATGTTTGAGAATGAATTACAACACTTTTTTATTATTTTAACTTTTAGAATTCTTTACAAAAGACATAAGAACTTAGAAGTACAAATTTCTTTCTAGAGTTTCTCTCTCCTCAAAATCTTATCAACTCTCCAAAAGACATCATCATTTTCTGAACCTAACGAACCCTTTATATAGGGTTTTACATAGTGGATGACAGCTAAGTTTTCCTTCTTTTTCGAATTTACTCTGCGATCTCATCGCGATTGTTATAATATTCTCTCTCGCAAAATTGATAACCATCGCGGGATAAATATACTCTCTTTGTATTTCTTCTATCGTCAGCTTCTTTTGGATTCTTCTGTGATGCTCGCGAAATGTTGTTAAAGAATCTTCTGTGACGCTCGCAAAAGTGTTGTTAATATCGCAGAAATAGTGTTGTAGCGATATTTTGGTCCTACATCTTGCCTCTTCTCATGTCTTTTCTGCGAAGAAGAGAAGATCATGAGAACCTTTTAGAATGCCGTAACTTCCTATCTTTTCAGACTTCTCTGTTCTGACACGTTTATGTGTCCTTCGCCAGCTGTTTTCACGTATTCTTTCTTCTAATAAATTTTTGACACGTCCCTTCTAACCGCTGCGATCTGACCACCCATGTCTTTTCTTTGCATTAATTGCCTTCATCTTTTTCGAGAAATTTCTTCTTCTATAAATACTTCTCTCATTCCTTTCTTTTTCTCTTTTACTTTCTTCTTCTCTCTCTCCATAACCTCTCTGCAAATTTATTGTTCTTCCGCGAATTGCGCTTCTGTTATCGCTGTGATTTCTTTCTTATCTTTCAATCCCTTTTCTTCATTCCCATACTTGAAAAATGGTTATCGCTGGTGCTAAAAACTTGATTGCTTTTGGTGAGATGCAAGGAAAACTCAAAAGCAAAGGTTTTACTCTATCTAAAATTCCAAATCAGGATTCTAGATCTGAACTTACTCTTAAATTATTTACTGATGATCAATGTTCTCGCAAGAAAATTATAGTATCGCTAGGACAACTTGAAGCCGGTCTTCCCATTCCTCTCTATGACCCAGAACTTCCGCTATTTTATCAAATAATTTCTGACAAAAGGTTTTCGCGAGCGATATATCAATTGGGTGGAGATTGTATCCGATTTTTGCTTGAATATGCCTCTCGCGGAGCTGGAAAAGGATCTCGCTACCTTGAAGATGCGAAGAATCCACAATTTAAAGATGTCCCCATTGTTTCTGCGGATTATACTGTGGACAACTTCTTTGTAAATTATAGAATAGTCCCTATGAAGAGGGATAGCACCTGCTGGGGTGTTCGTTTGAAAAAAGAGAAGGTCGCTGGTGACAAAGCTCTTATGCTGGATATTGATTTTCATACATCTACCAACCAAGGTCCTCGCCATTCTAGCGATGACAAGTGGTTCATCTTTCCATTATGTCTTGAAGGTCCTTATATATCTGGTTCTCTCCCATTACCTGCGAATCTCTCAGAGTATGAGCCATGGGTCTTCAACTGGCCTGAAAGATCTAAAGAAGTATATTCTCTTAACTTTTTACATTATTATCATTTACTGTCTTCTTTATATTCTCGCTAACTATTTTGATCTTTCTTAGATTGATAGAATGAAACTCAGCTATCAAACTCTTAGGAAACCCAACACTTTCTTAGCTCTTAAATCTTTCACGGATGAAGTAAGAAATATTTCCTCATAAATTTTAACAATATATTGTTGCCCCTATTTCTTATCTTCATCTGTGCTCGCAGGAAATTGAAGAACTACCGCCAATAAAACCCGTGAGAACTAAGGAGAAGCCTTCAAAGGATAAATTTGTTGTTCCTCCTAAAGGAAAATATTCTGCCCCTCGCGGTGGAGAATCTGGCGATCAGGATAAATCTATTGTTCCTCCCAAAGGGAAACCTTCTGCCCCTTGTGGTGAAGATTCTAGCGATCCTCCTTTGAAGAAAAGGAAAACCCGACCCTCTTCTTCTTCAACTCCTCAACCTATTCCAGAAAACCCAAATGTTGAATTTGATAAGGATAAATATGATGAAGATTTTAATAATAATGATAGCAGATTCCCTTCTATAAAGAACTCTTCTTCATCTGATTCTTCAATGGCCCATTTATCCAGAATTTTTAGCGATATTTCCCACAACATAACTTGTAATGACGAGGATGAAGTTATTAACAAGACATCCCAAGCTCTTTCCAGTGTCTGCGATGCTCCCATACTGGTGGACAATGATTCTCTCCAAGGAGTCTCACGATCGCTGACTCCTAGTCTCTTAAATTCTCTTGGTACCTTGGTATGTTTTCATTTCTTCAATTTGTTTATATATTTTCTCCATCGCTAGATCTTAATTTATATTATTCTTTCGCAGGTTGGAAGAGCTTCTTTTGTTGTTGCTTCTGATTTAGATAAAAGACGTGCCAACTCTGAAAATAAGGCTGCTAAACTTCACCAGGATAAAGAAAAATTAGAATCTGAAGTTATTGAGCTTCGCAAGAAGAATAAACAGTTGGAGACTGAAGCTTTAGTTGATAAGCAAGAGATCTCTGATCTTGATAGAGCTAACCAACAACTCTATGGTATGAATGATTTCCCTTCTCTCTTAATTCTTCTTACTCTATCGCGGCTTATTCAAGCAACCACTTTTAACTTGCAGATATTTATGGTCTTACTGACGAGGCTACACTCTTTCAATCTTTCCCTGAACCTGTAGATGATAATACTCTTCTTGCTTGCCTTAATAATTCTTTAAGTAATTTCTCAGATGATAAGATTAAATCCCTCTCCATAGATGAACTTAGATCCAAACTTAATCTCTTAAAAATTGAACACAGATTCAATTTAGGTTTGACTGACAAATATAAGCGCTTTTATCTTGATTCAAAGAAAGAAATAAATAGATTAAGAAAGAGGAATAGCGATCTTATTGACGAGAAAGATCTTGCTATTAAAAATGGTTCCAAGACTCTAGCCGATTTCCATAAGACTCTTCTTAACGTTCAAATGGAAAGAGATAAACTTGTTCGCGAGAATGAAGATCTTCTTGCGAGGGAAACTCAAGTTCGATCTCGTCTCCTTATAAATAGCGATGATGAGTTTTCTTGGGATGCGAAGGTTCTTGACAATGCCAGGAATGACTTAGGTGTAAATGTTAGCCTTCAAGTTGAACAAGCGGCTTTAATTAGAGATATGATTTATGAAAGAGAAGGTTGTTAGTTGTTCTTCTTCTCGCTAGTTTCTTGTTTTTATTATTCTTCTTTACAAAATTTCTAACTTGTTGTCATATTCTCGCAGGAGATGAAAAAAGATATCTTGAAAGAATTGGGGAACTTGAAAATGAGAAGAATCAGCTCGCAAATACTCTTGCTGCTCGCAATAATAAATATTCACGATTGAAAGAGCAGTTTGACATTACCACCGCGAATTTCAATAGATCTCTCATTGTTGTTCGTAATGATTCCGTTAAGTTGGTCTGCAATGATCATGGAATTTCTCCTTCTATATATCCTGATATTGCAAAGGAAATCCCCGCAATAATCCCAAATCTTAACATCTCTGATAGCGAAGATGAGGATTCTGACGAGGATGAAAATAATAATGATAATGACGAAGGAGAAAAATCTGGTGGAGGAGAAGAATCTGATAAGAATGAAGATAGTGATGATAATGATGAAAGGGAGAAATCTGGCGATGAAGAGAAGTCTGATAAAGAGGATGGCGATGGATCTAGCTAGTTCTTCTTCTTCCTTCTATCTTCTTTGTATATTTATTTTCTTCTTTCTGTAACATTGTTGTGAGTTTCTCCAATTCTGTAAACTTCTTTTGCTTCTATCTGTATGAATTAAAAAAACAATTCTTTTTCTGCAAATTAATCAATCAATATAATTAATATCCTTTAATTATCTGTGCAAACATATCATTTAATAACCTCTATGCAATTTTATATGATGGATGAATAATAATTTCATTGTTCTTATGCATTCCCATACTTGCCTCTATTATTCATCTGCAATATGAAAAAATTGAATAGAGATTAGATATAAGCTTTAAATAAAATTTGCCTCTATGTTGGCGATGTTATCGCTAGCAACAACTGCGTAAAATCGCAATTCTCATAAAATATGCGAGTATTATCGCAGTAATCTTGCGGTCTTATTATGCCTTCCTAATTAAAGGTCTTACTATGCCACACCTTTTTTCTGCGACAAAATCGCAGGACGTCGTTACATTTGCATGTATTGACCCATTGATCTTGCCTTATCTTTATTTTTTGATTGTATTGCGACAATATGACAAGTCTAAGTTCCCTCGCGAGATCAAAGCCTCATGACATTGCCGTCTTGCGATGAAATCGCAGGACGTCTTTACACTTTCATGTAAAAACCCATTGATCTCATCTTAACATTTCTCTTGTGGCTTGTTGCCTCTGTATAATTTACGTCACGCGACAATATGACATGCCTAAATGTTCTTGCGATCTTAAAGCCCCATGACATTGCCGTCTTAAGACACTTATCAGCTCCCTAATGGAGGGTGCCGCCCTTATCTCCCCCTGGTTGCCCCTTCAAGGAGGGCACATCGGCCATACAAGACTAGCTCCTCCCATCCAGATTTACCAACAACCAGCTGTTTTCGCAGCCTCTTATCCTTTATGCCTATATGGCTTATAGTTACAAGACTGCACCCTAAGTGGGGTTTTCTTCAGGCCAAGTGCATCATAGCCAAGACTTACCAAGAATGGCAAGGGAGTTTCGTACGCCCCGGGCACTCTTGGCTCAACCGTGTACCTCGGCGCCTTGGTCATACTTTGCACTTCTTGGAAGAGATTCTCGGTCATCCAACCAGGGTATAACCTTATATAGTTGGAAATCCAAGATCTCTCTCCCGGATAGGTTTTCTTTAACCCCAACATCTGCATGATTCAGGTTCCAGTAGCGGTATAACCTTATCACTGAGTCATGTCAAGAGATACCCCCTCATATGACGTGCTATTAGGTCTTATATTTGCCTCTTGTAAAATTTTATTCGCGAACTAAGGTGCACGCCATAAAGGTTCGTCCCATTCTATTAATCTCTGCGAAATTTTATTCGCGCTTCTCGCGAGTATTGTAACTCTGATAAAATTTCATAACTTTGATCTTCTTTCTTTTTGTAAAATCTTGCAATTCTTTCAAGCAGAATACTCTGTTCAATTACATACTCTTCAAACAAATCATTCATAGAGTTCTCTAAAGTTCATCACTTTACCTCTCTACTTATTATTCTTTGGTTCTGCTTTTCTGCTACGTTTTGTTGTTTCTTCATCCGCGAGACGCTCGCCATCAATTCCCTCCTTCCGCTCTATCGTATCAATCATTAACTTTTCACATCTCTGTTGTTGTTTGATTTTGTATTTCCAATTGCTATTCTTCTCAGCTCTTTCCTCGCAAGACTTCATATCAATTTCATAACACTTCTTGCTTTCTCCCCAATCTCCTTTAATTACTCCAACACCATTAGGATGAGGAAATTTAACACACTGGTGGAAAGTAGATGCTACACCTAATATTCCGTGTAGCCAAGGTCGACCAATCAGAGCATTGTAAGGTGATTCAATGTCAACAACACAGAACATGATCTTGGAAGTTATCCCTTTCAAGGGAATCCGCATCTCAATTTCCCCTTTTGGTTTATTGGCAGTACCATTAAAACCATAGATTTTATATGTTGAGAGAATTAGATCTTTATCTCCTCTACCCATTGTTTTATAGGTATGATAAAATAGTATGTCAACAGAGCTTCCTGTGTCTATTAGAACTCTATTGATAGCCCAAGAATCTTCATTTTCATCACCATTTTCTTCATCTTCTTCCTCCATTTGCTTTGGGTTTATCTCTAGTCTTACTACCAACGGGTTATCATGCTGCTCGCCAGGTTCTGGTATTTCTTGTGCACTGAAAGATATAGTTTGCTTTTGCCATTCTTCTAATGGCGAGGCTCTAGCTATATTCATTATCTCTCTTCCATCTGTGTCTCTCGCGAAGACTTTGCCTAGAACATTATCATGGAAATCCTCTATTGTTCTATGTGAATGTACAATGGAATTACAAAACAAATTCTTTGCTTTAGCTCCAACTTCTATTACGAATGATTCGGCTCCTTTTACAGTATTTACCCTGCGAATTTCTGGTGCTGGAGGCAATCGCTGAGATTGTGGATGTCCTACTAAAAAGTGATTTAGCTTTCCTTGTTCAATCATCCTTAAAATTATTCTCTTTACATTCCTGCAGTCATTTACTGTGTGGCCATGAAAATGATGGTAAGGACAAAATTCTTGACTGCGATTATTAGGATGTGGTTATTTTCCCATGTTCCATGGAGATGGTATATTTTCCATTAAAATGATAGCTTCCCAAATTTTTTCTATACTAGCATTGAGAGGAGGCATCTTAATTTCTTCCCATATGATCTTTTGATTCCCTTGACTTCTGAAATTGTTTTGCCTATGTCCACCATAAGTTTCTTGCGGCTGATCAAGCCTTTGAATCTTATTATTTACACCACGATTGTAATAATTCTTCTCCCTTTCATACTCTTCTTGATCTCTACTTCCCATAGCTACCAACTTTTCCTAATTATCAGTATCTACGTTCTCTTGTTGCACTTCCGAGCTTCTCGCCACATTGTTTATCATTTTAGGAAGTAAACTCCCATTTGCTGCTCCGGAATTGGTGTTCGCGATGGGATATGATTCCATCTCATTTTGTTTCTCCTCCAAAGCAATGTATTCTTCATGTAGTTCTCGTAGTTCAGTCATAGTGATTGTATTCTTGACTCTGAAAATTTGTATGTACAGTAGATTGGTCGCGAACATTGCATTAATAAAAAACAAGATAAGATATCTCTCGTCAACTCTTCCTGCCATCTCACTGCACATTGTCTTCCATCTTATGGTTAAATGTTTCAGACTCTCGCCAACCCTCTGTTTTAACCCAAACACATCTTCAATACCTGGTCGTGATGAATTGTTGCTAATGTAAGCTCCTAGAAATGTAGCTTGTAAATGATCAAAAGAAGTTATGGTGTTTTTTGGAAATCCCTCAAACCATTTTAATGCCTCGCCAGTTAAGCTAGACGCAAAATATTTGCATATTACAGCATCATGGTTTTCCCATTGTAGAATACATCTAACATAAGCCTTGACGTGTTGAACATCACAAGTAGTCCCATCAAAGATGCTGGTTAATGCTGGTAAGTTGCATTTTGGAGGTATTCCTCTTAATTGTACTTCTTGAGTAAATGGAGTTCTCGCAGCTTCTTCAATAACTTCATCGAGCTGCCTTCTTCCTCCTTCTCTTCTATTGATTATTATTCCTCGCATTTCTGCTAATTCTCTCAATATTTGATCATTCTCAGTTGAGTTTTGCTCCATTGGCCTTTTTAATGCAGCTTCCCTTCTTCTGTGCTCTTGCCTTTCTTGTCTTGCGAGATTTTGTGTGTCTTCTTCTTCATTGTCATCCCATCTTTCTCTGCGATTTTCTATTTCACCCTCCTCTTGAAATCACAGTTGTCTACTTTCTTCTCTGCTGATTTCTTCATTTCTCCTCATTTCTCTTCGCTGCCTTTCTAATCTCCTCTGTATTCTATCATACTCCTCTTGAATATTATCATTGTAGCGATTTTGTGTACGTCTCCTTTCTCGATTTTCATGGTTATTTTGTCGTACTGCCTCTCGGAATTCTTGGTCTTCTATTTCTGCCCTTAATCTTTCTCTCTCGCAAGCCAGGCGTGCTTGTTCGGCGTAATGTCTCTCAATTTCTTCTTCAATTATTCTTTGATTCCTTTGATTCTCTCGCCCATGTAATATCCTCCTACCTTCTTCTGGATTTTCTTCTTCATTTTGGTTGTTTCTTCCTCCTTGATTTCTATTGTTGCGTCTATTATCCAATGCTTCGCCATGCGGATTATAGCGATCTCTAATTATCTCTTCTTCTCTATGACGTTGTTCTCCATTTAAATTTTGCACTTCTTCTCTAACATTTCTCATTGGGGAATTTTGCCTTGGTTCTTCTCTGAGTGATCTTGAATTTGATCTAACAGTACTTCTTGATCTCCTTCTTTGTAACCTCAAATTCTCCATTCTTAGCTCATGATTTTGTCTTGTTAAATTCGCACGCTCTTCTGCCTCTAATCTTCTTTCTTCTTGTATTATTTATCTCAAATCATCTACTATTTTATTTTCACGTCCTTCATGAATTAATCCTCCACCTATTTCTTAATTTATTTCTCCTTCTTCATTTCTTAATTGTCGATTTTCTGCTTCTTCCATGGAATCCGACCTCCAAGTATGCATACTCACTCTATCATAATCCACATTCCTATCTCGTGTTTGTGCTTGTTGATTCGGCTGTTGAATTGAACTTTCTACTTCATTTCTTATTGTATTTCTTCCTGATCTTATCCTTAAAGATTCTTCTAATTCACCTGTTCCCTCTCCTGCAAGTCTTTTACTTCTCCTCACAGTTGTCGGTGGTTCTGATGTATTTTTTATTCTTCTAGCCATTTCTTCAACCCTAACAATTTCTTCAAATCTTCAAGTTGTAATTAGAGATTTCTTAGCTTGATTCTCCGTGTTTCTGGGCGCCAAAATGTAGTTGCAGGAATTCCTACACTACACCCCTGATAAGAATCTACAGAAATTGAATTATGTTTGAGAATGAATTACAACACTTTTTTATTATTTTAACTTTTAGAATTCTTTACAAAAGACATAAGAACTCAGAAGTACAAATTTCTTTCTAGAGTTTCTCTCTCCTCAAAATCTTATCAACTCTCCAAAAGACATCATCTTTTTCTGAACCTAATGAACCCTTTATATAGGGTTTTACATAGTGGATGACAGCTAAGTTTTCCTTGTTTTTCGAATTTACTTTGCGATCTCATCGCGATTGCTATAATATTCTCTCTCGCAAAATTGATAACCATCGCGGGATAAATATACTCTCTTTGTATTTCTTCTATCTTCAGCTTCTTTTGGATTCTTCTGTGACGCTCGCGAAATGTTGTTAAAGAATCTTTCGTGATGCTCGCAAAAGTGTTGTTAATATCGCAGAAATAGTGTTGTAGCGATATCCTGGTCCTACATTGTCTTAAGAGAAAGAGCCAAAAGGATTCTGAGTTTTATCATTATGATTTTACTCCTAATTCTGGCCACAAATGTCAACCAAATAAGCTGCATGAGAAATTTTCTGCTTTCTACACCACCTGATTTCAGGATTGGCATCACCCCATTTGTATATAACTTTAAATGGGGCAAGTAACAGGTTGACTTTGTGTATGTATTCTTTTTCTTTTGTGATAAAAGCTTTTCAAAAGATGTTCCATGTATTCCTTCTTGAATACTGGTTTTTCCAGTACGTGTACCTCTAAAAATCCAACTTTCCTTTTGTGGGTCGCGGTTCGTGTAAGGTTCCAAGCCCATCTGTGGGTATAAAAGAAGTACGGGTATGCATACCTTTCTTCCTCCTTTATCAGTCTGCGTACGTGAACTTTTAGGGTTCATGTACTTTCTCCATTAAAGCTTGTTGGAGAACAATTTGTGAAGGGATTTCTCAAGATAAAAGTCAAGTAAGTAACCTCTTACCCACTCCCTTATTTCCTTCTAGAATGATGAAGAATGTTAAGGGTTCAAAAGTTTTTTCAAATAACCCAGGTTCTTCATCCTCTTCTATGGATCTTCCTATTGAACAAAATTATATTAGGATTAGATTTGTGAATGAATCCCGTGGCAAGGTTTTTGAAAAGATTTTTATACTGGGTTTATTCTTGAAAAGAAATTGGATGATGTTAGTGGGTATAAGGATGATTTATATTGCTTTGGAAAATTCAAGATTGGAAACATCTTTGATGGTCTTGGTGAAGGTTTTAATACTCTTACTAAAATTTTCTATGCCAACATTCATGATGTTGTTCTTGAAGACATGGAATTCAAGACCATGGTCAATAGATAAAGGATTCTAGTTAATAGAGAATTGATTTCAAAGATTATTAGAATCCCTTTGGGTAATTTTCGCCTTCCTAGACCAAGCGATGAAAGACCTTCTTATGAAACTATCTTTGTGGTAAAAGGGTTGTATGGAACTGTTTATGGGTGAAAACTATTCCTGCTAATTTTGGTAATTTGGGGTGTGGATGAGGAATGAATCTAAACCTAAAACAAATGCACTGCGTGGTGAGTGCTTGTAGAATCGAGAGATAAATCTTTGCAAGTCTTGCCTAAACCAAGAAATGGACGTTCCATACTTGTTTCAGTTACAAAGTGAAGGAGATGGGGTTGATCTTAGGGAGGGAAGCGAAGAAGGTGTTGAGAATGTGAAGGTGTTGGCTATGCAGGACTTGTATCAGAAAGCTGAACTAGCTTGCAGGATGTAAGCTATCAGTTCCGGTGTTTGAATACGATTGTATCAACACTTGCTTTTGTTGTCTGGACTTGTGTTGTTGTTGAAAATAGGTCGGAGAACCTATTTATACAAGTCCTTTAGCCTAACCTTCGTATCTCGTGGGAAATGGAGAAAGTGGAGTGATGGAGTAGTGGAGTAGTGTGTTGGTGTCACACGACCAGGCTTGCTCACTTCTCCCATCATCACTAACCGTCCATGACTTCCTGACACGTTCTTGTGATGGCGCATTGTGCGCTGCATGCTGTAAACCTCCAGACCAATACCCCAGTATGTATCCCCCAGTTTGTGACATGATTGATGTCTCGAATGTTTTTGGAAAACATGTTGCATGTTGTTGTGGCTTGGAAATTCAGGCTCGGGAAACTTGCTAGCTTGGTGACCTTCGACGGTCGAGATTTTGCATCTTGAGAGGAGGGGCAACCGTTGATTGTTGCACTAGAAACCCTAATTAGCGCCCCTTACTAGAATCGTTGTAGAATTCTAGTACGGACTCGTATTTTGATGGTCCGCCCCTCCATTCCATACGGAAAAGAATTTCCTATCTCCCAACGCGGGAGTATTTAGGTTTTAAGCTCGTTCGGGAGGATAAAACAGCCCGAAAGAAAAACCCAGGAAGGAAATTGATACTTGTGAAGTATCGTGTGTATACTATGCAGGTACTGCATTGAGTATATCCAGCATGGTTTGGAAGTTGCGCATGCAAACCCTTCCTTGACCGACCACATGGTGTGGTAGAGTGGTGGATGGTGATCACTATGACCCCGCACTGACTAGTTAACTCCTGACCAGGGCTATATAACCGAGCTGGTGAAGTTGGACGGATGAGATGATCTTTAAGACATTCATCTGCGACACTTTGTGGAATTAGGGTTTCGAAGGAGGTGCGCAAGCACTACTCTTCACCCTGACCGAAACCAGACTTAGGGAACTATCCTGGACTGGCCGATCATACTTGTGTGTAGAAGGCGTGGTGGTGTAGGCGCTTATACCTACCGTCCCATAAAAACGTGATCCGGGCCACCCAATTCGTCCGGCGAAGTTGAGTGGTCGAGATCGAATTGAAATAGAAGATTAGTGCCGCAAAAGCCGTATCCCATACCAACTTCGGGCGGGCGTTCCAAAACGACCAGGCTTGGCCGGTCTTGGTCGACTGCTCCAACGTTTAGGTGGTAGGCTGGTGTTCACGCCTATGTCTTACCGTCCCATGAAAACGCGATCTAAGCCACCCAATTCGTCCGGAGAAATCGAGTGGTTGAGATTAATTTGCAGCTTGGGAGGTGCAACCACGCATTTTGGAGCGGACGATTTGGGGATAGCCAGGCATGGAATACCTTGGTCGATTAGGTGAGGGGATAGACGGGTCCACGGTGGTCATGTTGACATGACCGGACCTGCTTTGATCTAATCTCGGACCCTCCATTCGTGCCGGAGAAGATGGACGCTCGTGATTCAAAACCCTAATTTTTGGGTTTCAAAGCCGTGCGTCATGCTCCATTCAGGCGCACGATTTGGAATGACCAACCATGGTTGGTCCTGACCGATTAGTCAGGTATGTAGGCGGGCCTGCGGTGATTGTATTGACATACTCCGTTCCCTTTGAATCTACATCTGCACCCTCCATCTATACCTGCGAAGATGGATGGTTGAAGCTATTTTGCGACACATGTAATGTGTCGCAAACCCTAATTTAGGGTTTTCCATCTATACTGCTATGGTTTGGACGTTTTGGCAAGATAGGCCAAGGGAGGCCGACCATGTGGGTTCCGCGTTGGTTCGGCAGGTATTCCATACCTGCTTGGGGGTGATAGAATCGATCTGGGCCATCCAATCAGGCTGGTGGAGTTGGATGGTCGTGATCATATCCAGACTGATACGGTCAGTCTGGATGCTCAACCGGGCTAGTATAACATACCGACAGGGCCTCAATCGGGCTAGTATAACACACCGAGAGTTCAGCCTGTACGGGTATTTCGTACATGGTTTCATTGCAATGCTTGGAGGTTCGCGTTGCTCCTCTAAGAGCAACACTCAGTCGTCATGCCGCACTGATAATGAGTACATGAAATACAAGGCTGTTGCGCATTAATTAATAATGCTGGAAATTCACAGGGTATATGGGATTTTTGCTACATGCTCCAACCTGGATGAATTTCGTGTATTTTATTCACAGAATGGGATTGTTGCCACATGCTCCATTCTTGGTGAATTGATAAAGTGAAGGAGTATCCATCACTTGTTAATGGCCTTATCTCTTACAAGATGTTGGCGCATATTTTTTAGGTTTTACAATCTTAACCTTAAACAAAAATCCACCATCAACAGGAACGGAAGAAAATTTCCTATAAATCAACTAGATTTTCCTCTAAAGTCTTTTGGAAAATTGGGAATTTCTAACCTTTGTCCTTCTACGGTTGAGAATTCTCATTGGAGTCGAGAGTTTACGGAATTAGTCTATTACCTTGTGATGGATACCAAAGGTCTCGACATTTGTGGATTCATTATTTTGCAAATGTTAGATATGATGTCCGTTGACAAGAAGTTAAGCTTCCCATGCTTAATTGAGCGCATTTGTCACAACTTCTCCATTGAGCCAATTGGGAACTCCATTGGAACACCCAAGCTAGTTCGACCGTGTACCTTCCGCCGAATGAGGGAATATGAATGCAAGAGACAAAGGTGTGACACAATTGATGGATCGAGTGATTCTTCTAGGAAGCTTCTTCGCCAAATTTAAAAAGGTGTTTGTAAGTTGAATACCAAAGTAAATTGTGTTCAAGAACAATTACTTGTGATTGCTACCAAGTATCCCGATGTTAGATAAGACATGGACAAGGTTTGTTTCACCTTCATGACCTCCGAAGATGAAGATGATGAGTAGTTTCTCTTGCTTCTTTATATTGGTGCTGAAATTCCCTTTTCTTTTTGTCTAGAAAGTCTTCTTATGAGAATTTTGTTCTTGTGTTAGGAAGAATAACTAGATTTTGGAATAGCCATTATTGTGATTACACATAGCTATGTCCAACGTTTTCATCTTCATGTTTTTAGGTTTATTGGTTTAAATTCTAAAATTGTTTGGAAGATGATTTTTGCAGTATTAATCTTTATGATTTCATATATTGCAATATTGTTATGGGATATATGTGTTTACGTCCGTGAACTTGATTGTCCCATACCTTGTCAAAAGTAAAGTCGTTCATGAGTTTATATGCATATATTGATAAAAGAATGAATTACTAACTTTTGACAAATGCAAAAGTTAAGCCTATTATGTCAATCTTTGATGGAAGATAGGTTAAAATCTTTTGTTTTTCAAGGATTATGTCTATTATATGTCATTGTGAAAATGGTGATGGAAAATAGAATGAATCCTTGTGTATTCCACAGTAATTGATCTTCCCTGATCCATATTTTGTGTATTACTGTAAGACTCTGTAATGTGTCTTATGTTGAGCACTAAACAACCAAAGTTGATTATTTTTATGATTAGCTATGTTGTTTTTCCGTAAGGTACTTTATGTCGAGCATATTGAACTAAATTAATTATCTTGTTTGGTTATTTATTTATGATTCCATAAGTTTTCTTATGTCGAGTATGAACGGTTAAATTGATTACTTTTGTGATTAGTTTAGTTGTTTATTCTGATTAGATTAATTATGGGTTCTCTTGTGATTAATCTAGTTGAGCATTTTTTAAGTCTCCATAAGTTTACTTGTGTTGAACATATTTAGTTAAATTAATCATGGATTCTATTACGGTTAATTTAATTGAATATTTTTGGATTCAAATTCATATTTGTATGTGATTTGTTATGTCCAAAGAAATCCTTATTTTCTTTTGAAATTAAGGTCGCTCTTGTTGTTCCTTCGGGAATGACATATTATGAGGGAGAGTTCTTAATTGAACTTGTGCTTAATTGCCAAATCTTTGTGGGGAGTGCGGCTGTGGAATATTATAGGGGTTATCTTGTATCGTTATAGACTCATTGATGAATGCATTTAGCTTCGGCTTTATGATTGCATCTAAATAAGATGATATACGCTTACTCTTGGTCATGAAATGTCTCATTTGGAAATTTCATTAGGATCCCGTTCTTGTAAATTTGCCAATTTTATTGACAAAAAGGGAGAGAATTAATTAATATGTAGTTCATAGTACAAATACATATGGTTTTCGGATCATTATGTAAGGGGGAGTGGTTTCCATGTGAGATGGAGTATTAACTAAGGGAGAGTGACATATCACCATAGTATTGTTGTTAAAGTTGTGATGCAATTGGATTTTGACGTTGTGTAATGCTATTATGACACTGTATAACAATGATTGAAAACTCTTATTTTCTCGTTGTTATAGCTATGGATTTTCAACAACGATGATGCTGAACTAACAACCTTTGGGATCATTGGAGTACTTGGAAGTGATGAAGATTTCGAGTAATGTTGAAGATTAGACATGTGGAATAGGAGCTACAAAGTTTATTTATATATTTTTTGTATTCCATATGTATTGATAGTTTTGTCACTAAAATTGACAAAGGGGGAGATTGTTAGAGTATTTCTCGGTCGAACTCGCATGCGTTGCTATCTCATAAATGTTTTTCAATGTTAGTGATCAAAACTATAAGTCTTGATTCCTAGTCCACTATAGCTAAGGTCCCGGACTAGGATAAAAAAGTGTAGTTGAGCTAAAGAACTCCATGGCTATCATCATACAAGACGAAGGACTACTTAAGGAACTGGTGGATCTTCATCGACTAAAAGGTATGTGGAGAATTAAACTTATCTATCACTCAAAAGTATATTTATCTCCTATCTTGAGATAAAAGTCGTTTTTCTATATAGACTTACATTATACACATTTGGTATTTCGAGCCGAGTTTACCTCGCCTATCTATTTCTCAAAATATGTTTTGGTAAATCTTTATCTTTAGCCATGTTCATATTTACCTAGTGACGAAAGTCATGTTAAGTTTCAATCACTTTAAAAATTGCTTTGACGAAAAATGGTTTGTGAATAACAACTATATAACATCCTCTGAGAATGTTTCAATGATTGAAATGAGAGTTTAGACTATATAACCATTAGAGATGTAGGACCAGAATATCGCTACAATTATGTTCATGCGGGATTAACAACACTTCTGCGAGCATCATCCCAAGCTCTTCAACAACACTTTGCGAGAGTCAGAGAATAATACAAAGAATGACCTAATAGACAACGACAACATAAAACATGAGAAAGATGTAAAGATTTTGTAGTTAGAGAGAATGCTCGCGAGCACAAGGCGGGAGATCGCGAGAGCAAGGAAGGAAATGAAGATTTTGTGGTTATAAAAGAGTCTCGCAATCACGATAGTAGATCTCGCGAGCACGACAAAAGAGTCTCGCGAGCACGACAAAAGAGTCTCGCGAGCATGATAGCAGATCTCGCGAGCATGATAGCAGATCTCGCGAGCACGACAAAAGAGTATCGCGAGCACGATAGCGGAGCATGCGAGGAGCATAGAAGAAATCCTAAAAAATGGGAAAGATGAGTTGAATGTGAGCTGTCACCTACTATGAAGATACCTATATAAAGAAAAGAGCAGGAGAGAGAAAGGAGGAAAGATAATTTTAGGAGAGAAATATTTTTGCAGAGAGATTTTTTAGAGAGAGAAAATATTTTTCTTTATCATCTTCTTCCCCAAAACTAGATTTAGAACTCCATTAATGGAGATTATCAATGTAAAATCAAATGTAAATTTTAACAATCATAGTGAAGAATCATGGATGTAGATCAAATTGATCGAACCATGTAAAAAATCTTGGTGTCTGTTTATAAATTTAGCAATTTTACTACCATTTTTATATGTAGATCTAGAAATTAATATCAAGATATGATAAGGGGTGTGTTGTAGGATTTCCTGTAACTACATTTTGGCGCTAGAAACAGGGACCTGCTATTTGATAGATTGAAGAAGTTCAAAGACATTAGCTACCGGGAGAGTTAGAATTTGTGGGATCTAAAAGTTTTGAGAGGAAAAGTGGAATTTTCAATGGAGAAATTGTGTCTTCAAGCAAACACCAACAACACAATGAAATAAAGTTAAAGAAAAAGACGAAGATGCAAAGCTACGTCAAAAGGATGAATTTCTACATCAACAGAGTCTACATCAACTATGAGTTTAAAAAGGACAAATCCCTTACTATTCTATCTTGTTTTATGCTTGATTATTTATATCCGTAATTTTGGGAAAATTTAATTTGATTATTAAGTTTTGCTCTTCACGAAACAAACGTCAGAAATAAGCTTTGTTTTTCATAGAAATTTGATTCTCAATTGTAATCTTACATCAAAACGAGTTCTGTTCAAAGATTTTCATCATCCAAATTTAATTTTCCAAACCAAAAAAAAAAATTTACAGAAAACGTATGAAAAAAATTTGGCCATGCGAATTTCAATTTTTTTAGATTGTGCGAATTGCTCGAATTTCAGAGCATCAAAAAATTTTGTTCTTTTTAGGTTATGTGATTTTAAAAATAAAATTGATGATTATCCTTGTTTTCAATTTTATGAAGTTGATATAAAACTTGCATTACTCATGGTGATTGCTCGCAGAGAATGAACTCTCGCAAGAAAGAAAGATAAAATTGCATGACTAGAAAAGAAAATAGAAAGGGACAAGGACAACTAAAAAGAATAAGTCATGTGAATCTCGCCACTCTTTCACAAGTTGAAGACAGTACAGTTGGTCAAACCCGAAGCGTACAAGTTTAAGGTCGCGGGATCGATTCTTCCTAACTGCGATATTTTCACATATTTTTGATGAAATACTAAGGACAAATAAAAGAACAAGTGATAAGTGTTATGCGAAGATATCGCAAAGAAATATTAGAACAGCTGGTTCAAGGTTTAAAGAACAAACAAGAGGTCACGGGTTCGAATTCGCAGAGATTCATATTTTTCATTTTCTTCTCATTTTTTATTGGCGAGTAAAAGAATAAGGAAAAAAGTTATGCGATAATCTTGCAAAGAGGTTCTTGAACAGATGGTCCAGAGAACAGTATGGGAGATTGTAGTCACAGGTTCGAATTTGCCTGCAAGCATAATTTTCTTCTTTTTACAGAGGGTGAAAAAATAGATAATCTCTCAGCATTATTTCATTATTTCGCAAGCAAGAGGCAGCACAGTTGGTAATCTGCGAATATTAATGAGTTCATGGTCGCGAGTTCAAGTCCCAACACATGCATATTTTTTTCGCGAAATCCTTGATAATTTCGCAGGTATATTTCACACAGAAGAGAGTTCATGATAATTTCGCAGAGAAATCTAGCAAGCAAGAGAACTAGCACAGTTGGTTGAGAGGCTTGAATGAAAGCAACAGATCGCTGGATCAATTCTTGCTTCTCGCAAGTTTGTTTTTGTTATGTGAAATTCGCAAGTCAACCTTTGATTATTTGGCAGATAAATTTCGCTTGAAAGAGAGAAAGCACAGTTGATTGGGAAGCATGAATGCAAGCAGCAGATCGCGGGATCAATTCTTGCTTCTCGCAAGTTTATTTTTAATATGCGAAATTTTTATATAATTGTCTCTCGAACAATTAAACTTTGCTTACATCGCAAGATCTTTGATTAATTCGCAAGAGAGGGCTAGCACAATTGGTTTGTTGCGATAAAATTCAAGAGGCAGGTCAAGGGTTCAAGTCTCATCTCTCTCTCTCTTCTTTTTGCTGCGAGACATTCAGACAACTCACATAAGAGCTAAGTACCCTTTCCTAGAACATTTTACTTACCACAAGTAAAGATTTTTGATTTAAATTAAAAAAAATGACACAATCGCAAGATTTCAAAGATTTTAAAAGAATTACAAAAGGTGAAATCATCGCAAAAAATTTATAGATCTCAAAAAATTTCAAAACATTTAAAAAAGCGAAATTATTGCAAAAATTTCAAAGATTTCAAAACATTTCAAAGATTTTTTATTTATTTTACAAAAAGCGATACAATCGCAAGACTTCAAAGATTTCAAGATTTCAACAAACCAAGAAAATTCGATTTATATATTTCTTTAGAATATTTCTTTTATAGAAAAATATTTTTGATTTAACAATGCGATACAATCGCAAGATTTCAAATAAGATTTCTAAGATTTCTCTAGAATATTACTTTTACAGAATAATATTTTTGATTTAACAACGCGATACAATCGCAAGATTTCAAAGAAGATTTCTAATATTTTAAAGATTATTTACTTCAAATATGATTATGAGAATGAAAGAAGAAATGACAGAAATGAAAGAATTGACAGAAATGAAAGAATGAAGAAACGCGAGAATATCGCGAGAAACGCGAATACAATTTCGCAGAGATTAATAGAATGGGACGAACCTTTATGGCGTGCACCCTAGTTCGCGAATAAAATTTCGCAAGAGGCAAATGTAAGACCTAATAGTGCGTCATATAAGGGGGTATCTCTTTACATGACTCAGGGATAAGCTTATACCACTGCTGGAACCTGAGTCATGCAGATTTTGAGGTTAAAGAAAACCTATCCAGGAGAGAGATCTTGGATTTCCAACTATATAAGGTTATACCCTGGTTGGACGACTGAGAATCTCTTCTAAGGAGTGCAAAGTATGACCAAGGCGCCGAGGTACATGGTTGAGTTAAGGGTGCCCGGGGCATACGAAACTACCCTGGCCATCCTTGGAAAGTCTTGACTATGATGCACTTGGCCTGAAGAAAACCCCACTTAGGGTGCAGTCTTGTAACTATAATCCATATAGGCATAAAGGACAAGAGGCTGCGAAAACAACTAGTTGTTGGCAAATCCGGATGGGAGGAGCTAGTCTTGTATGGCCGATGTGCCCTCCTTGAAGGGGAAACCATGGGGAAGATAAGGGCGGCACCCTCCATTAGGGAGCTGATAAGTGTCTAAAGACGGCAATGTCATGGGGATTTATGATCGCAAGAACATTTAGGCTTGTCATATTGTCGCGCGACGAAAATTATACAGTGGAAACACGCCATAAGATAAAAAAGATAAGATGAGATCAATGGGTTTTTACATGAAAGTGTAAAGACGTCATGCGATTTTATCGCAAGACGGCAATGTCATCAGATGTAGTTCTCGCAAGGGAGCTTAAACATATCATATTATCGCAGAGATGTTGAAAAAATGTGGATAAGGCAAGATAAATGGGTTTTTACATGCAAATGTGAAGATATCCTGCGATTTTGTCGCAGATAAAAAAGAAAAATTAGCAAAATAAGACCTTTAACTAGGAAGGCAAAATAAGACCAATAGAATAATCTCAAACATTAATTATTTTCTTTTAAGAATGCAGGAAAGATTTGTTCATCGCAAGAGAGATAGCAAGTACTATTTATAATCTCTCAGAAATACTATTCAGAATCTCTCAGAAGAATTGTTTAGAATTTCTCAGAAATATTATTCAGAGTCTCTCAAGAGGATTGTCTACAATCTCGCAGCACTATTCATCACATAACTATTCATCGTAGCATTATTCACGGCACTATTCACAATCTCGCGGTGATATTTTAGGAACACTATTCATGATTTCGCAGGGTTATTCATAAACTCGCAGATACATTTAGAATCTTCCAGACACATTCAGAAACTTGCAAACTCATCCAGCACCTCGCAAACTATTCAAGAACTTCACAAGAAATGTGATTATTTAGCAGAATATGATTATTTTATCGCATGAGGCAGAGGCAAAACAAGAATAAAGAAATAATTCGTTCATTTAACATTTTCTCAAGGATTCTACCTCCATAGATAAAGAACAGAGGCAACTATAGATTACCAAGAAAACATTTTATGTTCTTTATCTTCTCGGCAAGAATCATTTCCAAAATGGACAAGGATTTTCACCAAAAATGAAGTAATAATTTCGTATGAACAGAGGCAATACTTATGATTTTCATTCAAGGACGGATACTTCTTATATTCTGAGGATTGAGTACTTTTTATATTTCTTCAAGGATACTTCATACTTCGAATACTTCAAGAGTTAATACTTCTTATTTACTTAGCAAAGATATGGAACTTCACAAAAGAATAGAGGCAAGTACGTACTTTTCGAGTCTATTATTCTTTCGCTCGTTCCTTCATCAAAAAAGATCAAAGACTACTAAAACAACAGATTTTTTCTTAAAGATTACATTTAAAGCAATATTCAAGAAAAAAGAGGCAAGATGTAGGACCAGAATATCGCTACAACTATGTTCACGCGGGATTAACAACACTTCTGCGAGCATCATCGCAAGCTCTTCAACAACACTTTGCGAGAGTCAGGGAATAATACAAAGAATGACGTAATAGAAAACAACAACATAAAATATGAGAAAGATGTGAAGATTTTGTAGTTAGAGAGAATGATCGCGAGCACAAGGCGGGAGCTCGCGAGAGCAAGGCAGGAAATGAAGATTTTGTGGTTATAAAAGATTATCGCGAGCACGATAGCAGATCTCGTGAGCACGACAAAAGAGTCTCGCGAGTACGACAAAAGAGTCTCGCGAGCACGATAGCAGATCTCGCAAGCACGACAAAAGAGTCTCGCGAGCACGATAGAAGATCTCGCTAGCACGATAGTGGAGCCTACGAGGAGCATAGCATAAATCCTAAAAAATGGGAAAGATGAGTTGAATGTGAGCTGTCACCCACTATGAAGATACCTATATAAAGAAAAGAGCAGGAGAGAGAAAGGAGGAGAGATAATTTTAGGAGAGCGAAATATTTTTGCAGAGAGATTTTTTAGAGATAGAATGTATTTTTCTTTATCATCTTCTTCCCCAAAACTAGATTTAGAACTCCATTAATGGAGATTATCAATGTAAAATCAAATGTAAATTTTAACAATCATAATTAAGAATCATGGATGTTGATCAAATTGAACGAACCATGTAAAAAATCTTGGTGTCCGTTTATAATTTTAGCAATTTTACTACCATTTTTATATGTAGATCTAGAAATTAATATCAAGATATGATAAGGGGTGTGTTGTAGGATTTCCTGCAACTACAAGAGGATATAAGCATTGTTGTGGAAACACATGTATGTATAAGTCCTTATTCCTTGAAACGAAGTTTGCGAACTTTGTTGAGCAAGAGAACCGGAGAAGTGCGTGAGCTAATTCCGCGAACTAGTGGAAGTTCTCGACCCGAGAATTTATGCTGGAGTTTCTAAACTCTATCCGGGAACTTAAGTCCGCGAACTTGTGTAGGTTATGTCTAAAAACGATGTTTGTGAACTTATCTTTATAAACTAAGGAATGATATTGCTAACCGTGGCTATATAGTTCATGAAATGATTCGAGTGAATCAAATCATTTTTGCTTCAATTGTGTCTTGTGTAGTACATGAGATTTCCTTGCAATTGAACAACTCTCTAACTAGTTCATTTGAGTCATTTGAACCAGTTATGGTGAAGAAGAATATGGTTGATATTAAAGTTATCATATGGCTAACCATTTGGTTAACTATTGTTGAACCAACTAATATACAAGTTTGGGTACGGTTACACAAACCTAGAAACATGCATTTCATGTGTGTATAACAAGCTATGTTTTCGATCTAATAGTTGATAAATATTAGCTTGAACCTAATCAGGTTTTCATCTAACGGTGAATAATGAATGATTTGTTACCAAGCTAACATTGATTGCAAACCCTGATTTGAAAGCCTATATAAGGGAAAACTCTAGCAACTGGGAAACCTAATACCAACAAATTATGTGTGATACTTGTTGTACTAAGCTAGAGTCGATTCTCCTTTAAACTTTGGCTTCTTCTTCTAAACTAGGTTAGAGACTTAAATACTTCATTGGGATTGTGAATCCAGACCGATACTCCTTTTCTTGTAGTTGTGTGATCTGATCTTGTTGTTTCTATCGTACGAGTATCATTTTAATAATTGGCTTGAGATTTCTATCTCCGATAGGCAAGATACAAAAGTAGTCGCAAACATCTTCGTCTCATCATTTGTGATTCCACAATATCTTTTTTCGCCGCGTCGATTAAAGATTATTGTGAGGTGATTGATAATACTGAGTTGTTCTTCGGGAATATAAGTCTGGTTATCAATTGGTTCTTGTTCACTTTGATTTATCAAAAGACGGAACAAAACTCGTAGGTATATTCGTGGGAGACGGATTTATCTATTACCTTAAATTTTTCTGTGTGATACAGATTTGTTTATTAAAGTCTTCGACTTTGGGTCATAGAAACTCTTAGTTGTGGGTGTGATCAGCTAAGGGAATCAAGTACGTAGTATCCTGCTGGGATCAGAGACGTAGGAGCATAATTGTACCTTGGATCAGTGTGAGATTGATTGGGAGTTCCACTACAGTCCAGACCGAATTTAGTTTGGAGTATGTAGCGGCTTAATACAGTGTATGTTTAATCTTGACTAGGTCCCGGGGTTTTTCTGCATTTGCGGTTTCCTCGTTTACAAAATTCTAGTGTCTGTGTTATTTCTTTTACGCATTATATTTGTTATATAATTGAAATAATACAGGTTATGCGTTGTTCAATCAATAAAATATCCGACCTTTTGGTTGTTGATTTAAATTGATTGACACTTGGATATTGGTCTTTGGTACCATCCAAGTTTATCTATCTTGTATTTAAATTGAGACTCGCAGTTTGCTTGAGTAAGATTTAAATCGAGAGATAAAGATATAAACTCTTTGATGTACTTTTATCTAGATTGAGTCTGACTGGGTATTTGATTCTCTAGAAAGTATATTGGAGTTTGTCCATACAGATTACTAATCGAAATATTGGGTGTGGTTGTTAGACCCTCACTTTTTCAATCGTTAATCGTCGAATCAAATCATCGTCGATTATTCTCTATAAAAATGAAAGACAATGAATGTACGAAAGATAAAACCAAAAATGTCTATCGCGGTGACGATCCAAACATTGGACTGAATGCCCGTAATAAAGATATTTTCACTGAAGAACACGAAGAAGATGATGTCCCTGATGTAGGTGATTCTGAAACCCAAACTCTCAAGCAACTTCAAATGGCCCCGATTAGGTAAGATTCTACCATTTTTTTGGTTTCTATTGCTTTAAATCAACGAATCCACAATTGTTTTTTTTAGGGTTTTCGGTTATTACCCAGATTCGGTAGTTTAGTTATTGTTTAAAAATTCCAATTGTGGTCGAATTCTTCATTCCACAAGAACATTGGTCATATTCGGGTGCTAAAAATTTAGGTTTCCTACCGATTGCCTCTGTTTTTCATTATTGAACCCTAAATCGACCATAATCGGAAGTTAAATGTGTTTTTTCCTTCCGAATATACTAGGCTTTAGTATTTTCTGGACACAAACAGATGCATATTCGGTAAGTATTAGTTTTGTATGACTAACGATTGTCAACCCTAAATCAACCATAATCAGAAGTTAAATGTGTTTTTGCCTTCGAATATACTAGGCTTTAGGGAAGTACAAGTAATAGAGACGCGGTAATCAGATAATATGTTTTGTAATTTTCTTCCGATTGTTTAGGCTCGACCACTTTAGTAATTTCTGAACACAAAGTTATGCATATTCGGTATAAAGTAGTTTTGTACGACTTCCGATTATGTGTATTCGTAAGATTATGTTGAAATATATCTTTCGATTATTTATATTCGGCCGCTTATGTTTAACTCAAACTTACGATTATGGACCTATTATACTTTGTTTTGCTGTTTAGGGATAGACGAGGTAAAAAAACCGAAGACGCAATTGTCTCAGATAGTGCAAGGATGGAAAGGCATAAGAACTTGACAGCTAGTGCAAGGAGAGCTAGGACTGCTAAATCCACTTCAAGTGCTCAAGATGGAACTCAACAAGGCAGTTAATAAGGTGTTCAACTAACTTCCCCACAATCATAACCTGTTCAAGAAGTTGTAGAACCAAGTGCTCCACAATCACAAGATAAAATTAAACCTAATGTTCAACCATAAGCACCAAAAGATAGAGTACCAGAAGTAGGACAATCTAGTGTTGCGTAAGAAGAAGGAGAAGCCGAAAAGAAAAATCATCCTCGAAAGAAAGAGAAATACCTTGTCCCAAAAGAACTGAAAGTGAAGGATATTCCAGAAGGTGTAATCCTTGGGCTGCCGGAGGATAGAGGAAAATTGTTATTTGGATACAAAGACTCTTGGGACAAACAAATATATGAAACCGAGGTAATAATCGTATCCATTTTATTTACGTATTTTATTTTTCTTCGTAATAGTTTTAAGGGTTATAGGTTTAGGTAATTCTTTTTTTTATTAACTTGTTGTGTGTATAATAGTATCATTCCGATGCGGTTCGTTTACTCAAACCCACCGCCGCACCAACTAAAATGATGAAATGGCCTTTATCCGATGAATGTGAAAGGTTCAAGATAATTATTGCAAATTCGGGCTTGGATAATGCTGCCGAGAACTCTATGTTGGAACATGACCGGGTGGATATATCGTCATTTGTGGAGAGACTTTATCCCGAGACCGACACCTTCATTATGCCGTTTGGGGAGATGACGATTACCCTAGATGATGTTATTCAAATTCTCAGACTCCCTAAGCATGGCAAAGGTGTCAGGGCTGAGTACACAAGCAGTTGGAATGGGATAAACTTTTTGCTCTAACTAAGAAGTGTTTGGGTTGGGATGCAAAAACATCAAAAACTAAGTTCAATAGATGCATGAAGTATAGAACTAGACAGTTCAACATGAGTACTCTGATGGATATGCTCAAGCGCACCAACAAAAAAGAAGAGAAAGTAAATTTAACTGATGAGCAAGTGAACCGCGGACACCGCATATCTCCTATGTGTATTGGGATGTGTCATTTTCCCCAACACCAGTGGTAATCGGGTCGACGCTAACCTTTTAAAACTTCTGGATCCTCTCGATAAAGTGAATGAGTACTCTTGGGGCATAACATGCCATGCATGGTTGATGGAAGAGTTGAGAAAGGCGTCGAGGCTTGGAATTAGACAAGTGGCCGAGAACGTGAGTCTACTACAGGTATTTTTATTAACTCTACATATTTGGTTTTTTTATTTTATTTTTCTACCATTGAAGAATCAATTTCCTAGTACTTGAAAAAATGACAATATAGACATGGATCTACGACCACTTCCCTATCTTGGAATTGGCCATTGAAAACCCGGTGTGTGCGAAAAGTGACCCTAGAGGAAAAAAGTACGTCTTCGATGATAACCATTAATCTAGGACAAATGAGAAGCAGCTGATTCGTTTGAGGGAGATTTTGGACTCACTAAAAGCCCAAGAGGTATGCTTTGATCCATACAAGGAATACCTAGCTAATGGACATATCGCGGGTCGGTCCGATTTGGCCCTTTATTTTGGACCATTGTGGCACCCTACAGGATATGCGATGTATAATGCCTCAAGGGTGATGCAACAAAACAATTATGTACAAGGTATACCAAAGGAGCAAATCCATGGAAATTTCTCTTTGGATCTGTAACAATGCAAGTCTGATAAAGATTCTATCACGGTGTTTTAATCGGGAAAACCATCCTGTAAATGTCATTGGGATAGAAGGATGGTTTACTTGATAAACGGTGGAAGGCCAGCCAACCAAGGTTTTGAAAATGCTTCCAACAATATGGATTGGTACCAAAATGTTTCTCATTTTCGTGTAATCCGTGATCTTAAAGAAAATCCCGCAGCACCGTATAAGAGTATCCTCAAAGAGAAACCTCTCGGTTTTGATAAATTGGTACGTATTGTTTTCTTAATTTAGGTTAATATTATGGGTCAAAATCAGAGTAATAACTGTTTGATGGTATGTTATGTTTTAAAACAGATGAACAGGTTAAGAGGTTTGCCCAAATGGTGCACTAATTACATAAAGTCCGGAGAACCTGTGCCAATTAATAAGATAAAAGAGCACCAAGAGTTAATTGCTAACGTTGACAATGAAGAGTATGCATCTCAGTTCGGGGGAAAATTGAATAAGAAACCTATAAAGAAGGTGAACAAAAGAACTCGGGCGTCATATAGCACTCAAGTTGAAGGCTCAAATGATGAAACCAATGATGGTTCCGGTCCAAGTCGTGGAGGTCATAAAGTCAAAGCAAAGAGGAAAGACTAAACTCTTGATGTTGTGTTAACTTTATGGATAACTTTGTTTATGTTGGATTATATCGTTTTCAAAGTTTGTGTTGGTACATTATGTTTATGGTTTGTGAATGGTTTTATTGCTAACTTTATACATTTAATGATGACTCGCAAGCGAATCACATGCAGAGATATGAAACTGTTGAATTTTATACAGGCAATCGGAAGATTAGTTTATATACATAGCTTCAGATTCTGGGAATTTGCAAAAAAAATTGTCAGAATCGGGAGATATTTATATTATGTATCTATCGAATCTGGAGATTTTACAAAAAAAAAATCAGATTCGGAAGATTTTTAATTTCGTTGTCTACCGATTATTCTTTGTGAAGAAATAATTTTTGTTCTATAACCAAACAACACCATATTCGGTAACGAAGTTAACTTCTTAAACTTCCCATTATGATCACCGGTAGAGTTAGTTTATATTGTGCATACGATTATTCTATGTGAATAAAAATTTGTTTTCTGTATCCAAACAATACCATAATCGGGAACTAAGATTATTCCCTGGCTTCCGATTATAACACTCGAAAATCACTTGTGTTCTGTAACCAAACAACACCATATTCGGTAACGAAGTTATCTACCGAATATAACAGATTTCAAAATTCACCAGATGAAGGATTTATGAAAAATCTCTTTTTGGGGCAACCTATAAGCGTAAGGTTTTGTAACCTACTTTGCATCCGATTATGGGTACATCCAAAACACAAACCAAGTGGTCATGGTTGGCTCTGCACCCTCAAAACCTATGGTTGGCTACTTATAATCGGTAGTTTTACGAGTTGGATTATCTACCGAATATAGCAGATTTCAAAATTCACCAGATGAAGGATTCATGAAAAATCTCTTTTTGGGATAACCTATAATGGTAAGGTTTTGTAATCTACTTTGCCTCCGATTATGTACATCCAAAACATAAACCAAGTGGTCATGGTTGGCTCTGCACCCTCAAAACCTATGGTTGGCTACTTATATTCAGTAGTTTTACGAGTTGGATTATCTACCGAATATAGCAGGTTTCAAAATTCACCAGATAAAGGATTTATGAAAAATCTCTTTTGGGGCAACCTATAATCGTAAGGTTTTATAACCTACTTTGCCTCCGATTATAGGTACATCCAAAACACAAACCAAGTGGTCATGGTTGGCTCTGCACCCTCAAAACCTATGGTTGACTACTTATAATCGGTAGTTTTACAAGTTGGATTATCTACCGAATATAGCAGATTTCAAAATTCACCAGATGAAGGATTTATGAAAAATCCCTTTTTGGGGCAACCTATAATCGTAAGATTTTGTAACCTACTTTTCCTCTAATTATGGGTACATCCAAAATACAAACCAAGTGGTCATGGTTGGCTCTGCACCCTCAAAACCTATGGTTGGCTACTTATAATCGGTAATTTTACAAGTTGGCCAAATATAGCAGATTTCAAAATTCACCAGATGAAGGATTTATGAAAAATCTCTTTTTGGGGCAACCTATATAATCGTAAGGTTTTGTAACCTAATTTGCCTACAATTATGGGTACATCCAAAACACAAACCAAGTGGTTATGGTTGGCTCTGCACCCTCAAAACCTATGGAATTTGGTCAAGGTTGAATCTGGGTGGCTACTTATAATCGATAGTTTTACAAGCTGGATTATCTACCGATTATATAAGGGAATATTAGCCGAAATATCCACACACTAATCGGTAGCTAGTGATTCAATTTAACCTACCGATTGTTTGTTTACCTACCGATTAAGGTGCTGGCTACCGATTATGGAAGGGCATAGTTTCCATTTCGAAAAATCGGAGATAAGGGGTAGCTTAGATATACGGTTGGGTGACATTTTTGTGTCACCCCTAATTCTTTTGGAGTCGCTCCTAAAAATGACAGGAATATAATGACTACACACCTGTATTCGGGGCTTTTTTGTTTTTCTATCATTTGTTTCCATTTTGAATTAAAGTAAACATTCTTCATCTAACCAACATCGGGTAGGTTACAATATATAAAAAGCCTTTGAAGGTCAGATTACAAAAAGTTGGTGGGTAGCCTGGCAACAAGCTGGGCACCAACACCCTTTTGAATTGCTAAACCTATTCTATTAAAAAGAGTACCTCCTATCTTATGATTAACATCATGATTGGTGATACAATTCTTCAACCTCTTCAAGAGAATGATAGTATCTTCGCCCAACTCCCTAAAGTCGTAAAGGCTAAAACAGCAAACCCGTACCCGTTAGTGGAACACTTATCCAGGTATTTGATTCGTTTACGCGTTGTAGCTATCGAAATTTCCTGACCGGGTATAAAAGTACGCGCTCCCCCGCCAGTGAACGGTGAAACAACCGTAACATCAAAACAAACATCCTGTCCATTCTCCCAACCGTGAACAAGTATATCAGCCGGTCTCAAGGGCGTATTGTTGTATGATAATAATCCAAGATCTACCTCTTTCCTCACATGTACGCCAGCCTTGTAACAAATATCAGCGAAAACATCCCTTGCGAGGTCATGGCGGAATTTGTTTCCAACATCATTAGCGCAATGCACAGCATGATCTCCGAAAATATCCATATTTTTGTTGCAACTTGAGCATGTACTATCTTCCCCGAAAATAGGTATTCCCAATTTATAACTTAACACCGACCTAAATTGCCTCGGTCCTATACTTTGATTTAAACCAGAAATGGGAATCGCCTTAAGGAAATCCAACGCATGTGGCATCCTGTTGCTTTGCCATAAAACTGAATCTCTACTGGACATATAGTACTGCGACGGAATCCGCTTCTTCACAACATCAAAATATAACACTGCCAACGAACGCATTGGATGTGGGGCAATATTATTAATGTTGAAGGTAGAAGAAGGAAATCCACATACCTCTAGGAAATTTGTCAAGGCTTGCTTGAAGCACTTGCTAGTCACCTCCTCAGGGGAAACATTTAGCATGGTCCGTTGTAAGCCCCTAGTCTGGAAACAAGAAGCGATGTAACAATACTGGCTAGTATCTTCCATTGTGTATACACCGAGACCCCCATCTTTCATTGGCAAGGTGGAGAGACGTTGTTGCAGTGGTCCGAATCCAGCGCCATCCCCCGTGACAATATGTCTCAAAAAAGCATCAAACGTTGATCAAACAAGGATTTAGCTTGAAGAAGTACCAAGGGGCTGGCAGTCCTCATAGCAAAATATAATCTTGACACCCCAGGCGCAACTGCTGTAACAGAAGAAGCTCACTTTGAGGATCTTGCAGTTTCTTCACACTTTCCATTAGATAAATTGTTTTGTCAACTCTAGCTTGTATTATGTCGCTGCTAAAGTTAAGATCTAGGCTAACCGAGCCGCCCAGCAGTTTCACCCCTCTAGAAGGTCTACCAATGCCCGTTGGAAAAACGTTATCGGCTAAACTCCTAGGGTCAACAACAGGCCAGAAAATATCAGTCTTCTTGATATTAAGATGAAGACCTCTGCTGTCGCCTTCTGACTGAATAATGCTTAAAGCCTTTGACACCTCCAGCGTATCCCCTACCAAAGTGCCATCATCCAATTACCACGCTTGTAGGTCAAGCTTGCATTGCGAAGTAATCATACAGACCATCGGATGTAAAGCTAGAGCAAATAATAAGGGTCCCAAAGGATCACCTTGCTGAACCCCCTTTGCCGAAGATAAATTGAAATCGTTATAATAAAGCCTTGCGGGCTTAGCATAACAAAACTCTACCCACCTCGCGATACCTGGGAATTTGCTCCGCACCTCCTTGATGAGAGTGCACCTGTCAACTAAATTAAAGGCGTTCGTGAAATCAACTAACAACATGGTCATATTCCCCTGCCTCCCTTTCGACTCGAGTAACCTATTGGCCGAGTGCAGAATTGCTTCTCCTCCGCCGGGGATACCCACTCCGAATTGATGATTACCCAAGTAGACCGCCATTTTGAATTGAGTTGCTTTTTTCTTTGTTCTTTCTTTCTCCATTGCCGGCTCGTGCTGAGCATTTCTTTTTCTTTTCCGTATTACCTTTTTAGTTATGATGGATTTCTTTCCTGCCTACTGGGTTTCTTTGAGTTTTTTTGATGGCTTTAATTTCCTTCTTCATTGTTGATTTGCGCCTACATTTCACTTTACCTTTCTCTATGGATGACTTCATTCTTCCGGTCTTCTTTCTTGATCTTTTTACTCGTGGAGGGGATCGTAGTGTTATGTTACCACCCATCGAAAGATGGATACTTATTTTACCCAAGTTTTCATTGTTCTCATTTGAAGCAGTGACAATCTTTTTTGTTTGATCATCTTGAGTTGATTTCAGAATATTATTTAACTCCCATAATACTCCAGTCAACAACTTCTTAATAAAGGCACTAGATATTTCGGTGCTTGTACCTTTCATGGATAAAGATAAGGCCATACGTGCCAAGTCACTATATATGAGATTAGATGACCCACTGTTGCCTTGAATTGGCTTCTTATGCTCTTCAATACCAACACCATTTTTCGCATCTATTGTCCAGCGACTTACAAAATATTGGAATGGGAGATCATACACTTTATGAGTGTGCAATATCTTCATAGAATGGACACATTGTTGGAAAATTTGGGTAAAAACAGAGGATGATAACACTAAAAGAAATTGTTGTTGTACTCAAAAGCTTTTAAGGCTCGGGTGATTTCTTTTAGACGATTATTTCTACCCTCCCAATATAAATTGGCGATTGCAACAGGTATGTGAAATAATGCCTTCAGGATACAATGAAAGCCCTACAACAGGAAATTGGATTCAAGGTTTGCACCCCTTGACCCAACCAAGAACACATGAGAGAGATTTCTGATGATGCTTTAGATGGAGAGAAAACAGGTTGAATTCATTCTCAAGAATGGGATAATTCCTTCACTACTTATAGGGTTATTCATGCCTATTGGAGATGCCTCTTTACTTCCAAAAGACACATAAGGTGTCTGTTGGGAATGGTTGTGTCCTTTATGAACCATCACACCTATTAGAGGTGTCCCTTCATCTCCAACTAACATCCATTGTGTTTATCCAACACAGAACACTTCCCCATCATAGTGACAAACCAAAAACGAAAACAGTTTTATTTTCTAAGTTATTGAAAATATCCAACACACATAACATTCCCATAAATCGAAAATGCTTACAGCTATATTGAACGGAATTGTCTGAAGAGTTAAACGTAACAGTACGAGCAAACGAAAATTTAAATGATGTTACCTTGTAGGTGTATATTGATCCATCCTGATCAATAATTTATAGAAACAAATCTGGAGTTTCCTTATATTCCTTTTGGAAGTAAGCAAACATTTTTGTTGTATAACGTTCTGCAGCTCGAACTTCAAGTGGCCAGTGACTATGCAAAGTTGTTGTTTTTTTTTCGTGCTTCTGAAATCTTGGATTTTTTCTTTATCATGGCGACTGCTAAGAACTTTTTCATATTCAACCACGAAATTCTTTAGCGATAAAGTTTTTTTAAAATACTTCTTCAAAAAATTGTCCATACCTTCGCTGCGCTGTGTAGTTGTCATACCAGCGCAAAAGTGTAATCGACCATATACTTGAGCCCATTTTTTTTTTCTTATATAAAGTTTGCAACCATTTATTCTCTGTCAGTTTGTATTTTTCAAGGAAGGATTTCCACATTGACTTGAATTCTTCCTCGGTTTCATTTTTCATATATACACCTCTTGAAATCTTTGGCAAAAAATTCAGAACTTGCAAATATATGGGAGAGATGTTTCGCAGCCAGTTGGAAAATATGCCAAAGACAAAGTCGATGATGAGTACCTGGGAACACTTGTTTAATTGCATTCATAATAGGCGTTGCTTGGTCGGTGAAAATTGTTTGCGGATGTTTCCCGTTCATTGCATTCAAAAATGTCTTGAACAACCACACAAATGAGTCTTGCTCTCGTCTAATAATAAAGCGCATCCAAAGAGAGTTGTTTGGTCATGATTATTTACCTCAACAAACGGTGCAAACGGTTTATCATATTCATTTGTTCCAAATGTTGTGTCAAACACCAACACATCACCAAAGAAACTGTAGTCCATCCTACATTTAGCATCGCTCCAGAAACAATTGCACAACTGACCAATCGCATCCATTTCAATTTCATAAAAGAAATATGGATTATCTTTTTGAATTTCTTGAAAGTACTCTAGCAAATGTTCAACATCACCTTTCCTTAAGACATCTTGTCGCCTTCTTCTTTGTATATAATTAATACAATCCATTTGAGTGAAGTTCAAATTTTTAGACCCTCCCGATTCAACACTCAAGTATGTAAAGATATTTTTTTGACTTATACCCGCATAGTGTATATTTTCAATTAATCTTGCTTAAGAACTCTCTATTTTCCGTTGTGATCTCAACAGATGCACTTGATCTGAACATGTAAGCACATGATTGTGTTTTTACAAAAATTCTACTATGGAGTATTTTGAATCATCACTTTGCAGTTTAATATACAACTTTGCCTCACAACCTGTTCTTGCGTGCAAGCGTTGTTTCAAAAGGAGATCCCCTTGGATGCTGTCGATACTTTCCTTCATTTGAACAGACTAAAATTCTTCTAGAAATAGTTTTATCTTTGCGGTGAGTATTTGAATCTTTTCGTATACTGAACCTGACGTTTCTAGCATAACGATTATAGTAATCATACGCTAATTCTTCTGAGTTAAATTTCATACCAATTTCTGGCACTTCTTTGTTAATACCATGTATCGGACCTTCATTTATTGAAAAATTATTTTCCATAGGAAACTTATCATGATTGTGTAGGGAGAGAGTTTCAAGAACCACCATCTCCTGATTCATGAAGAGAATAGTTGATTCAAGCAATATTACAAGCAAATTATATTCGACAATACATCTACTATCTAATAGATTCACTATAACATATTCACACGGACCATTCGCCAAATAGTTAACATCTAATAGATACGCTATAACATATGTACATGGATCATTCACCGAATAGTTAACAGTATGCTAGCTAATTGACAAGACCGGATGTAAAGAGTTCTAATATAAAACAATTCCATCAAATCAAATGGAGTAGTATGAGAAAAATTACCTGTTAAGGTTTTGAGAATATGAAATAGATATGAAATACAGAGTTTACAATTACCCAAGTACCTTCAATAATTCACAAGCAAAAGATGAATTTTTTGATCTAAATCAAACATAATACACATTTGGGTGTCGTTCAAAAGTCTAACAATATGATAGATTTCAGAAATTCCACGAACTTAGAGAGTTCTATTTTTTTCTGGCAGCAAAAACAATATATTCGCGCCAAAAGATAATATTGATCTTAATCCAGTGTGAATTGTGAATATTAGAGATATTGGGATTTTCTCAGAATACGGATGCTAAAAAGACGGCAGTCAAAAAAACAGAAAAAGCTAACCATGGTTATCCCCTGGTTTGGTGACGTCACAAACACCTTAAATAAGTGGACATGGGGCTGCTAGATCAAAGTTCCAAAGTTTGTCGAACGTTTTGGACAAGTTATTATGCTACCGATAGCTTGTCCATATAGTCGTTTTAGGAGTTTGAAAAAGATGACAAATTCTTACTCCTTTACTCATCTCATATTCTCACTTTTTCTCATTTTGGGAGGACCATAGAGTGGCAAAAGATGAAAAAGACTCGATGTTTCGTTTTCCTAGTGTTCTTTGTCATCTTTTTCTATGTCTTCCAACTCCTATCACACACTTTATATCATGTCAATGTCTTTTGGAGAAAAATAGAAATGCGCTCATCCCACTGATAAATCTACCTTTAGGTCACATGACAAGTGGTATGGTGAACTTTTTTTTTTTTTTTTTTTTTTTTTTGACACCTTTTTAAAACCTAACGTTTTTAGGGGTCACTCAAAAGGATTTAGGGGCCCATAATAAAACAAAATAGGGTCACCCAAACCTAAATTGAGTTTACCCCTTATCATTTTTTTGGTAATGGCAAAATTGTCCTTCAATAATCGGAAATTAAACATGAATTCGGTAGTTACTTTACATTTAGTTATTGTTAGAAAATTTATTTATTTTTCGGGAATTTTGGTTCTACCATAATCGGTAGATAAAAATCTATTTTATCTACCGATTATGGATGATGTTCTTGAATTTACACTAGCAGAAACATAATCGGTAGATAACTATCTATTTTAACCTATTTTAGATTAAAATTGAGTACATTCGGAGGTTAAAGGAACACAATTTACAGCCGAATGTATATTGGCCCCAAAATGAGATTTTGCCAAAATCCTAAAATTTTCGAACTTTGGTACTACCATAATCGGTAGTAAACTGTGTTAATAAGTGATGCTTATTATCTACCGATTGTGTTCATGGACCCAAATTCAAAATTTCAAAACTTAATAAAATTTTGAAATTTTCTACGTTCACAATCGGTAGTTAATGGTGTTCATTATCTACCGACCGTGCTTAATTTTTAGTGCAGAAAAATTGAATTTTTTTGAATCAAGAATAATCGGTAGATAAAAATATATTTTATCTACCGATTATGGATGGTGTTCTTGGAATTACACTAGCAGAAACATAATCGGTAGATAATATAGATTTTTATCTACCGATTATGGTAGAAACAAAATTCGCGAAGAATTTTTTTTTTTTTTTTTTTTGCTAACAATAACTAAATGTAAAGTAACTACCGAATTCATGTTTAATTTCCGATTATTGAAGGGTAATTTTGCCATTACGAAAAAAAAGGATAAGGGGTGAACTCAATTTAGGTTTGGGTGACCCTATTTTGTTTTATTGTTGGCCCCTAAATCCTTTTGAGTGGCTCCAAAAAACGCTAGGTTTTTTAAATGAATTTTATATTTTTCAAATAAATAAATAAAATAGATACGATGGTGCATTTCGTGCGGTAGATAATTTAAGGGTATCAAAAATTTCAACACTTATTTACATCTACGATTCCATTTTATGATACTATTATACTCCCTCAGTCCCACTATTAAGTGACCTATTTGATTTTAGATTTTGTCCCACTAATAAGTGACATATATCACTAAACAAGGGGATATTTCCAAAATTATCCTCTTACTTAATTATAAAAACTATAAGAAATATGCATAATTTGATAGGCATGTTTATATTTGTTACGAAGGTGTTTTAAAATGCTTTTCAATGGTATGAAGTTTACGAACATCCGTGGAGTAGTTTGAGAGATAAATCATTTCTAAATTTCACTAGTTATTACCCATAAGAGTATAATTGTAAAAAATACTTAAAAATACTATTTTCCTTGCTTGCCTTAAAAATTGTGCAAACTTAAACTAGGTCACTTAATAGTGGGACGGAGGGAGTATAAATTATCGAAGAAAGAACAAGATATTTCTTTTCGAAAAATGGGTCATATGACCATATGCCCCTAAAGGATGGTAGCATTGGAATGCTAAACTTTGTGTCTGGGTGAAAAAGACATAGACCTAAAGAGACTGTCATACCCTCCAGCTATATTTTCAACTTCGGAAAAATCGTCAAAAAAAACATCTCTCTTCTCCTTCTTCTTCTTACGGTTACAAAAAAACCAGGCTCTTCTTATTCGTCGTCGTCGTCCCCATAACCACCACCATCACCAACTTCTTCTTCTTCTTATCCACCATCAACGTCGACATCAAGAATAATACAGTATTTCGAGAACTAAGAAATTCATAAACACCAACAACAGAGATGCCCTAATTTTTCTAAAATTCTCAATTCAAATCCGTAAAGATCAAATAGGCTGTTTATTCCGTGAAGATGAGCACCAAAGGACCTAAAACTTGTAAGCTTCTAACCCCTAATTTTTTTAATTTTTAATTTTTGATTTCTGAATTAGGAAATGGAACATTAGGTTATCAATTAGGTATTTATTTTGAAATTAGGTTATGTATCTTTTCTGAAATGAAACTTTGGGCGTATGAATTGGTTGATTATTAATTTTGTGAAAATACTGCATGATTAGATTGAACTTGGTTGAGACACACCTGGGTACGTCTTGGGTATTTTTGGCTATGTTTAGTTTTCATGTTGCAGTAAACTCAGATGCACCCAGGTGAATGTTGTTTTTTTTTTTTTTTTTTTTTGCCTTTGTTTGGTTTGCATATTGCACCTGAGTGTATCTTGAATAAATTTGGATATGGTTTGCATATTTCTCAATTTCGTTGCTAATATTTCCTATCTTGACGATGCTCATTATATCCCATATAACTAATTTGTTTGGAACTTGACGTGTAGCCCTATGATGTCAGTCACCTTGATAAAGTTTTAGTTCCAATCTTGTTTTGATCTTTTCGAATATGTAAAATTGTTGGAAGGTGATATTCAGATGCACCCAGGTGATTTTTTTTTTTTTTTTTTTTTGGCTTTGTTTGGTTTGCATACTGCACCTGGGTGTATCTTGAGTAAATTTGGATATGTTTGGCTTGGTTTTCATGTTGCACCTGGGTGTATCTTGAGTAAATTTGGATATATTTTGCTTAGTTTTCATGTTGCACGTGAGTGTATCTTGAGTAAATTTGGCTATTTGGTTTTGATCTTGGATACATTTTGTTGTTTTCTATTGTAGGAAGCAAAGGAAAGAGGAAGACTGCATAATTAAAAAAGAAGAACAAGCACGTTGTTAATGGAAGTAGATGTGAACAAGCTCAAAGTGGATCCTTACCCAGATGGATGTCCACAACAAGAACAAATGTACTTTTTTTAATTTATTTTTCATTAATTTATCTATCTATAATATCAATGAAATGTTCTTCAACTCAAAAGTGTGATGGTTTTGCAGTAGTGATGATTCCGGGATGTTTGTCCTTTATTTCATGGATTGGGTGATGAATACGGGCTTTGGATTTCTAAGACAATAAACTATAATGGAGAAGGTGAGGACAGAAAGGGTAGAAACTGTGTATGAAATTCTCCAAGATGAAGGAAGTTGCTGGAAGAGAGAAGACTAGTGATGTTGTTTTGTTAGGTTGTTAAGAAGTTTTCTTTATTGGAGTTCCTGTAAGAATTAAAAAAATCAGTTAATTGTGAAGAACCATGTTTTGAAATTGTCAAGTAAAATTATGGATTTTTTGGGAAGATAGTTTCTGATATTTAGCCCTTAAATGTTTAGTCTGTAAATCGTGAATCTTTCAGGTCTTTTCATTATGCACCCAGGTGTAACTTGCAGAAATATGCATTATGCACCCAGGTGCAACCTGCAGAAAGTATTTTAATGTCAGACTGTGTATTATGCACCCAGGTGTAACCTGCAGAAATATGCATTATGCATCCAGATGCAACCTTCAGAAAGCATTTTAATGTCAGACTGTGTATTATGCACCCTGGTGTAACCAGCGGAAATATGCATTATGCACCTAGGTGCAACTTGCAGAAAGAATTTTAATGTCAGATTGTGTATTATGCACCCAGGTGCAACTCATCAAATACAAATAATTCCCGACGAATAACCAACTTCCAGCATGTACAAAATAACTGGAAAAAACACACATAATACCTGAAGATATAGCATTGTATCAACTTGGAAATAACCAATTATTCTGGTAACCATAAAAACACTACAATAAAGTTTATATAAATGATTATAGCATTGTATCAAACAAAAATAAAGAACAAATAGAATATCAATCAATTACTCTAAAATGCAACCAGGTTGCAGAGAAAAAGATAAGAAAGGAAGAGATTTCTCTCAAGCAGGGGGGAGAAGACGAGGCTTCTTCACAGGAGGATGGGGACATGTGGTTCTATTGTTCCTGGCCTTAGTATGGCATTTACCGCACCGAATAGCTCTCGTGGAAATATAACCAATGTTAGGAATCCTTTTCTTCTGCCGCCTGCCCCTCACTACAAGAACATTAGTATATTGCAACACCCCATTCATGTGGAAAGAACCCATGTTTCATGTAGCAAAAACCTTTTGCCACATAATTTTTTTTGCCACACTTGTGGCAACAACTTGGGTGGCAAGAAATTATCGACACGCCTAAATAACACTGTAGCAATAGCTAGATTTTTTGCCACACCAAATGATGAGGCAATAACATAAGGCAAAAAGTTATTTTTTTATTTAATAATTATTTATTTTATTTGAAAAGTCTCTTGCCACACCAAACTGGTGCGGGAATAACGTGAGGCAAAAAAGTTTTATTCTTTTATTTTTTAATTATATATTTCTTTGAAAACTCTTTTACCACACCACGTGAGTGCAGTAAGAAAACACTTGCCTACCGCAAATCTTAGGAATCACTATAATCGTGTACAATTTGTACACAGTAAGCAAATTTTCATAAAAGCATTTCGTAGCTAAAAATTTAATTGAAAGAAAGAAATCGAAATATATATAATTAAGAGAAGTGTATGTTACAGAGTCAACCATTGGATCAAACTTTTACCATAAGAAATAAAAGTTAATTTACACAATTTTCCACTTTTAACATTAACCGCGCCACTCAGAAGTAAAGAAACTTTACACTTCAAACTAGACAGACTCCATATTAAAACCATCCCAGCTGTCTATTTCTCTGCCCGTTCCTGCTAAGCAAATAAAAACAAACACCAACAAGGAAAAAGAACTCAAGAAATGGCAGAATATCATCAATTCTAATAGAAGCTCGAGTTGTACGAGAAATATCATACAAACATGCAGATAAGTAACATACTAACATCCCGACAATTTTTACGTGTTAGTTAAGAGAGTGTTCCGATTCTATGAGGGTTCTGAACATGGGAGATTTGAGAAGTTTGGAGAGAACATTATTTACTATACTAGTTTACTAACTTTTCCGTAGATTTTGCTTATTTAATAAAGGCATGTTCAAGAATCTAATGTTTTTCTGCCACTATTGAAGCACCTCAAAGACTGCTTCCTCGTATAACTGTTGGGCTATACATATGTTAAACAACAGTAGCTATGTGGTGTTTGATGTCATCAATATTACAATCTACGTGTACAGCTCCATATAAGATAGATAATTGGATTTTTATGCATACTTTAAGCATTTCGATGCGAGATCAAATTCAAGATCAAGGAAGGGATACAATCAGTTTTCTATCTCTGCGATCTCAAATTCAAGATCAAGGAAGAGATACAATTAGTTTTCGATTTCTACAGATGCTCCCCATGTCTAACAATTTTCTCCTCGTATCTTTAAGGTACTCCAAAGGTCTGTAAGATTGCTGCTAAGGTGTAATAGTTACTGTCCATGTATGCAAGGTTGTTCCCCATCTTGTTCCCTATATAATCACCGTGAAAAGTGACTGAAAAGACCAACTTACCTAAGCATCATTTCACATGACCTATATAAGTACCGTAAATTGCATTTAAAGATAGCTCTGAATCAAATAATAAATGATGCAACCAGTATTCACCGTATAAAACACTATTCTTATAAGAACAAATATCCCAGGAATGGCAAATAAGGCACTAGGTTTGTCTCACTACTAATGACAAGATTCATACATGGATGACAAAGCCAAGCAGCTAAATTGAATCATATCATAAAATGCAAACAATTTACTCTCAATCTTTTCATAAATATCAATGAACCACTCTAGAATTTTAATGAATCAGAGAAATCTCCAGACAGAATCTAAATCTGATTTTAGTGCTACAATAACAAGCATACACTAGAAAATATCAGACTTAGCACAACAAAAATAAATTTAAATTGACTCATCTAAACACAATCAAGTCAAAGGAAGTGTCTCAAATTTCCCAACAATTGCTTTATACATAGCCAGAGTACAACATATTCTCAATTGGATGTGAATAAGGTACAAAACCATAATTGAAATATTTTTCTCAAGAAAACTGCAGAAAAGAAGTGATTCCAGAATTTTTACGCAAGAATATTTGGAGTTCATCACGATGATTATGAAAATTGAAAGCCCATTTCAAACTAATGATGATAATTACTGAAACATAAATCTCCTCAGTGGTCGATCACTAAACCACAACAAAACAGAATAATGAAAACCCTATAGGAAGAAAATAGAGATTTAGAACTTACTCTTCTTCAATTATCTTCTTCAATTGCATCAAAGAAACCCTAAAAAACAAATAATCAACAACATAAAAACCCAAATTAAAAACAAAAACCATCTTGGAATTGAAATTTCAGAGACAGAGGGAGAGAGCTAGAGAGGTGAAAATTACCTGCTGTAAGTCTTTGGAGAGTATCGAAAACAAAAACCCCCAAATCAACTAGGGGTGATATGTAGATCTCTGTGGACAGATAGTAGTCCTACGTTAGAAGCAGTAAATTAGGGCATATACCTTCTGATGTTGGAAGGAATAAATTAAGGCTTTCAGAGTGACGAGACTTTGGGAATAAGGCGATGAAGGTTTCAGTGGTATTTGAGAGGAAAGAGTCATTTTTTAGGGTTGTGAGAGAGTTTGTTATGCGAGAAGACTGGAAGTTTTTTTCTGCGAGAAGATACCAAAAGTTTGGGCATGCATGCGGATATCATGGAAATTACTTCATATTTTGAAGCGTGGAAATTAGTTATTCATTCTTAATTGTAAAGGGAAATTCGGTTTTCATGGAAAAAAAGAAATTAAAAAATAAAAAAATAAACATTTTTAGCTTCACTTATGTGGCAAGAATGTAAACTATTGGGGCACCATCGAATAACATGAAGAAAAATCTTATCTTTTGCCTCATCTACTCACAACAGTGGAAAAAGATCTTGTTTAATGCCACACCTATTATGCAGTGAGGCTAAAACTACCTTATTGCCACATTATTTAAAGATATGTGTGATAGGTGTAGAATACACCTAATTTACTATCTAGTAGTTTATGTTTTCTTTGCTATTTTTCTAGTAAATTATGTATTTTATGTGTGTTTTTGAGTTATTAGGTACTCTGGAGTCATACGAGGGAAAAGAAGAAGAAATCACCCAAATTGAGAAAAAAGGGCAGGATTGTCATTTCACAGGAAGACACTATCGGTAGACGAGCCACGGTTAAAGGGAAACTCCCTCTGAGAAGTATTAAATACATCCAGCCCACGGTTAAGGGACAACTCAATTGGAGGAGCACTAAAGACAGTCTAGTTAACTGTTGAGGGGAAACCTAACTGGATAGCCCTTATCCAAAGAAGACTGCTTGTTATAAGACATCCAAATGGGTGGTCTGTATCCATGGTCTATGCCAAAACCTGAACCCGGATCCGGATGTTATAACCCCAACCCTAAATCGAGAAAAGTAGTTTCAATCATTTTCTTTCATTCACCCCATTTCCCTGAAATTGAAAAACGAAGAGAAGCAGCGCAGTTGATGCTGTTATAATCAAGAAACAAATCGAGAAATTGATGTGAAACTGTTGATTCAATCGAAGAAGAACAGAGATGGGTATGTATATGGAGTTTGAGAGATGATGAATCGGGAGTTGTTGTTTGTATCGCTGTTGAAGAACTGATGAAGGTGGTACCGTGAATTAAATGGGTTTTTAGTTTGAATCTGAGATAGAGATGGGTTCTAATGTTGGATTGAAGTTTCAAAAGCTAGGGTTTGAGAAGTTAAAAAGGGGATCTGACTGTTAATCGAGTTACATATAAGAAATTGAGGTGCTCGAATTGCAGAAGATGGTTGATAATAAGAAACCCAAGAAGGTTGGGTTTGATTTGAAATTGGTGGAATTGGGTTTGTCATGGTGCTGCTAAACAGGTAAGGAAGAAAGCTGGGAACATATGGGTGAATCTTTGTAGAAGATGAAGATGATGCTGTTGGGGGTCACTGCAATTGAGTTGAGGGAAATTGTGATATGAGCTTGCTGCCAGAGTTCAAAGAGGAGATGATCAGGTGGAGGTTTTGGAGCTGTTAACCATGGATCAATGGAACTGGTGTTTGTGGTGGTATCGCAACTGAGTAAGAAAGAAGTGATAAATTGAGAAGCCATTGGTTTGAGAAGGAGTTTGTGTTGATTTCTGTGGGTTTGAGAGGAAGCAATAAACTGAAATGGTAATGCTGTGTGAGCTGCAGAGAATGATGATCTTTGCAGTTCAACTAAAGAATGAAATAACAACATTTGTACATGGAATGAATGCACGAGTTCCAATAGATGAATGTTTAGGATTGTGGCAGGATTGAAGACTAGATCGGCCTGAATTCGTCTGAGAAAGCCTTGTAAATAGTCGAAACTCGGTGGGACTACGAATGGGTGAGTTGACTCAGCGATCCCGATGACCGATCCAGCGATTTGACTCGGGTGAGTTAGATCCAGTAAGATCAAATCAGACATCTAACTCAGGCTAACTCAACAGCTGACTCTCCTCCTCTTGACCCGTTGACTAACAGTTGACTAGTTTGATCGTTAGTCCTAACGGTGGACTGACAGAATATTCTTTGACCGGGACAGAATTTTCAAGTGGACGGCGGCGACGGATTCCGGCCTATTTCTGGCCAAAAACCCAGTTTTCCGGCGAGCCAAAGTTGCAGAATTTTGTGTAAATTTCTCCCGTGGGATGTGAAGAGTTGGACTTGGAATTGAATGAAGAATTTGGTGGGAATATGGAAAGAGGAGATGGAAGATTTGAGAAAGGCTTGGATTTGGAAATTGAGCTACAAAAGGAAAGGGATTCTATTCCTTAGAAGATATGGAGAACATTGAAACCTATAAATAGAGAAGAATTTTCTACACTTCCATACATATAGATGCACTTAGATACACACATCTTTTACAATACTTTTGCACACTTTTACACACACAATACTTTTCTCTTTGTGTGAACTCTTTAATATGAGTAACTAAATTGATTGAGGATGAATTCCTAGTTCTTAACATGTTTTGAGTTTTGTTTCAAATCTACTTTGAAGTTTTCACATGATTATCGTTTGTTTTTACTAATAGGAATGTTTATACATTCATGATTGATTGATAGATTGTTTAGGTGCGCAACTAAATTGATTTGTTAATTTGATCTAAAGCTAGTGAAAGTTAGGGGATAAGTAATCGTTTCTTGACTCTTTACACAAGTAGAAAACACAAGACCTTGCGGAGGGATTCCGTGGAGCAATTGTGTGTGAAAACAACGCTAGAAAGTGGACCAAGCGAACCGAGTCTAACTACTAGTACTAAACCTAAGTTCATAAATCTTAATGCGTTTGGGGAATTACATCTTGTAAGCGAACCTCAAGGTGGTTCTTTTGAATAGAATTTGATAACTAAGCGAACCTGTTACTCAGTGAAATAAGGAATTTTTGGGTTAGCTAAGAGAACCTGCTATCCTACGGTTGGTGATAATCTGTGACTAATAAGAAGTGGAAAAGAACATAACTTTAATCATTGTTTTGCAGCGAAGAAGGATTCCTTGATCTAATCTCTCTTATTGATTTCTCTTATCTCTTTAATTGCTTTATTTACTTTTTGTGACAATTCAACCCCCTTTTGTGTGACAAATTTACAACTAGAATCTCGTGCTCCTCGTGGGATCGACCTTGACTACCCTATATTACTTGTTAATTAGGTAGTAAAGTATTAATTAATTTGTTGTGGTTACGACACACATACAATGTGGAAAAATAATGTGGCAATAAACTCATTTTCTTGTAGTGCCTTTTCTTCTCAGTTGCATCAGGTGGAAGGACCATATCTCCCATCGCAACCCTTCTTGGATTGTTATGGCTGGGGATTGGAATGATAGATTGCGAATGCGAAAATCCAGTGGATTGTTATGGTTGTGGTACAAGAGGCCATAAAATTAATGGGAACCATTAAATCAAGTGGATCTTCCGATAAAAGAAAATCCATCATTGGAGCTTCTTTTACAACTTGAAGATTGAACATCAGACAATTTTGCTGCTTAAGAAAACACAATGAAGCCATTGACTGAAGCATCAAATCTATATCAACAACATACTCTGTCCAGCACCTTCATCACACACAAACTGAATTGAATCTGGTGACAAATGTTTTCATCTAGAACAAACACTAGATTTCAAGTATTCAAGTGTAAACTCATAATTAAGCTTGCAAGCGTATGAATCTGTAGAGTGGATACACAAGTGATTTCAAAATTCATCTGAAATCAACAACATTGAATTACACCGTAAGAAAATTGAACAAATTCATAAACAAAATTTGAACTGTTGGGAATAAGATTGAGACTGCATACATAGTTCAATTGAAACAAACTTAAGGTAAAACAAAGTAAGAATAATATGTTTAGAATCATAAAACCCTAGAGTCTGAAAACTACAAACAAAAATCACGGCAAATCATAATTGAACTACATGAAACCTAAAATCATAATTGAACTGCGATGAATAAGATCATAGGTTAATGAATCTTATAGTTACACTGAATCAACGATTATATCAAACTTAAAATCAAAATTAAAAACAAACAGAATAGCAAGTTTTGAATCAAATTTGAAATAAAAAACATAGAAATCGAACTTACCGTCTAGAGTATGGGAGGATGATAGCTTTTAATCGATTCCTAATTAAAACGACGATGATTTCTTCACGGAATCAAAGCTTTGTGATGGTCGGAGATCTTCTTCTTCTTCCTGTGACAGAAACTCAGATCCTGTTTTTAACGTTTTTGATAGAAACTGGAATCATATTCTCTTCAGGGTCATTTTAGTAACTTAGGTATTGATATTTATTTAAATCCTGGGTAGAATGGCCTTGGAGGATATTAAAACCTTATTTTTAAATTCATGCCTATTAAAAAGGTTGTCATAGTTTGATTGTCTCTTAGACCCAGGAATTCAAATTCAATGGCTAATAGACCAAAAAATTGTATTTCTTTTGACCCTTCAAGCGCTCAGAAGATAAGAAAATGGGCAATATTCATGATAATTGTCGTAGTCGTAATGTGATAGTCATTTATTTGGATCAACTAGACATTTATTCCAATGATCCTTTATTTGTGAAACCATATCTATTTTTATGGTCGCAAAACTTTTCTTTCAATTATATTTATAGAAAGACTACCATTTTCTCGGACAATTATAACCTGAAATTTTACCTTGCTAGTCAAAAATAAAATAAAAACAACATTGTTGATAGCCAAACCAATTTACTTCGGAATATACTAAAATCCTTACAAGACAAAAGTGATTTTACCTCGTTTTATAAAAAGTTAATTTGATAGCCTCCCAAAAGATTAGTAGCCCCCATCCGGGCCATCCCTAATAGGTTACCGTTAGAGTCTAATCACTTGCGAAATATATGCCTTTGCAAGCATTTTTCTGTTTTCCTCTTCTTTTATTTTTTTAGATTTTGCCCATGGCCCAAACTTCAAAGCAAGGGAACCCCCGGCCATGGGAGAAATTTCCAATCTTAGTCCCACTCCCCATCGTTGCCTGCAAGTTGCAATTTTTCATCAAAAGAGACTCACAAATGACAGTCATCATTGATAGGGTGATAACGACTGTCGGCATTGCCATCAGATGACACGTGTCTTCATATTGAGTCACACAAAATACAGTCCATTGCTGCCCCTGGTTAGTAATTCTCCGAATAATTCACGAACGTATCCGAACTAACCGAATCCGAATGATACTTCCGAACTATTCGAACTACGAACCTAGTTCCCGGATTATATGGACCTCACGAATGATTCACGAACGTATCCGAACTGATCGAATCCGATTGATATTTCCGAACTAGAACTCCCATAAGTAACTCTCTGACCAGAGTTCTGTTGATTGGTTTTTGTTTGATTTTGTATATACTTCATATTTAAATACAATTATGCAGTTAAAATTTTCTATCGGTAGTTGTTAACCAGTGTTTTATGTGTTGATTTTTATTAAAAGTCTATAAGTTCGTTTTCAAATACATTTATGCGTTTAAATTGTTTACTTCTTGTTAAATAATCACGCTAAAATATTTTTTTCCATCTTATAAATCATATATAAATAAAATTAGTCTCGTAATAAGGTCATAATACTTATCAATTTATCATATATGTAAGCCGAATTTTAAGTGCCGAACTCACATTTATAAAACGAATATGCAAGTACGTATGCCGTTCCGAACTACTGTCCGAACAATAAACCGTTGACCGGATTTTTGACCGAATCCGACCTATCCGAATCCGTATGATTCCCGTACGTATGCCGTCCCGAACTACTACCCGTACCCCGAATTGCTAACTAGGTTGCTGCCTAGTGAAACCATTCGCAACGGGATGATCCTAGACAGACCCTAATAAATCTCGATGGAGATCCAATGGCTTTTAGGTGCACTTCCTAAATTTGTATTGCGAAAGGTTAAAGCCGGTCCCCGACTCTCGCATAGTTGGTATCTGGATTCGAAGTTTATTACTCTCTCCGTCCCACTATTAAGTGACATAGTTTAAGTTCGCACAATTTTTAAGGCAAGCAAGTAAAAAAATATTTTTAAGCATTTTTTACAATTATACCCTTATGAATAATAACTAGTGAAATTTAGAAATGATTTATCTCTCAAACTACTCCGCGGATATTCGCAAATTTCATACTATTGAAAAACATTTTAAAACACTTACGTAACGAATATTTTTTATAATCAACTAAAATGATAATTTTAGAAATATCTTCTTGTTTAGTGATATAGGTCATTTGTTAGTGGGACAAAATCTTAAATCAAATATATCACTTAATAATGAGAGTATTACAATAAACCTAGCATTTCGTCCGCAGCAAGTGAAAAATTTATTTTCTAAGTGCATGTCTAGTGAGCGAGATTTATAATGGTTATTGATTTACTGTTCGGCTTTTGCTAGGCTAACGCCAAATCCATGCCCCTACTCGAATCTAGCAAGTTGTTTTGGCCACATTGCAAGGCCTAACCCCGTCCAATCTCTTTATACAAACCTTCACGTCAGAGATTGAATTAAACTTCTGACTTCCTCTTTATTGGAGTTGATGGATACCTGAATTGCCCTTGGACTCTTTTAGAAGCCAGTTTAGGGTCATCGGATTTGTCTAAATTTGTAGTTTTCATAAAATTTCTTGGACTGGAACACCATAAGGTCTGCTCTCTAAGTTCTTGACTTGTCAAAAATGTTCTGAAACTACTAACTATCCAATATCATGGGAACTGAAAACCTTAAAGTGAAGAATTAAAAATTAATTAGGTGGTAAAACCTTATCAACTTCTTGTGTCATTTTCACTGCATTTGGACATTGTCGAGGGTGGTACGTGATAAAACACTGGCTATATAGACAAACCCGTACAATTATTAATTCAGGGAAAAGTTCTAGGAATATCAAATTTCAACACCTATTTAATGGTGTTTAACTGTTTATATATAAGCTACAAGCTAGGGAAGTTGTAATCGCAATTCCCGCATGAAGGTGTCAGTTGACGTCGATGGATGTAGGCGGCAGGTAGCTCTTGTATGCAGCACCTATAAGGCTATACTCGGATTTAATTGTCTTTGCCAATTTACTTATTTTTCGAGTTAGTCTACTGTCTATTTTTTACTTTTTTTTTTCTCGGCAAAGATAATAATATATTGAACGGCTTATAGGAAGTAAGCAAAAACAAAACCTAATGTCATACAAGGGAAGAGTCCACGGTTCTAATTCCTATACAGCGAAAGAAGATAGGAAGTTAAAAGATAACTTCCCGAAAAACTAACCGAAAGAAAAGAGCCCCATAACTAGACAGTTAAGATACAAAAACTGTCCCCAGTTCGATTTTACATAGTGTAATGAAATGCCTTTCAGAGCTTCCACATTCTTACACTAATAATATGCCTGCATTTTAACTTTTTCTATGACTTGGCGAGCTTCGAAGTTGATTCCATTAAAAACCAGGTCATTTATATTTCTATGACTTTTTCTACTGTGTATTTCTATTGCATGAATCGCATGTCATACAAAATCCCCTACATGATCTTGTTAGACATGTTACTTTACTCCAGGGTACATGCATATAGAAAACTTCATTGAAGAAAACATTTATTATCACAAGTAAATATCTCGGCATAATTTTTTCTTACACAAATTAAGAAGAAACTCATGGGTTAAAAATTAAAAGAAAGAAGTTGGTAGAATCTAAAGCTCACCTAACGTATACAAGAGAAGATATAAACATTGTTATTAGTAATATTGGAACTCTAGAAGAAGGAGAGAACGTCTTGGGAACAAAGAATTAAATTCACTTGGATTCTCTGTATCGGGAAAAATACGCACATATTTTTAAATTGGATTATATAATTCACAGAATAAAAACAACACGAGCATGGGGAATGGGTATATGATATCATGACTTGTTTAGAATGTTTTTAAAGCTGACAATACTATTACTTCAAACTTATTTGTTGCGGAATATTCTAATGTTCTTTCTAAATCAGAGTGTAGGTTACTTGCAGATTACTTATAATGATGTGGGTAGCCTTACCAGAGTCGGTAAGTTCATAAAATGAAATCTCCGCAGATTTTCAATTTTGGTTAGGAGATTTTTGAAAATTAATCAATTGGGCCGAGGCCTTACTAAATTACTCGTTTAATAACATATAATAAACTTATACATGTTGGAAAATATTGACAATATTCGTATTCAACTGAAAAAAATACTTAGCTTGCACTGATGTGTGATTGTTGTTCCGGGAGATGCACTGATGATAATATCAAAAAACTTAGTAAAGGCACGTATGATATACGCTGACCTAAAGGTAATATTGCCTGCTACTCCTCTGAGATGCTATAGCAATTGGCAAGTCACCTCCAGGATACAACCACTGTTATTACTCCTCTATGTAGCATACAAAGAGAGCAATCTTAGAGCTTGGCAGCAGAGATGAAAAACAAAAAACACAAATTGAAATTACAATTACAATTTGTTTCAGAATAATATAAAAACTATTTTATGTTTCTGTAAACTTTGAAGTAGTAAAAGAAAATGTTCTAAGTGAGAAAAACTGAACGTTTTCTGTGTTTTAAGAGAAACGTAAATAATAATTTAGATTTCTGAAAGCAGAAGAGAAGAAGAAGAAGGAGAACTAATGTTCTGAAGTATATTTAGAAATAAAATTTTCATCTCGTATTTATAGGTGAAAAATCGAACATTATGGGCTACAAAATGACCGTGAATCACGCGCAAAACAGGGCGTTAAAGCAATTGCTGCTTTTGTCGGGCACTGACAAAATCCGAATGAAAGTATGCGATAAAAAAAACAGTGAAATCGCTTTTGTCTAGCATTCAAAACATGCGAGATTCTTCACGAGGAAAACAGTGTGCACAGGTGTCAATGAAAGAGATGCTTCACGAGGCTTTTGTCACACGGGTCGGACAGCCAAAACCGAGAAGGCAAAGAATAAAATTCTTTACATGTGTGGGAGAAACGTACGAAAATTTTTCAGAAAAAAGATAGGGTCCAATGAACCCACACCCACACCCACTCCCACTCCCACGCCCGAGCCCGACCGGACGGACGGCGACGGCGTGCGTGCTTCTGTGCGAAGCACCGCATGTACGAGAAATGCAATAAGGGAAAGGCAACCTTGCCATAGTCTAGGTCTTCCCCCAACCACAAAGGTCTAGAGACCCAAAGGTCCATGCCCTTAAGGCAAAATCCAAGGTATTTAAGTCTAAATTTCTAAGGATTTTAGTCTATGTGGGACTAATGTTTTATGCATTAAAATGAAAAAACATCTAGTGAGTAATAGGTCTTGGGATCAAAACATGGTCCATGCATTTTTTATTTTAATAAAAAACCGTTTTTTCTAACAATCCCCCACATGAATGATAAAACATGTCGATAAAACACAAGAAAACATAAGACAACAAATTAGGCTAAGGTGTCCCAAAGATTGAACCTTAACTTAGTGAGAGGTTACCTGAACTGCTTGTTATAACAGTGAACAGAATGTCTTGAACCGCCAATAGTGAATGCAATTCAGAAATAACATCCACACTTGATGCCTCAACCGAAAGCTTCCAAGCTCTTGCCGTTGTGCCCATTTTGGAAATTGGATAAAATCCCGGACTTAATGAATGTCTCTAGAGAATCAGCTCAGATTCTCATAGGAAGCGGCCCCACTTCCAACATTCACAAAGGTGAGTCCATAAAGATTGTCCTGCCACACCCCGCTTTAATCAAAGCCATGGAACCCATTAAGATCTAAATAGATCATCCTTAATCATGCAGGCATCACTATCACACGGTTACACCATAGGGAGGGACAAAGATGGTGCTTTCCCAATATCACCATAAATTAGTTATCTCATTGAACCTTGATCTTGGAAATCCATTCACAAGGTTGAGTATCCTTCATGGTGATTTATTCTATGAGCTTAAGTCCCATCCCCCTCGTTGTGGATCTAACTACCTCTCTAGATAAACCTTTCGTCAAAGGATCTGCATTATTATCTTTGAAGTTTACAAAGTCTATAAAGATAATACCAGTAGAGAGTAGTTGTATCACCTTCTTGTGTCTTCTTTGTATATGTATAGACCTTCCATTATATACATTGTTCTTTGCGCAACCAATAGCAGCTTGAATGTCACAGTGGATTGCGATTGAAGGCACAGGCTTGGTCCATAGTGGAATTCCTCCCAGGAAACATCGTATCCATTCAGCTTCCTCTCCATCTTTTTCCAAGGCTATAAACTCAGACTCTATAGTGGATCTAGATATACATGTCTATTTGGAAGACTTCCAAGAGACAGACGCACCTCTAAGTGTGAAGATGTACCCACTAGTAGATTTGCACTCATCTGAGTATGATATCCAGTTGGCATCACAATACCCTTCCAGTACGGTAGGATACTTTCCAAAACTTAAGCAAAAGTTTGAAGTGCCTTTCAGGTAACGTAGAACTCTATAGAGAGCATTCCAGAGATCCTGCCCTGGGTTGCAAGTATACCTGCTTAATATACTCACAGTGTATGCAATATCAGGTCTTGTACAATTCATCAAATACATAAGACTTCCAATAATGCGAGAATATTCTAGTTGCTCAATTCCCTCACCCTTTTTCTTTTTCAAGCTACAATTGGGATCATAAGGAGTAGATACAGGTTTTGCATTTTCATAATTAAATCTCTTAAGTATGGTTTCATCATAATGAGATTGACTAAGACTATATCCATCAGACGTCTTTCTGATTTTCATCCCTAAGATTACATCAGTAGGGACTAAGTCTTTCATGTCAAAATTATCTCTAAGCATGCTTTTAATGGTATTAATAATATCAAGGTTACTGCCTAATACGAGCATATCATCAACATATAGGCATACAATAACATGAGAATCATCCAACGATTTAATGTAAACACATTTATCAGATTCATTAACCTTAAAGCCATTGATTAAATTTTTCATGCCACTGTTTAGGTGCTTGTTTTAAACCGTACATAGATTTTTTTCAATTTGCACACTTTGTTTTCACAACCTTTCACAATAAAACCTTCAGGTTGGTCCATATAAATTTCTCCATTCAATTCACCATATAGAAAAGTAGTTTTAACATCCATCTGATGTATATGCAAATCATAAATAGAAGCAATAGCAATCAACATCTAATAGAAGTGATTCTAGTGACCGGTGAATAGGTATCAAAAAACTCTAATCCTTCTTTTTGTCTATAGCCTTTAGCTACCAACCTAGCTTTATATTTCTCTATAGTTCTATCTGTTCTAAGTTTCCTTTTGAACACCCATTTGCAACCTATGGATTTACTACCAGGAGGTAAGTCTACTAGATCCCAAGTTTCATTTTGCTGAATGGAATCCCACTCACTTAATGAAGCTTCTTCCCAGAAAGGAGCTTCCGGATAAGTCATAGCTTCCTTGTAGGTTTGAGGTTCATACTCTATCGTAAGAGTCAAAAAATCTGGGCCAAAACTTGTTTTGGTTCTAACCCTCTTACTTCTTCTTGGTTCAGTCTCATGTTCTAGAGATGGGGGTTGACTAGTCGATGGAACATCAGAGAGGTCATCATGGACCCTTTTTCGAGGTCCAGACCTTAAAGGAAATATGTTTTCAAAAAACACAGCATCTCTTGATTGCATTATGGTGTTCATACCAATGTTATTGTGGTCAGAACTGATGACCATGAACCTGTGTGCATTTGTATTCTCGGGATATCCTAAGAAAACACAGTCGACTGTCTTAGGTCCTATTTTGGTTTTCTTGGTATAAGGAATTTCCACCTTGGCCAAACACCCCCACACTTTAAAGTATGCATTGGAAGGTTGTCTACCATTCCACAATTCATAAGGAGTTTTATCTGATTTTTTAAATGGAACTCGGTTTAAAATATAGCATGCAGAGAGGATAGCTTCCCCCCACAAGTTCGAAGGTAACCCTGAACTGGTCAACATATCATTCACCATATCTATGAGTGTTCTATTTTTCCTTTCGGCTACACCATTCGACTCAGGTGAATAAGGTGCAGTGGTTTCATGGATGATTCCATTAAGTTTACAACACTCACCTATGGGTATCACATACTCACCGCCATGGTCTGACCTAATAGTTTTAATTTTAACTCCTTTTTGGTTTTCAACTTCAAGTTTATAAAATTTGAAAGCCTCCAAGGCCTCATCTTTACTTTTAAGAAGATGAACCTGATAGTATCGTGAGTAATCATCTATAAAAGTGATGTACCATTTTTTACCACCTCTAGTTGGTGTTGATTTCAATTCTCCTAAGTCCGAGTGTATTAGTTCCAAAGGAACTGTTTTACGCTTAACCCTTTTATTAAACGGTTTTCTTGCATATTTAGATTCAACACAGATTTCACATCTTTGATTTTTTTCAAAGTTTATTTTTGGAATGAAACCTAAATTAGCAAGTCTTTCTAGAGATTTGAAATTAACATGTCCAAGTCTATTATGCCAAACATGTGAGGAGTCATAAACATAAGCAGAAGAAGATGCATTAACATTCAAATTCAGAGCATATACACTAAGATTAATCATGCTTTCAGTGACATAACCTTTTCCTACGAAATCACCATTCTTAGAGATTACAACAGTATTAGATTCAACAACAATTTTAAAACCTTTGCCTAGTAAGATGGTTTCTGAGATAAGATTCTTGCATATGTCCGGGAAGTGATACACGTCATTCAATGCGAGAGTTTTACCTAAAGTGATCTTCAGTTCAACCTTGCCTTTCCCCACCACTTTAGCGGTGGAAGAGTTTCCCATAAAAAGTTTCTCATCGTCTCCTATTATGGCATAGGAGGAGAAAGCATTTCTGAATTTGCAGACATGCTTGGTGGGTCCAGAATCTAGCCACCAGTCTCTCACATTAGTCATATTGGAGACAAGGTCGACTTCAGACACCATGTCGGTAAAATTTCCAGAATCATCTACTATGTTTGCCTTATTTTTCTGTTTTGGAAAAATTTTGGTCTTTTTAGGCGCTCTACAGTCCTTGGCCATATGACCAGTTTTACCACAATTAAAGAAATCGCCTTTGATGGTGTTTTTAGAGACACCACCCCTAGGCTTAAAATTGTTACCTTTGGAGTTTCGACGTTTTTTTACGTCTGTTACCATTTTTGCTTGATTCTCTATGATTTTTCTTTGAAGCAGCATTCTCGTCCAGGACATGAGCTTTGTTGGACATATATTTGCTCAGCATCAGGCTCTTATCCTTGCAGCACAGAATCTCCTCAACCTGGATCTTTTTCCCTATCTCCACCATGGTGATTTCCCAATTCTTGTGTCGCAGCCTTCTCTTGTACTCGTTCCATGAAGGTGGAATCTTTTCAATCACTGCAGATACTTGTAGAGCTTCATCAATATGCATGCCTTCAGCAAGAATTTCGCTGATGAGTAGCTGAAGCTCGACGAATTGTTCTACTACAAACTTTTCATCAGTCATATTATATTCCAGGAACCTAGCCACCAAGAACTTCTTGCTTCCAGCAGCTTCAGCAATATATTTTTCTTCAAGGGCTTCCCATAAATAAAAAACATTAAAATTTTCTTTTGCATTATAGAAGTCGTACAAGGAGTCATCCAGACAGTTAAGAATATGGTTTTTGCACATGTAATTCTTCCTAGTCCACCTATCCAGTTTATCTTCATTACCACGGTCATGAAGTCTTCTCGAGGGTCTTTCTAGGGCAAGTTCATCTAACCTTTGGTCTTTTAGGAAGAATAACATTTTAGACTGCCATCGCTTAAAGTCTTTTCCACTGAACTTTGGTGGTTTATCTACAATATTTTTTCCCATGTTGTTACAGCAACAATTATATAGCAACGAGCACAATATCACCTTTAGAATGTTGGAAAATATTGACAATATTCGTATTTAACTGAGAAAAAAATACTTAGCTTGCACTGATGTGTGATTGTTGTTCCGGGAGATGCACTGATGATAGTATCAAAAAACTTAGTAGAGGCACGTATGATATACGCTGACCTAAAGGTAATATTGCATGCTACTCCTCTGAGATGCTATAGCAATTGGCAATTCACCTCCAGGATAGAACCACTGTTATTACTCCTCTATGTAGCATACAAAGAGAGCAATCTTAGAGCTTGGCAGCAGAGATGAAAAACAAAAAACACAAATTAAAATTACAATTACAATTTGTTTCAGAATAATATAAAAACTATTTTATGTTTCTGTAAACTTTGAAGTAGTAAAAGAAAATGTTCTAAGTGAGAAGAACTGAACGTTTTCTGTGTTTTAAGAGAAACGTAAATAATAATTTAGATTTCTGAAAGCAGAAGAGAAGAAAAAGAAGGAGAACTAATGTTCTGAAGTATATTTAGAAATGAAATTTTCATCTCGTATTTATAGGTGAAAAATCGAACGTTATGGGCGACAAAATGACCATGAATCACGCGCAAAACAGGGCGTTAAAGCAATTGCTGCTTTTGTCGGGCACTGACAAAAGCCGAGTGAAAGTATGCGATAAAAAAAACAGTGAAATCACTTTTGTCTGGCATTCAAAACATGTGAGATTCTTCACGAGGAAAACAGTGTGCACAGGTGTCAATGAGAGAGATGCTTCACGAGGCTTTTGTCACACGGGTCGGACAACCAAAACCGAGAAGGCAAAGAATAAAATTCTTTACCTGTGTGGGAGAAACGTACGAAAATTTTTCAGCAAAAAGATAGGGTCCAATGAGCCCGAGCCCGCCCGGACGGCGGTGGCGAGCGTGCTTCTGTACGAAGCACCGCGTGTACGAGAAATGCAACCTTGCCATAGTCTAGGTCTTCCCCCAACCACAAAGGTCCAATGAGCCCGAGCCCGCCCGGACGGCGGTGGCGAGCGTGCTTCTGTACGAAGCACCGCGTGTACGAGAAATGCAACCTTGCCATAGTCTAGGTCTTCCCCCAACCACAAAGGTCTAGAGACCCAAAGGTCCATGCCCTTAAGGCAAAATCCAAGGTATTTAAGTCTAAAATTCTAAGGATTTTAGTCTATGTGGGACTAATGTTTTATGCATTCAAATGAAAAAATATCTAGTGAGTAATAGGTCTTGGGATCAAAACATGGTCCATGCATTTTTGATTTTAATAAAAAACCGTTTTTTCTAACAATACATTCACTTGGATTAGTTCTAATAAATAACAGACAATCTTCTGCAAAGAACAATAACACACCAACATACTATTTCGGGCCATGTTAACTCCATGAAGGTTTTTCAGTTCCTTTTGGGCAAATAATAACCTCGAAAATACTTTCTTGCACACTATGAAAAGATATCAAAAGTCTTTATGTCTCAAACCTCTTGTATACTGCTCATTAAACGGCATAACAACTCAGGTTGTCGAAATACACTGGAAAATAGTATCTCCCTATACCTAAAACCAAATAAAGACAATGTTTTGATCAAAAACTCTATCGAAAACTTTCAGCGTGTTAATTTTATTCCAATGAAGCCACTGTTCCTTTCACTTTTGTCATCATAGACATAGAGTAGACATTCTCATGAACAACAACCATGTTGTCTGATACTCACCTCAATGAAAGAGTGGATGACTGGTCATGTATTCCAAAGCTTAATGTATATATACTCACCTTAATGTATATAGGTCTCGCGGAGTTGTTGGACTTAAGGATTCATAAAAGCTGCATTTTATCGAGATTAGGGAGCAATTTTTATTAGCAAAAAAAAGATTTTTAACCATGGACACAACTTATGGTCCAACAATGGGTCAATATAATTGTGCTCATAAAAGCTAATCAAGGACGAGTGTGTATAATGAGATATACAAATTTTTTTATTTATTTGAAGCACATAAAGTCATACATAAGTGGTAGTAGAATGAGTGGATAAATATAAATAATGTATGTCTAAATATATGAATTTTGTACACAAAGTCACAAAGTGATTAACCCACCAAATCAACCCAAATTAGAAAAATATGATTAAGAAATTCCAAATGGAGTGGAAAGAACGGATTGTGTACGTCCACGATACCACATTGGGAAAGTGGGCCCTTCTTAATCCAGTTTTGCTAAGCTACAAGCTATAATTATGTATTAAAATTAGTGACCCATTTAGTGCTAATATCATCATGAGAGTCTGATTTTGTAATCGAATAATTTTTTGGTGAATAATCCTTTTCGCGAAAAACAACTTTGGAATAAAGTTTACATAAGACACTGATGTTTGATTCATTTGAGACCTAATGTTTATATTAAAAAATTAAGAATCATTTTATATGATTTAAGTTAAGTACGAAAGACATAAAAGTATTAGAAATTCTAAAAGTATGCATAGAATATGCGCAATTTATATTTAGGGCGATCTCAAGTGATTCTTTCATACCTCATTGCAATATTCTATACATGCCTAGCTTAGAAAGTGAAATGGAAACTTATATTAATACGTTAGGTATCAATGTGTTCTTCTTTTATCTTATATCTCAGCTACTCAGCGAGGCAAGAATTACGCAAAACATTCAACCAGCTATACAACAAAACAACCAAGTCAATGATGCAACAAATCAAGTACAACAGCTAGAGAACAAAATTGAGCATTGGCAACAAATACAAAATGAATATTGGGGTCAAAAAGCTAGAGCTGATTATTATTTTGATATGGACAGAAATACACGGCACCATCATGCAAGGGCTAACAAAAGAAGGTCGAGAAACAACATCTCAGCTCTAAAGGATGAAAATGGTAATGGAGAATCTACTTATTAAATATTATGGAAAATTGCATACTACCACAAACCCGGAGAAAAATAATGAGATTTTGCGGTGTATTCCTCGAGACAATCACCGTTGAAGATAATATTGACCTCATGAAGATACCAGATGAAGTGGAGATTTTCAAAGCTCTTAAGGGTATGAAATCTTGGAAAGCACCTGGCCCTGACGGTTTCCCACCTGGATTTTTTAAAACTCACTGGAACATCGTTGCTAAAGATATCATTGATACGGTTCAACAATTTTTCCGTTCAGGTTTCTTGCTTAAGAATCTCAATGCAACAAATGTGTCTTTAATCCCAAAGACAAAAAACAAACAAAAAGGAGATTATTCATACCATGAAAAGCAAAAAAGAGGAAACAAAGTGGTTGGCGTTAAAACTGGACATGGCTAAAGCCTTCGACAGGCTTGAATGGTCTTTTTTAATAGATGTTATGATTCAAATGGGTTTCTCTCAAGAATGGTGTCACCTTATTATGCAATGCATATCGACTACAAGAGTTTCAATTCTTCTTAATGGTTCTCCCTGTGCTGCTTATCAACCATCAAGAGGCGTTCGACAAGGTGATCCTTTATCACCATACTTGTTCATAATTGCTATGGAGGCTTTCTCAAGGCAATTATACCATGCAGAATCTAATAATCTTATAGAAGGTATCAAAATTGCACCGAATGCTCCTTCCATCTCGCACTTATTCTTCGCAGATGATTGTTTACTTTTCTTAAGGGCTGATCTGCATAATGTGAATAATGTCCTAAAAATCATTGAGGTTTTTGGTCATGCTTCAGGGCAGATGGTAAATTTTACCAAATCCAGTGTGCATTTCAGTGCTTCAGTTCCGCAAAGATTTTGCAGAATCTTAACAAGAAGGCTCAAGGTTCCAGTGATGCTCTCTTGAAAGATAATCCTTATCATTGGAAAGAAAAAATTGTTTCTCTCAATTATATGATAGAGTAAAAGGTAGACTGTCTTCTTGGGATGGAAAAATGGCAAATCGCTAATGATTCGAATTTCCTGACATATTCTATGAGTTGTTTTGATTCCTGCAGAGATCATTAATAAAATAGAATGCTCAAAGAGATTTTTGGTGGGGTTTTGAAGAAAAAAGAGGTACTTATGTAATAAGCATCCACAAGGATTGTGGTGGCCAAGGGTTTAGGGACCTAAAATTATTACCTTTTTAATCTTGGAGAATATTGACACACATTGGGGGAAAGCTATTCAAGCTAAATATTACTCCTGTACTAGTCTCCTTCATGCAACAGCTAAAACTAATTGTTCGTGGGCTTGGAATGGTATTCAGAAACAAATTGCGTTTATTAAACAAAATAGTCAATGGAGGTTGGGGAAAGGTGATAAGATAAAAATCTGGCTTGATATTTGGATCCTTGGATTGAATGAACCACCAGTTCCTAAAGAGGGAGTTGAAGATAGCGAGTCAGGAATTGATGCTCCAAGATAGATTGGCCTGGAATCGATTAATTATCTCTTTTTGCAAGTCTCATTGAGGATTCCTTCTTCAGCCGAGGACAAGTTAGTTTGGAAGTTAACTAAAAATGGTGTCTTTACCATTAAGTACAAAAAACTATGTGATTCAAGTATAGGAAGGCTATCTACTTTCATTCAACACACTTCCTTGATGGAAGACCTTCAGATAGTATAATCTGAAAACATTCACCAAACGGTCCAAACCCTAAAAATCATCCTCATGGTATTGGTAACCATAAAAACCAGTTTCTCTTTACCCCACGGTTTTCTTACTTCCCACTAGGATTCAAGAACACTAAATAGAATATACAAAGTAAAATTTTAATTTATTTAATCAGAAAATGGGTTATTTGTCCAAATATTTTTAAAATATGGTTCAAATGGACGAGTAAAAATTAGTATGGGTGAAATGGATACCAAAAAAATAGCAAGGATGAAACTGGATTCATCCTGACTTAAACTTAAAAAATAGCAAGGATGAAACTGGATGCATCCTGATGTAAATTAAAAATAAGAAAAAATATTTGAAAATAGGTATGATGAAACTGTTTACATCCCGACTATTTTTATATTTTTGTCCATTTAAACAGTATCAAAATCTAAATGTCCTTTTCACTCAGGAATTGTTGATTTTGGTCTTTTTAACCAATTTCGTGTTATTTAATTATGTGTATGAATTCCAATTTGATAAAGCATTATATATTTATGGTCGACAAGAAAAACAAAAAAAATCTTCGAAAGATACGGTGTAGGAGTAGACTATGAAGATGAGAAGTGAGAAGACTATAACTTAGCCAACTAGAGAGGATGAAGCTAACTCCTTGGTATCATTTGTTAGCAAAAAAGGTGGAGCTAGCTGCTAGCATATACGTATCCTTCTTTATTACAACATGGGTTAATTAATGATGAAACTAGTCGCAAAGTTATGATAAACAATTCATATTAGGGCATCCACAATGGACGACCAAAACTATAATTTTGGTCGAGAAATCAATCACAGTGGGACTGACTAAAACCAAAAATCGGGACTAAAACTAAAAACTGGGGTATATTTGGTCTGAAAGCTCGACCAAAACTATATTTGGTCGAGCGGAGGTTAAAAATGCGTTTGATTGTAGGCGCATATTAAAAGTTCGTTTGGAGTGGGACGTAGATATAAACTTCGCCACAAGCATAGACGCAAATATAAAGTCCGTTCGACTGGGGCCAAAGTATAATGTTCGCCCGATGGGGTGCAAGTATAAAGCTCGTTTGTTGTCAGACCAACTTATAAACATGGTTTGTCAATCAAACCAACTTATTATCATGGTTTGTCAATCAAACCAACTTATAAACATGATTTGTCCATGGATTTTAAACATACCAACTTATAAAGCTCGCTTGTTATCAGACGAAGTTATAATGGGCGCCTGGGTTAGGCGTAGCTGTAATCTTCGCCTGTGAGTGAGGCGCATGTTATATGATTGTTTCGTTTCAGGCGTAGATTATACGTACGCTTGAGTATAATTTGGTCATGCCCGATGTGTTTAACACTGACTATAAACTAAAAAATACCAAATTTGCTCGCACCTATTGAAAAAATATTGACTCAAAATATTTTGCTCTTTGGTTACTCTCATGTACTAATGACTTTTATCTTTGTTGCTTGTTTTCATAACAAAATTAGAAAAAAAAAAAAAAAAAAAAAGGAAGAAGAAGAAGAAGAAGAAAAAGAAAAGAACTTCATTACCCTAAGTAAAAGTAAAAGAAATTGTGATACTATATCTATATGTGTGTTTTTAACTCCAAATTCCATCTTTCTTACGCTTTTGAACGAAACTTGTTATAATTAGCTCCATTGACAGTTGCACTTGCCGCCTGAAGGCCAGCTACAGTATTCAAAGAAAAACCAACCCAACGACGGGACCTCATTATACAAAACAAAAGAACAACAACCTAGAACCGACAGTAAAGGAAAACAAAATCTAGCATAGACCGGAAGAAACGTCCCAGCAAACTCACGAAAATACTTTTACGAGACACGCACATACAATCAATTAGGTTTTTTGATCTTAAATACTGAATTAGTTTTGTTTTTAAGTATTGAATCGTATGTTAAATTTCGAAATGAAATAAAATAAAAAATATATTATACCCTAATGATCTAACTTTTTTTGATATATTACTGTAGCAAATGGTTCAGGCGCAATTTTGTTTTCGTGATTCTACCTTTGTGATTCTGTCGCCATCTCTTTTGATTCAAGCTACTGTGATTCTTGCTCGTGGATTCTAGTTCTCTTCTCCTGGATTCTTGTTTGTGGACTCTGGTGCTCTCTGATTCTGGTTTTATTTTGGTGGAACTAGTTTGTGGATTCTAGTTATTTCTTTGCGGATTCTTGTTTGGGGATTCTGTTTGGTGGATTTCTGTGCTGTTGGAAAGATTCAGATCGTTGTTGTGTCTGTTGCTCGTGTGATTCTTTTCTTGAGGTGCTCTCTTCTCTTTCTGTGGGTTGTAAGCTGAGTTTTTATTTTGCCTTCTTGGTGTTTGTTTTCTGTCCTGTGTGAGGCCCTGATATGTGTATAGTTGCTTGGAATTGTCAGGGAATTCACAACCCTTTAACAGTTCAGCGGCTGAGAGATCTCAGTCACAAGCACCAGCCGTCTATACTTTTCCTTTCTGAAACCATTGCTAGTTCTTCCGTCATGAAACAATTAGCTTCTTCTCTTCATTTCCCTCATTCTTTTATTTTACCTCCAGTTGGTCATAGAGGTGGTTTGTCACTATTTTGGACGAATCAAGTTAGCATCCAAATCATTTTTGCAAATCAATCTATCATACACTCTATTGTATCTTCGACAACGGTGGCTCCTTGGTTTCTTTCTTCTATCTATGGACCTCCACATCCTTCTGCTCGTGAAGATATGTGGGATGCTCTACCTTCAATTCTCAACCTTGATAACGATGCTCCTCATCTCATGCTGGGGGATTTCAATGACATCATATCCCAAGATGAAAAAAAGGGGGGGCAGACCGGTGACTCAAAACTAAATGCTGAAATTCCAAAAGTTCTTAGATAACTGTTCTTTACTTGATCTTGGATTTGTAGGAAATATCTTCACCTGGTCGAATAGACAACAAGGAAGAAACCTCATTCAAGAGAGACTGGACAGAGCGTGTGCGACTCCTTCTTGGAGAACATGTTTTCCTCATGCTGCAGTGTTCAATCAAACTCGCTACGCCTCTTATCATGGACCAATTGTTTTGAAACTCAAGGCTTCCTGTTTTACCAATAATAAACCGTACAGGTTTGAGCATATGTGGCTGCTTCACCCAGGCTGTCTTCCAACTATACAAGTGTCTTGGAGCATGCCAGCAAATGGGTCTACAACTTTTATCCTTCATTAAAAACTCATCAACACCAGAAAAGAGCTTAGTAAGTGGAGTAAAGAGATTTTCGGGAGGCTGGAAGAGAAAATTAAGGTTTCTGAATTAAATCTAGAATATGCACAAGCTCAGTGTGCCAGTGCTCCATCTCAGTTTTTTCTTCAAGCAAATGAAGAGGCAGAAAGAGTTCTCCAACACCATATTTTCTTACTGAATTGCAAGAATGAATACTGGAAAGCGATGTCAAGAATACAGTGGCTTAAAGATGGCGATCGAAATACAGGCTTTTTTCACACAACAGCTACAATTCACAGAAGCCACAATTTGATTCATCAAATAAAAAACAACAACAACTTATGGACCGATGATAAAGCAGAGATAGCACCCATTTTTATTGCTTATTTTGTGGAGTTATACTCTCAACCTCCAACTGTCATTGATAATGAGTTATTAACCAATGTGCAGTCTCGTCTTACCTCAGATCAACAAAAGCAGCTGGAAATACCGGTGACACAAGAGGAGATAAAGCAAGCAATGTTCTCCATTAGAAAAGACAGTGCACCGGGCCCCGACGGTTACTCGAGCAAATTTTACATTGAAGCCTGGGATATTGTTGGTCCAACAGTCTCAAACTTGGTAACAGATTTCTTCACAACTGGTTCTTTTTCTTCCCAAATCAACCATACTCATCTAACCTTAATCCCTAAAAATGAGAACCCGGAAAATCCATCACAATTTCGCCCTATTGCTCTTTGCAATGTAAGTTATAAAGTAATCTCAAAAATCATTGTGGCTAGGATACGACCACTGCTTCCTATGCTCATCAACCCTCATCAAAGCGCTTTTATACCTAAAAGATCAATACATTACAACATCTCTTTGAAAATGGATATTTTTCATAACATTAGAACTTCTAAACCTGGAAAGAATCCGAAATTTGCACTGAAGATTGACATACACAAGGCTTATGATAAGCTGGATTGGAATTTCATTGAAAGTGCAATGACAGTTTTGGGGCTACCAAGATGGATTGTTTCTTGAATAATGTTCTGCATCAAGAGTGTCACTTTGGCAGTGAAGATAAATGGTGCTCCTCGTGGATTTATACAACCTAAATGCGGCATTCGCCAAGGTGACCCATTATCTTCTTATATCTTCATAATGTGTGCTGAAATCCTTTCCACCAACTTGATTCTTCTAGAACAACAAGACCAGATTAAAGGTATCAAGATCTCTCACAACTCAACATCCATTTCACATCTCATGTATGCTGATGATTTACTTCTCACATGTCATGCTAATACCTCTCAATGTTACAACCTCATAAACATTATAAACAAATACAATACCTCTGCTGGGAAGCAAATTAGTGCTGCAAAATCATGCATCATTCACCACCCTCACCTGCCAAACCAACAAATCAACACCCTTCAAACCATTTTTCACTTCACTACAACCTCCATTCCCCCGACATACCTCGGTGCTCCAATACCTCATGGAAGAACATCCAAAGATCGATACACCCATTTGATACAGAGAATTATTAATAGGTTACAGGGATGGATGATAAAAATGTTAAACCAGGCTGGAAGACTTTTACTAATCAACACCTCCCTTGCACCAACTGCCAACCGTGTTATGCACGCTGCACTTCTGCCTCATAACGTCCACCACAAGATAGAGCAATTGAAAAGGAATTTTTTTTGGTGGCACTTGGGAAATACAAGGAAACTACATCCAATCAACTGGAACAGAGCCTGCAACAACAAATCAACAGGAGGACTTGGCATCAGAACTAGCGAAACAATGAACAAAGCTCTACTTCTAAAAAGGCATTGGGCCATTATTGAGCAACCAAACTCTTTATGGTCCTCCACCAGCACAGGTAAGTACTTCTCAAACTCTAACCTTCATCATCCTGTTGATATTTCTGGCTCTAACCCTAGTCCCTTATGGAGAGATGTCAACAACCTGCTGCCTCTCTTCAACCTGGGATTGTTTCACCAAATAAACTCGGGAGACCAGACAAACATTTGGTCTCAACAATGGATCCCAGGTGTAAATTCCTTACCCAACCATTCAAATCAAAACCTGCAAACTGTCTCCCAACTAATCAACCAAGCAACAAACACATGGAACATCCATCTCATTGAGACAATCACTGATCCGAATACCACTCTAAAAATCATAGCCATCCCTCTGCCTTCAACTAGAATTCCGGATAGACTTGTCTGACACCCTACAAAAAATGGAAAATACTCTGCCAAATCTGCTTATAGGCTCTTTCACCAACAAATCAATCCAACACAGAACACAAACTCCCATCAGTTCATTTGGTCTCTTCCTTTCCCTCCTAAAATCAAAATTTTCATTTGGAAAACACTAAACAATGGGCTACCAACTAGAGAATTTCTTCACCATAGGCAAATCATAAATACTCCAATCTGTCCTTGCTGCAATGAGTCACCAGAAAATCTATCCCACTTGTTATTCTTGTGCACTAAAAGTTTACTAGTTTGGGAACAGGTGAGGAATTTAATGAACCAAAAATATCCCAACAATCATCTAGCCATTAACACCCTCACCAATGTTCAAAATCTGTTACATCCTAGTCACCCACAAAAAAAGCTACCACCAGATATGATAACCCTCATGTGTTATACCTTATGGCACATTTGGAATCGCAGAAACAAACTATGCTTCCAACACACCGATGAACCACCAAATATTACCATGATGTTAATTTCTAAAGGAGCTACTGAATTCCAATGGGCACAAAATCATCAACCACCTATAGCTCCAGGACTTGACCCTGTTGTTCACTACAACACAAACAGAATCATACATTATTATGCTTCAGTAGGTTGGAACCATCCTCCGACGGGTACCAACAAGTTAAACTGTGACGGAGCTTCAAGGGGGAACCCGGCATTGCGGGAGCCGGAGTTGTGCTTGAAATGCGGATAGCAATGTCATTTGTGCGATAGCGGTTCCACTTGGAATTACTTCAGCTATTATGGCTGAGACAAAAAGCATGATATTTGGGCTGGAACAAGCATGCATTATGAATATCACATCTCTAATTATCGAATCTGATTCGTTGAATCTTGTTTGCTACCTCACCACCGACACTTCTCCACCTTGGAACATACAACCTCTCATCCACCAAATTAAGCTTTTACTGCAGCAGATAACACATTGGGAGATATTCCATGTCTACAGAGAGGCAAACCAGGTTGCCGATGCTTTGGCAAACTTCGCAGCTGATAAGATACAATCTTTCGGACACACAACAACATCACAAATTTGGACTGATAGGCCCCCTTTTTTTCTTAACAAATATGTAATTCAGGATCAAATTGGAATGACATTCCAACGTGTACTCAACAATGCTTAGTTTTCAATATATTTAGTTTGGTTTCAAAAAAAAAAAAAAACTTTTTTATGATTTTGAGGAAGAACAGTATTATCCCACATGACTTTACGGGATTGCTACCCACAAAAGCAGCTTCTTTACCATTAAATCATGCTAAAATCCAGATTTAATAGCCTTGAACCCTTTAGGGAAATTGTGGGTCCTTTCCTGAATGTGAATCTAACCATTGATTTGATCATCCAACGGTAAAGAAGTTTTTTTTGCGGAAAGCCACCCCGCAAAATCGTGTGGGATAGCATTTGTCTTTGAGGAAACTGGTGGACAATAATATTGTCCTTTGAATCCTTATGATTTTGAGGAAACTAGAGGACAATAATATTGCCCTTTGAATCCAAGTAGAGTCGGAACGATTCCGCATGAAACTAACAAGCACACATAATTTTGGATATCATACCTTCTAAAATTACGTGATATAAAGAACCAAATTACCATCAAAGAAAAAGTTGTAGCACTTGATTAGTTCTATTCCGCCAATGCCAATAGGATATTTAAGTAGTGTTTAGCAGCACTTGATAAGTGCTTGAATGAGTCATGAGTATCTTGACTCTTAATGGTCGGATAATTCACCGTCAAATCAAGAGAATAGTGTATTTATGTTTCCAGGAGTCTTAACGTTGTTCAACGTCCATTATAACATGTGAAAAAGAATTAATTTCCTATCGGATTGTAAAGCTAGTGAGTCGGTGTTTTGATTTTGTAACTTATGCCGACTTGTCCCACACGGATTCCGAATATCTATCCACATTTGTCGGTCAATTTCATCATGCCAATGCCAAAACTCGCCTTTTGGAAACTGACGTATACATACTGTATGGAGGAAAAGAAAACAGGACCGGGAAAGTTCGCCAGGGGTCCGATGGACCTCTTCATTTTGCGGCGTCAACCAGAAGATATACATCATTGCTTGCCATTATACCGAAGTGAGAAAATTATTCTTCTTTTGAATTCTTTTTCCTTCCTTTTCAAACAAAAACAAAAAGGTTTCAACGACCATTTTAATGCGTTCTTATACTAAAATGGTCACTTGCCGACTAATTGTTTCTCCGATAGCTCTCCCACAATAGGGACTATACGAGAAGACCAAAACAAAGTTGTTCGGGAAACATATTCAAGAAAATTGTGCACGCATTAATGCAATATATAATGGAATCTGCTTCTGCACGCACATCTCATTCATGGACGGCCTTTGAACTTTTGAGAATCGCATACAATACAACAAGTGAAAGCTAGTTGTTGCGGATAATAGTTGGTTGGTGAAAAGTTAGATGTTATGGCGTAGCTTAACCGAGACCACACTAGATGCTAGTTTGTTTAGACCTAGTTATGCCAGAGCAAGTCGACAGAAATTAAGAGACAGCAAAATGGTACATTCATGATGATGTACTAGAAAACTTGCTGGAGAGAGTTGAGACCCCATGAAAAGATGATTTAACCTCGATATGATCGATAATGTTCTTATCAAATATGTACCATACAAGTTTTACAAACTTAAAAGCATAAGAAAACAGATTATAATGAGGTAAGATTTATGTACACCGAGTGACTAGAGATACTCGTGAATCGTAGATGAATATGATGATACGTAAAGTTAAATCACTTATATGTATGTTCATACATTATTCTCTCGTACCGTAGTACTTGTAAGCAGATTAGTTGGGTATAATGTTTTGATGGAAATGGAATTTTGTGTTTGGGCGATAATGGGCGTCAGCAGGGTTTCCAGGATTCGATGTGTTTCTGTACATGCATTATTTCTTCTCGGATGTTGGTGTTTCGGATTAGAGACGCGCCACCAAAATCTGATCCACAGGTTTAATTAAGAGACAAACCAGGACTCTGAGTCTCTGACATTCAGAGAGCAGAAATGCATAGATACAAAAACACTTTCTATCCCGGAAAAATTAGCCAGGTTTGACACCAACACAGTGTTACAATTAGGTTCGCCATTGTGATCTTTGCATGAGCCCAAAAGGATTAACAGTTTGTTTTTCAGTAGAATTTAGGTTGTGAAGAACAAATCACATGTCACACCGTAGTAGAGTGGTTAAGTCTATGATTGTCTTTAGGTGATGATACCAGTGACCATGGTTTTTTTGGGATCATGGTTTTCTTGGCATAAGTTTGGTTAGTTGCAAAAAATATTTTTCCCAACCGAACATAAGTTCGGTTTAGTTGCAAAAAACATTTACCAACCGAACTTATGTTCGGTTAGTTGCAAAAACATTTACCAACCGAACTGGTTAGTTCGGTTAGTTGCTAAAAACTTTTTCCAACCGAACTGGTTAGTTGCAATAAACATTTACCAACCGAACTGGTTAGTTCGGTTAGTTGTAAAAACATTTACCAACCGAACTATTGTTCGGTTGGTTGCAAAAAACATTTACCAACCGAACTATTTTTCCCAACCGAACATGTCGCTAGGAAAAAAAATTCATGGTCCCAAAAAAAAAACCATGGTCCCCAAAATAACGTTCTTTGAAAAATAGAAGTACTGGCATTAGGTTAAGCCCATCACAAACAAAAATGAACCGTCAAGGCTCCTAGCCCATCTAAGATGTATCCCAGTGAGTATACTACTACAGTACTACTTATAACACCAATTCACGACAAAGATGCTTCTTTCGTTGGTGCAATAGTGTTCAGTATTCCACTTTAGTGATCACATGCGGTAGATTTAAGATGGCACCCCGGCGCCGTTTATCATTTATGTAAGGCTGTATCCATTCTCCTTATGGTGTTAGCCAACAGCTTATTTCTGCCAGGTCCCTGTAGGTTTGCTGATTATTCCAGTTGGTATAAAATCTTTAACTCATTTTTTTCCCTGGATCATATTCTTGTAGAACGCGCAATTGGGGGATATTTTTATTAATTGGAGGATACAAGAAAAGGATAAAAATGAGATTTAAATAGTAAATCAAAGTCACCCCCTATCCGGATAATTTATAAATTCATAATCTACTCCTTACTAATCATGTTTAGTGGTTAAATATAATTATTTAAGTTAATAAATTAGTTTGATAATCATTAGAATAAATCATTATCATTGAATTTGTGGATGCAACAACATTAAATCAAGATATTTATGATCATGAAAGTTTAGATGAAGAACCAACCCAGGAAAGTAAACAAGATAAACATACAAGTGCTCCAATTACTCATGTATAAGTATTAATGTTTTGAAATTTGTTTTTTTTTTTTCATTGAATTCGCCATTATTGCGCCTGAAAAACTCATTATCGGCATGGTAAAAGTATGAATATTATGCCGGCAGGGACCAAATCGGCATGGTATTCATACTTTTACCATGCCGATACACAATATCCCCCAATTATGAAATTGTAAGTACACTGCCGGCATAGAAAGTTCATTATCAAGCATGCCGGCACATGATGCAAGATTTTCTGTATGTTTTTTTCCTAAAATCAGCATGACATACGTGGAAATCTACCATGCCGGCACAAACAAGTTTTGAGTCAGATTTTCTGAGTTATCAATATATCGGCTTGGTATTCATCTTAAAAACCATGCCGACACAAGATATCGGCATGGTATTCATCCTAAAAGCCATGCAAGCACAAGATACCGGCATGGTATATTCATTCTAAAAACCATGCCGACACTAGATATCAACATGGTGTTCATGATGAATGCAATGCCGGTATTAATTGAAACTGAAAATTTACAGTTACAATTTTTTATTCTTAACATAAATGAATTCTTTTAAAACAAATCGAGGATTAGGTTTCTTTCAAGGAGGTTTATTTATATAATAAATAAATTGCTAAAGAAATTTTTGATACGACGATGAAATCAATGATGGAGAAAATGAAAATCAAAGAGAGGAGAAGGAAAAGAGAAGAGAAGGAAAAGAGAAGAAGAAAAGAAGTTCCAATATTAAAGGTATTTTAGTATTTCCGCCCTAAAAAACACCCCTTAATAGAAACTATTAGTTAGGAAAAATAATTTATATCTCCCAATTAATAAAAGTATCCCAATCGTTAGTCCCTCTCGTACTCTCTTCCAAAGTTTATAAAACCCACCCCATTCAACTCGTATACTTTGTTTATGTTTCTCCGAGTCCATATCTTGAATCCTCTCAATTGCCTTCGTTCTTTCTTTAATTAAATAACCTCAAGCAACCCATTCTTCTCGACATATATCTTTCTCTAGTCTCTCCATCACTCTACTCTACTTGGAGATTCCATTTTGAGAATTTGATCAAAGACCGTAAGTGTGAAAAATCATTGTTATAAAATGGCACTAGATCAAAAACCAAGCACTTCAGAACGAGAAAGTAGTACTAGTAACTTAGCTGCAGTTTCATATTTATCTTCTCAATTTGACCAACAACAACAGATTAATAACCTTGCCATCTCAAATCAAGAAGAACACCAAGAATCTGAAGAACCTACTGATGAGAAACGCACGGCAGGAAAAAGAATGAGAGATGGTGGGAAACATCCAACATACAGAGGAGTGCGAATGCGTAGTTGGGGTAAATGGGTATCAGAAATAAGAGAACCAAGAAAGAAATCGAGGATCTGGCTTGGTACATTTCCGACACCAGAAATGGCAGCAAGAGCACATGATGTTGCTGCTTTAAGTATCAAAGGTAAATCTGCGGTTCTTAATTTCCCCGAATTCGCTTCTTCATTACCTCGTCCAGCTTCTACATCACCTCGTGATATCCAAGCCGCTGCTTCTAAAGCTGCAACAATGGAAAACTTCAATAATTCAGTCTCATCACCGTCTCCGTCATCAACAGCCTCACCCTCACCCTCATCAACATCAACGTCGTTTTCATCTTTGTGTTCGACTACTCCAACAACGGCTACATCCTCTTTTTCCGATAGTACTCCGGAAAATCTTACAGCAACAACCGACGATGAATTAACTGAAATTGTTGAATTACCTCAACTAAGTTCTTATTTCGACGAATCACAGCAAAGCGAATACATCTTTGTCGATGATTCTTCTATTGACAGTAATTGGTTTTATCCGACTCCATGGCTACAAAGTCCTAGTGATGATTGTAGGTTCTTTTCTAATCTTCCTGAATCTTCATTTTCTACCACATTTAATTCTTTGTTGTGGGATTATTAATTTAGTCGTGTTTTTACCACCAATGTTGCCAAAAGAAGATTGATTGATACAACATTCACATCAATAACAACAAACTCTACCGGATATTAATTATTGTTGGTTGCTGATAAAATTTAGCTAATAATCTGACATTTTGGTCTTATCTACAAAATCAAGCTAATTTTAATATTAACTAAGCAAAAAGCAAGAAAGTAAAGGTGTAATGCTGTAATCTTTTGTAAATCACTGAACCAACAACCATAATGAAGAACATGAAAAGAATCGAATCACTTTCTCCAAGTGTGTTCCAAACTTTGTGTCTGATATGGTCGTAGGTGTGTGTATGTCTACCGTAAGTTTTCATTCCAAGAAAGTAGGTACAGTATGTTGAAAGGGTCGAATAACGATTGAAGGTTTACCGATCGAAACCAGTTTAAGCGAAGATTAATCAAATACAGTAACACTTGGACAAATTGATAGCCTTGAGACCAAAAAGTTTATTATTTTTGTGAAGTTATTAATTTATTGAGTTAAAATTTAGCCTATACAAATCTAGCACGATTGCTAAAGGATGGTACCAGTATTAGCGGAGTTGATACAATTTTATATAAAATAAAAGAGTTATAAGTGACTCTAGCTACTGGATCACTCAAATGGGACCAGCCCTGCTAATGCTGGTACCAACTCTAACAATCATGAAATCTAGCTGAGATAAATTAATTATTTTAGCTGTTAACTTACAGTTTATGAATATAGATTAATCAAAGCTTATATGATCCTTTTGATGTTTAGAAACGGCTCTGAATTAGTTCGTACAGCTAACTCAGGCCCAAAGATGGGGTATAGTATACTGCACCTACTTACCAATTTATGTGACTATTTTTTTGGAGTTTTCACTTGAACTTCCACTACTTTGTATAGACTAATTTTTGTGGATTTTGGGTTCGATACTTTACCTAAATTTCATTTTCCTGGTTGTTCTTGAATTTGGCAAGGATGTAGACACCACATGTATCAAGCGTTTTATTTATTTATTTCAAGAACACTCCAGAAATATTAATTAGCATCAGTTTCACTATCTATATGTTCCAAAAAAAAAACATAATCATTATTTTCAAATTCAATGCAACTGTATCTTTATAAAACAAAATCCATTTTCTTTTTATGATTGAAACGCGCACCATGATCAACATATGTCAGTTAATATAACCAATGGAAATCCCAGATTTTAGATGGATTTGAATTGAATTTGAAATGGTAGAGAACGTATCATCAAAGACAATATGTCATGGGATGATGCTGGCCTAATCAAATACCGTAGAAGAAAGTAAAAAATGGAGCGTGATAGAATATGGGCTGGCAAAACGAGAATTTCCAACAATAAGTTGCAAGAACCCAGTACATATATATATGTACACGGGTGACTCTGCACAAGGTTAAGCGATAAGAGGCTATTGGAGGCTTGGGTCTTCATGGTGCTTGGTCATTTAGCAATGCTATTGTGCCAAAGTCTGTCATGACTTGTCATGGTCATAGTAAGGTAGATGCACACATTTTCGTTTCTCATCACCTTAAAAGACAACAAGTATTGAAAAAAAAACTATGTATGATTTGATCAATGCATGCATACGCATGCACCAATCCTTAAATGTTACCCACTAGCTTGTAAAACTTGGGGCTCACCACTTAATGAATAAATAAACGGCGCGCGGGTTATAACCCCAAATGTGTCACTATCCATGTACAAAAACCCCAACAAAACAAATTGTTCACAAAAACCCTATTTAACATAAACTGTCTATATTACCCTTTTTTATTTAAATCACCCCAATAAAAATAAAAATCAACCCCACTTTTAATTTTTATTATATTCAAACCACCAACAGCAACACAGCAGAGCACCGCCGCCGCCACTGCACCGCCACACCACCACCACCGTCACGACACCACCGTCGCCGCCGCCACTGCACCACCGCCGCCGATTCTGCCACCGCGGCCGCCGCCACCGACCTTCGTCACCGCCACCAACCACCACCACTGCCAACCGTCGCCGTCACCAACCACCACCGCCACTGCCAACCACCGCCGTCACCAACCACCACCACCACCACTGCCAACCGCCGCCGTCACCAATCACCACCGCCACCACCACCGCAGCCAACGACCACAACCACAGACGACCACCACCGTCACCGAGAAACACCATCATTGTCACCGACCACCACCACCAACCAGCTGCCGCCACCACAAACAATTAATTTGATTGATCAATGTTCAACAAAATGAGAAAAAATGATGCAACCAAACTGAAAATGAGAAAACATGATGAAACCAAACTGAAAAAATGATGGAACTAGAATTTGTCGTGCAAATAATTTCTCGTGAAAAATGATGTAACCAAACTAAAAAATGATGGAACCAAAATTGGTTTCACCAAAAAATTGATGAAACCAAACTTGGTTTCACCAAAACTAGATGAAACCTAATTAGGTTTCATCATTTTTCCACATATTTTCATTTCACCGACACAGCTTCAATGATGAAACCAAACCAAAAAAAACTAGGCAAAATAAGAACAAAATGATGAAACCAAATAGAAAAAAAATGATGAAACCAAAATTGGTTTCACCAAAACTAGATGAAACCTAATTAGGTTTCATCATTTTTCTACGTATTGTAGCTCAGCTCAAACAAATCCGCAACATATTGCAGCTTCTCTTGTAATTCCAACAACATCTCTCAGCACCTCAAGCACAGAACCAACATAAATTTGATAAATAAGTAGTTGATGACTATCCAGCTATACCAAATATGAGAACAAACAAACTTAAACAACTTTCTGGTGTACTTCATAAAGAGAGTACCTAATTTAGCTCTTTCTGGTGTACTTCCCCAACATCATCTGCTAGAGTACCGATGGCATCATACATAATCCGGAGATTTCGCTTATGTAAGAATACCATCTCCTACTGCAGCTTCTCTGTATCTGCAGTATACTACCAAAAACAGCTTTGTTTGAGCTGCAATCACTAAAGGCGCTAAGGAAAAAAAATTTGGGTCATGGTTTGGCGCCTGGGAACCTTTTTTTCTCTAGGCGCTGACCCTAAGCGTAGGGCGCCTTTAAAAACATAGATTCAGACCATAGACAAAAAGGGATCCAGAATCACAAACCTGAGGCTTGACCTCGACGATGGTCTTCCCACTCTTCACAAAAACTGGCACATTTGCAAGCACACTCTCAAGATGATCAAGAAGTTCCTTCGCTTGGCATGACCCGAAATCGGGATCAGAATCTTCATAACTCCAAACCAGCTAAGTTTCCTTATCTTCAATAGTGGACCCATCGGTTGTTTCTGTATATAACTTCATCACAGGTTCTGCTATCTTCTTCCAACAACAATCTGCAGCAGGCCCATGTGTTTCCCATTCTGTATTTCGCTTCAATCTGAAAAGAAAAAGAAAAACATAAACGTCAATCTGTATGGTGTTTACATTAAGCTTTTCAATTCACAAATGTCTTAAATGACTTCACCTCATAAAATATCCATGCTCCGCAGCAAGTCCCAAATTCTCACAAGGAGAAAATCATGTATCAAGAGTCGTTCGACTTCTAGCACTGACAAAAAAAACCACATTGTTCTCATCTCTGCACAGCTTATTTAAGATTTCGATTGATTTTGAACTAGGACTTTTGTCTATTGAAGCTTAGGGCATCAAAGTGCCATCATAATCTAAAAGAATGGCTCTCTTTTTGGTCCTTCTATAAGCGGATACAATATTCTCTATTGAGAGCTTCCTGAAGCTTTGATCAAGAGCCACAACTCTAAATCCCAGACCAAATCCAATTCCCCAACACCTTTGCCTCCCATGATCCCTGCATGCCCTCTCTAAATCTTGTAGAAAGCTGTGTGCCCAATACCCAACATCATGGGTACTAACATACCTATAATGCTTCTCGTGCCTCATTTGCTTTTCAGCTTCAGCCATCTTTATTGCACAATCCATTGCTTCAGCAACTGCATCAATATTCCATGGGTTCACTCGAATAGCTCCACTGAGAGACGGTGAGCAACCAATGAATTCAGAAACAACTAACATACTCTTCTTTCGGTTGGAGGGATCCAATTCTAACGCCGTATCCAATCTTTCATTTCCTTGCCGACTAATGATGTATTAATAGGATATTAGGTTCGTTCCATCCCTAACAGCAGTCACCAAACAACACTCAGCAACCACATAATAAGAAATCTTTTCGTAGAACGGAAGTGGTTCGTCGATCAAAATAACAGGCTCATAACCAGGTTGACCAAATGTTTCATTAATCCGTTTAACTGTTGAATAAGTCTCATCCTGTACTTCCTGAACATCTCTTCCGCGACCTCTAGCTGGATTTTCTGCACAAATCAATTCCTCTCAGCTTCTCAATCAAATCTCAAACACAGATTCACTACGAACCCAAATCAAGATATATACATCAGTAACAACACCGATTTTCAAAATTCAAAACCTAGATCTAAAAAAAAATAAAAAATCTTTAGAAATCAAATTCTAATTGAAAATTAGATACAAAAAACCCCTAAAATGAAACACGCACCTCTTATAATAGATGAGGTTGAGGAAAAATTTCTTCAAATTAAACAATAGATGAAGATGATGATATGGAGCTCCACCACCGCCATCATCATTGATCCAAATCGATTTAACTCAAAACATGAATACCCAATCTTCGTTGAATCGATTTAACCCTCTTTCTCAACTATTACGGAGAAGAAAACCAAATTTTGAAGACGAAATTAGTGCTGGTGGTGATGTTGGTGTTGCAGATTGCGATGACGGAGGTATTACTGCTGGTGTTCGTGGATATTCGTTGCTGCTGGCGGTGATGGTGGTGCGGAGAAGAAGGAGAAAGAAGAAAAAAAAGAAAAAGAAATGAGAGAAGAAGAAGAAGATAAGGTAAAAGGGTATATTTGGATTTTAAAAAAAAAAAAAACTAAATTTATTCATTATTATTTGACCTGGTGTTTTTGTACCACTTTCTTTTGAAATGGTTTTTATTTGTCAAAAATAATATGACCAGTTTTTTCTTATCACTAGTTTGTTCACCCATGAGTTTTGTCACTAGTTTTGATAAATAAATGGTTCTCCTTAAACTGAAAGAAATACCTAGCTACATGGATATGCCTGTCCAGGGTGGGTTTTGCATTGATCTATCAAATCTACAACATGTGTATGAATCCTCCATTTAAGGATAGTGGGGTAACATTTTTATCATGGGTTTTATGATGTATCATTATCTGTAACTAGTGTTTCACCAACTTGCAACAGTGAAAATTAGCGTCAATAGTGATCATAAAATGAGGACCTTATTTCTCCAACAAAATAGTGGAGCAGCGCAAACTTTATTTGTTTCATATAGAAAAAGAGAAAAAACCAAAATTATTGAATAGTTCTGATAGCAATGCAACATCGGATGATTTGTTTGTAACCCATGGAAAAGGTCGAGGATATCATTCACCATATTATTTGATGTTTCACTAACAGCACGTTCTTGTGAAAATCCCAAAATATTCAATCTACTTAAAAGGCCCGACGAAAAAAATCTGTACAGGGCCCTTTCTAGACATAGGACCGGCTCTGAGGGTGATTCCTGTCTTTTGCATCGACTTCGCACTTCATTGTTGAGCGGTAAGTCCCTATTGTCCATTCTTTTGTCTTGGATGGAAAATAAATACTCTAATGTCGAGTTTAGTGATTTTAGAGCAACTGCAGTCATACAACTATAACCAAAGAGTAAAGAGCAAAAAAAATTTGAAAATTTTAGGTTTACTCCGTGTGTGACGCTACGGTGGGAAAACCAAATTTGGTGGGGCGCAACTTTAAGTTGCGCCCCAATCAGGCGAACCCAATCAATCCCGCCCCATATTTGTTTTATTATTTTTTGTTTTCATCAGGCGGGACTAATCAATTCCGCCCCTTTTTTTTTTTTTTTTGGGGCGTAAATATATTTTGCGCCCCATTTTTTTTTGGTCTTCGGGCGTAACTTTGATCTACGCCCCATCAGGCGCAATTCTAATCTACGCCTGATCAAAGATTAAACCAAAGACCAAATTTAGTCTGGTTTTTACTCTTTACTCTGGTATTTGTTCTTTACTCTCTCCGTAATGTCTGGGTTTTCGACCAAATTTTTGGTTATAGTCCATGACTGTGGTTGCTCTTAGGGTTGTCAAAATTTAGTCAGGTTTTTACTCTTTACTTTGGTATTTGTTCTTTACTCTCTCTGTAATGTCTGAGTTTTCGACCAAATTTTTGGTTATAGTCCATGACTATGGTTGCTCTTAGTGTTGTCAAAAAAATAAAGGAAGACCGAAGAATGAGAATTATAAAGCTTCGGAAAGCATATATAGAGGTGGTATTGTCTTTATTAAAATCGATAAGTCACTGTCATTCGTACGATTACATCTAAATATGGCAATCAATTCATCATATACAGGATGGCCTACGTATCAATGTTCAACGTTATCAAGTGTACGAATTATTTGCACTGGAAGGCATTACTGATTCACACGAGGGCCTATTGTTACCTCGATGTTGAATGCGCTTAACAAACTGTCAACACCAACAACGATTCACGCACTACTTTCGAGTTTGATTCTTTTTAATCCAATCGCAGTTGATCATTTTAAAGGATGATTCTCATAAGAAGGTGTCGACGAAAAATAAAAGATACAACAAGCAATAAACCATGCATCAACGTATTCAGATTCATAAGGAGGTGTTGTTACCCATGCAATAGTTCGTTTACGTACGGCGTAGCAGTGATAAGTCATCTCATGATTCTCCTTTCGGCCATTTTGGAGGATTACAGTGCCCAAAGAAGACAAGGACTCACGGATTCATATTCCCAGTGTTCTTGGCAATCTTTTCAGCTCCAAATAACATACCTTTAACCTGTTTATGTGCACGTACTCAGCAAGTGGTATACTAAACTAATGGTTCTCATCTTCTGCTTTCCTTCAAAAGAAAATTTGCTACTTTAATCGTAGTGGTAACTTTTATCTAGTAGAATATGAGCCTATGTGTTTCACTGTTTCAGTGTTTAGATTGAGCTTTAGACATTGGGAAGCCTATATCCTTGTTTGTTAGTGGTCCAAAATTTTAAAAACGATGGAACCACCGGCAGTGGGAGGGAACTCCGGTCTCAGGTCTCTGTTGTTTGCAAAGACTGACCATCCGCATTGATGGTTTGATATCGACTGTCGGCATTACCATTACATGACACGGTTTTACTTCTTCAGCAGCACAAAACAATTTCAAGCTGCCACTTGCAAATTAGTTGCAATAAAATTTTCCTCAGAGAAGTTTGCACGACTAAGAAACCTATATAACGGGAAATCAAATTTTTATGTGGATGATTAACACCATGTCAGTTTCTTAAGTCACTTTCACTACATTTGGACATTGTCGAGGAAGGTACGTACACAGTCAGGTCAGCCTATCGATCCAGACAATCTCGTACGATTATTTATTCAAATAGAGAGTTCAGGGAATTTATGATTTTAACACCTCTTTAATGGTGTATTTATAATCTACAACCTGGGAAAGGAACTTGTGGTTGCAGTTGCCGCACTAAAATGTCTGATTACATCGACAGAGTGCCCTAAGGTCCTAGTGTAGTTGGGGATTCACTTATTTTACGGGATGTCAATGTCATAGAAATCCCTTCATGATCTTGTCGAACGTGTTGCATTGATCTACTTCAAGTTGGTATATGTATAAGTATGTCCTTTGTCGGGGAAGCCCATCAAATTATCACCAAACTTCACAATTTACTAGTGAATTTCTAAACAAATTGAATATTGGTAAATGATACAGTTTCGCTACCTTATTCACTATGTTCGCATAGAGGCATCAACCGAAGAACAAATACTGCAGTTAATGGTGTGTTGAACATTTACACCAAAAAGCAAAAAAAAATCAACTTCTGCACACTCATTTAATGTTGTTTGTCGAACCCAACTAAAAATGCTACTGACTAAGAAAAGAAAGAAGAAAACTCTCCTAACTAGACAGAAAACACTTACAAAAACTGCAAAACTAATGAGGATTGAAGTAAGATCTCGGCCAATTCTCTATGACGTCATCGAAAGTAAGATTCCCGAACTCTTTGAAAACTAAACACCAAGTAAACATTTCGTACTGAGCTTTACGAATAACTGTAATCACACTATGATGTTTTCCATTAAAGGCTCTTGAGTTTCTTTCTTTCCATAGACTCTATAAGATTACTGCTGGAATGATGCTCCATATCTGAGACATGATCAGCAGTTTCATTCTCATTGCAGAAAAGGCAAGTTGGAGACACATCCATTTTCCTTCTTATCAGCATATCTCTAGTAGGCAAGCTGGAATGAGTATATATGTGTTTGTTGACGAGTACCATACCATATCCTTCCAATATTGACACAACATAACCCTCTCTCCAATTAACAGTTAGTTCTTGCTCATTTTTTCTCTACTTGTATTACCTGGGCATTACCATACCAAGGTAAAACCTAGAGTTCGCACAGACATACACCTCTGGGCCTGGGATTTTCAAACTTCCAAATTCTGTGAGTACTCTTGAGTAATGACATCAACTAAAAACACTAAATAATAACACTGAGTAACCATCAGGGGTTAGCCCAGTTGGGCAGGAGCCTGACTCTCAAGTAGGTGGTCAGTGGATCGAGTCTCCGCTCACGAGTTTGGAGATCTCATGAAATACCCCTCTTATGTAAATACTTATATCTTTGTTGTGAGAATGGGCAGGGTCTGCTCTGGGGAGTAGGCTCGGTGGCTACGCTGCCAGGGGGCAGAACGGGCCTATGCCAAGTTTCAAAAAATAAAATAAAATAAAATAATTATATTATATTATATTGTTATAAAAAAAGGTGGTATTTGTGTCATGATAGCAAAAGCTATCAGACGGATGTCATTCAACGAGGACCCGTATCCGGCGATCGGGAACCTACGGATTGGTTTTTCCATAAATACTTATATCTTTGTTGTGAGAATGGGCCGGGTCTGCTCTGGGGAGTAGGCTCGGTGGCTACACTGCCAGGGGCAGAACGGGCCTATGCCAAGTTTCAAAAAATAAAATAAAATAATCATTGTTATAAAAAAAGGTGGTATTTGTGTCATGATAGCAAAAGCTATCAGACGGATGTCATTCAACGAGGACCCGTATCCGGTGGTCGGGAACCTACGGATTGGTTTTTCCATTGGCTAGGAATAATCGGTTACGGGACGATTTTTTGTTCACATAAAATATTTTCTCTTTTTTCTGCTGATGTTGGTCTACTCTCTCTCTCACGCAGAAAAATGGTGCAACTTTTTAGGGTTATGGTAATCGGATTGATTCTGCAAAACAAATTAGGTATTGAAATTTATTAGCTTTTTTTTTGTTCGTAATATGATTGATTAATGTTAATCAGGTCTTCTTCTTCATCTTATCAAGCAGCTATCAATGAAAATCATCAAGTTTCTCAATTTAGCATGACACACTGACACCGTTCTCTTCTTCTAGCTTTCTTACCACAAAGAAATCGGTGAAACCCTTCTTCATCATCCTCCGTGTTTCAGCAAATTCGAGCTTATGTCTCAATTCCTACCCGAAATATCACGTCCTGAAGTGGTTTGCATCTCAATTTTGCATGTTTTTTTTGTTTGGGTTTTTGATAATTCTTCTTGGTTAGATTAGGGTTTTTGCCTAATTGATGTTGAGGAATGAAGTTAGAGGTGCTAAGGAAAGGGAAAGGTTTTAATAAGAATTGTAAGTATAATGTATCCTAAATTGACTAATGGAGAACCCAAAGCAGAGACACAATGATAGAACTGATTGTTGAGTACAATGTATATATGAATAATTCTGATTCGGTATCCATAGTTCCAATTTGGGGCAATTTACACTTTTGAATTTTGATTTGTTTCCGAAAGCAATAAATTTGAGATGTTTAATTATTCATTAGAATGACTGGAATTATTCAATTTTTTTTTATTGTTCTTCTCACCCGAAAAAAAACAAAAAAGAAAAATAAAGAAAGGAATTGATTGCTAGGTTTAACAGATTTTGTCTTTACATTATTTGGGATGGTATGATGTCATGCTTTTAAACCTATCATTTTTCTGTCAATTTTTCTTTTTCTTGTGTTTGTGTTTGTGTTGATAAACCCTAAATATGGATTTTTGATTTAGGTCATTGGTGTGCTTCTTTATTGAAGAGATGTCTTTTAGGTATTGCACTTTTCTCTTTGCTTCTCTGCTTTTCAATTTTTCAATTCTAAATTCTGTACAGAATCCTATATTTTTTAATGCTAACACAGAAGATGTTTCTCCTCATTGTTCTCCACTTCGTTTTGGCATAAATACCATAAAGGTGTTTCTTAGATTTGCTAATTTATGCAATGGTTAAGATTGAATTATTGCTGCTTCAAACCTTATTCTCCTATTGGTATTCAGTCGTTGATTGATTAAGTGATTTCATCTCCTACAATGCTTCATACCTTCATACGGATGTTCTCTAAGATTACGAATTTGGGAAGGATTCTCTCGCTGTTGTAAGAAATAGAGACGACAAGTTAATTAGGGTTTAAGTTCAAGAAGTGGAACCCGAAGTCGGTTTTAAATTGTTTTTGCAAAAAGTTTATTTGCTTTTACAGTTTTAGATCAAACTTTTTGATGGAGGCTTCTTAGTTTTGTACTTGGAGGCAATTGAGTGGAAGATTACTCTGTGATAGCTGGAAGATATATATAGCCAGCAATAATAAGTTTTATTTTGTAAGGTGAGTCTTATTATCTCTGCTTTAAGTCTCTGCGCTTGCACCTAATAAGAAATACTAATCATCTTCTTTGTCTTAATAAGAGCATATTATTGGATCAATTTGTGTCGGTTTTGAGATTTTTTATTAGATTTTACTTCTTTGATATGTTAATGTCATCATTATTTTTATATCGCAACTAAACTGCTTTTTGAATTTTAGATTGTCTTAACATGATTCCATTGTTTGATTTTTGAATCAAGAAACGAAAATTTTAAATGAAATTCAGTGCTTAGTTTTGATTTAAGCATGGAAATTTTACTAAGTTTCTGCGTTCTTAGTATGAAGATTCTGGAATTGGATGCACGAGAAATAGTTGTTTTATGCTTTAGATATTGGAGGCAAGAATTGCCACTACATAAATAATATAGAACATGTAACCAGTATTCTCTTTAAAGTTTAAAAAAATTCTGGTTGATTATTGAGCTGAAGTTTGGGAAGTGTTAGTTGCATCCAGATATATACCTGTGTGTCACAGAAATCCACAAAGATATAGTTTATGCTTTTCTCAGTAATATCCATTTCAGGTTGTAATACACGTTTGATGGGTATCCACCTGTGTTTGAAACTGTATCCTAAGTTTAAAGATTGATTTTTTGTTGTATTAAATTAACTTGTGTTTGTGATGTAGATAGGAATCATTAATGCCTCAGTGAAGCGAGTAGCTATACCTTGTCAGCGATGGATTCAGATATTTATAAGAGGAGATTAAGGTAAGATTGATCGGTACTTAATTTTGTGTCATTTGATCTTTCTTAAGTTTTTAAAAAATGGCTTAGATGTACTTTTTATGTTGTTGAAGTTTCGTGACAAAAATAGGATTAGTTACTGTTGAAGTTACATTTGATTTTGCCATATGGTATTGTGAATGTCTCCTTAATAACTTAATAAGTTTATCGTAATGGTTGGGAGACCTTGATGTTCCTCAATCTTCATGTAACTTTTAATCCTCTGCATGTGAGTTTATTTGGTTAAACTATACCTAATTATGTGTTAAATATATATCCATTAGATGCATCTCTATCTTGCAATTACATTACCAGTTTTGACTCAATTTGGATATAAATTGAGTAGTTTCAGTTGGGTTGCAATATGGGAGGAGGAAGTCTATGTTTATAGAACATCCACAACTATGCATCAATGATCACATTTCCATCTTTAAGGTCATCTTTTCGCAGTTTCGTATTGCTTTTTGTAGTTTTTCATCATCTTATATGTAGTTCATTTTCTTAGCACTTAATAATTTTGGCCCCAAAGGTACGAATCATCCGTGATCCATTCCAAAATCTAAGTATTCAACCGACAACAGCATGCAGGGTAGTACATCATTGCTAAACAAAGGATGTACGGGAAAATTCGTTGCATGACATGCAAAAAAAATGTCCCACTAGGATCTCTTGCTGGAATCCATACCTTTGCAGATTGATACTACATTGATTCATCAATAGCACTCATGTATCAGTTTGTGGAGCGAATTTTTAAGACTACATTGATTCATGGAGTTGATGCATTAAAAAAAAAATTGATTCATGGAGAGCACTTACGGTATTTAACTATATAATTGTTTTTTTATTTGTGAGCATTCTGGTTCCAACAATCGTTGTTTGTTAAGTTTAAATCATTTTTATGTAGGCTAAAGTGTCACTGGAAAGCCAAGATCTGAGACATAATTAAACTAAACTTAATCCAGATAAGTTAAGTCTTCCAATCTTTGTGGTTTATATTACGACAACTTAACTTTACATATGTATATGTTAGAGATGGAATTGATGAACTCATCACTTATATATTGACGTTATGTGTATATATTTGATTTCGACGGATAGAAACTCTATGTTATATCATGGGGTGGGATGTGGGTCAATATACGTTTAAGCTACTTCTCTTTCTAACTCCCAGAGGCCCCGATCTTTTTCATGTTCTCCTTTGTCCACAGATTATCGTTAGTATGGTTCGCAAAACTTCAAAAGGAGGGTATTATAGTGCTTCGAAGAGGTATGGATCTCGAAATCCGTTGCAGAAAAGCCTAATTTATCAATTTCTTATATGATATTTAGGTTTCGATTCGTTTTATTTCAAATCATTAAGTTACTCCTTTGATAAGTTAGGTTTCTAAAAAGATTTTTATAAACCATTTATAGACAACACTTCGGCAACTTACAACACATAGCTCATAATTAGGTACATTTCTATTCTTTTTTTTTCGGTTAATAATCTGATTAGATTCTCTTAAAAATTTAGATTTTAAATCTTTAGATTATATATACTGAGGTTATGCCTGATAGGATACTTTCACACGGTGGATAAGGATCAAAAAAGGTTAATTAGGAATAATTACATAAAAGCAAGGTAAAAACTATGAACGATGTAACATATAATTTACACCACTTCATTCCTAGATTGGGTTATCATAACTACGACATTGGTAAGACTCTTAAAGTTTCAACTGTCTTTCATAAGCATGAACTACACAAATATTGTAAAATTAGTCATTTAGTACTCTCTAAGTCACTGCTCACCTACATTGTGTTGTTGTTGACACACGACAGACAGTTGAGTGGTGCATAGCAGATTCGTATTAAAATATCACACTTTGCTCCATGAATTAATGAATCACTAAACCATATAATGCCCTTGATCACTTTTAACTCAACCAATTGATGTTGTTTATTTAATCTCATTGAACAAGACGTTTATACATAAAAATCTATATATTCGGATTCGGTGTGGTGTGGTGTTGTTTGCGATGTTAACAGGGAAACATGCACTTAATAAATATAAAGTTAATGTATGTTGCATTCATTACTCATTAAACAACCTAAGTTAGGAACTTTCAAATATTTACATGGGGATGAAACTCTGTGAAAAAGCACTAACAACAACTAATCCTAAATAAATTTTGCTGGTAAACACTTAAGAGGCAACTCTGATGGTAAGAAAAACTTTTGGATGTGGTGGAACCTATTCAGATCTTCGTCAGCAAAAATTTCGTCTTTTCACTCACTACGTCGACACACATATTTGTCTTGGTATTTTCTTGTCCTTTGATCTATTTATCTGTACCAAAATTATCTGTGATGCAAATATTCTTTGGTCTACAGTTTTTATTTTTTGATAAAATTTTGTTGCAAACAAAGGGGAGAGTGAAACTATTTTTAACCAAGTTATAGTATATTTTGAGTTTAGGAGAAATATTTTATTGACTCTATAAAATCCTGTTAGAGAATCACCAACACCACTACCATTGCAATCAGGTGTTTCAGTAGACTAGATAAATATAGTGGTGGTGGTTGATTATAAAAAGATTGAATTTTTTTAATTAGAAATCACCACCAATGCCACCTTTGATACCTCTAAATAAGGTGTTTCAATAGGCTAGATAAATTTGGTGGTGGCTTTGGTGGTGGTGTTAGGGATTTCAGGAAGTTTGTACTCACATTTAAGAACCACCACCATCACTTTTAACACCCCAGAATTAATGTATTTCAGTAGAGTAGACTAATCTTGGTGTGTGGACTTGACTCAACTAGCCATTGTATTTCAGTTTACTAGATAAATAGTCTTGGAGGAGCTGATGATGGTTTTTTTTTTTTTTTTTTTGGTATTAGGAATACTGAGAGTACTCTGCCTAAAATTCCGGCAGGAAGAGGTATTGTTTTATTGTATGCCATGGATAAAACTACATGTTACAGTCACTACTGACATTCGTTTTCAAGCTACCGCCCACAGACCTGAAAATGTCCAAAATTGCAATCCAATCAGATGAAGATGGGTTGCGTGTAGTGCAATTATCTGCTTATTATGATGATCAAATCTATTTTTCTAACCTCATAAGTTTCCTCGGATTACATTAAATTTGGATCAAGTCTAAGATGTTATAGTCACTTATCCAGGTTTCATTTCAAGGTACTGCTTGCAAATCTGAAAATGTCCAAAATTTTATGTTGCAATTTGCAACTCAATTAAATGAAGTTGGGTAACATATGTGTAAAGTATTATTATCTGCTTATTATGACATCCAAGCTTTGTTAAACATCCAAGGTTTGTTAAACATGTTCTTATACGTTATCTATTTATATTTAGAAATCAACAAAATTGCCGAATATATTATGTTTTATTTTTTGAGCTTTTTCTTTTGCTTGTGTAAAGTTATCGTTATGTATTTAATTATCAATATCAATCAAGCGTACTTTAATTGTAACGATGTTATGCATCTGAACTCTTCACCTTTAAAGTCTCTAAATGCACCCAGCTAAACTTGGTTTAACATCTTTTGATGGATCAATTGATGAAGTATTTTTTATTCTTAGAAGAGTTTATCAAATGATATAGGCTTGATAATTTGTCAAATCAGTAGAATTTCAAACTTAAGTTAATAATACGAGGGTAAGATACTCATATCTCATCGTTATTATTCGAATGAATAACTCACAACCAAACTGCTCAATGTGATCTTAAACTTTGTTGTACAAGAAGCGAGTATGCTCTACTAATTACAGAAATGTTTATGTGACGATTTATGGGATCTGAAATGTTTTTTCTTTTTCTTTTTGCACATGAATAACTCACAAGCAAACTGCTCAATGTAATTTTAAACTTTGCGGTGCAGGAAGCGAGTATAGTCCACCAATTACAGAGATGCTTATGTTATGATTTGTGGGATATATATATATATATTTTGTGACATGTGGGTTTTTGAAACTCAGAAGTAGAGAGGAAAATCTATTATTCCTAGGATTAGCTAGCATATTCTCTGTGGGTCATGGAATTCCCCTCACATGGGTCCTTTAGTGACGGTTAAGTGAGGTTTTATAACTATTCGTTTTTTGTACTCATGAAATACATGTATATAAATGCAGCAGAGAAAAAAATATGGCGATAGGATACAAAAGCCTTACATTTACATCTCTTTTGAATGCAGATCCAAGTGTTATCAGAGGGTACGCAGTAAAGGAGGCAGTTAACTGTTATTTTTATGATCTACCCCTGTGACTGAAGCTAATTAATATGGCTGATGACATACTTCGACAAGGAGTTCTTGGTATCTCTAATATCATTAAGGTAGGTTGCACTATTGTTTGTTAACTTTTGTGGATGATTAGAAATATATGGAGCTTATAGTTTGTGAAAAATGAAACATCTATGACCGAAGAGGGAAGAAAATAAAAGCGTTATCTAACTTTGATAGGTATGGAATTTTTGTCGGCACCTTTTAGAGATATATGTGCATATTAATATACTCATATTTCATGATAATAACATTCATATACTTCGACAAAGAGTTCTTGGTATCTCTAATATCATTAAGGTAGGCCGCAGTATTGTCTGTTAACTTTTGTGGATGGTTAGAAATTTATAGAGCTTACGGTTAGTGAAAAATGAAATCTTTATGACCGAAGAGGGAAGAAAATAAAAGCGTTACCTAACTTTGATAGGTATGGGATTTCTATCAGCAATTTTTAGAGATATATGTGCATATTCATATATTTCATGAATTTAGATAAATTAGAACTAGATACCCTCTCATAGCTCTATATGTTAGTCTTTTATCCCGTGGTTACTTTTCGTCTTAGCTCAGTTGGTAGAGCATGTGGCATTATGCCCCGGGGTCGTGGGTTCAATTCCCACAGACGGAAACCAACATAAAAGGCTAACCGACTCCCGGTTTTACTAATTATACATTATTACACTGTTGAACTTCGGCAATATGTACTTTAATACTCAGTCACAACAAATATAGATCACTTTACCAACCAAACCAACTAGCTCACAATCCAGGCAATACAGTTTGACTGCACTAACCCAACACCATACAATTTTATTTTCTTTCTGCCTCTGCAATTTTGTTTCCCCTCTACACACATGCCTCAGACCTTTGCTTTCTTGTTTGGTTTGATTGTTTGATTTTTGTTTCTAACATAATGGATGTTTCATCATGTTTGATTTGTGTAGTGAGAAATAATGAGTAATTTCATCGGATTTTTTTTTCTAGGGTGAAGCTAGATCTCAATCCAAGTCTTCAGTTTCGTAGGTTCTTCACTTTACTATTAATTAATTGAAGCTCGATTGATCTTGGGTTTTCTAGCCAATTTCTATTTCCATTTTAATCCTTGCATAAGAAATATCATATGGTACAATCATTCAAAGGGTTTCGAATATTGTTTTTAGGTTTCTTTACAAACGATCTATATTTTTCCGTTAATTTGGCTTCTCAATCTCGATTTTTTGAATTATAATAGATTGGGTATTCAATTGAAGAGGTTACACATGATGAGTAGTATACCTGGTGTGTCTGAAAGTGTCACATAAATTCCATATCATACTGATACGTCGATGGAAATTAATATACCCTTTTATTACAAAATTCATGTAGTTTTCCTTTAATTATGTCTCACATAAATAACATCCAATTTCAGTTATTGTTTAGAATATAAATTATTGTTTTATACCACTAATGTATTAAGTGAACAATCTAATTTTAATAGTTGGATTGTCACCTAACATCATATGTTTCTTTTGTAGATATTTCTTGGGTCGAGATACATATTTTCAAATTCAAGTTTCAATCAAAGCTTTCCATATATTGTGGAACAAAAAAACGGGAAAATAAGTTGAAGACATTGAGATTTAGTCAGGAAGAAGGTCTTTATTATCCCGCCAAGACAAAGATTCTGTTGAGAGTAAGAGAGAAGAAGATAGTGACAGGAAGATGTTAATGGCAATGAGGACAATGGCATGTTAATGGGAAAATGTTGAAAATGAGAGTGGTTGAGACATCCTGCAGTTGGATTTGTTTCTTTAACAACCATATACTACCAGAGCCAGTGGTTCAGCTTCCTACTGCATTACAGGATAGTTTGCCTTTTCCTTTGTCCGTTTTTTGTGATGAAATGAGGTAGTCCTTGATATTCATTTCCAGATTTAAAATTTGTTGGGGATATCTGTTTTTTGACTTTGTTTACAATCGAGAAACCTTTTTACTTTGATATCTTTATGTCTATAGAACTAAAAGGGTTTTATATGTATAATATGTTATGCAACTAGGATTCTCTCACTGTAAAATACATTTACAAACTTTTTGAGAGGGAGTTAAACCCTTTTGCACACCTTTGAGTCTTTGAACTAGAAATCCATCAAACATAAAAAATTAAGTTAGGGTGATATAATTATCAAATCATCTTTGGAAAATGAAATTCATCTCATTCTTTATATATCTAAAATGGAACATCTGGAACATCATTTGTTGTGTTGTTTGGACAATATAAAGAAGAAATTGTTTACAGTAGCAGTGAAGTTGACGACAAGGTACTGCTCGACAACAATCTTGCTTTAAGGTTTGGGTTTTGCGGTTTAAAAGTACCAAAGCATGTCGTTAAGGATTTGACATATTTTTTTGAATTGATTGTTTTAGGTATCTACATCAAATGATTGTAGTGAGGTGCGAAGAATTTTACATGTTTATTGTTCTAAAATTTAAATCTTTACTCATAACTGCAAGTATTTTGAGTACCCACAACCATCATTTTGTGGTGAAGAATGAATATCAAAGAAGTTAATTTATTTATTTTAAATCTTAGACTCCAGATTGGGTCTTTAATACCTTGATATCTTGCCACAACTTGCACATCTCCTTTCCACTCCATATTATTCTCCCCTCCACAACCAAGAAATATTTGGCCATGTTGCATCTCTTTTGCGTTTCAGAACGGAAGAGGAGGCGGTTTTCATTGTGAATGATACAAGCGTATCTAAATAACCATTAAATCATTTCCTTCCTATTGATCTACTTGCTGATAGTGAAATATTAAGGGGGAGTTCTCTTTGTAACTTCTCTGCAGTGATTCCATCAATTTAGCTGTCATTTAGGAATAATAAATGCACATGGTGTGTCAATAATCTATGGAAGTGCATGATCTATTCAATAGAAAGTAATGCTCGATCTGTACTTTTCCGTGCGTATTTAAGACTAGTTGCTTATGTTTTCATAATAAATTCAAACGTTATAGGCGTGTATCTGAGATTCTGAATCACTTGAATATGGAAGAGGTTTTTTTTTGAAGCACAATATGGAATAGTTGGGTCAGTGAAGGAATAATAATAGCATAGGATTGTCGTTTCAATAAAATGTCCCGAAGGTCTTAAATTGATATAATTATCTGCAATTTTGTGATTTTATCATGATGTTATGTTTGGAGGAGTTTAACTGGATGCACCTTTAGAAGAATTATTTCTGTATTTGATTAATATTCACTGTGTAGCATCTATATTTTGTATGATTAATTATAAATCATTTGTGGCTTTCATATCTCTTTTTTCCAGTCTAAAGAGCTCCTTACAAGATCTAAAAGTTGTATACAAAAGTGGATGCTACAATCGTCAGTTTAGGTTGGATTTGACTCTTTTCATGATTGGTGACTTGAAGCTTTTATTGAATGAATTTTGAGAAGTTCATCGGCTCTAACATTGTATCCCTTTAGATATGTCAGCTTGATATAACTATAACATCTTATCTCCCTTTTGACTAAATAAATAGTTCGAAGAACCCAATGGGAATACGTTTAGAGGCTGACATCGCAGCTGAGAAATGCATATGAAGTTTATGGAGAATTGCATCACCAATATAGAACAAAACTGCACGTCAGGTAAATACTATTGAAGAAACTTCGAATTAAGAGGATGGCATCAAATTTGGGGTCCTCTTAACATGAAGATTATTTATTGATTTTGCTCGATAAGGGTACTCTTATTCATTAGATTAGAAAAATAGCCACTACCGTAGCACATTGAAACTACGATGATACCCCTGTTTAAAGTATTGTTGGTGCAAACTGCTTTCCTTTGTTTTCAAATCCTTTTATTCTCCATCGGTTTGGTTATAACTTAGAATGTTTTTCCATGTCTCTATGTAGATTTAAGAATGTCAATTGACCACAACAAAGAACATACTCGCTTATATAGAGAGTTCCCAGGAAAATTCAATATCCTTTTAAGGTGGATGGAATCCGTTGGCACAGAGGAGACATTGTGACTCCACGGGCACTGAAACTAAGGGAGTTTTCACTATATATTTCAGTGTTTATTATTTTAATTCCAACTTGCATGATTGGAATTATGATTCATTTTCGGGTCTACTACTGGATTTATTGGGGTACAGGGGTGTAACGTTAACTTTGGCCCAACTAAGTTTGGTTTGGTTCTTCAATCTAAAGTACTATGGAATTAGTGCTACATGGCATCTTTTGAATCTTGATGTCATAATTAGTAGGTAGAAGAATGTAAATGGGTTTTTTGATCGACGACGTTTATCCAAAATAAAGCACGATTATGGTTGTTTAATTTTTCATTGATATGTGTATAAATATACACTGAATGATTTTTTATTTACCAAAATGGAAACTTCACATTTATTTCTTGGTAGGACTCGAAATATACTAGACATGGCATATGTAGTTGGTAGCCTCAGGTCATGAAACTCACCTGAAACCTTATATGTCAATACTCACCTTGCTATGAACAAGTTTCTTAATAAGTTTAGGAGTGTTAACCTGGATCCTTTAAGAACTATAATCAATCTTGAAAATGATTTTACGTGTTAATGTTGAGAACCAAATCAGGTGTTAAACACCGGAACAGACAACTTGGCAGTTTTATGCAGAAAAGTGATATTAGTATATTTTTTGTGTGTTGGACGCCTTCTGGGGCTTCAAAGTTTGTAACTATATTAGCGGAAGCGAAAACAAGTTTGCAATTCAAAATTCATGGATTCGTCCGTTTAAATGTCACTCTTGAAAAGACACCATCAAGTAGGGCTGCACATACCCACCCTACCTGCCATTTCTACCCAATCCATCGTTATTTTATCCATATTCGTATCCTATTGTGGTTTTGTTAATAGTCACGAGTCAAATTTGGAGAATATTTTTATTTGCACGACTTTGTTTCGAGAACACATGTGGCGACATGTAATAAAATTTAGATTTAAATATTATGGTTCGCGCCTAAAAATAAATGAGAATAGAGAAGCGGTAAACCTCGATTCTTGGTAATTATTTTCAAGATTCTTTGTTTTACAATATCGTTCTCTATTTTGTCTTTCTTATAAGCCCGGGTTACCACGTATCGAAAATCTAACATCTCTAAATCAATCTATCATCCCTGAGCATCCATTTCCAAGGTAACAAGATGTTAAATAATCTCCAATACGATATCATCGGCAGTATAGTTCATCAGTTTAAGCTTCGTACCTTACTATTTTTTTTAAGATGCATATAATAATGCCAATAAAAAGAAATCCAATCCGTATACAATATTTTAAAATTAAAATTAGTAGATTACGAGGCATCCGTAGATTGTGTTACGCGACAACGTATACATCATTCCACCAATATATTTAATTCCAAGTATTTTATGGTGGTTGTAATAACAACGAAACATTTAGTAGATAAAATGCAATCCATGGATGCAAATATCCAATTTGAACCGAAGCAATTAGGATATACAATTAAAAAAAAGAACTAATACAAATTGGATGATAATACAACCAAAGTGCTCATAGGGGGGGGGATATGGAATAACATATGGACATTAAAACGGATGACATATACGTTGACAGAAGTTATAATTGGTGGGATGACATATACGTTGATTTCACCACTAGAGCTTGGCGAAGTAGATAACAACATGCAACAATACATAGTCAATATTTGTGTATTATGAAGGCATTTTTGTGGCATTTTTCACAAGTTCAATGTCTCAAAGTGGTTAATGACATTAATAAAATCATATAGGAATAAGTTGGTATAGTTTTACTTTACGGTGAATACAATGGAGTTTTCGAAAGTTTTCATTCGAAAGCCACGAAATTTTTTACAACAGAGAAAGGTAAACTAATTTACAAAGATGAATATGTTCATGAAATTGACATTTTGACATAGAAAGGATATTCCGAAGAAGAAGAAAAAAAATGAAAGAAATGAGAACACACCGGATTTTATTTAAATGAGTATTTTTCTATCTTGAACATATGAATCATTTCCAAGAATTTTTCGTAGATATTGGTTTGAGATATAATGACATTTAATGGACACCACACATATTTATCAACACTAGATATGTTCCTGGCAATGACTTTGAATCCGAATTTGCTAGAAATTACAAATGAGCATCTGCCATATCAATATGCTTCAGATCGTCATCACTAGTAACCCGTGTTTTTGAATTGAAAAGAGAGCATCTGATGAAAGAATCAAGGAAAAAAAGTTCTCATAATTGTTGCATATGTATACATGATTGAATTCCAAAAGCGTTGACTATATTTGATTATTTTAATATATTTTTTTATTAATAATCCTAAAAAATAAATAAATGGTGGAAAAAGTTTACTACATTGGTTTTTGCTAAGTTTACCGATCCTGCAATCTTTCAAACGCCTAAGGAATTGTATAGTACTTGGTTCATGATGAGGTTATATTAAAAGAAGTAATGATCGAAAAGACGTAATCATCCTAGATGGACATAAGATAAACAACACTAACGTTTTTCATTACCACCCAATGAGTCAAGAATTTTCAATTTCCTTTTTAATGTGGACGTTTTTCATTTGATTATATGTTGATGAATGATATAGTTATACTAAAATATGTCAAGCATTTAACTGAAAATCTATACGATATGCACAATGGTGAGTTAAATTTTGTGATTCATGAATTATCAAGAGTTGTCAAAAAAACCAATTATCAAAAACAAAAGATAAAAACTCTGAAAAACCGAGTCATCTAACAAGTAATTGTGCTACTGATGAATACACAAGTGGCTTAGATGGTTATTTAGTATCCATTAACAATATATGTTTTTTGGGAAATACTTCGATGAATGCTAACTTGGACCGTGCAAGGTTATAATCTACAGTTGTTGGTGCTATAATGAAGATATAATTGCTTTGAATTAACAAATTTTCTGAGACAAAATAAAATCTTTAAAATGTTTACCAAATACATGTTTACAAACACAACAACGGGAAGGTGAAAGGCACAAAAACATATACATTTAGATGCGCTAATGTATTATCATGTTTGGAATACATATTAATGGAATACAATGATTTGTAATTTTTGTGTACTAACTATTTATTAAGTTACGTGATTATTTAAACCATTAGGAAACCTCGATCATCTATCCAGAGGGATTTTCAAAACAAAGATTTATATCATCATTATATATAAAGGAAAGATCAACGGGAACAACATTACAAGAGAAATAAGAGGCAACCTCATGTATTTTTAATCTTGATTTTTTTATGCGAATAATATGAGTGGAATATTCCTATAGCTAAAGAAAAATATTTAAAAACCTACTGATATTACTAATCATCAAGATAACCGAACTACAAATATACTATAAAACCACGGGAGAACATCAATAACATATACAAATGGTCCCATAAGAAGTAAAAAAAAAAAGTCACACAAGGTTGAAGGACTAACATATTCAGAACCAATATCAGGAAATATTCTTTCCAGGTAAGGTCAATATTCCTTTGTTGCAGTAACATGCTGAAAATTTGGAAAAGTTGTACATGGGTAATGGGAATGGTTAGGCATTAGTGTAAAATATAAAAGGAACACTATGAACTGAAGCTCAATGAAATTTAAGTTTACTTATAGGAAATCATGCTCCAAAATTTGCAATTTATTTTCTTTAAATGAGCTTGAATTTTAAAAATTCAACCAAACACATATTGATTTATTAATTTCACACAACATAACTTACAAACAATACAAAGTTGTTCCTCAGAAACCATATATGTCGACAATGTTCCATTGCCATGTCAATATTGAGGTATGGAGGTATAAGGGTTATAAAATACATTAAATATATCCATAAGAGTCATGATCGTACAACAATTAGAAAGAGCCCTAAAATATATAATATGAAATTATCTTACAAACATATACTATGAAATCAAGATTGCATACATAAACCCTTCTGGTTGATGAGAAAACTAAAAAGAGCCCTATAAATTGTTGAAACAAAAAAAAAGTTAGATATTACACAAACTATGAAGACCAACCTTGTTTTGGCCGAAATATCTGAAAAAATCAGACCAAACCCGGGCAGATCAAGATAAAAACGAAAACGATGGAGGTTTTTTTTTTCTCTTACTATTTTTGGAGGAGAGAGGGGAGAGAAAAGAAACATTGGATGATTATAAAATTGATAAACCAAAGCCTTAAAGTGATGTTATAGAACTTCCAAAACATGGGACACTAATTTCATTGTTCTATAATTAAATTGGGCATATGGTGTTATGATTATGGAATATAAAAGAGTGGAAATTAGTGGCGCACCGCGAATTAAGGTTGAGGGGAGCAAAAAAAAAAAAGAATTATACAAGCATGTGGACTTAAGTGGACAAAAACCAAAATTCTAGGTGGGATGATTTCAGAATATATGAAAAATACAAAAGTGTATAAAAGATTTTCATGATTTGAGGAGGGGCTAGAGTCAGGGTTAGTCTACCCCTAGCTCCGCCCCTGATGGAAATCGAGATGAAACAAAGATTGATTAGGTGGACATTTTAACATAAGATGCTATAATACATGTTTGTCGTAAAACCTCTGATTATTACATTACGCTACACAACATGTCCAGCATTAAATAATAAATTTTTTTTTCCATGCTGGTCTTGCTATTCAGATTTTAGTTTCTTGAAATTGTGGTTTTAGTTGCGGATATGGATCCATTTGTACTTTTGATATCTATAGAAAATTCTCAAGACCCTCCAAAGTTAACGGTCATTTAAGATATATAACTCATATATGATATATGCCTCCTTCTGATACTAAATGTAATTTTGAGAAATATTACTATGCATCAAGTTCAGAATACCCTGTAAACTAAATTTTCATTTTAGAACTCAGGCCTAATGGCCTTTAGATGATAAGAATATACAAAGATCAAAAATGATGAGGATGAATGATGAGTACATCTAATCGCAGAGTTCGCCATCCATATGGGATGAGTTATCATGCGATATTGAATCATAGTTATGTTTCCTTGGTTTCTCAAATGAGATCAATCTAAAAAATAACATGGTATAAGGTCGATTAGTTCAAAGTTCAAACAATAAATTTACTTATTACTTTGTATATCTAAAAGGGAATTCCTAATCTAAAGTAGGGTTTTTAAAAGGATGTAGCAAATGAGTTTTAGTGGTTGGGTATTAAATACTTGAATCAAATTTTGACACACGAAAATACATGTCCATTAGTTAGCACTATAGCAAGCTGTACAAGTTGGCTATAGAATTTGAAGTTCATACTTCACAGGAACTCATATGGCCACAATCTATGTTTTATTCAGCTTACTTTTTAGGATAAGATGTTAAATATGATAAGTTATACTTTTCTTATTGTGATGATATGTTTCGACATTGGATTTAACAGATACTTTCTTTATATGAGGCTTCCAGCAGAAGGAGAGATGGAAAAATTTGCTTAGATGTGCTTATTCTTTATCTTTATTATTTTTTGGTCACTCGATATTTTAATCATCTATAGGGCATAGGGTATGGGGTTGGTAATGAATGTTTTATGAGTATTTTACAGATGCTCTTAAGCAGCAGCAACAACATCAGCACTGACCAGATCAACCTAGAGATGTTATTGCCTGTATCAAATGTGCTACCTCACTTGCAAATGAAAATCAACTGAAAACATTAAATTTTGGGTTTTCTTCGAAAGTGGGTTCATCTAATGTATGGATGCATGTAGAAGGTGGATGTTTTAACATCCTTAACTCTTTGAAAGGTACCATCCCAAATAAGATTGGCCTACAAATGCACAAAATTATGAGAGTATAATCTACTGTTTGATGCTCCTATTGAAGTGAGTCTTCTGGAGCTTTATTTCTCAGTAGTGTCCTTGAAACTGACCAGGGATAATTACTGATGAAATTATATACACTTAAAAACTAAACTCCACCCAATACTTTAAGAAACCTAAAAACAAAATTCGAAACCCTTTGAATGATTGTCCCATATGATATTTCTTATGCAAGGATTAAAATAGAAATAGAAATTAGCCAGAAAACCCAAGATCAATCGATCTTCAATTAATTAATAGTAAAGTGAAGAACCTACGAAACTGAAGACTTGGATTGAGATCTATCTTCACCCTAGAAAAAAAAATCCGGTGAAATTACTCATTATTTCTCACTACACAAATCAATCATGATGAAACAACCATTATGTTAAAGTATTGGGTGGAGTTTTTGGAAAGAAATAAAGTATATACACTTAAAAACTAAATTGAGAGGTTGAGTCGGGGCCGTAAGGCCCCGGTGATACCTAGTAATAATACTAATAAAATAATAATAATAACACTGAGATAACTGGCGTTGGCAATGAGATCTACCAAGTTGTTCAGATAAGCATTTCTTTACACATAAGTTTCAGCTCGACGCTACTGCTAGTAGTTTTTTTTTTTTTTTGACAAGAAAAGGGCAAAATTCAATAAAACAATAGACGTCACCAAAGTAGTGACATCTAAAGAGGCAGAAAACAAAGCAAAAAAGCTAATTGTTGTTACTTCCAACAACAGCTTCCCAGTTACAAATGAGGGTACTAAGAGAAAAATCATCAAATAAATTGGTAGAAGAAGCCCAATTAAACATAGTGCATTTAACAGAAATGATTAATTGATCCCAGTTCCCAAAGGGTAGCTCTAACTGAATCAGAAAAAATCCAATTGATCCCAAAGCTAGTGAAAAAAATAGTTCCACAGCCTAGCAGTCTCTTTGGAGTGTAAGAACAGATGCATATTTGTTTCTTTCTCTAAGTTGCAGAATAAGCAGTTGCTATTATTAGTTCTACCAACAATTTGTAGAAAATCAAGAGTGGGAGCACCATTGAAACACAAAGTCCAGACCGAAAAAGAAACTTTTAGGGGGACTTTGTTATTCCATAAATGCTTATAAGGGAGAGAAAGAAAACCATTCACATCTAAGGAATTATAACAGTTAGAAACAGAGAACTCACCTCCTGTAGCATCCCAAGATCTCTCATCATCTAAATTTAATTCACCCAAAATGGAAGTAGGATCACCAAGAAGCTGTAGCAACCTAACGACATCCCCCAACTCTTGTTGTTTCAAGTTTCTTGGAAAACCGAAATCCCAAGCCGTTGATGGTGAAATCATCTCCTTAATTGTAGCATCTTTTTTTCTTGAAAGCTTAAAAAGACTTTTGAAATAAACTTGAAGAGGTTGATCATCAATCCATTTATCCTTCCAAAACATTACCTTATTACCACTCTGAATATGGAACTTAGAATTTTGAATAATATGATCTTTAGATTTTAGGATCCCCAACCATAAGCTATGGCCAACAGACTTATTAGAAGAGTTAGGTAAAAAAGCTTCAAAATTACCTCTAAATTTTTGATGTACTATCTTCCTCCACAAAGCCTTCTTCTATTTCCCGTATCTCCATATCCACTTGCAATGTAGTGACTTGTTAACAAGTTTTAGCTTTTTAATTCCAATACCTCCTCTCTTCTTCGAGAAAGTTGCTTTTGTCCAAGCAACCCAACTTCTCTTCTTTTCAGTACTAGAGATCCCCAAAGAAAATATCTCATAATCTTATCAATTTCCTTCAAAACAGAAGCCGGCATCTGAAACATAGATAAATAATAGATTGGAAAACTAGCCATCACATTGTTGACCATTATCAGTCTTTTCCCTTTAGACAAATATCTTCTCTTCCAAGTTGACATCCTAGCTTGAATTATATCATCCCAAATATGTTTATTCTTGGATTTACTACCTAGAGGGATACCGAGGTAGTTAATTGGAAAATTAGTAAGAGTACAGTCAAAAGCTTCGGCACACATATCACCATTATGACTGCTACCAATTCCCATAATTGTACTTTTTCTAAAATTTACCTTTAACCCAGCTATAAGTTCGAACAAAAATAAGACATTTTTTAAATTATGTACCTGTTCCACATAATAATCCAAGAATATATTTAGGTCATCCGCAAATCATGTACCCGATCCATAGAGTGGTACCACACTACCAATATGATTTATGTTTATATCCTTTCATTCAAGGATGGACCCAGAAATCTTTCAACGATATGGCTAGTATTTCATTAGCTGTCAATGTGGCCGAAGGCCACGACAAATATTTTGGAACGAGTTACATAATTAGTTTTTAATTGGAATTTGCCTATAAAATACTAGACAAACATATAAGTATAATATTAAAATTTTCAAATTTTAATTACAAAAAGTGATTAGATTTTTTTTTATGGTTTATGGAAGAAAAATGGGAAAATAAATGGACGTGACAAAGAAAATTCCGTTGTGAAAAGAGAAAGAGACGGAAAATATGGAGAAAAGTAGAGAGGAATTTCTATTAATCAGTATGATAGACAAACATTAGAGCCTCTATTTATAGGGGTAAGCATAAGGGCATCCCATTAATAAACAAGATTTACCCTAGATATTCTCGACATAATTACACGTTTATAACACTCCCCATGATGACATTGTGTCTAAGCTGATTGCCTCGTTAAAACCTTGTCAGGAAAACCCAAAGGTACAAAACCTGGTCGAAGAGAAAAGAGTACAATTTTGAATAAACTTAGAACGGAGATGGACATGCATATGTTGCCTCATTAAAACCTTGACAAGACAGTGGGACAAAACCTTGACGAAGGAAAAAGAGTACAACATGATAGTCCAGTAAAATACCTTTGATACTCTCCTTGATAAGTAATTCAGTTGAATTTTGGCTTGCAAATATTCGAGTTGAGACTTCCCAATTTTGATGAACATATTTCTTGAATGTAGAAAATTATTGTGCTTTCGCCAGTTGATGAAGTCTTCTTCTGTGTTAGTCTTCTAATAGTAGTGTTCTTGATTTTTCATGCTTCTTTATATACATTCACTACACCATTTTTTAAGGATTAGAAACGGACTCTAGTTGTTGCTGACTGGGGTCGCAACAGCACTTCTCTGTTGCAATTTTTCGCAACGGCGCGTAATATCCGTTGCGACTCTTGGCCAATAAGGGGCAACGTTTGCTGCCTATGTTAAATTGTTTATTCGCAACAGAAATCTGCGATTGCTAATATATTGTTAATTACAGGAATACCCCTACCCGGAACTGTATGTCATTGGTTCTTGTTCTAATTTATTGGTTATGGTTCTAATTTAGCAACAGATCAGTGATGTTGCTAATTGTTTGCAACAGATGAGGAAAAAAGGGCCAAGTCTTCATTGACCTGGTCAAAATCCATTCCCCCCACATTTACCCCCTGCAATCACCTTGTTCCCCATATTCATCATTTCCAAAGATATGCAAACTACAATGTCATTCATTCAATGGACATACAAAATTATATTATATTATTAAAAAAGGATTCTTCAATTAAAGTTGACAAAATGAGAGTATTTGATATAAATGTATACTAAGTATCACAGCAAACTAATGTACACATAGAAATTTACTTAGTTCCTAAGTTCAGTTCATAGAAACTTATGAAATTCCTAAGTTCTTCCAACTTAAAAAACTATAAGGAGATACTACATAAACTTACAAATCTTGCAACTTCTAAGGGACCTAAGGGATGATGCTTTGTTCTCCAACCTTTATGATCTCACAACAGAGCATCATTCAATTAACCTGTGAACAAAGCATCACAAATTCTTCCAATCAGATATCGCAGCGAGCATTTATAGAGCCAATTTAGCGTAATAATATATTTTTGACACTCATTAGGGCATCAGTAACAAAGTCATATTTGAAACAGAGTAGATAGGTGCTTTCAATATATCTGTGTTCACCACTTCCACAACATCATTCATTGACCTTTTCAAAACCATAATTTCACAATATCCAAAGATTCCTAGTGTATACAAGGTCATATTTATGAGAATTTGTTTTAAATGCTAAAATCAGGAAGGTAATGTAACCATCATATAATATGGTGCGTAAAACTAACAAAATATCTAGCAGTCACCTAACTAGCATTTATATATGTATAGATCTAATTCACTAACTTTGAAGAAGATTTCTTACCAATCCCAACACGAATTCCAACAGTTAATTCTGAGAAATCAATATTCTAGTCATGAAAAGGCAACATGGGGTTGTTTTGAAATTTTGAGGATTCTAACACTTTGTTCCATGTCGAGATCAATCTGGGATTTCTAACCATGGTGGTAGGCTCACTTTTGTCAGATGACTGGCCCCTGAATTGGTGAGGTGACGAGGGTAATGATATTGCCTTTTGGGAACTGAATTTCTTCCTACAAAAATCGTATGGGGCAGGACTTCCGACGGAAACTTCGTCATTACCATCTGCATAGGAATTTGATACCTAGAATGATCAGTTTTTAGATCCTAATATGATTGACAGAGAATAGCAAAAGAATAGCAGAACGAAGTAGAATAAAAACACAGAGAATTTGCAATAGAATGTTCTGATTTTATTGCTATAACGAAGAACTTACAATGTTTACCTCTTAGGTTAATTTTATGCCCTAGGTATTGCTTCTTCTTCTTGCTTGTTTCCTGCTAGTATTCCTCTAGTTTTCTGTCGTATCCTCTACAAGCTCTCTAGGTGCCTATTTATAGGTTTAAGACTACGCTAAAACTAGTAATACACAGAATGAGTAATTCTCTCTATTTTTGTAGCCTTCTAGGAATATGACCCTACTGTTCCTTCTAGGAATAGAACTCTATTTCAAGAATTACTTAGAAAGTAATTCAGAGCGTTTTAACTGAGGAATATGGTATTCTAATGGGCCTTAAAACCTAAAACGGATCAGACCTCCCCCATTAGGAGGCTTTTGGTCCCTCAAAAGCATTGAACCAAGAGGTGGGGATATTTAGCTTGCAGCTTCTCTCTTGAGTACCACTTTGCATGCTTAAAATTTTTCCCCTTAAGGCAGACTTGGAATAACTCTCCCACTCTAGACATCTGTGTCTTCTTGCTAAGAACCATATCTTTTATAGCTACTTCACTAGGAATTAAACAATGGCGAATCATTGCGCTCGTCAAGTAACGAAGGTTCAAAAAGTTTAAGATTCTCGGCATTTGTTGTAGAGTATATCTGCACATATCTTGGCAGTTCTAGCTTAAAAGCATTAGTTCCATATTGTTCCAAATTTCGAAACGGACCATAGCGTATAGGTTTCGACTTCTTTTGGGGCCCTTGTAAACGGTTTTTCCCAATAGCTAACCAGACCAGATCACCAACTTGAAAAGTATGTTTTGTTCGATGCTTATCATGTCGATGATTGTACTGTGCTTGTGTTTTCTCACGATTTTCGCGAACTTTTTCATGAATCTGTTGAATACGCTGAATAAACTTCATTGCAGTATCATCTTCTGTCCTTTCATTGTCCGTATGTTCTGGTCTACTAAATACTAAATCAAACGGAGACTATGGTACAAACCCATAGCATATCTCGAATGGTGTTTTGCTGGTAGAACTATGTAAAGCTCTGTTGTAAGAGTATTGGATGTAGGGTATATTCTCATCCCAGCTTCGCGGCCTTTGTTGATTAAACCCTTGCAGTAGCTGAACAATAGTGTGGTTGACCAAACTCTTTTTTTTTTTTTATTTAAAATAAAAACTTCTTTCGCTTCCTTTCCTTTGCCTTTACAACAGCTACTCCGGCACCTGTTGAGCTCAAAAGAGGTAGTTAGGGTTTCGAAGTTTTAAAGCAAAAGCAAAAATTTTAAAAAAAAATAAATAACAAAAATAAGTGTAAAATTGACTGCGAATAGTTGCGCTGCTACAGTGATTATGCTACAGTGATATGTGAACAGGCATATTACGCCTGAGCGCTGCCTCATTCGTAAGTGCGGATAGCCATGCATTTTTCCACTTTCCTCCATACTGTATTGAGTTTTCTTTTTTTTTTTCCTCTCATTTAGATTAAGGCAAATCAATAAAATTCTCTTGTTCTTTCAACAAAAAAAAAACAGAGAGAGAAAGAAAGATGTAAAAAAAAATAAATCTTGAAAACCCAGAAAATAAACCTAAACACATCAAAACCACGTGATTCATAAAAGCCCATCTAAGAGATGATAATCCCTAGAAAACATCATTTTCAAGCGACTTTGGTACCTCTCTGTCCTGATCTTCAAATTCAGGATCGACTCATCTACCTTATGTGACTCCGCGGCCAAGGCTTTCTCCTCTTCCAGAATAGCTCTCGTGGCAGGGACCACGCCAGCAATAATACCAGCCCTGTCAACCTTCACAATTTCGAGACGATGCCGCAACCAGCTGACGTTGAACTTCCGAGATTCACAAGTAGACACCATGTTCTCCCACTTTTGAATATCTGCTTTTGCAATGGCACGAATAGATACATTCTCCATTTCAACTATCATCGGCAGGAGACAATTCACAACAAAAACCAAGGCGGACGAACAATAATGTATAACTTCTGGTGGCAATATGACCGTATACTTTCCATATTCTCGTGTAAAGAGTTACGAATCATTTTCGCACAAGGAACCCCCCAATGTTCCGATAGTTAGGATAAAGACACCTCATGTGGGTACCGAACAATGAATCCACGCTGGGATACTCATGGAAATAAATCCCGAAGTCCGCATTCTCCAGATCAGCAGCGGCCGGAAAAATCGAACTCGGAGGAAAAGGAGCAACCAAATCATCTTCATCAATGTCGGTAACGCATGATCCAACAGGATACCTCTACACAGAAGAAAGTTTCCATTATTCATCAGCAAATAAAGAAAATGTATGTGGTAGGCTCGGAAAGATACCTACTTCTATGTATAAACTGCAAGTGCACAGTGTCGACAAGCAACACAGGGCAAGCACAGGTCGAACCACAGAGACTTGGAGAGTGTAGAAGTTGATTCTAAATCCTGATTCATAGAGTAACCAAAAGGGGTTTGATTTTGTCGATACGACGATATGATTTTCAAGTGACTTAAATAATAAAAGTAAAAGATGCAAATAACAAGATATGTAAACAATGATAATATGGATACTAGGGTATTCAAATCCACCAATAACCTATGATATGCATTCAACTTGTAATATTATTCTTGTCCTTATAGTAGATTCAAGTCTACCGTATAACTAAGGTGTTTCTCCAATGGATAATTTAATCACAACTAAAGTATTTCTCCAAAGCATCAATTGTCTAATTAAGCACAACTAATCTAAAGATCAATATTTGGTTAAGCATGAGTTGTAGCATAATCAACATAGAGATATTCTAACTACAATGGATACATGGCATACATTGTGAGAGCAAGATGTTGAAAATCTTGGATTAAATTATATCTTTAAACAATTCTAAACTTTCAAGAACAAGATACAAGATATGAATACATACCAATGAGATTAGGGCTTCATCTAAACCCTAGTAAATGAAATTAGAACATGAAGAACATTACAACAAAATTGAAATTTGATAAACTAACATGAACAAGCTATTCTTGGATGGTTTTTCAACACAACAACCCTCTCTATTTATACACAAAATTCCCTCAAGCACTTGGATTCGAAATTTGGAAAGCATCCACTCAACAAAACATGTTTTCTTAATTGATGGATTGAATGGAATATATTTGGTTGTGGGAAACAAATTGGGAGTTATTGAGTGAGAGAATGGGGATGTTTTCTTTAATTGATGGATGAAATGGAATACAATGGGGGTGAGGTGGATGTTTGGAAAGAATCCAATGGGGGTGAGGTGGATGTTTTGGAAAGAATCCAATGGGGGTGAGGTGGAAATGGATTTGGGTCTTGGGTTTTGGATCATGGGTTGTTTAATCCCATGAATTTGTAAACAGGTTGCCACTGATGCGCGAGCGGGTTGCAACGCTTCCAAATTTCTTCTCTTTTGTCTTCTCAATTCTTCCAAGCTTTATTTAGTACTTAAAAACACAAAATTAATTAATACAAATATTTATTCTTGAAAATGGTAAAAATGCAGAATTTGGGATAATATATGACTTTGAAGCGCGAAAGATGAGTTAAGTGCCAATGAAAAGGTGTATGAACATGCAATATTTGGAACTCATCAGTATGCTAGTTAATGAGAGCATACCGGTATGATTTTCTTAACCCGAATGACCCAAATGGGAGAGGTGTCACAACAATCAAGCTTAGCGCGCTTTGCTGAGGAACCTGATTGACTCGAAGAAAATTCGCTTCTGATCGACATGAGGGAAGTTGGACTTGACAAAAAAAAATCCCTGTTAAAAAACTGGGAAGATGATATAGCTTCACCAGGCATAAATACTGTGGAATCCCTAAAGAAAGAAAAGAAGCTCAACCTGAATGGGTGGAACATGCCGAAATCGTAGCCGGAAAACCAGCCTCAGAATAAAAACGCCTCATCAAACCGCAATTCACCTCGCTACGGTCCTTGCTCCATAACCACGACCCCACCGCGCTTAGCTTCCCCTGCATGCTCCACCATACCATTGTCGTGGCCAAGACCATGCCTCCTCTCGGCACTTCCAGTCAAAGCTACCCACCTGCTCTGCCTTCCGAGATATTGCCCCCTTTGTCGTGGCCACCAACATGGAAAAACAAAACTCGCTCTACCGCTTAAAAGGTTAGTCGGACTCTCCTGACCATCTTTGCAATGATTTACGTTGTCTGTCACCATCATATGCTTACCACGCAACAAGGAACCTGTTCCGAGCTAAGCAGGGGACTTAATGTTGATGGTGGTCTTTAGTTTATGGTTAAAATCGTAAAACGCTAAACCCTAGCAGACAGTTAAAACAAGCATTTACTAGGCGCATTAATAAAAGCTGTTAATATGTCCCTAATAATTACCAGGGTATATTTTTTCAAATTAGGGTTACGGCAAACCAAACCATAATTCCTCCACGTTCCAATGGAAAATCATGCTAGCCACACCTAGCCCAAGCTAGCCGCGCCATGCCAATACCACCGTGCCATGGCCTTAGCTATGCTAGCCGCATCTCATGTGCGAATGGAAAATCATGCCATCCACACCCCTAACGTGCCAAAGCATGCCAACCATGCTAGCCGCACCCCACGTTCCAAGGTAAAATCATGCCAGCCACGCCTAGCCCAAGCTAGTCGCGCCATGCCAATCACACCGTGCCATGGCCCTAGCTATGCTAGACGCATCTCGTGTGCCAATGGAAAATCATGTCAGCCACACCCTACTGCGCCAAAGAATGCCAACCATGCTAGCCGCACCCTACGTTCCAATGGAAAATCATGCCAGCCACGCCTAGCCCAAGCTAGCCGCGTCATGCCAATCGCACTGTGCCATGGCCCTAGATATGCTAGCCGCATCTCATGTGCCAATGGCAATCATGCCAGACACACCCTACCACCCCAAAGCATGCCAACCATGCTAGCCGCACCCCGCATGCCAGCCACGCCTATCCCAAGCTAGTCACGCCATTCCAATCGCACCGTGCCATGGCCCTAGCTATGCTAGATGCATCTCGTGTGCCAATGGAAAATCATTCCAGCCACACCCTACCGCGCCAAAGCATGCCAACCATGTTAGCCGCACCCCGCGTGCCAATGGAAAATCATGCCAGCCACGCCTAGCCCAAGCTAGCCGCGTCATGCCAATCGCACCGTGCCATGGCCCTAGCTATTCTAGCCGCATCTCGTGTGCCAATGGCAAATCATGCCAGCCACACCCTACCGCGCCAAAGCTTGCCAACCATGCTAGCCTCACCCCGCGTGTCAATGGAAAATCATGACATCCACGCCTAGCCCAAGCTAGCCACGCCATGATAATTGCACCATGCCATGGCCCTAGCTATGCTAGCCGTAGCCCGTGTGCCAATGGAAAATCATGCCATCCACGCCTAGCTCAAGCTAGTCGCGCCATGCCAATCGCACTATGCCATGTCCCTAGCCATGCTAGTCACGTCTCGTGTGCCAATGGAAAATCATGCCACCCACACCTAGCCTGAGCTAGTCTCTCCATGCCTTATCCCTAGCCACGCCATGTACCCATGGAAAACCTTTGGCCCCATATGCCAAACCACACCAAATCATGCCATGCTACGCCAAGGCATGCCATGATAGCCTGGACATGCCATGATAGCCTGGCCATGCCACCGTCCCTCATGAAATCTTCCTGAGTTTTTCTTTCAGGCTGTTTTTCCCTCCCGAACGAGTTCAAAACATAAATCCCCCCGCGTATGGAGATAGGAAATTCTTTTCCGGTTGATTTTAGGGGCGGACCATCAAAATACGGTTCCGAACAAGAATGCTTTAGCGGTTCTAGTGAAGGGAACCAATTAGGGTTTCTAAACCAAATTGAAGCCAGGCGCCCATCAACGGTTGCCCTTCAATCCCAGGAGAAAATCCTGGTCGTATAAAGTCTCCTAATGACTTTATCCATAGCTTGGTCACTTGCCTAGCCAATCTTGTCGCGCCATGGCCCCTCATGCCGCGCCACCATTTTGGCCTTCCCCATGCGGCTACAAAATTGAAGCCAGGCGCCCTGTAGTTGCAGGAATTCCCACACTACACCCTATTCAAGAATTTACTAACATCTATGACATAATTTGAAGATTAAGAACACTTTTTATTAATTTGATCTTAAGGAATTACAGAAATCAAGAACACAGAACACTTGATAAATATTTTCTCTCTCCTAAAACTTTCCTAACACTCAAAAATTCATTACCCTCTCTGGAATTACTCATCCCCTTTATATAGGTATTTACATAATGGATTACAGATCATGACATCTCATTTACAGCTAAGATTCCCTTCAATTTCGGATCTGAATTACTGCGATAAATCGCAGTTGGCACCGCCTTTATCTTTCGCAGGTTTTATTGATATATCGCAAACATGTCACACTTTCTTCGTGTTTCCGTCGTTTTCAGTCGTTACGTCATTTTTTAAGTCATCTTTGGATGTGTCGCAGAATATTACTGATGTATCGCAGAGTAGTCGTTTATTATCGATGTATCGCAGAACAGTCGTTTATTTCTCAAGAATATTGTTGTGACAATATTCTGATCATACACGCCCATCCACAGTTGCCCTTCATTGCCAGGAGCAAATCCTAGCCGTAAAAAGTCTCCTCATGACTTTATCCCTAGCTTGGTCATGTACCTAGCCAAGCTAGCCGCTCCATGCCTCACCATGGACCCTCATGCCACGTCACCATACTGGCCTTCCCCATGCGGCTACCAAATTGAAGCCAGGCGCCCATCAACGGTTGCCCTTCAATCCTAGGAGAAAATCCTGGTCGTCTTAAAGTCCCCTCACGACCTTAGACCCGAAACCATAGCTTGGTCGCGTACCTAGTCCTGGCTAGTCACGCTATGCGCCCATGGAAAACCCTTGGCTCCTCACGCCAAATCTAAACACACCCTGTTGGACCTCACTACACGGCTACCAAAAAAAGGCGTGCAATGATTAATGGTTTCCCCTCCTCTCAATGTGCAACATCTCGACCGTCGAAGTTCACCTGGATAGAAAGTTCCCCAAGCTCAACTTGCCAAGCCACAACAACGTTTTACATGTTTTCCAAAAACATTCGAGACATCAACATAAACAGGGGGATTCTCTTTGGGTATTGGTTTGGTGGTCTACAGCGTGCGGCGTACACTACGCCCCTCATAAGGAAGTGTCATAAGGGTGAGGCGCCGAGTAAATATGGGAGTTATGTGGGAAACATTCATGGGACATAAAGCCGTGAGTTAACAAACTTTATGGACATCAATTCCATAACGTTAACAGTTTCATGAAAATCAATTTCATGCGTTATCCACTTTATGAGACATCAAATTCATTGATACGGTTACCACCTCCTCCCATTTACTCCTCACTGCTTAATGAGACCAGAGTACGTTTCTACTACAACTTGTATAAATAGGTCTCACCTATTTCCATTCCAAAAACAAGTTTATTCGGACAAGAGAACACTCAGAATTCTTACATGCTAGCTCCCCTAGTGAGCTCTGGTACTTTTCTGAAAACAAGTTGTGGAAACACAATTTCTCTTCTAGAATAAACAATTCTGGTCTCACACTCTCCTTGCTTCCCTCCCCAAAACCAATCCATTCTCCTCCTCTTTGTGACCAAAGCAAGTCTGGAACGACCATTTCTTGGTTTAGGCCGGACTTGTACAGATTGATCTCTCGAACCTAAAATTGCACAACGTGCAGCACATTTGTTTATGGTTTAAACCAGCTTCTCACTCACCTACCGAATTTACCGAAATCGGCAGAAGCTATTTTCACCTATAAACAATATCATATAAGGAGAACAACGTATTATTGAACCAATCCTCAGGTTTGAACGTCTAACCATCAATCTCTCTTAAAACGACTTATTTCTCTTAATACGCAATATGACTAAAACCAACCTGTAATGCTCAAGCTTGGAACTTTTATGATGTCAAGTCTAGCTAGGATCCTTATATTGCGTCAATCGAGAAATTACAATAATCCAATCTAAATTGGATTACATGCCAACCAATCATATATGTCGATATTGCTCTGCAGGAATATAGTAGCTACTATATCCTCTCCAAATTGGTAACTCTACTATATTTGATTTTCTACAACAAATTAAGTCGATTTCTGATTATTTGGCTGAAATTGCTGAAGTGATATCGGATTCCGAGCTTGTCATGTATGCTTTATCTGGTTTAGGCTGAGAATATTCTTATTTTGTGGTTATTATGCAAAATAGAGAAACACCTCTTTCTTTTTCTAAGTTACGCTCTAGATTAGTTACTCACGCGCAGTGGTAAAAGATCAAGATGATGAATCATCTTCATTATTGGATAAAGATTCAACAAATTCTGCATTATTTGTCCAGAAGTATAAATCGTATTATTCTAGTTCCAAGAAACCTGCTTCAAATGCTTATCCTCCAAAGTTAAGTTCATCAAATTTGTTATCTAGTTTTACTTTCAAGAAAGGAAAATTTAATCTAGCAATCAAGCAACAATTGGACTATAATTCTATTCCTTGTCAGATTTGTATTCAATTAGGACATTTTCCAAATCGATGTAGATATAGATATGCTGCCGTAGAAAGACCTCCTAGATCTCCACCAAGAAAGGCTGCAAGTCCTACCATAAATCTCTTGCAGGTGTTGAGTCTTCTGCTTCAATAACTAAGGGGAACCCACATGATATTCGCACCCAAGCAGCTGGATAAGGGGCAACCTTATCTCTTTCATTTGAATTACAGAATTTGCCGGGAAAAAAATGTTTGAAACTGCCAGAATTAGGGTTCGGATTTTGAAGGTGTTTTAGTGAGATTGAATGGATAATTTTGAGTGGGATGACTTGGATGAGTGTAACATGCAAGGTATGGTCAATGGTTTCGGTTAAAATTGGCTGCATTATCGGATGGAATAAAACATGGAAGCACGTGCATGGGAGGACAGTTCACGAGTTTGTATGAGATTTGAACGTGATTTGTACGTGTATGATGACTCAAGCAAACAACCAGGAGCGTGTAAGAACTAAATGAGGAATATTCAGCAGTTGTAGATGCGTGTGGAGTTAAATCAGGGAAGACAATATCCCGAAAATATTTTCTTATGAATGCCGAGTAATGTAGAATATTTGAAGTTATTGCATGATATTTTGATGCTATGTCGACTATATAAAGGGTGCTGGTGAACCACAGAAGGAGGACAGAGGGTTTGGGAGAATAACAGGGGATAAGAAATCAAGTTTGGATAATTCTGCTGTTGATGCTGCATACCTGAAGAACACGAAGAACAGACCTGCCAAGACAGTCGTTCTTCAACAGTGTTTGCGACACATACCTGAGGGTCGCACAGTTATGTATCAGTGACGCATATCAGTTATCGTTCTTTTGTAACAGTGTTTGCAACAATTATAAGCGTTGCAAACACCCAGTTTTCATTATATTTCTCCCTTTTTCATCTTTGTAAACACCCTTTGAGCAATAATAATGATTTTTGAGCGTGTTTCCAACATGATGAGCGGCTAATTCTCCCACAACCAAGGAAATGAGGAAGCTATTTATGCATGAATAATTGGTAACTATTTTATTTTCTCTAATTTCTATTTTATATAATTCACTCAATCACTGCTTTTGCAGAGTTTTTAATTGTTTGCATAATTTTCTTCATTAGTTGTGATTCAATTAGATAGGTTATGCTTTGAATTAAGATAATCTATGCTTAAGGGATACAAGTAATTTTTGAGGATTTGCCTGATTATTTGTGAATTAAGAAACAAAGGACTTAAAGATAATTAGAGTTTTGGGTTTTTTACCATCATTCATTCATGTGTAATAGTGGAATCAGTGTCTTGGTTATTCTCTCTTTTCTTGAAATCAATTTTGATCTAAGTTGTCTTTACTTTTAAGTTTAATTAAATCTAAATTCCTTTGCTTTCACAAGTCTCAAAAGAACCTTTTTACTACAACATCATTGATAAATACCATCAATTTTTGGCACCATCGATACGGAGCTTGTCTTTAGGCTAGAGTTTTTAGATTTTTATTATTTTATTTTTTTAGGTTTTTATTTGTTTTTACTTTATTTGTTTTTCTTTACGTTTTTGTTTTTGTCTTTATACTACAGATTTTGGAATTTGGAGCGAAAGAAAAATTTTCCAAAGCTTTTGGTGAATACTTAAAGTTTGGAGTTCAAGACAAAGCGAAAGGAACGAAAGAAGAAGATTTTTTTTATTATAAAAAGAGAGAAAAAAAAAGAGAGTTTATTTCTTTAGATTGTATTAGGATTTCTTTATTCTTGTAATTTTCTTTTTTTTAGCACTTTACTTTACTTTTTTTTTGGACTTTGGACTTGGAAATTTGGACATTATTTTTTTTAAACCCTACGGAAGGGTAGTTTAAATATTAAACTGTTTGCAGAGAAGGATGGTGATTACGATATCACCTCGGCCCCTCGGGTTCGTACATGACATATGAGTCGTGTCCCGAGTCGACTTCAGTGGTTCATCTCCCGTCTGGTACGGGAGGTAAGTTTGTCGAAACACTCGCGAATCCCCTGCCAACGAGTTATTGTCTTCCTTCGTGTGAATATATGTGGAGGAACTGAAAACGACTATTTTAAATTCCTAGTAAAGGGCAAGGACTGGCCATATAAGATAAGGGTTCGGATTTCATCACCGTTACCTTCTTTCCCGCCTTAGGAAAACGAAACTTAACGCGAACCTAAGCCTTGAAATTTGGAATAGAACGAGACCGATAGGGTAACGAGCTTAATAGGAAACTCGTTCGAAAAATATTGGTTACTCTTTTGAGCATTTTTCGAAGTTCATGAAAGTTTCTGTGAGTTGAATGCGTGACTGCGCCGCCCTGTAATGCGGTGAGGCCTTGGGTATCAAAGCTCCAGCAGCTTCCCTCGCCTCTATTCAACTTATTTAAATGCGGATTGATTCCAAAGGGGTTTGCTCAGATTGTAACGAATTCCCTTTCGAAGGATTAGAAGCTGGTCTAGAAAACAATCTAAGTGGAGCCATCATGCTTTTTGTTTGCTAGAAATCTCTAGGTTTGCTTTGGGGGAGTCAGCCTGCTTTGTGTTTGCTTAGAACCTCCCTTCCTTTTAGGATTTTTCTTTTTCTTTTTATTTTCTTTTTCTAGTGTATGCCCGAGGTCATTAGAGAACGGGCTTGGAAAGGAAACACTCTAGGTCGTTTGATTAGTGACAAACCTAGTAGTTCTTCTTGCGAAGGCGGGGAGCTCGAAGACTCTTCTTTTGAGAGCCCCGTTTTTGGAAACTTCAGTTTTGAGAATATGTCTTTTTGTGAGGAAAGTACCCCTAGTACGTCAGATGTGCCAGCAATGACTACTTTGAAAGATTACATGTTCCCAACTAGGGCCAACCGAGCTTCGTGCATTAAATTGCTAGCCAATACGGCTAATTTCGAGATAAAACCTAGTATTCTTCAGATGATCCCTATATTCTTAGGAAAACGATGAGAACCCTTATTTTTATATTAGGGACTTTGAGGAAATTTTTGGGACAGTTAGAATAAAAGACCTTACTGATGAAGTCTTGAAACTTAAGATGTTTCCCTTTTCCTTGAGAGATAAAGCCAAGACCTGGCTGAACAACCTACCATCTGAATCCATTGAAACATGGCAGGAACTGATTGCAGCTTTCTATATGAAATTCTACCCTAAGCATAAAACTGCAATTGTTAGGCAGAAAATTAGTGCTAGTGTGCAACAAGAGGGAGAGTCTCTTTATAGGTTTTTAGAGAGATTCAATGATCTCCTATCCTAGTGTCCTCACCATGGATTTGATAAGATGAAACTTGTAGAAATTATTTATAATGGTTTAGACTATTCGACTAAATCCATGGTCGAGTCTATGTGCGCGGGTGAGTTCACTAATAAAACTGCTTATGATACTTTTACCTTCCTAGGAACTATCGCTGAAAAATCCCAACAGTGGGAGCCTTGTGTTGAACCCCCTAAAAGACTCTTGGTCAATAGAAGTAGCACCAATGTGGTGGATACAAGCTTCGAGTCAGATGCTAAGTTTTCTTCTTTGTCTAGAAGGTTAGAAGCTTTGGAAATGGGTCAGTCTAAAAATAGGTCCCTTGTTGAACCTAATAGAGCCTCTCCAGTCTCTAGTTGTGGAATAGAGCCCGATAACTCATTTCGGGAAGGTCATGTTAGTGAAGAACAAGCCCATGCTATCTATAACAACGCTAGGTTTGAGAACCGTCAGAAGTTTGACCCATACTCAGAAACCTATAATCCTGGTTGGAGAAACCATCCTAATTTTTCTTAGTCTAAGGGCCAGAATCAAGGACAGTCTAGTAATTCTCAGCCTCCCCCAGGTTTTGGTTATGCTAAGAACTCTTCAGGTCAACCCCAGTTCTAGAACCATTCGGATAAAAAGATCACAAGTTTAGAAGAGACTCTCTCCTCGTTTATTAAAAGCTCTGGAAAGATCAACCAAATGGTTGCGCAAGGGATAGAAGAAAGTAAGGGAATAGGTTATGCTAACTCTCAGGCTATTTCTGAGTTGAAAACCCAGGTTAGTCATATAAATGAGTCTTTGAGGGAAAAAGGTAAGTTTCCTAGTCAAACTCAACCCGGTCCTAGAGGAGTTCATGAAGTAGGTGGAAGACCATCAGAACATGTGAATGCTATTAAAACCCTAAATAGTGGTAGAGTATTAGACAACAAGTTAACCATGCCTGATGGTGAACATGCTGTTGTTCACCCTGCTGAGCCAAAAAATGATGAGTTAACTGATAGAGTCTCTAATGAGACCAATGAGGGTCCTGTTGAGTCCGGATTTGTTCCTAGAGCCCCGTTCCCCAAGCTGCTAGTTCCAACTAAGAGGGAGTCCAACTTTAATGATATATTGGAGGTTTTTAAGCAGGTAACTATCAACCTACCATTGTTGGATGCGATTAAGCAGATTCCCGCTTATGCCAAGTTTTTAAAGGACTTGTGTACACGAAAGCGTAAGCTTAGTGTCCAAAAGAAATCCTTTTTAGATAGTCATGTGAGTTTTATTATTCATAATACCACTACTCCTAAGTACAAAGACCCAGGGTCCCCTACCATTTCTTGCACAATAGGTAAATACCGTGTTGAGAAAGCGTTGCTTGACTTAGGAGCCAGTGTGAACTTATTGCCATACCATGTGTACCTTAAGCTAGGACTTGGTGAGATAAAACCTACCCAGATGACTCTTCAGTTAGCTGATAGGTCCGTTAAAATTCCTCGTGGTGTGATCGAGGATGTTCTTATAGAGGTCGACAAGTTTATTTATCCAGTGGATTTTGTTATCCTAGATACCCAACCTGTCCCTTACCCAGAGAACCAGATACCGGTAATTTTAGGTCGCCCGTTTTTAGCTACATCCAATGTGATCATTAACTGTCGAACTGGTATTATGAATTTGTCCTTTGGTAATATGACTATTGAGCTGAACGTCTTTCATATTAGTAAGCTACCCGCTGAACTAGATGACTCAAGCATAGAAGAGGTGAACATGATAGGAACATTAGTCAAGGAGTCATTACCAAACACTTTGATTGAAGATCCATTAGAGAAATGCCTAGCTCACTTTGGGATTGATTTTGATGATGATGATGTGATTAATGAGGTGGATGCTTTGTTAGATTCAACCCCTTTGATAGACACTAGTAATGGATGGAAACCTAAGTTCAAACCTCTACCCATTTCTAAGTCTACCCTAGTTCCTTCATTAGAAAATCCTCCTAAGTTGGACCTAAAACCTTTACCAGATACCTTGAAGTATGTGTTTTTAGGCCTATCTGAAACTTTACCTGTGATTATTGCTTCTGACTTGGATAGTGATCAGGAAAGTAGGCTAGTGACCGTCCTTCAAAACAACAAGGAAGCTTTAGGGTGGACCATAGCAGACATTAAGGGTATAAGTCCTACTTTTTGTATGCATCAGATCTATTTAGAGGAAGATACCAAACCTTCTAGGGAGATGCAACGTCGACTGAACCCTAATATGAAAGAAGTAGTTCGAACCAAGGTTCTTAAGCTGTTAGATGCAAGCATTATCTACCCCATTTCAGACAGTAAGTGGGTCAGCCTCGTTCAGGTTGTGCCCAAGAAATCCGGTATTACTGTAGTCCAAAATGATAACAATGAATTAATCCCAACCCGAATGACCACGGGTTGGCGTGTCTGTATTGACTATAGAAAATTGAACAAGGTCACTATGAAGGACCACTTTCCCCTTCCCTTCATCGACCAAATGCTAGAAAGATTAGCTGGCCGTAGCCATTTTTGCTTTTTGGATGGATTCTGCGGCTATAATCAGGTTCCTATTGCCCTAGAATACCAATAAAAAACCACTTTTACCTGTCCCTTTGGTACCTTTGAGTATAGATGCATGCCTTTCGGGCTATGTAATGCCTCTGCGACCTTTCAGCGTTGTATGTTGAGCATATTTTCTGACATGGTAGAACGGTTCCTAGAGGTCTTTATGGATGATTTTTCAGTGTTTGGTTCGTCTTTCGATGAGTGCTTGCATCATTTGTCACTAGTTTTGACTAGGTGTAAGGAAAAGAATTTAGTGCTGAATTGGGAAAAATGTCATTTCATGGTTTGTTCCGGAATATTTCTAGGGCATATCGTATCTTCGAAGGGTATAGAGGTAGATAGATCCAAAGTTGACCTTATTAAAACTTTACCGGTACCAAAAACCGTAAAAGATATTAGGTCGTTCTTAGGGCATGCAGGTTTTTATCGTCGATTCATTAAGGATTTTAACTTAATTTCTAGACCTCTTTGCAATTTGCTTGCAAAAGATGCTAAGTTTGTCTTTGATGATGCTTGTTTAGAGGCTTTTGAGAAGCTTAAGTCTTTACTCACTACCGCCCCCATATTCCAGGCACCCAACTGGAACCTACCCTTTCAGATCATGTGCGATGTTTCAGATTATGCTATTGGTGTTGTGCTAGGTCAGCGAGAAAACAAATTACTTCATGTGATTTACTATGCTAGCAAAACTCTGAATGAAGCCCAGATGAACTATATCACTACCGAGAAGGAACTGTTGGCCATTGTGTTTGCCTTAGACAAGTTTAGATCCTACCTCTTAGGTTCTAAGATCGTAATCTATACTGATCATGCTGCTTTGAAATACCTTTTGTCTAAGAAGGATACCAAACCTAGATTGATTAGGTGGATCCTTCTATTACAAAAAAAATTTCCATACATTAGAGACAAAAAGGGTGCAGAAAATGTAGTAGCAGACCACTTGTCTAGGCTAATTGTTAGTTCCCCTGATGATTCCCTTCATATAAGGGACAGCTTTCCTAATGAACAATTGTTCTCTGTTTCCCAATCACCTTGGTATGCGAATATAGTGAACTATCTTGTTACTGGTCGAATGCCCCAACATTGGGGTAAACAAGATCGTTCTAGGTTTTTAGCCGAGGTCAAGCACTTATTTTGGGATGATCCTTATTTATTTAAGTATTTTCCAGACCAGATTATTAGGAGATGTATACCTGAGAGTGACCAGTCAAGTATTATTTCCTTTTGTCATGATCATGCTTGTGGGGGTCACTTTAGTGCTAAGAAGACTGCTGCTAAGATATTTCAGTGTGGATTCTATTGGCCTTCATTGTTTAAAGACTCCCATAGTTACTGTGTTACCTGTGAACGTTGCCAGAAATTAGGAACCATTTCCCGTAGGAATATGATGCCCTTGAACCCGATTTTAATTGTTGAGGTCTTTGATTATGGGGTATTGACTTTATGAGTCCATTTCCTAATTCTTTTGGTAACCTATACATCCTTGTCGCCGTAGACTATGTCTCTAAGTGGATTGAGGCGGTTGCGTGTAAAACCAATGACCATAGGGTTGTGCTTGAGTTCTTGAAAAACAATATACTTACACGTATTGGTACACCGCGAGCTATAATTAGTGATGGAGGGTCGCACTTTTGTAATGGACCTTTTAAGCTTTTATTGAAGAAATATGGTATTACACGTAAGGTAGCTACCCCGTCTCATCCACAGACTAATGGTCAGGTAGAGGTTTCCAATAGGGAGATAAAATGTATATTAGAGAAAACAGTTAATCCTAATCGGAAAGACTGGTCGTCTAGGCTTACTGATGCCTTATGGGCTTACCGTACTGCGTTTAAGACCCCCATTGGAATGTCGCCTTATCGGCTTGTTTATGGAAAGGCTTGTAATTTACCTGTTGAGTTAGAACATAGAGCTTATTGGGCTGTTAAGCAGCTAAATTTTTCACTTGACAAGGCAGGAGCCCATAGGAAACTCTAGCTCAATGAGTTGGATGAGATTCGTATAGATGCTTACGATAGTGCAAAGGAGTATAAGAACAAAATGAAACTTGTGCATGATAGAAATATTTTACGGAAGTCATTTTCTCCAGGTCAAAAAGTTCTTATGTATGATACCCGCTTACATTTTTTCCCTGGGAAGTTACGTTCTTGGTGGACGGGTCCTTTTATTGTTCGCACTGCTTTTCCTCATGGAGCTGTTGAAATTGAGACACCAGATGGTAGTAGTTCTTCGAAGGTTAACGGTCAGAGATTGAAACCCTTTTTAGAGCCCTTTCCTACATGTGATGTTGAGTACGTCCCTCTGGAGGACCCTGTTTACCCTTGATTGACTATCGAGGCGATTGTATGTTATATATTAGTTTTTGATTTTCTATCTCTTCACCCAGGTACTATCTCTCCAACTTCTCCTCGTGTTATTTTACTTTTGGTATTTCTCTTTCATTAGAAACATTGAGGACAATGTTAGATTTAAGTTTGGGGGTGGGGAAGAACTTTTTAGTTGCACTTTTGAAACTTCTAGCGTCACATGGTATCCGGTTAGCTAAGTTTACATATTGTTTCTTACCGAAAAGATAGAAATTGGAATGCTAGGGATAATAACCTATTGAGACATTAGAGAAAAACACATTGAGATCCTTGAAATTCAGGAGAGAACTTTTTACTTTTAGAGGGTAACCGTGATGGACCTAACCATCCATGATGGAAAGGAAAGTAGGTCAGGAAATGCCAGAAAGACAAAGAAACCTCACAATGTAGTCTTAGTTACTGGATTAAAACTCTCTCTCAGTAGAAACCTATCATCATCAACAAACAGAGCGACATCAAAATCTATGAAGAAAGTGGAAGACGTTTAAAGTTTAGAAGCAACAATAGAAAATCAAATTCAAATCAAGGGTTACAAGAAGTTATAAGATCAAGAAAAATCAAAGGATATAAGTTGTTGAAGTTCATGATACTAAGACATTACAAGTTCCGAAAATCCAATTGTTAAATTCCTTCAGTGATGGCCATGTAAATTTTTGTCTTGTTAAAAAAAACAAAAACAAAAAATCATCATTACGTTTTGTTTTTTTCAATAAGGCCATTGGGAAGTAGAAATTTTTATGTCAAGCAAGAAATCGAAGAGAAGAGTTAATTGTCAAGGTTCTACGAGTTTCAAGAATTTATCATCAACAGTTGAAGACCGAAGAAGACGTTGTTTCTACTGAGCACTATGAGAGAGTCGAAGAGATATGCATTTGGTTGCTTTGTTAGTCCACTTTCAATATGGCACAAGATCTTTCTAGCACTGGTTTAACTCATCACACGTAATTAGTCCAGATGTGTAGCAGATGTCCCTCTCATCTTTTTCTCTCTCCTAATCTTAGCCAGCTGTAAATCAGCGGACGCATCTTACAATGTTTATCTAGCTGTGTAGCGGATATCTCTTTATCTAGCAGTGTTGCGGATGTGTCTCCCCTTTTCTCCAGTCAACTTCAGAGCTAGCATCTTTAATTTCTCTGGCATTCTAGTCACTTGGAGATAGGTTGAGAATTTGTATGTCCTCATAGATCTTTGGATACTTGTGACCAATTAGAAGTACAGGTTTTGTGGGTATACCTCTGGTAAACCCTCCGGAGATAACACTCCGCCGCTAGGGCCACCTAGCGGTTTAACGGCTTGCTGCACGTGCTAAGTGTAGTCATTTTATTTCCTAGATTAGATTTGCTCGGGACTAGAAAATAATAAGTTTGGGGGTATTTGATAGACGCATTTATGTGTCTAATTTGTCCTCAATGTTTCATATTGTTTTTTTTTTTTTTTTTTTTTTGATTGGTAAAGAATGTTATGTTAATGTTAGTTTGTTAGTGTTTTCCGATTGTTTGAGAGTTGCTCGCCAAGTATGGTTCAATGTTTCATATTGTTAGTACTCGTTTTTGTCCTTATTATGGTATTTTGTGTGTTTGTAGGTATTTTTTGGAAATAAAGATTGTTGGAAAATTCGGCTCGAAAAGTTGCTCGGAACACCCCCCGGAGAACATTTACTATTCGGACTCCCACATTGGATAAGGGGTAACCCAATTACTAAGGGGAACCCACAGGATATTCGCACCCAAGCAGCTGGATAAGGGGCAACCTCATCTCTTTCATTTGAATTACAGAATTTGGCGGGAAAGAAATGTTTGAAACTGGCAGAATTAGGGTTCGGATTTTGAAGGTGTTCTAGTGAGATTGAATGGCTGATTTTGAGTGGGATGACTTGGATGAGTGTAACAGGAAAGGTATGGTCAATGGTTTCGGTTAAAATTGGCTGCATCGTCGGTGGAAGAAAACAGGGAAGCACGTGCATGGGAGGACAGTTCACGAGTTTGTATGAGATTTGAATGTGATTTGTACGTGTATGATGACTCAAGCAAACAACCAGGAGCGTGTAAGAACTAAATGAGGAATATTCAGCAGTTGTAGACGCGTGTGGAGTTAAATCAGGGAAGAAAATATCCCGAAAATATTTTCTTATGAATGTCGAGTAATGAAGAATATTTGAAGTTATTGCGTGATATTTTGATGCTCTGTCGACTATATAAAGGGTGCTGGTGAACCATAGAAGGAGGACAGAGGGTTTGGGAGAATAACAGAGGATAAGAAATCAAGTTTGGATAATTCTGTTGCTGCTGCTGCATACCTGAAGAACACGAAGAACAGACCTGCCAAGACAGTCGTTCTTCAACAGTGTTTGCGACACATACCTGAGGGTCGCAAAGTTACGTATCAGTGACGCATATCAGTTATCTTTCTTTTGTAACAGTGTTTGCAACAATTATAAGCGCTGCAAATACCCGGTTTTCATTATATTTCTCCCTTTTTCATCTTTGTAAACACCCTTTGAGCAATAATAATGATTTTTGAGCGTGTTTCCAACATGATGAGCGGCTAATTCTCCCACAACCAAGGCAATGAGGAAGCTATTTATGCATGAATAATTGGTAACTATTTTATTTTCTCTAATTTCTATTTTATAATTCACTCAATCACTGCTTTTGCAGAGTTTTTAATTGTTTGATTAATTTTCTCTATTAGTTGTGATTCAATTAGATAGGTTATGCTTTGAATTAAGATAATCTATGCTTAAGGGATACAAGTAATTTTTGAGAATTTGCCTGATTATTTGTGAATTAAGAAACAAAGGACTTAAAGATAATTAGAGTTTTGGGTTTTTTTACCATCATTCATTCATGTGTAATAGTGGAATCAGTGTCTTGGTTATTCTCTCTTATCTTAAAATCAATTTTGATCTAAGTTGTCTTTACTTTTAAGTTTGATTAAATCTAAATTCCTTTGCTTTCACAAGTCTCAAAAGAACCTTTTTACTACAACATCATTGATAAATACCATCACATCTAACTGAGCAACACAATGTGGCTGCTCAAAATACTTTATCTACTGCTGGTGGTCAGTGGAGTGTTAGTCCTACTTTTCCAACTTGGATCCCAGATTTTTAAGCTACTGGTCATATGACAAATGACTATACTCTTCTAATGAAGCTGAAGAGTATGGGGTGCAAAACAAGTCATGTTAGGGGATGGAAAGCTTATACCCATTACATTGTCTGGTTATACTAAATTAGCTACTCATACTTCTACTTCTGGTGCTAATATTACTTCTTTTGACTTAAATAATGTGTTATATGTGCCTTCCATCAAGTACAATCTGTTATCCATAGAAAAATTTACTGTTGATAATAATTTGTCTTTTGAATTTCTTCCTTGGGGACAACATCAAATCTCTGCAGAATAATCAGATTCTTGCTCAAGGTATTATGCAAAACAACTTGTATCCTCTCAAGTCTTTTCCTGTGTTACCAGTTCATCACACTGCTGTTGTTGTTTCAGTTTTATCTTCTCCAGTCATTTGGCATCATAGGCTTGGTCATCCTTCTTCCAAGATTATCAAGAAATTAACATCTTTTTCTGCTATCAGGCTTTCTAATAACACTTTTGAGTCTATTTGTACCTCTTGTAAGTTAGGAAAACGTCTTTGTTTGCCTTTTTCTAATTATTTGTCTACTTCAACTTTTGCTTTAGCATTAATCCATTGTTATATCTGGGGTGATGCACTTGTTACTTCTACTTTAGGTTATAGATATTACATCTTATTCATGGATGATTATAGTAACTTTCATTAGGTAAAAAGTTGAAGTCAGATAGCTTATCTTGTTTCATTCTGTTTTAAAAATTAATGAAAACTCTTTTGAGTTCTAAGATTAAAGAATTTCAGTGTGATGGAGATTTAGAATTAACTAAGGGAGTGTTTAAAGAGTTTCCCGATACAAATGGCATTTCTCTTAGAATATCTTGTCCTCACTTACATCAACATAATGGATCTGCTAAAAGGAAACACAAACACATAACATAAATGGGTAATACACTTATTATTAATGCTTCAATGTCAAAGTCTTTCTGGTTTGATGCTTTCTTAAGTGCAACCTACTTAATAAACAGAACTTCTATAAATTTGTTGAATTATAAATGTCCTTATGAAGTGTTATTTGGAAAGTGACCAGATTATTCATTTCTCAAAATATTTGGGTGCTTGTGTTTTTCCAATTAGGCTCATTATAGGAAAGATATATAAGTTAATCCCTAAATCTGCTATATGTGTGTTCATTGGCTATAGTCCTTTTCATAAAGGATATAGATGATTTGATTATAAAACTCATAAAGTTTATACTACTACTCATGTCATATTCAATGAACACATGTTTCCTTTTGCTGGTACAACTGCGACTTATGTAGTCATAGAAGATTTTTCTGGGGCTGCTGATCCATTATTAGTTCTACCTACTTCATTTGCATCACAATCTTCTACTCTTCTAGCTACTGAGGTGATTTCTTCTTCAGGTACTTTTACTTCTCCAAATGCTCAGATGTTATCTACTTCATCCTTACATGATAATGTTATGCATGTTATTTCTCCAATGCATACTAGATCTATGTAACACCCCGAATTTCTAGTATGGCGCATGCTAAAAAGATGCGCTATAGCCTGAGGTGAAGCTTCATCTCAAGCTTCAGTTGCGTTAAGAGGAATATTGACCTAGGGCCAATGTTTCATCATCATGATGCATTAGGCCAGTTGGGTAGATGTCCTTGGGTGTTGCAGCGCATTATTTGCGCATTATGAAGGATATTTTTCTAGAGCCAATATTGCACAATCATTGTGCATCAGGCCAGAGAGGGCTATCCGAGATAATATTGCACAATCATTATGCAATAAATTAGAGAGAATGTCGTGTAATCATTATGTGACAGCCAAAACCAATGTTTCACAATCATTGTGCAATACGGTAGAGCAAGACGAAAGAGGGAATGTTGCACAATCATTGTGCTATACTGAAGTAAACTCGGCAATCATTGTTGGTTACTCAGAAGTACATGGAAACGACCATGAATAGTGAAGCAAGCATGTCAATATGCTCCCTTTTTCTAACTTGTAGAAATTGCAAGTTAACATATATAGGGAGGGGTATTTGGTTGAAGGTGCATATGCGGACCATGCACCAAGTAAACTTCATAGCTTAACAAGAAGAGTATAAATGATTCCTAAGTCTCATTTATAGCTATGTAGCCTTGCCAATGAGTCATATGATGCGATGGCATCATTATGCCATGCCGCAAACCCGATAATACATAATCATTGTGGATCTTGACGGAACGGCCTATACGAACCAGTCCATTACCATTAATGCTAGGACACGTCCTTGCAAACAAGTTTTGCTTAAGTTGTCCCTTAGCGGATGAACTACGGTTTTTGTTAGATCCCTTTAGAGTGGGGAAGGGTACGTAGGAAGCCGCAATGAGTTGCAACATTGTTGGTCCAGCACTTTGTCGCTCATATCATCTAATTGTGAGATGATTGAGACATACTGGATGGTCGTATCATCTGGAAGGATTGCAGTATCTCACTATGTCAAGACCAGATATAAGTTTTGCTGTAAATTATGTTTCACAGTTCATGGGTCAACCTACAGATGTCCAGTTACAACTGGCTAAAGGAATCTTGAGGTATGTCAAAGGATCTTTAGGTTCTGGTATAAATTTCATCAAAAGAGATTGTTCTATTCTTACAGCTTACAGTGACAGTAATTGGGATGGTTGTCCTGACACCATAAAGTTTATCGATGGATATTGTGTTTTTATGGGTCCAAATTTGGTAGCTTGGTCCTCTAAGAAGCATCCTACTATATCTAGATCAAGTATTGAGGAAAATACAAGGCATTAATTATAACTGCAACTGAAGTTCAGTGGGTCTCTTATGTGTTTAATGAATTGGGATTCAAGGCTACTACTCCTTTCACTTTATACTGTGATAATCTTGGGGCTGGAAGTCTTAATGAAAATCTAGTCTTTCATGCAAGAAGAAAACACATTGAAGTGGATTTTCATACTATTAGGGATATGATGGCTGAAGGCTATGTTCAAGTTCAATATGTTCCCGCTCTGTCTCAAATTGCTAACTTGTTTACCAAAAGATTACCAAAGGAGTTATTTTTCATACTACTAAATCAAATGATGTACTATGTTAGTGAGTGACAAAGACTGTTCTTCTTCTCTTTATCTGTCCTGTAATATTGTGACAGTGTCTCTTTATTTGTCATGTAATATTGTGACAAGTGTCTATTAGAGCAATTCTTATGGAATGAACAAACTTAGAGTTTTCATTTTGATCCCACTATGGGATGAACAAACCAAGAAAATGGATGTTCAAATGAACAAATCTGATGGTTTGAACATCGAGACACTCTACCAGACGCGCATCTGTTGAAATGGCGTGCGCCATTCCTAATAACTCTGGCGACAGCCTTAATGACGCCCGCGTTTGATGAAAGATCGTTCACTGATTCTCTATACTTTTGTTTACAGATAGAAGATATATAAATTGATATTATATAGAAAAATGGGGCCAGTAATCATTAGTGGGCGCTCAAACCTGACCCTAATGGGCGCTCAAACCTGACCCTAATATTATAATCAGTTTAGTAATATATTATATGTACTTGTAATGAAAGGATGAGTTAGTGGGCGCTCAATCCATGGACGTGCGTCTTGCCCTGTGACGCCCGAGTCAGGCGTCTTCAATGTCTAGACGATCCGCATAATTTTGATAGACATTGAAGAAACATAAACAAGAAACAAATAAGAAACATTAACAAGACACAGATTTAAAACAAAAGACTCCTAAAAAATCAAAAATGAAAATAGAATAAAAAGAACACGGAATCACCACCCATAAAAATAGAATTAGAGTAATATACTCAAACTTGTTATAGGGCCTATGACCCATGGGTGTGCGACCCAACTAGAAGCTTAAGGATTTCTATTTACATGTATATAATATAAATGATACTTTACCTATGTAATAGGCTAATAAATGAAATCCTTATATTTCCCTGCCTCCTTCTCTTCTACAAAACGTTATCACCACTGAGTTCTACCCTGATGATTTTTGCCGATTTTTTTTTTTAATAATCATCAACTCAAGGGATACTACTCTAGGAACAATTATAGTCTTTTTTTAAGCACGCTGAGAGCACAATTTGGGGAAGCTGGTTTTTGGGTATGTGATTGTTATTATTATGTCAATCAGAAACGTTGCAGAAAAGAAAAAAGAAAGTGGATCGGTTAATTCGATGAACTGCACGAACTATTTGGGTATGATCTGTTTTTGTTTTACGTTGATGTGCGAACATTGTTTCTTTATTTTATTATTATTAAATCATGAAGGTGTCATGTATGGTTTGTGTGTTAATGACTGGGTTGTCCTATCATGGTTTTGTCTGATATGTACTACCATCTTGATTTTGCAAATATTAATTTATATTTTATTTTTGACTGGAGTAATTTGATGATGTTGTTTCACGAATCCTGATCTATTTGGCGGGGCTTACAAAGTACAAGTTAGAGTAGAATATAAAATGGTTCCTAACTGTTCTATGAATTTTTGGTATGACTTGTGGGCAATACCTTTCTACCATCAAAGGGTACATATGGTGTTTAAGTAATAGGTTATGCGTACCAACCTACCTTTTATTGCTTTGGGGATATGCAATATTACGCGCATCTTTACTTAATTCGTTTTTAGAACCCAATATTAGTCAACATGAGATAGATTTCTTCGTATTCTTACGCATTTTTTGTTGCACTATATATGTTCCCTTACGAATCCACATCGTACTATGATGGGTCATCAAAATGATTAAGTGACTATGTTGGAAAAGAATTTCCAACAATTATCCGCATTTTAAAACCTTTAATAGGGGATTTCTTACCGCTAGATTTGCGGGTTGTCATTTTAATGAGATAGTCTTCCCATCGTTAGGGGGAGATAAGAAAAAGTATTTTCTAAGGGAACGACATGAATTATCGTGGTGTGTTCCCATTGTGTCTCATATTGATTCTTGTACTCCACAAATGTAAATGTGAAGTGACAAAGAATAATCAATTTTCAGAATGTACACTGATGTCGCTAAAGTGACAAGATCACACATACTAGCTGCAAATATTCCTGCAAGGTTAGAAATCCTCAGTATAGGGTACACCATAGACTAAGGTGTTGCAACTACACTTGGTGGAAATGTATTTGAGGCCGTGGCTCCATAAAGGAAGATGGAGAGACCACCAGGTTCGATCAATTCTCACCTAGAAAGGAAGTAGATGAGTAAGGCATAACCTAATTTGTATCATTAATGAAATCATCTCATTTGATTGTCTCTGACTATGTCCATGAATCAATACTGGAGGACGCTCTGAAGTTTTGAATGATTCTAGAGAACAATAAAATCATGACGGATTATGAGAATGCACATGAGTCAATGGAAGGATCATGCGTGCACAGTGATGATGTGATCCATAAATAGTTTCTCCAAAAGTAGAGCACAATGAGATCGAACCATGATTTATTTTGATTAATTTCAAATAAATAACATATTTGGCCTACTCAATCCAGGTAGAACTTAGTTCTTTGGCAAATATACGGGGTGCTAACCAACCAAGTGTAAAGCCTATTGGACATACATAATTAATTTGTCATAAAGCATAATGAGAAGAAGGTAGACTTAAAGTACAAAGACTCGCCTTGTGGTGCGAGGCTTATCACAAAGCCCTGGAATTGTTCTCTTATAATGAACGTTATAGAGTTCCGCTACTTAGTTAGCTTGGTAATTTCAAAAGGACTTGAAATGCAGCATATGTATGTGGTTGTTACGTATCTCTGAAATAATCAAGAGATAGAAGATATTTACAAAAGTACTTGATAGACTTTTGTTGCCCAAATCAAATGACTCTAAACCACATAGTGCGTTTACAATTAGATAGAACGCTTACTTATAGATTCAAGCAATCAGGCGGATGTGGTATACCCGTCTAAGTGGATATTTGATTTGGAGGGGATAGACAAGTAAGTTATTTTTCCTTGCGTATTCATAATAAAGTTCTTGATTTGGAATTGTAGCTATTTATGTTGATGGTACAGACATGATGTGTACTCTTGATATAATAAGAGGCGTTAAAAGCTATTTAAAATCCGAATTTGAGATGAAAAATCTAGGGAAAGCTCGATTAAAAATTGAGATTGTGGTATATTATTCCACCAGTTTGCTTATGTCTAAAGTTGTCAGGAAATTTAACATAGACATGCATCCTGATAGCACTCCCATGATTAGTCGAGGTTCAAATATAAGTAAGTAACCATTTCGTCCAAAGGAATATGACGAAGATATATTGGGAGATGAAATTCCCATATCTAAGTAAAATAGACGCATTGTTGTACTTAGTATAATAATGTACTCGATTAAATTTTACATCCTCAGGGAACTGTTAGCTGGATATAGCTCCGCGCCAACGCAACGTCATTGGAATGGTATAGTGAATGTAATCATGTACTTAAAAGTATTTATTGACATTTTTTTTATCCCTGCAAATACATAAAAAGGAATGCTAATGAAAGTGCAATCCAAAAGTTGTTGATTATGAAGGAATAATAATCTCTTCTCCAACGAAAGTAATCATGGGGAAATATGGTAGACTATTTTCTAGGTCATTACCAAAATTCAGTTTCGAAAAGTACATGACTAAAGGAACTGTCTGGAAAAACTTTGAAAGTAATCAGGGGGAGGTGCCGACATCAGGGGGAGGATCCAAGGATATGATGTCGACATATTTTACTTCGAAATTGAAGTTGTGTTGTACTCTTTTTCTCTTCGATCGAGAATAGTTTTTCCCAAAGGGTTTTATTACTCGACAAGGTTTTTAGCGTGACAACACTAAAAACATCAAGTATGTTGAATGTTGAAGACATAAAGATCGTCGTTGATATTACTGAAAATATCTGAATCAAAGAATTGAAACGCGATAGTTTGTTAAGAAATGTAACTTCAAGAATCAACAACATGGTCTTATAACATTCAAGTCACCAAAGTGAAGTGTGATAAACTCCTTTTGACTGCATTAGACTAATGAAAATTGGCTGACATCAGCGGGAGCATCTAATGGTTTGTTGAACTATTTTCCTTCACCGAGGTTGCTTTTTCCCACGGAGTTTTGTTACTCGACAAGGTTTTTAATGAGACAACAACAAACACCGGGAATGTAATTTCCCATCTAAGGCTAGTGTCTTTCCCACAAAGATTTTATTTCTTAAGAGTTGTGAAGCAACTAGTCAATTTCAACGGAGCAAAGTGATCATCTGCAATGGATCACCTTTACTTGCATCTGTCACGTTGTACTCTTTTCCATTCATCAAGGTTTTATCCCACTGGGTTTTCCTTGTCAAGGTTTTAATGAGGCAACATATTTGAACCCAACTATGTTCTAAGTTTGCTTAATATTATACTCCTTTTCTTTAGTTCAGGTTTTGTCCCTCTGGGTTTCCTGACGAAGTTTTAACGAGGCAATTAACTTAGACTCGTTGATCTTTGAAGATCTTATTGCATGTGATGAACTACATGTAAAGTACGAGATAACATGTGAAGTACTACATGTGAAGAGTTGTACCAAGATTTTATTCCACTGGGTTTTCCTTGTCAAAGTTTTAATGAGGCGATTAATTCAGCACAAGTCATCAAGAAGAGGGCGACATTTGAAGACCTACATTCGAAGCACTACAAACATAATTCTATTGGACCACACAATGGGGAGTGTTATAGGGCCGACCCATGGGTGTGCGGCCCAACTAGAAGCTTAAGGGTTTCTCTTTACATGTATATAAATGATATTTTACCTATGTAATAGGCTAATGAATGAAATCCTTCTCTTTCCCTGCCTCATTCTCTTCCCTTAATATTCTACTACAAAAAAACTATAAATTTCAAAATTTAACGATTTTATGATTTAACTAGGGAATCATTCAGTTACTGTATTCAAAATTTTAGAAAAATAAATAATTGAAACTTCTATTTTTGATCCACAAATAAAAATATATTAAATTAAGGATTCAAAAAAGAAAAAAATCGCCCAACGCAGTGTATAATAAAACGGGGAAAAAAAGGTTAAAAAAAATTAAGAATTATATGGGTTGATAGCAAGACTAGCATGGCATATAATCGATTTGATGGTTATGAACGCTTAAGATCTAGAATCTCTTTCTCTCTTTCCTCTCCCTTAAGATCTAGAATCTCTTTCTCTTTTCTCTCTTTCTCTTTCTCTTTTCTCTCTTTCTCTTTCCTCTCCCTCTCATGCGATAGAAACTCCAAAACCCTAATAGCTCCTCCTTCTCCGATCCGTTCCATGGAGCTGATCGGAGCAGTCATCCCAAGCAATATCTCGTATTTTAGATTTTTTGGCTTCCTTGCTTCGTCTGTTGTTTCTTATTTAGCACTTGATTTAGTTGTTCTCTTTGCTTTCTTTCTCTAGATCTACTAAGTTTGCAACCTGTTTTAGTTTTTTTAGGTTTTTGAATCAAAGAGTTTACTCATTCTATAGTTGTAATATGGGGTTGCAACCGATTTTGTTGAAGACGACATCATTAACAAGTCCAAACAGATCTGCAACAACATCAACTCAAGCTTCACCAAAGACACCAGCAACAGTGATTTTACCCAAAGACACCATGAACAACAAGTACTCCAAAGACACCAGCAACAATATCTACAGAAGACTGATTTTTACGATGAAGATTCCGACCAATTCCGACCCGAGATAAACGATTTTGATTATCTTTGTTACCCTGATTACTTTTTTTATGAAAAAACACTTGAGAAATCGATTGACCTTTGGGTCCTAACATCGCTGCTCATAGTAGAGATGTTATGTGATTTGGATATGTTACTTTCAATCCAAATCAAACCATTTAAACTTGTCCTGCTTTTGTTCTTGTTACTTCTACATCAATGGAATAACCAAGGAATAGTTAGATCTCTTCATCAAATCAAAGTTAGTATCTGTTATGTTAAGTTGGTTGATTGTAATTGTTGTTTATCTAGTCTTCTTGTAATTGTTGAAATTTCAAAACTGAGTCAGTCTGTAACTCTGCATCCCAATTCCGGGTATTATTAATATAATTAAGGTTTTTTGAAAGAAAAAAAAAACGCTTAAGATCTAGTCATGTAATAGTGGTATGTCTTTTTTATTGTGTTAAAAAACTGGCAAAACTAGGGAAGAAATTAAAAAAGAGAAAAAAATAAAAGCTTGTTCTTTTAAATTAGGGACATGCAGTTCACCTGAAGAAGAAAAGATAATTAAGGATGTATGTGGTCAATAAGGAACAATTTCCACAGCAGTTTTCTCTTTACATTTTTATATGATTGCAATATTTTAATTTCTCATTGTTAAACTCCAAAAATCTGGTCATGTTAAGAGAGGCCAAAATTTCAGATATTTGAATATTATTCTCTCATGATCACCACACCAAATTTATAAGAATAACACCAAATCAAAGAAAAACGTAAAGACCAACAGACACTCACTCATGATAACCATGAAATCCAAATTTTCTTTTGGTGAATTCTCATTAGGATGCAAGAAAACTAAAATAATAAATTTGGACTTATATATATGGAACTCCATTAAAGTAAATGAATATGAATATTATACCAATTTATCTTTTGGTCGACATGAAAAACAAATATTTCGTTTAAAGGGTACAACCACATAGCTAGGAGTGGTAGCATGTAAAGGTGAGAAGTGAGGGCAATCATAGTAAGCCAGCTAGAATGAATGTTGTAAAAGGTCAGGAATTTCCAAAATGTAGTTCTTTGTTTCTGATTTATAAGTAAAAGGTGGAGCAACTTTTTATTACCACTTGGGTTGATTAGTGGATGAAACTATCCAAAAATTAGGATTAAGAGAAGAAAAAAAATTACCTTTAGAAAAGTATCGGAGAAAAATACTGACTCAAATTTTGCTCTTCCAAGGCTAACTTTCAAGACTCCATTCTTCAATGCATGAATATTCGACTTTATCCCAATTGCTTGTTTTGTTATAAAAAGAAAAGGAAAAAGACTCGAATTTCTAATAAACTAAGACTAAGTGATGATTAGATATAGCTTATCCAAGTATAGATTAGATATTTTCTTTAACGAAACTTTTTACATTCACAGCTGCACTTGTCGCTTAAAGGCCAGCTACAGTAGTCAAACAACAACCAATCGTAACAAGGAAACCCCATCATATAGAAACCAAGAACAAGCAAACAAAACCAAAAGTGAAAGAAAACAAATCCTATATACTCATGCAGGCCATGGCAGGCTCCACCAGTATCATCGACCAGCAGAGTAAAAGTCCTACGTACCAAGCTCACGGTGACACCACTCTCGCTGTTAACAGTTCTTATGCTGAACTTTTCATGTGTAAAACCCACTGAATAATATTAACCTTAATTAATCCCAAAGTAGACAACCCCTCTAGATTGTGTAGATCCTATAAGAGGAAAATATTTTTTTGTTTTTTCTATACTAAATCAAGGATATTTTGTGAACTTTACTTTAATCGTTTCTATTGTGTTACAAGTTTTTCTTGCTAGAGGACGAAATGATGTGATGTTTACAAATAATAAAAGTTTAATTAGAGATGAGACTAAAATGTTTTGGATTATTACTTAATCAATTATCACCTTTCCAAAAAATAAATAACAAACAAGTAAGTCCCTTTTTTTTTTTCGGAAAAGAGGCCAAAACCTCATCAATTACATTGATAAAGCCGATTAAGGAAGTCGTAAACCTTACAGTTATAGGAATTTTTCAAGATTACAATGTGTTCAATCCATTTGTAGCATCTCCACCAATTCTTGTCTATCAACTCTATTCCATCAGACCTAAGAACATTTACATAAGACCTTCTCTCTCGCAAAGGAGAGAAACAAACAATTAGGGACAATTTAGTTTTGAAAACAAAACAATTATGTATCATTGCACAAGGCAATGATCTGGATAGAATCCAACCCAGTGTTCATCAAAACATGTAAAGTTCATGAACTGGAGTTTTTTAATTTTTGATTGCCTAAAGCAATCTGGGTAGCAATGACCCAAGTATCAGTAACAGTATCAGAAAAGTAACCTAAGTGTCTTGAGTAGCAGTGGTAATATGAATCGGTCTTTGAGTGTCTGAATCAGAATGAATTGGGCTGTCTCGGTGGAGATGTGGTAACAGTATTAGTGACTGATGAACTTGATGGAGATCTTGAAGAACGAATTTCTGATGTCTTAGTTTCCAATACTTGACTTGCTGCTATGCTTGATGCTGCTGGTGGTCTTAAATTTTGGAATAGATCTGAAGAAACTCCAAACTTGCTACATGTCTTTATAACATCACTAGTGAGAAAAACAAGAATCAAATCATAAGCAACAAACCAAAGTAAAACTTCTAGACCCTGAATCGAGATTACTAAAGAGTAACCCAGACCCAAAATCCCAATCAACAGTTCCGTTAATCTATTACGGAAATCATAAATAAAAGCAGAAAAAAATCGAGATTTAAGAGATCGATCTGTTAAACTTCCTAGATAGAAAACTAAATATAAAATATTTAAAACCAAGTTCCAATAACCCTCAAAATCAGACAAAGTAGCACATCTGCTTTGATGTGGGAGACTTGGTGAAAGATCTAAAAAACTTAATGGTTCTCTGATTTGATCGTAGATCCATGATGATGAAGATGCAATGTTTCAGATTCTTTTCCCACAAAACAGATCTGCATTTAAGATCCACAAATCCATCTTACAGAAGAAAATCAAAAAAATAAACCCTAAAGAAATATTAGGATCAGTAAACAGAGAAAAAAGAGCATAGACTAAAGAAAACAGGTGAAAGAGGGTTGGGGGTGATGATTGATCTTCTCAGACCGACTCCAAAGGAGCCGATCTGAAAAGAAAAGTTTCAGGCAGTTTGGGTTTTCGTCGCTCTGTTTTGGTGAGAGAAAAAGTCGCACTTGTTTTCTATACGTCGCTCTTGTTTTGGTGAGAGAACAAGTCCCTAAACCCTACCAACTCACTTCTCATTTACATTTTTATACAGTTTTCACAGCAATGCAAGAACTCTCGGATAAAGAATTACGGGTAGAAATTTCCACAGTTCTCGGTAGCCAACAATTTTTCTATAAATGTATTGGTGGAATTAAGGGTGCACAGGAACCGAGCCGGACCGACGGACCGTCCCGGAATTGGTGGAACCGTACCTGTTTTTGTACCGAACCGAGGAAGGGGTACAGGTACCGGTCCAAAAAATAGGAACCGAGGCTGAGGAGGTACAGGTACACGGTCCTGTCCAAGTCTTGTGCCGTACCGGACCGAGTGTACCGAGTATAATGTCTCCACGTCTGATTCAATCACAGTCTCTTCTTTTACAGCATGACGAAGGTAATCCTCAACCTGGATATCCTCTAATATCCCTTCCAGGTGCAAGACTTCCGCACTTGTACTAGCAAGCAATCTTCTTTTCTTTCCAGTTCGAATTCCATGTCCCAATTCTTTGTTCTGCTCATTCCGGCTAAGCAGTTGATGAACAAAATCAGAGTTCTTTAGCGCTTTCGCAAGGAAACCCATCAAGTTTTTCTGCTTGCTTTCAATTACTTGCAATCTTTTTTCAATGACTAGAATTTCACTCTCAGAATTTTGTTCTTCGCTGCAGTGATCTCACAACTTCCGACATTAACACACTGCGGTCCCTTTTAAGCCTATCAATTTCGTCTTCCAATCCATATTTTCCTAACTCAATACAACCGCCTGGTCCGCCTTGTTGAATATTTTGATTTAAGTTTCTTCTCCTCTTGATGTACTTCAACAAATGCTTTTGCCCTCCAAGAAACCCTTTGTTAGCAAATTCCCAGCGATCCGGATCAACCTGTTTGAAACCCAGTCACCCATTCAACACAAACAAATATCAGAAAACTGGTGATTACTACTAGTACTAATTCTCTCAGGAAGTACCGTTTGGTACCGGTACCGTACCTAGCACCAAATGGTACCGGAACTGAGGTACAAGGTACATGTACCGGTCTAAAATTTTGGAACCGAGGTGGGGGAGGTACAGGTACTCGGCCTCGGCAAGAACCGAGCCGAACCGTACCATGTGCACCCTTAGGTGGAATCAATAATTCTATTCGGACCACTAAGTCAAACCCACTAACCCCGTGGCTTGACTTTTCTTTTCTCTTTGTTTTCTTCTCTTATTACGTGGGGTTTCAAGTTTTGGTTTTTGATTTTTAAAAAAATAGAAAGTTAAGAATTTCAATATCTCTCACCTCTCCTGTCTCTTCCTTACGCTCCAAAAATGATTATCGCTTTGGATAAAGCTCTAATCAGTGTTTCTTGGCTTCCATTGCAGTACTTCTGCTTCATGAAAACAAATCTGGCACAAAGAAATAAATTAAAATCTTGAAAAACCTTATGTTAAACAAATCTGGATCAACAGAAGAAGATTCTTGATTTGGATGATACTTTTTCAAAGGAAAAATTATGATTCCATTGCAAGAAAATTTTGGCGATGGAGGATTTATCCGAAGGCAAAGTTAGTATATTTGGACGTTCTGCAACTTACATTAGTTTATTTGCAGGCGAAATCTTTTCAGGTTTCTGTGGTTGTTGAAACTTATTATGGTTTTGTTTCTTAAGAATAAGGATAAATACAAAAACATTCTTAAGAATAAGGAGAAATACCACATCTTTCATATTATGCCATTACGGATCAAACATTTTATACATATGATATGTCTTACAATGGTGGGGTTTAAAGTTTACATTTGCACTTATAAATAAAAACTGTACAATGTATAAGAAACACAGACAAGTTCTAGTGATAGACTTTAGGCCACAGAAAAATTAAAAGCTTTAACGTTACAAGCCAACTGGTGTGCAGTTTGATGGTGCAGAGGCTGACAGAGTAGCAATGTAAGGGAATACAGAGTTGCTGATGGTGAAGAGAATAGAGTATTTGGTGAGAGAGTTGGTTCTATGTTGTTGGTCATGGTTGAACCTGAGAGGACCCTAGTAGCAGCTGCAGTAGTTGTGTGATCCCATTGTTCTATCTTGCGGTGGTTGTGCTTTCCTTTACAAGCTGTAATCATAACTGTCTTGTCCTCTGAACATCTCTACTGTATCATACAACTGTTGTGCCCTGGTAGTAAGCATGTGAACAAGAATTACCTTGGCCATTTTTGTCGCTTATGATGCAGTTAGCCGACAGACACTTGTTTTCGGCTCAAACCTTTCCAAACACTGAGACTTGTTTGTAAATTAAGTATAACGCTCCATACGATTTATATGATCCTCTGTAGGTTCATATATAGCATGATAATTTAGTTAAAGAAATTGATGGCTACACCTCTTGGCAGGGTTGTTGTTAGCAGTAATTTGACTGACAATAAATCGAATGTAAAATGAACTAATGGGAACTACAAACAGGGTGTAGAGTAGAGCTGTCAACGGGGCAAGCTAGGGTCAACCCGACCCTAGCTTGTCAACCCGTTGACAACTTAGGGTCAACCCTAGCCCTAGTCCTATTCATCTACAAGCCCAAAATCCCAACCCTAGCTTGTCCGCGGGTTGGCTCGACTGGGTTACGGGTTGGTTTGGTAAATTTGCAATTTACTATTTCGTAATAAAAAGATAAACCACCACGAGGTGACAAGTCTAAATACTTAAAATCTCATGCGAAAATAGATTACAGACTACGAAATGCAACTAAAACAACATGATTGAAATGAACCAAACCAAAGTTGTGGAAGTATGGAATGGAATACATAGTTACATACATATATAAAAACAAAAAATGCAAACTTCCACTTTTACAAGAAGTGCCCACAACGATCCGAGTCTAAAACACTTCATCACTAGTGAAAATGAGACCATAATAACAACCATTTTCTGCACAAAAAGTATCATATTCATTAATAAGGATATAGGCTTGTGTCTCCATTCATACCTAAAGTCTAAAACATTTCTACTAACTTTGAAATCTTGAATCACAACCTAAGACGCTCCTCCGGTATGGATCTGTAATTTTAAAGCAAAAAGTAAATCAAACAAAGGGATGTGTTTATGTAAATAAATAGAATTTGCATAATTACCCGCTTTAAATCATTAAAGACGGATACTATTAGACGCATAAGAACTTTCTGCCTCGTTGTTTGCTATCTCAAATGCCAATACATCCTCACTAATATCATTATCTTTCACTTCCTCAACATCAGTTGATCTGCTCCTACATATAATTGAAAATAAGTAAATATCAATCTCACATATCTTTGTTAAATACACTTGCAACTACTTTAAAGATTAGTCAAAGACTTGTCGACTTACCAATTCCATATATCCAATCACGAGTTGTTATCAATGCCTCGGCACTTTCAGTGATAAGGAGCTACGATATCCGTCAAGCACCCTTCCCCCAAGGCTAAAGGCAGATTCCAAACAACTTGATTGAAATAGGAATTGCTAAAATATCATTGCCATTCTTGTAAGATTTGGGTATCGTAGTTCTTGACTTCTCCAATACTTCAAGATGTCAAAATCTTTCGATATTGAGCCTGATGACTCACTTAGATATTGTTCGATTCTGAATTGTCGATTCTCTGGCCACCATTTTGTTTTGCTGCGGCAAATTCCTGCATCAAAAAAATTGAAAACTTAACTACCAGTTCAACATGGACAGTTATAGAAATGTTCAAGCAGTCAAATTAATGAAATATCACCTGAAAGAAAGCACTTCCTTTGTGGAGTATTCCCACCATTTACAAGACCCGAATTCGAGTTTCATTGGATGTAGAACCTCTTAAAGTTGATGCCGTATGATATTCTTTATAGAGTGCTGCCATCCTTTTTTTGATAATATCAACTTCCTTATTCATTTCACGCTCAGTAGGATACACCTTTTGGAAAGTAAACTCTACAAATTCAAACTTCAATCTAGGGTCTAAAACTACTGCCATTGCCAATATTGGACTCAATTTTTTCCAATACTTGGCAAATTTTTCTTGCATTTTCTTTGCCATGTTTCGATGAACTCAATTTCATTAGTTCTCTCTTGCTCTAATAATACTTTAATCGACAAACCCCATCGAAGTACAAATTCGAAGTAGGATACTTGTTTCAGAGAATAGAGTTGTGAGGTCATAAAAGACCTTGAGAAACTTCGTGACCACTTTGATTTGCTCCCATTCTTCTCCGTTAGGAGACTCTGCATAGTCAGGGTCCACCAACCTCAAATGAGTAAAGACTTTTTCATATGAAATACAACTTTGCAACATAAGATAAGTAGAGTTCCATCGTGTTTTGACATCTTGCCGAACACCCATCTTCACCGACATTCCTAAATCTTTGACGAGTATCCAAGAAATTTTGTTTTCTTCTTTGTGAACCTTTAAGGTACTTCACTGCTAACCTTATCTTGATTACTCTTTGGATCAATCTCTGTCAGTCCATCCTTTACAATAAGATTTATTATGTGAGCACAACAACGTATATGAAAGTTTCTTTTCCCAGTTTCCGACATAACATTCCTTGCAATGAATCGCCTCTTCATAATTTTAACACATGAAGTATTTGATGCTGCATTATCAAAAGTGATGTTGGTTACTTTTCCTTCAATTCCCCAATCATTTAACATAAAAAAATAACTTATCGAGAGTGCCGGACCAGTATGGGGTGGTGGCAGTGGAGAAAAATTCAAAAGAAACTTCTGCAATACCCAATCTTGATCAACAAAGTGAACGGTTAAACTTATGTATCCAGTGGTGTTGACGGAGGTACACATGTCTGATGTTAATGACATTTTACCTGGAGCACATTGCAATCTCTTGCGAATAACTTCTTTTTTGTAACTTATGCATTTTAAGAATATCAAACCTTGTAGTATTCCTTGATATGGTTTCAACATCAACATTTAGATAACTACATAACTCCCTAAATTCAGGCCATTCTACACAATTAAAGGGAAGATTTTTACCAATAATTAGTCTCGCAACTAATTCCCGAAACTTTGATTGATCAATTTTCCGTGCACGAGTAGCCATTTCTCCATTATTTGCAGATAACAAAAGTTGCCCCACATCTTGCATCTTGATCTAGGGCACTTAGTTAAATGCCTTGACAAAGTAGATGTTCCTCCTTTCTTTCTTGTCATAAGCATATTCCGCCTACGGTGCTTGCACGTTGCCTTTTCTTTTACCATTTGTATCTCGTGACCAATCAAAATCCTTCCATACTATTGATGTAAGTTTCCTTTTCCTTGAAGCCTGCTCTTGAACTGTCATTGACTCCACTACCGTGATATCCTCTTCACTCATGACATCGTCATGGTCTTCTTCAACTGACATTTTATGAAGCTACATAAGAAATTCGAAAATCAAAATTAGTAAGCCTTGAGCTACATCAATCATCATAGATTCACAGGGGGCTTGAGGCTAGATTTTGTCAATTTAAAGTACACTAATTTAAAAGCCAAACAACATGTATAGAAGAAGCTTATCTCTTTTCAATGTAAAAGGAGGGTAGCACACCGTAATTAATGTACCTTAGTACTCAGTTCAAGGTAGACAATGAACATAAAATAAGCTTTCCACTTTTTCTCACACTAATTTGGGTGGATTGGTACAAGGATTTAAACTGGGTTCATAGTTTAATTCAGTTTTGGCTTGGATTTGGGATTGTTTTGCTCATGGATAATCAATTCAAAAGCGATGTAGTTGTCGAAAACTTGACCAACAAAGTGTTGTTTTATTACTGTGTATGTCAAGGATTGTTTGGGCTGTCTAGATCTCGAAATTGCAGGGATTAAAAGACATATAAAGGAGCTAAAAATATAGATGAAATACACCTCTCCACAACCGGAGTTATGCACATAGCAACTTTGTTTGATAAAAGTGCGAGAAAGATGAATTTGAGACGATCAATAAACTCAAATTTCTTTAAATAATTACGGACTAAGAGATCAATAAACTCAAATTTTGGAATTAATAAACTTAGAACTACTCACCTTTTTTAGGGAAAGTAGAAAAGTATAATCAATCGCAATCTTTTCTTTTTCTTCTTGACGGTTCTAGTGTAAGCTCCCCTGAAAATCAAATCGAATACAAAATTGGTCAATACAAAATCGAATCAAATCAAATCGAATTAATACATATCAAAATCGATTTGGTTTTAGAACGTTAGAAGTGAAAACAAAAGAACAAAAGAACAAAAAGGAGTGAAAAAATAACAAAAAGGATGAATCTATTTGGTTTTAGATAGAATCAGTGAAATTAGTTCACCACTTTCTTTGCATTCGGATCTAGGGCTGGATCGGGAAGAGAAAATATCTTTTCTCTATTTTTTCCTCTGTCTTCTATCAACATCACAGGTATAGATAAGAGATGGGTAACCATTTACCTGGGTAGCAGGTAAAATGTTACCATTACCTCCGATTATAGGTTAAATTTAGATACTAAATATAACCCCATCATTTTTGACGGGTTGGCTGGTAACCCGCGGGTTAGACCTAGCCCGGCTTGTTTTCTAGTAGGGTTGTATATGCCAACCCTAACCCGGCCCGTTTAGGAAACAAGTCGGGCCGGTCCGGGTTGAAACAAGCCGGTTTAGGGTCAACCCGCGGGCCGGGTTACAAATTGACAGCTCTAGTGTAGAGAGAGATCAAAATACACTAAATAATAAAATTACCTGAATTGATTTCAAGTTATTAATCTTTTAGTACATTGAGCATATACCTGAGCCATAAATCGTTGAAGCATCAATTATAACATTTGGTCCAGGATTTGTACTCCAGATGATTCAATTTCCTCCCATATACAACAATGTCAATATATATGGAAACTTCACTATCTGATTAAAGACACGACATTTCAAAGCCCGAAAAGTTACAAGTAAAACCAAGTTAAAAAGGTCTGAATCAAAACCCTAACTAAAGAATCCTTCACAGTTGCACTCTGCAAGAATATTTGGAAAAACCTAGATCATGAGCACAACTAGAATAATCCTGACAGCTCAGTAAATAAGTATAAACGCTAACCTCCGCAAGAAGCACAGTGAACTGCAAAAATACATATAATGGACAACCTTGTGCTGTCATGGTAATGAAAGGAATCTACAATGTTTCTTCATCAATGACGGTTGGTTCAAGATCTACAAAGATGGCAAGAGATACATGTTTCCAAGTACCATTTTTACTTACGAAAGTGTTGCACACATCATCTCTTCCTTCTACTGTCACTTGGAATTTGTAGCTATCAGGCTGCCATAAAATGCACATGAAAAGAATCATAAACGTTAAAAGCTATAAATTCCACAGAAACAAAATCAAGTATGAGAAATCACAAAATGTTAGTTCAGCACATTAACTATACTATATCAAAAGAACTTGTGTGAATTTCACCTACTACTGAAACATATGTTTAGAATATCTACAAGCATTATTATATAATTCATCCAATTGACTGACGATGGTCTAACTCACGATTTGAACAAATTTTATATTCAAAGATTCATTGTCATCTGCTAAAGTCTCAACCCCTGATATTTGTGATTAACAATAGAAAAAAGAGTCCAATATAATCGCTACCATAGTGAAGATAATAAGCAAAACCCACATTAAATCAATAAGAACTGTAAATTAGAAACAAGCAAGATGAATTCGAATTGAATTACCATTAAAGTTAACACCTTTAGGATACAACAATGCATTTTGTTACAGCATTAAACCAGTTTTGTTGGTATCCAATTGAAATATAAGAACCCTAGGGATTTGGGGGTTTTCTGGAGGTGGATTGAAGAGAGAAGCAGAGAAAAAAGAAAACACTAATAAATGTAGAAACCCTTTGCTCAAGTACTAGCACCAATATTCCATGGATCCGATGACCGAAGATTTATGTGTTACTTCTTTTTCAGCCTGAACAAAGGAATATCAAAGTAAAAAATGAAAAAAATTGTTTTGGCGAAAAGAAGAAAATAAAAATATTAACACCTCAGCAGAAAGAGAATATCATAGAATCAAGCCACCTCAGCAATGGGTTTGACGGGTGGGCTTGACCAGTGGGTTAAACAGAATTATTGTGGTGGAGTATAGTTGTTAGCTCTGTGTTTAGAAAGAAATATTAATGAAACATAGACAACTAATCGGTGGATACCACTATTCATGTGTACCCATTATCATCTCAAAGTATAAATTAAAATTTAGGAAAGTATTATATACATAGTAATAGGTAGCACTTGATTATACTTATTCCAACAGGAGCATTAGTGTTTAGCTCCACCAGGAATGCAGTTAGAACTTTAAAGTGACGAATAAGCTAGTCATTAGACTCGTTACTCGTTACTATGTTGTCAATGCAATACTAAAAATAATATCTTTACCTAGAGCTTTCCCTTTATATATATTTATTTAATAAAAATATTAACAGAAAAGAGGGCGATCCACTTGTTACAGAAATTATACATATGTATATACAATTATAGATATATTATATATATATATATATATATATATATATATATTTTTTCTTAACTTCAACATCCCATTTTGGCAAAGAGTAGCTTTTCTAATTAAGTATCAATAATCAGTTGGTATCATAATCTTTGGTAAAAGACCTTTAAATAATAATTTTTTTAATCCCAGTCAATAATCTTAACTGAGTATGGTTTTTCATCTAAATTAGCTCAAGATTTTGTAACGATTCGTTCAGAACGAATGGGATTATCGGGATGGCTGGAATTTTCCTTCTTTTCTTGCCTTGTTATCTGAGTTTGTAGTTAGCAGGCTTCTTCTTACACAAAAGGATTCAACTTTAATATCCTTGGGCATTTGCGACTTTTTTTTTTTTTCAAATATATTTTTTTCCCTACATTACCCTTTTTTCCTTTTAACGTATAAAATCGTAGAATTTGTTTTGCACGAGAGTAATATTATTCGATTGAACTCAAAAAAAATAAAAAAATACAAATTATGTACTCAGAAAACGTGGTTCGTTTCATAAACAGTGACACTGCGTCACCATGGTATATATATCTTCAATATGATATCGGAAATCAAGCAAAGGCTGAGATAAATTCTTTACTGCATTCTCAAATACAATTACAGAAAAAGTAATCAGGTGACGGATTGACTTGCAAATCATGCCGAAGAAGGAAATCAAGCAGGATCGCATCTGACAACTATATAGGGCCATATCTTACTTCCTTTATTAAACCAAAATGTAATCGGAGACTCAAGAACCTAACTAGCAATGAATAATTCGTGAATTATTTTGGAATGTTAGTTCAGGTATTTCTAAGCATCGAATCTCGTACTAATCGTTTGCTAGATTATTGCATTAACCACTAAACCCATTACTCCTTGTTGTCTGCATTGATAAAATATATATTCCATTTAAATCCTAAAACCATAGAGTACGCATCCAAGATAAGAAAGCTAGAATGCCTTTCGTAATAATCTAATATGTACCGAACTAATAAAAAATATAGCTAAACAGAGTCATATATATACGCGTTTGCGCATCTCTGTATTTTTACCGAATTATGCATAATAAACCGGTTTGTTGATGAATTTCTCATTTATTTCTACACTGTTCGGAGGTGTTTAGAATTTGGGAATACTTCATTGACGAAGCCAACATACAATGTTCTATACCAACTACTGTTTTGGAATTTCTTGTTGGAAATAAGTTACAATTTCGTATGCAACTGAGAAATAATACTTTGATTACACTGATAATAGTAACAAACAACTCAAGAAACATGAGAAAAATACTTAACACTCACTTGATGTATTCTTGTTATCCGGAGATGCGCTGATGATAGTATCAAAAAACTTAGTAGAGGCACGTATGAGATACGCTGAGCTAAAGGTAATATTGCCTGCTACTCCTCTGAGATGCTATAACAATTAACAAATTACCTCCAGGATACAACTACTGTTAGTTCTCCTCTATGTGTAGCATACACAGAGAGAACCCTTAGAACTTGGCAGAAAATAATGAAAACAAAAACATAAATCGAAACTACAACCAGTTTCAGAGAAATGTAAAAAATAATTTATGTTTCGTAAACTAACTATGTTTTTGTAAATGAGAAGTAGTATTACAAAATTATGTTTCGTAAACTACAACTCGTTTATGTTTCAGTAAACTAAGAACTCTATTTAATGTTTCTATAAACTTAAATAAAATTTCTGAAAGAAAGAAGAAGAAGAATTTCAGAGAGAAGAGTTCTGAAAGGTATGGTTTCAAATGAAGAATTCATCTGGTATTTATAGCAAAAATTATTTGAACGTTCGACTTAGAATCCAATGTGCGAATCATGTCCGTGATTCACGCGTTTGCTTTTGTCGGACGAGTAAAAGCATCCGCTAAAAATACAGTGAAATTCTTTTTTTGTCGGACATTTAAAATTCTCGAGATTCTTCTCGAGGAACAGGTGTCAAATGCACCGTGTGACACGCGTGGCAAAGAATTAAAATTCTTTGCATGTGTGGGAGAAGCGTGTGGAAAATTTCAGTAAAAAGATAGGGTCGGGTAAACCCACACCCACACCCACACCCACACCCACACCCTCTCCCTCTCCCTCTCCCTCGCCCTCGCCCTCGCCCACGCCCACGCCCACGCCCACGCCACGCCGAGCCGAGCCGAAGCCGAGCGAGCGTGCGTGCTTTGTGCGAAGCACCGCGCGAACGGGAAAGGCAATAAGAAATGCAATAAGGTTTAGGCAACCTTGCCATAGTCTAGGGCTTTCCCCATACACAAAGGTCTAAAGACCCAAAGGGCCATACCCTTAAGGCTAAACCAATGCTATTTAAGTCTAAAACTCTAAGTGTTTTAGTCTATATGGGACTAATGTTTAATTCATTCACATGAAAAAACATCTAGGGAGTAATAGGTCTTGGGATCAAAACATGGTCCATGCATTTTTTGATTAAAACAAAACATTGTTTTTTCTAACAATCCCCCACATGAATAATAAAACATTTCGATAAAACACGAGAAAACATAAGGCAACAATATAGGCTAAGGTGTCCCAAAGATTGAACCTTAACTTAGTGAGAGGTACCTGAACTGCTTGTTGATACGGTGAACGCAATGTCTTGAACCGCCAACAATGAATGCAATTCAGAAATAATGACCACACTTGATGCCTCAACCGAAGAAAACATTTGCCAAGCTCTTGCGGTTGTGCCCATTTTGGCCGTGGGCTAAAATCCCGGACTTAATGAATGTCTCTAGAGAATTAGCTCAAATTCTCATAGGAAGCGCCCCACTTCCAACATCCACAAAGGTGAGTCCATAAAGAGTGTCCTGCCACACCCCGCTTTAATCAAAGCCATGGTACCCATTAAGATCGCAAAAGATCATCCTTTAATTCTGCAGGTAGCACTATCGCACAGTTACACCATAGGGAGGGACAAAGATAGTGCTTTACCCAATATCACCATAAATTAGTTGTCTCATTGAACCTTGATTTTGGAAATCCAATCACAAGGTTGAGTATCCTTCATGGTGATTTATTCAATGAGCTTAAGTCCCATCCCCCTCGATGTAAATTTAAATTCCTCTCTGGTTAAGCCTTTCGTCAAAGGATCAGCAAGATTATCTTTGGATTTTACAAAGTCTATCGAGATAATACCAGTAGAGAGTAGTTGTTTCACCGTCTTGTGTCTTCTTCGTATATGTATAGACTTCCCGTTGTATACATTGTTCTTTGCGCAACCAAGAGCGACTTTTGTCACGGTGGATTGCGATTGAAGACACAGAGGCTTGGGCCAGAGTGGAATTCCTCCCAGGAAACATCGTATCCATTCAGCTTCCTCTCCAGCTTTTTCCAAGGCTATAAATTCAGACTCCATAGTGGATTTAGCTATACATGTCTGTTTGGTAGACTTCCATGAAACAGACGCACCTCCAAGTAAGAAGATGTACCCACTAGTAGACTTGCACTCTTCGGAGTCGATATCCAGTTGGCATCACAATACCCTTCCAAGTACAGCAGGATACTTCCCAAAACTTAAGCAATAGTTTGAGGTCCCTCTCAGGTAACGTAAAACTCGAAGAGAGCATACCGGTGATCCTGCCACAGGTTGCAAGTATACCCGCTTAATCTACTCACGAGTAAGCAATATCAGGTCTTGTACAGTTCATCAAATACATAAGACTACCAATAATGCGAGAATACTCAAGTTGATCAATACCCTTACCCTTGTTCTTTTTCGGTTTACAAGTGGGATCAAAAGGAGTAGATGCGAGGTTTAGCATTTTCATAATTAAATCTCTTTAATACGGTTTCAAAGATAATGAGATTGACTAAGACTATATCCATCGAGACGTCTTTCGATTTTCATCCCTAAGATTACATCAGTAGGGCCTAAGTCTTTCATGTCAAAATTATCTCTAAGCATGCTTTTAATGTTATTAATAATATCAAGGTTCTTGCCTAATATGAGCATATCATCAACATATAGGCACACAATAACATGAGAATCATCCAGATTTAATGTAAACACATTTATCAGATTCATTAACCTTGAAACCATTAGTTATCATAACATGATCAAATTTTTCATGCCATTGTTTAGGTGCTTGTTTTAAACCGTAAAGAGATTTGTTCAACTTGCATACTTTGTTTTCACAACCTTTTACAATAAAGCCTTCAGGTTGATCCATATAAATTTCTTCATTCAATTCACCATATAAAAATGCAGTTTTAACATCCATCTGATGTATATGCAAATCATAAATTGAAGCTATAGCAATCAACATCCTAATCGAGGTGATTCTAGAGACTGGTGAATAAGTATCGAAGAAATCTAATCCTTCCTGTTGTCTATAGCCTTTAGCTACCAACCTAGCTTTATATTTATCTATAGTTCCATCTGTTCTAAGTTTCCTTTTGAACACCCATTTACAACCTATGGATTTACTACCAGGAGGTAAATCTACAAGCTCCCAAGTTTCATTTTGCTAAATGGACTCCCATTCATTTAATGAAGCTTCTTCCCGAAAGGAGCTTCGGAGAAGTCATAGCTTCTTTGTAGGTTTGGGGTTCGACTCTACCGTTAGAGTCAAAAAATCTGGGCCAAAACTTGTTTCAGTTCTTACCCTTTTACTTCTTCTCGGTTCAGTCTCATACTCCAAAGTTGGAGTTTGACTAGTCGATGGAACATCCGAGAGGTCATCATGGACCCTTTTTCGAGGTCCAGACCTTAAAGGAAAAATGTGTTCATAAAACACAAGCATCTCTAGATTCCAATATGGTGTTCGACCAATGTTATTATGGTTCGAACCGATGACCAAGAACATGTATGCAATTGTATGCTCAGGATACCCTAAGAAAACACAGTCAATTGTTTTGGGACCTAATTTAGTTTTCTTGGGATGAGGAATGGCCACCTTGGCCAAACACCCCCACACTTTAAAGTATGCATAGGAAGGTTGTTTACCATTCCACAATTCATAAGGAGTTTTATCAGATTTTTTAAATGGAACTCGGTTCAAAATATAGCAAGCGAGAAAGGATAGCTTCCCCCACAAGTTCGAAGATAACCCGAACTTGTCAACATAGCATTTACCATATCTATGAGTGTTCTATTTTTCTTTTTATTACACCATTCGATTAGTGAAGTGAATATGGTGCAGTTGTTTCATGAATGATTCCATTATGTTTACAAAACTCACCTATGGGTATCACATACTCACCGCCACGATCTGACCTAAGAGTTTTAATTTTAACTCCTTTTTGGGTTTCTACTTCAATTTTATAAAATTTGAAGGCCTCTAAGGCTTCATCTTTACTTCTAAGAAGATGAACCTGACAATAGCGTGAGTAATCATCTATAAAAGTGATGTACCATTTCTTACCACTTCTTGTTGGTGTTGATTTCAAATCTCCTAAATCCGAGTGTATTAGTTCCAAAGGAACTGTTTTACGTTCAATCCTTTTATTAAACGGTTTTCTTGTATATTTAGATTCAACACAAATTTCACATCTTTGATTTTTATCAAAGTTTATTTTTGGTATGCAACCTAAATTAGCAAGTCTTTCTAGAGATTTGAGATTAACATGCCCAAGTCTATCATGCCAAATATGTGAAGAGTCACAAACATAAGCAGAAGAAGATGCATTAACATTCAATTTCAAATCAGATACACTAAAAGCTTAATCATGTTATCGGTAACATAACCTTTTCCTACGAATTCACCATGCTTAGAAAGGACAACAGTATTAGATTCAGCAACAATCTTAAAACCTTTTCCTAGTAAGATGGTTTGAGATAAGGTTTTTGCATATGTCTGGGACGTAAAATACGTCATTCAATGCGAGAGTTTTCCTGAAGTTAACTTGATTCGACCTTGCCTTTCCTTCCACTTTCGCGGTGGTAGAGTTTCCCATGAACAATTTCTCATCATCTCCTACTATGGCATAAGAGGAGAAAGCATTTCGAATTTAGACATGCTTGGTGGCTCAGAATCAAGCCACCAGTCTCTCACATTAGTCACACTAGAGACAAGGTCGACTTCGGACACCATGCCGGTAAAGTATCCAGGATCATCTACTAGGTTTGCCTTATTTTTCTGTTTTGGATCATATTTGATCCTTTTAGGGCCTTACGGTCTTTAGCCATATGTCCAGGTTTTCCACGATTAAAACAGTCGCCTTTGATGGTGTGCTTAGTGACACCACCCTTAGGCTTAAAATTGTTACCTCGGGTTTTCGACGTCTGTTATTCGTCTATTACCAATTTTCTTTGGATTCTCCGGAGTTTTCTTTGAAGCGACTTTATCATCCAAAACATGAGCTTTGTAGGTCATGTTTTTGCTCAGCAACATGCTCTTGTCCTTGCTGCACATAAGCTCCTCAACCTGGATCTTTTTGCCAAGCTCCACCATGGTGATTTCACGAGTCTTATGTCGCAGACCTCCTCTTGTATTCGCTCCATGAGGGTGGAAGCTTTTCAATCACAGCCGATACTTGTAGAGCTTCAACAAAAGTCAGGCCTTCACCAAGAATCTCGCTGATGAGGAGTTGAAGTTCAACGAACTTGTTCTACCTGAGCTTTTCGTCAGTCATCTTGTATTCTAAGAACTTAGCCATCAAGAATTTCTTACTTCCAGCTGACTTGAAGATGATATTTTTCTTCTAGAGCTTCCCATAAATCAAAAGCATTAAAATCTTCTTTTGCATTATAGAAGTCATACAAGGAATCATCAAGACAATTAAGAATATGATTCTTGCACAAATAATTCTTCCTATTCCACTGTCCAATTGATCTTCATTACCACGGCGATGAAGTTTTCTCGAGGGTTTTTCTAAAGCATATCCATCTAACCTTTGGTCATTTAGGAAGAATAGCATTTTAGACTGCCATCTCTTAAAGTCCTTACCACTGAACTTTGGTGGTTTTTCTACGGTATTTTTTCCCATGTTCTTACAGCACTTACAATATTACAATATTACAATAAGGCAAGATATTACCTTTAGATTGTTGGAAATAAGTTACAATTTCGTATGCAATGAGAAATAATACTTTGATTACAACGATAATAGTAACAAACAACTCAAGAAACATGAGAAAAATACTTAACACTCATGATGTATTCTTGTTATCGGAGATGCACCGATGATGATAGTATCAAAAAACTTAGTAGAGGCACGTATGAGATCGTTGAGCTAAAGGTAATATTGCCTGCTACTCCTCTCGAGATGCTATAACAATTAACAAATTACCTCCAGGATACAACTCTTTGTTAGTTCTCCTCTATGTGTAGCATACACGAGAGAACCCTTAGAACTTAGCGAGAAAATAATGAAAACAAAAACATAAATCGAAACTACAACCGGTTTTAGAGAAATGTAAAAAATAATTTATGTTTCGTAAACTAACTATGTTTTTGTAAACAAGAGAAGTAGTATTACAAAATTATGTTTCGTAAACTACAACTCGTTTTTTATGTTTCGTAAACTAAGAACTCTATTTAATGTTTCTATAAACTTAAATAAAATTTACGAAAGAAAGAAAGAAGAAGAATTTCGAGAGAAGAGTTAAGAAAGGTATGGTTTCAAATGAAGAATTCATCTGGTATTTATAGCAAAAATTATTTGAACGTTCGACTTAGAATCCAATGTGCGACGAATTGTCAGTGATTCACGCGTTTGCTTTTGTCGGACGAGTAAAAGCATCCGCTAAAAATACGGTGAAATTCTTTTTGTCGGACATTTAAAATTCTCGAGATTCTTCTCGAGGCACAAAGTGTCAAATGCACCGTGTGACACGCGTGAAGGAAGATGCTTCTAGAGGCTGTCGGATATCCAAAATCGAGAAGGCAAAGAATTAAAATTCTTTGCATGTGTGGGAGAAGCGTGTGGAAAATTTCAGTAAAAAGATAGGGTCGGGTAAACCCACACCCTCGCCCTCGCCCTCGCCCTCGCCCTCGCCGAGCCCTCGCCCTCGCCGAGCCGAGCGAGCGTGCTTCTGTGCGAAGCACCGCGCGAACGGGAAAGGCAATAAGAAATGCAATAAGGTTTAGGCAACCTTGCCATAGTCTAGGGCTTTCCCCATACACAAAGGTCTAAAGACCCAAAGGGCCATACCCTTAAGGCTAAACCAATGCTATTTAAGTCTAAAACTCTAAGTGTTTTAGTCTATATGGGACTAATGTTTAATTCATTCACATGAAAAAACATCTAGGGAGTAATAGGTCTTGGGATCAAAACATGGTCCATGCATTTTTTGATTAAAACAAAACATTGTTTTTTCTAACATTTCTTACAAGGTGGAAATGCTCTAACTTTCCTGAAACAGGTAAACAATTTTGGCGAAGGCTTCCAGCGGCTGTAATGTGGGGTGTGTAGAAGGAAAGAGATGATCTTATCTTCTCAAATAAGGTATTCAAAATTCAGGATATCATAAAAGATATTAAAATTAATGCCTTTCATTGGCCTAAAGGTGCTGCCTGTTTCAAAGGCATAGACACTTCTCTAGTCATTGTGCGATGGAAACAATTTTTTGTTACTTCTAACTGATGTAACCTTCTTTGTGTAAGGGCTGTTTTAGCTCTTGTTGTTTGTAAGTATTTTTTTTTTTCTCCTGCCTTTTGGTAGTGGTTGTTTGCAAATATATATGACTCTGTTTTGAAGCATCGATGTTTCTACTCATCCGTTAATTGTGATATTTTTTCTCTCTCTCCTCTCTCTCACTCATTTTTCTTCTCCAACAAAACCATCAAATATAACCCTTTTCTGCTCAGATCTAGTCCACATTTTTTGGACTAAATCTGAGCAGATTTCTTCATTTTTCCTTGCCTTATAAGTTAGTAGATTAGTTTGGTTTTTACTATGTTTTATATTTATCTACACCATTTTGGTGGTTTTATTTACTCTTTTGAGGTTTATCCTCGCTTTAATGACGATTCTTTGTTATTGGGTCGGGTTTCAAGATCAATAGTGATGCCCTACAACGACAAAATCTACATCTTGGTTGTCTCCGGCGACGGAATCTTCATCATCAACTTATCCGGCGACGGAATCTCCATAGGTGGTCTTTTTGACGACGGAAGCTTCATCACTAGCTATAAGAGATTTGAGCAAATCACTCCTACTTTGGGAGCATTTCTTTCTAAAGAAGAAAAACAAACTAAATGGTTGGAATTTAATTCCGAGAAAAAACATCCTTCTTCCGATTTAATCGGATCTTATTTATATTTGTATTTGTCTTGCTCCGGTAATCCTTCTCTTTCTCTTGTCGGGTTTCTCGGTATTGTATTCTTACGGTATGTTCTTGTTAATTTGTATTCTCTTATTTTCGATCTTAAACTCATTGTAACCTTGAAATCTCATAATGAAAAGGTTCCTTGTTTATCAAAAAAAAAAAAAAAGTAGTGGTTGTTTGTATTGTTCTCTTCTTTCTTAATAAATTTCTTACTTTACCGATCAAAAATAAATAAATGAATTTCTCGTTTTATTTAGCCGGATGAGACACGCATTTTTGGCTATGCGAATTATATGTCGACAAATTGCTGACTAGGCTCAAGAGGTATTACATAGCATGGTGTAATTCCTCACCTCTAGTTAATAAATTCGTTTCCTGCTTCCAAAAATAATAAAATAAATAAGTCGAAAACATATGTCCATTGCTCTGGAACTGGAACTCCGATTTAGATTTGCGAATTTCCAGCTTAAAACGAATTATACACGTATTTACGAATTACCGAATCATACGCTCCATCTAATACTTTGCAACATCATCACTAAATAATCATTATTTATTATATTTTTGACTTTTAAAATTTTACATACACTAATCTGATTCCAATACCATCAACGATTCAACGTTCATGTTATTTGCTAATTGTGATGCACATATTGTATGTATAGTTCATGTCAAGTATTAAACTATAGTATTTTAGGAGAGATTATATTAAAAATGAATTTTTAACATGTTAATGTATGCCGAATTTTGTACGCCGAATGCGTATCTCTAAAACGAATTATACACATACGTATGTCGTTCCGTATTACTGCCGAATTACAAATCGTTGACCAAATTTTTAATCGAATTTAACTTTTACAAATCCGTATAATACTCGTACATATCCCGTTCGGAACGTATCCCATACCACGAATTGCTAACTAGGATATGGATATGTAGTCTCTGACTGTATTAAAAAAGGTGAAGAAGGTAAGTCGGTGTTTTTTACGTAGATTTCCCCGATCTATCCAAAATTTCTTGTCGGTCTCTCTTATAACGCCACATGTCACGAAATCCTCTGTTTTGAAACTGACGTGTACTGTGTACATAGTGTTCCCGTACGGGCGAAAAGAAAATAAGACCAAAAAAGTATGTAGTGGTCCGATGGACCAGTTGATATTGCGGCGTCAACAAAATCAAGTGAAGAGATTCTTCTTCTGAACTTTTTTTCGCTGACTTTGAATAATTTCACCGACTGTCTCACGTGCATACTAGCAGTAAGGTCACCTGCCGACTAATTTGTTTCTCTCGCCGCCCACAACTTTTCGAAGGTTATAGTGATCGTAAGAGAAGATTAAAACCGAAATTGCTAAATAACCCCCACTCCTTACCTTCACTTCCTTCCACCAGTCCACGTCCTATAACTATTGACCAAATCCCTTAATAATAGGACCCTCCTGTTTTTTCATGGGAATCAAAATGAGTAAAATTTAGAGTGTGGAAAGGAGTGATGGAAAGAGCTGGTAAATATGTAGCACTTTCGGATTAAAACGTACATAATTGCATCCCGGTAGAGGTGTGAAATAGGTTGTGCCACCACACTAATAATTTAAGAACAACATCACGTGACATGTCACAATATCACATATCATGTTACCTTCATTTGGTGTGTTCGGCTTGACTAATCGGCACAATAACAAAACATAACATGCGGCACCAATAAGCACGGAGTACAACAAATCACATTAAAAAACATGTCATAAAATATATGGATTAATAAACACATATAAAATAATATAATTTTCACTAGATCCGCTGGATTGATAACTCCTGATGAAATTTAATAACTCCTTTAACAATTTTGTAAATATGGAAGATGAAAAAAAAAACCTTATTAATTTGATTTAAGAAAATATTCTGAAGAAAAAGGTATATATTTTTTTTCTAAATTTTTATTGGTAAATCTAGAAACAAGTAAATTTATTTAAAACCAGATGAAAAGAAAATACAAGAAGATAGACCAAATGGTAAAACATTGTAAAAAAAAGAGATAATATTAGCAAAAATCGGTAACAAGGTAAACTAGAGCGATCCATTCTCATGATATTCTGGAAATTCAGAAGTGGACCACTAGACCTGACCCTGCCAAGAGGTGTGCGCAATCATTGTCCCTTCTAAAATATGTGTGCATATGTATTGTGTTGATCGAGGAAACATAAGCAGTTCATATATCCATTTCCTACGAAGTCGCCAATGTGGTTGAGTTATCCATTGGTTGCACACTGCTGTGGTACATCGCATTATATCCACAACGCTTAAAAACAATACTTACCGTGAAATCTGGTTTTACACGCAAATTTCATTTTTTTTAAAGCACTTGAATAAAATCTTTTACAACAAGGAAAGACAGGTTGAAGTGGGATAATAGTGTTGTTGGAAAGTTTGATGTTACGGTGTAGCTTTAGCGAGACAACACTAGATTCGTATTATATGGTTCTTATTATGCTAGAGAGAATTGATAGAAATTCAGAGACAGCAAAAGGTGCATTCATGATAATGTACTTAAGAAATTATGTGCGAGAGTTCAGAGTCTTCAGACCTCACGAAAAGATGATTAAACTTTATGATATAGTAAGCATTTAACATTGTTAGAGCATAGCTCGGTTGAACCCACCAAGCGTTGGTATGTCAAGTTTGGTTGTCATATTTTAGTGAATCAAAACTCAATTAAGAGTCGCTTGATTATGTACTAGAGACAACTTCGTATAGGTTAGGCTAGAAAGATTAGGATAATGAGACATACAAGTATTGCTTGAAGAATGTGAAGAAGTAAAGAGCTACATCGACAACATCATCCTTCCTCTTGAGGTTAGTAATATTATGACTTGAACTGTTTCATTCCCAACGTATATTTCAAGTCGTGCTACATTGAAAACATAACTGCGAAGCTATGAATGACTATATTCTAGTATACATAGTGTTAAGGAATTAGAATACGAAGTATAACGCTTATCTTTTGAACTTCGTATATAAGACATCGACATAATCATATGAATGATATTGTGATTATGTGTATGGGTATGGGTGAAGATTTCATCCTAGGAAACAATGTTTACATTCGTTTAAAGGAAGTACATTCATGAACTTGTTTTATGAATCGAAAGGGAAATCGCTAGGCTTATTGGTATTGTTATTCATTGCATATCTTTGGATTACCAATATGTGTGATTTAGTAGAACCGATTGTAACTTGTTATGTATCTTGGTAAAACTAGTCACAATGCCTGACTTATGTATTGGTATAACTTTTATTAGTGTAACTGATCCTAAGTAATCACCTAAGATGGTATGATCAATAGTTGTAATTGGCGTGACCGATCCTAGTAATTGGTGTAACCGATCCTAGTAATTGGTGTGACCGATCACAAAAGAGTAGTAATCGATCCTTCTAATTGGGGTAACCGGTCCTGGCAATTGGGGTAACCGATCCTGGTAACTGGTTTAAACCATCACAAGTAATACCATGAGAATATGGTAATCGGTCCTTGTAATTGATGTGACCAATTTGGTAACTGATGTAACCGATCCCAAACCATAATAAGGTAGAGCCGATCCTTGTGTTTGGTAGAACCGTAAACCCATGATTAATATGTTGATTTGAACAATCACATAGTTCTTAGAAATCAGATGAACCCTTTTTAAACTTGTTTGGAAGTGTTGTATAATCTGTTCCAAGATTGTAAATATGAAAGAGGATTTACAAAGAAATAAGATGTTGACATACTTTGAACATCTTCAGTAATTCTTATCTTTTATTGTTCAAAGATATTCCTTAATAGCTAAAGGAGATCCCGGACCGAAATAAGTTGAGAATCTTTCAATTAAGGTTGTTAATTTTTATATGCTTTTAATTACCAGCAATTAAAATGCATATCTCTGGAAAATAAAAATTGGTAGTGTGCATTTACTAATTGGAGATTTTATAGTAGGATTTCGGTTATTATTGGACAGAGCATTTCAAGGAATTATGAAAAAAGATTATGGAAATATTGCATATCTTATAAATATTTCGGATTTGGAAATTCCTTGGTGTCTAAACTTCCTTGGTCTATAAATACCCAAGTTTGCATTTCATGTAAACTATCCTAAGAGCTAGCAAAACTACCTAGTTGTGTTGTTACTGGTGGAGACGTCTATTCGGTGAGGAAAGTACCCTAATTAAGTGAAATCTCTTACGACCGCTCATTTAAAAACTTCTTTGGGATCAAGAATCTCTATGAGTACCGTTGGTGGGAAACTAGATAATTGTAGTATTATTAGTTTTCGATTTGATTTGATTGACTTACGGTTGTTAAACTTTGATTGCACCTAGTTTGTTTATTCTTGAGAATCTTTTCTTCTCATAATCCATTATTAACAGACTTCATTTTGTGAGTGATTGATCACAAGAGATTCAAGTTGTTGTGTGAAGATGTTTATTGAAGATTTAAGAAGATTTGAATACGAAGAAGATTTCTGATTTGTGTTCATAATCTTTGGTGTGCACAAAACTTGATCGGTTGGGATCCAACTATAATTTGTTTATCTTTTAGTAGATTTGATTGATTAGTTGCGTAGATCGACATCAATATTTAGTATCTGGATAGATCCTATTATTGATTGCAAAATCTAGACTCGAATACTTGTTAGTTGTTTGTTAGATAGATCTAAATCCGACAAAGGAGTTTATTGGATTAAACAGAAGAGCCTTTGTCTAACTCATATCAATGGGATTGAATAGAGTTGATACCGAACAGATTTGTTGCTCCTTTACTGTTTGGAATACGAACCAAAGGAATTGTTCTAGTGCGTACACTTATTGAATGTCGGAAGCGCAGGGATACTGAACAAACTAGGTGAACTATAGGTTTAGTTGCTTGGTCTCAACTATACGAAGTTAGGTTGATTTTCTATAGCGGCTTAATTATGAAAGTATTCAATTTTGGACTAGGTCCCAGGGTTTTTCTGCATTTGTTGTTTCCTCATTAACAAAATCTTGATGTGTCATTTACTTTTGTTTTACGCAATTATAATTGTTGTTATTATAATTTAAAGTAAATTACACAAACGTTAAGTCCATATTACTTGATAGTGATCCTATAGAGTTTGGTTAAGTCTCAACCTATTATCAAGTAATCACACTTTGATTGTTGTATTTTCTCGATCTTGTATCCATATACGATCACACAAAGTGTGAATACCGATTCGTTGTATTGTCTCGACTTAGTCCATAGACAATCACTTTCGGTAAGAGGACTTATATGTGGAAAAGTTTTAGATTAAGGTACATTTGGGTACCCTAGTCTTTTCAAACACTATATGTTGTACTATAAAATCTTCTGACCATCTTAAATCCATAATTTCCCTTCGTTGAACTCTTTTGGAGATGTGGCGCGATCTTAAGAGTGAATGACATAAATCTAGAACCCCATATTTTCAAATCAATTATAATCTTTCCAATGCTATCTCTCAGTAGAATAAGGTAAATGGGGATTAGATTTAAAAAAAATTAATAAGGTAAGTTTCTATATGAATTGCATGATTAACATGGAGATAGTCAAATCAGATCTATATATACTTTCATAGATTTTTAATTTCAGCGACCTAGAGATTCACTGTAAATCCAGAGATTTCTAACGATTTTATGAGAGTATAATATAGAGTCTTTGTAACTTATAGATATAAATTTAGCGGATTTTAGAGAGCTTTTGTGATTTGTAGAGACGAAAAATGTATAATATATAATAAAAAATTCAAAATATCTACCAACTTTTTTATTATGCAAGTTACAATGTTAACAAAAGTACCATGAATCTATAATACAAAACAGCATAGGTTTTTGAACTTTGGACAGACGGATAACATTTTGAGAGGCAAACAAGTGATCCGACCATGCCAGTCTCATCCCAGCCAAAGACATCTAGCGGTTGTGGTGTTTGTAACCTTCTTCCATTATGGAGATATTAATAACCATCTTAATAAACTGAAAAAATAAATGCTCCATTAAGAAAATAAACTGAAAAAATAAATGTTACAACCATTGAAATTTAAAAAAAAAAAAAAATCTTTAACCCATATCTAAAAAAACAAACAAATTATCCATGTTTTGAAAACCTGCAATATGCAAACAATTATTATTTTTAAAAATAATAAAAATAATTTTCATTGTACTCATTGTCTAAAGGGAAGAATCAAAAAATACAACTAATTAATGATTTTCATTATACTCACATTGTACAAACAATGAGTAACGAATATATATATATATATATGCAAAAAATGACTCACAAAAGATTTAACCTTACGTCGTTGGCCTAATTTTAATTTTAACAATCAAATAAGCCTATTTTCATCATCCTGCAAAAAAAGGAAAAAAAAATTACGATGTAAAACCCAAAGCACAAAGAACTTTAGAATTATTTTCTAGCATCCGTAATAAATTTATTTCCGAGCGAAATATTTAACCAATCGACAGATGAACCCTGTATTCTTGATCATGATCACGGCCATCTTTGCATCATATTTTAATGCCATGAATAATTTGACCAAAATCTACGACACAAACAAAAAGAAGCTAAACTTAAAAAAGAAAAAAAAATCAATTAATTATGATTAGCCTCTTCCAAGCAATTGAAATATAGAGATAACACTATATAAACTAAATGGTGAAATGAACTGTCACCATATCAATTGATTCCAAGAAAAAGAAAAATGAAACTTATAAGCTTCCATGCCATTTACACATTTACTAGAGTAAAACTTACAGATGAATGAATCTCCAAACTCATAAATGTGAATTTTGATGGCGCATGCGTTTTTCTGGAATCAATTTTTTATTTTTTTTAAAACATTTTTCTGGAAACGTTTAATGTCTTCTGATGGAATCAATATTTTTTTTATTTTTTGGCGATCCATAACACAATCATAGATGAAAGAATCTAAAAAAAAAACTTTTTTTATTAGACCAAAAACAAAGCTCCTTCTCTTTTAATTCCAATTTTTTGAATTGCTTTGGATCCTCTATTTACTCCCCCATTATCCTCCCACGATTAAGAGAGTTTCTTACCCATAAATAAGTTAAAACCGTTCATGCTCTAAGGTCCGCATGCAAACGGCTGCTCCTTTATGACTAGCACGTAATAACCCATTCCAAAGGAAAAAACGTCCAAAAAATTGAATGTGTCCCTAATTACAATTATCAATGAGCAGCGTATATATAAAGGAGTATATTTCTTCAACCACACACATTCACTCATTCCAACTTTTTTTTTTGGTGAAATTTTTACCTTAAGAGTACCAACATGTCAAACATGATTTGTCGTAGCCCCAAAAAAACCGTTGCCCAAAACGTCTTTGCTTTCTTTTTGAGAATCCATGATTGCGATGAAAACAAACCTGCAGTACGCACGTTTCGTGTTGCAAGAAAATGGGAAGAGATTGATTTCATGGCGACCAACAAAGTCACTACTTTGGATTTACTAATGATTGATGGAAACTTGAGTATATTATCATTTTGATCTGAATTAAACTATTTTTTAAAAAAATAATAAAATATTAGCGACACATTCTATTCCTTTTTTACATAATTGAGATGAAAATAAACTTGCAATACTCAAGTTTCGTGTTGCCAGAAAATGGGAAGATGTCGATTTCATGGCGACCAACTAATCAATGCTTTGGATTTACCAATGATCGATCAATGAGAAATCTTCAAAGAATGTTCAACGGAGAATTTTTATCAAAAAAAATTATTTAAAGTCTAAAGAATATCGCGAGGAATTATTAAACTAATATTTAAGTGTAACCGAAGTTATAATTATTTAGATTAATATTTCATGTCTACAAGTTATCATGGGCGAATTAAGCCTCATAGCGTGGGGTAATTATTAAAATCATTCTAACCAGAAATTATTCTGTCTCATGTCGTGCCGTTACGGCATGGGTTATTTCTAGTAACTCATAAAATAAAATGAAAGGTAACGAGTGTATAGTGAATGTAAAACATCTAGAGTCTAGTTGTTTGACCATTGTAAAATAAATAAAAGAAGACTTGTATGTGAATTTGATGCTTATTAGAAAATAACCCAAATTTGGTAGTCTCCAAAAATCTCACCTATTTAGGATAGATTTTTTGTCATGCCTGATTTCTTAAGAAAGTTCTCCAAAGTCTCTAAAATCTACAAATTCATGACTTATAATATAAATCCAATAACAAGGGTGTTTGAGTGATTCTTTAGAAATATCAATCTAATAACATAGAGTTTTAGAGAGTTAGAAAGACTTAAAAAAAGTCTTTATCCACTAACGAGATTAATTAAGAGACTCTCTTAGAATCTCTATTGACTAACAATAGATTTGAGAGCACTCCAAGAATCCTTCAAATTCCGATTTGACTATCTCCATGTAAGATAATTATAAATGGTAGATAAACATGAATGATCGTGTACTTAAATCACTTATATGCAGTAAATGTTTGCCTTCTCTTTCCGGAAGTTTGTTACTTGGTCCTACACCTTAGTATAAAGGGATACAAATGTTGTTACGGATATTATGACTATAGAAATCCTGACTCATTGGTAGCGATGTATGGTTATCATAGATTGATAAGATATTTCTCCAAGTAATATTTTGTATTCATCTAATTTCTCCCTTATCTAAAAAATAAAAACTCACGGATATGTAAGCACCTACAATATTTTTGGCGTATCTTTATTAGACCTGATCATTTTTGAAGTAAATGCCATATTGGGAGAATAGTCCAGCATTCCATATGTTTCCGGATACGCACTATTTCTTCTTGGATATTCGTGTTCTGCATTAGAAACGCACCTTTATCATAGTACATTATATTTAGAGATGTAAGCGACGAATCAGGACATGGACATACAAAACACCCAGAAAGCAGAAATAAAATTAAAAAAAGACCCCAACCTTATCACAACCCAATGAAACAATGTAAAAACATTGTCTTTTACAATTAGGAACTTACCGTAAGATAAATAGTTAAGCCTAATAAAAAGAAGTATGTTTTACCATCGTGGATCTTGCAGCTTAATTCATAGTCTTACCCTTCCGGTTCTTAATCAAAAGAATGTATTATAGGTTCGAAAGCTTTAGTTTTGTTTCTACCAAAAAGCAGATTAACACCTAGATTATTATCCGTGTCATTCATTTCAGTCATGTTAAATTCTTTTGCACGATCATACTTAGAACTAGGACCAAATTATGACTAAAATAAAATTGGACTTACCAAAATTCAACATTTGACCAAAGACCTTTCCAAAATAGTCTTAAAGATTCATGATACCGGCTATATTATGCATATCAGCTCTAGTAAAAATGAGGATGTCATCAGCAAACATGAGATGGGTGATACCTGGAGCATTTCTAGATTCCTTAACACAAAAAATTATGTGATTATTTTCAGCATTAAAAAGAAGCCTAGAAAGATATTCCATATAAAGGATAAAAAGATAAGAAGAAAGGGGATCCCCTTGCCTAATACATACAGTAGGAGAGAAATTGTTACCAGGAGAGCCATTCATATATAAAAATGGAAATATGAATGCTAGAAATGGATTTCTCAATATATCTGCCAAACTTATCATCAATTTTTTTTCCTAACATACCCAATAAAAAAGGTCACTCTAGTCTATCAAAATCCTTCGAGAGGTCAAGTTATAAAGCCATGATACCACTGTACCCCTCTTTATACTTCATGGTATGGATCATCTCATGAGAAACTATAATATTACCATGAATGGATCTACTTGGTACAAAAGTAGTTGATAAGATGAAACCAAGTGTTTTAGATGGGATTTATTCAATCTGCTAGGATCTTAGATATCACTTTATAAATTGTGTTACATAAAACAATTGGTATAAAATCAGCAGGACTTTTAGCATTATCAGTCTTAGGAATCAAAGACAAAGAGGTCTTATTGAACTCAATAGGCATATACCCATTAAAAAAAAAATTGAACACCTTCTACCACATCCTTAGCTGCAATATGCCAATTGGATTGGTAAAGCCCTGGTTTGAAACCATCTAGGCATGGAGAGCTCCAAGCAGACATATGTTTGATAGTTAGACATATTTCATTACTAGTAGGAATTCTAGAAAGAATGTGATTATCCTGGATAGTTATAATAATGGGTATAATATCAAAAGTATCATAGACATGCAAGGATTAGTAGTGTTAGTCACATAGCTAAAATGAGAAACAATCATATTAAAGGTATCATTTTATCATTATACAAGACACCATTAGAATCAAACATACTGTTAATGTTTGTTTCTAAACATTTTCCTATTGATAAGTGCATAATTCATATGATTTTAGTGTCCATTCCATACTTGTTTTAGCTATTATTTTTGCATATTTTCGTATTATTACTCTTGTTCTCTCTTATTTTACTCTAATAGGTGAATCATCCAAAAAGGAGCTATAAAAATATGAAAAGAGCTAAGAAGATATGTATTCCAAGTATCCAAGATCCCAAGTCCAAGAGAAGTTGAAGAAGTGCGACGAAAAGGAGCAAAACGCTCAAAATCAAGAGAAGGACCAAAGAATGATCTTAACTCATTCAAATTAAGGATTTATCATCACCATCTTGAAGATAATTGAAAGATAAAAATAATTCAAAAAGAATGAGGTCATTCCGAGTTCGGCCGAAGAAGTTGTGGCCAAAACAAGCTTTTTATCGAATACCGAAGAAGGTATGCGTACGCATACGGGTACGCATACCTTAGTTCCGAATATTTCTGCTGGAATTTGAGGTACGCATACCGGTACGCATACATAACAAGTATAAAAACGTGTATGCATACCATGGAAGGCCAAAACTCACGGTTAGGGTCTTTATTTCGTATTTTGTATTGCCAAGCAATGTAAACCTATAAAAAGGTATTAGGTCATGTATAATCATCGAATCTCATATCACAAGTTCTAGGGAGAAACCACCATTATTCATCTTCTTTGTAATATGAGTAGTTAAATCCTTTCTTGATTAAGGATGAATTCAATGTTTTAAGCGTGAAGATTTATTAATAATATGAATCTATTTGAGGTTTTAATCATCATCATTTTTTTTCATTATATGTAGGGTTTATGATTGATTCTTAGATTGGTTTGGGTACGCAACTAGATTAGTCTATTAATCATTCTGTTGCTATTAGTGAGTTGAACGATCCGTAATTGTCGTGCATCTCATACATAAGTAGAAAACATGATACCTTGCAGAGGAATTCTGTAAAGCAATCATGTGTGGAAACAACACATGTAAGTGAACCGAGCGTACTGAGTTTAACTGCTGGAATCAAACCTAAATTCACAAATCCTAAAGTGTTCGATCGAGTTACACCTTGTAAGCATACCTTAAGGCGGCTCAGTTGAATGGAATTCGATGACTAAGCGTACCTATTATCCGGTGATACAAGGAGTTTTTGGGATATCTTAGCGTACCTGGTATTCTACGGTGGGTGATGAATGGTTCTAACGGAAGATAGATAAGTATTCTAATCCAGTAATTGCTTGGTAACGGCGAAGGATTTGTTAATCATTTTTTTTTTATTATTGTCTTTATATTCATCTTATAAACCAAAACCACCTTTTGTTATTTACTTTATCTTGCTATTTCAAATAACCTATCAATTACACAGATCTCCATGGGAACGATCTCTTACTACCGCTATATTACTAGTTAATTAATGGGAAATATATTTATTAATTTGTTGAGACTACGATAGACCGCATCAAATTTTGGCGCCGCTGCAGGGGAGCAGTTGATAATTTATTTGTTATTTGTTTAGCTTGTTTTTTTATTTGTTTTATTTTCTATTTTACTCTTGTGAGTCGTCATGTTTCCTTACGGAAATAACATGTACAAAGCACAAGATTACACATTCAATAGTGCCAATCATTATGGTTTTCAATCTTATTCATATGAAAACTACCAACCATCCTATGGGTATAATCAAAACCAATCTTTTGGCTATGATCAATATCCCACAGAACCTTATGGATATTCTCATACATGTCAACAACCTTATGACGGGCATGTAAGTGAGCAATCACAAGGATGAGAGGATAGTTATGCTTCTAATCCTATTTCTTCAAGTGTTGCAGAACAAATGTGTACCATGATGGAAGATCTTCATGTGCAAATATAAAATTATTATGAAGGAGTAAAACAACGTCAACAAAGTATTGATCAACGTCAACAAAGTGTTGATCAATCACTCCAAGAACTTCAAGAGGTTATTAACAACTTAAGGAGAGATATGAATCAACTTAAGGAGGAAATGGAGAAAGATGATCAACCTTTGGAAAGCCTTTGTAATAGTGATGAAGTTATTCTAACTCCAGATCATAATAATGATCATTTGCCTATTCAAAAGGAGGATCCTTGGTATGACCGAACCATTGTTATGAACGATGTGACATACTCAAATGCATATCAACGTTACAATGAACATCCATATTACAATGTTTTTAGGCCGGTTGATTTGCAAGAAGTAGACCCGATTATTCCCTCAACGGAGACTCATACAAAATAACCCAAAATTTATACTGAAGAAGAGTTCATGAGAGCAAAATGTGATTCGGGTGATGAAAGTGTTAAAGAGATGGAGATTGGGAATGAAACCAAATTGATCGATGTTATGGAAGACCCAATTGAACCAACTAATAATAGTTCGATAGAGGACCACGATATACTTGAGGTAAATAATTCACTAAATATAATTAATGAGGATCATGTACAAGGTTTGTCGAAACCTTTGTATAATTCTATATATATTGATCATTTCCATCCAATTGAAGTAACTTCTCAAAGGGTTATTAACCCAACTTTTTTAGAAAATACCTCACTTAGGATTGGAGTTGTGTGCTTCCAAAATTTTAACGGATTATTTTGCTTCTAAGTATCCACCACTTAATATGTTTGATTCGAGTATTGTGCAGGTTCACCAAGCTGAGGAACCTTTTGAAGTTCCCGAATTATATGTTCTATATCCACTTCCGAGTGTCGAAAGGACTAAGTATGGGGGAAAATTCAACGAAGTGATAGCTTCAATACTTATATTTTGTGCTAACATTTTTGTGAAGCTATTATTTGAATTGCAGATTGTTATTTGGAAGGACTACCAAATTTTCAGATTATTGGTGTACGAACGATAACAATAACGTTGGGCTGACGACGTTAAACCAAGCGTTGCGTGGGAGGCAACCCATCGGTTTTGTATCTCTATTCCTTTTGTTTTTAGTTTTCTTAGTTTTGCATATCATATATTGCATTCCCATCTTAGATTTTACAAAGTCCTATACTATAATCAGAAAATTCTGAGTGCGCAGTTATCACGAAAACAACTCTCGAGACTTCATACGCAGTTCGATTTGAGTGGTTGACCCCAAATTTTAAAGAGGATAGAATCACATTTATTTTACAAAAAGAAAATCTAAATTTGGCTTCTATTAAGTTGGAGCGATTGGCCTGGAAATTTGAGTTTTGGTATTTTTCTAGAACTTTATTCAGATTGCATGACTGTCAGTCCGGAGGCCATAAAATTCAGACCATTTATTGAAACACTATTCCCTTTTGACACCTTATATAAAATATGTAGGCGAACAACTTTCGTTTATAATGTTTTGCCTAGTTCCCTACCCATTTGTATAGGTTTTTGAGTTTTTCAGGGCTTTTATGTCAGAAATCATAATTTTTGGTTTTGAACATTGAGGACAATGTTGAGTTTATGTGTGGGGGAGTAGTTAAGCATGTTTGGATAGCATAAAAATAAAATAAAATAAATAATACTCTTTGATTTCTTGCATTCTTGAGACTTCATATTTTGCAGTTAATTATGAGCTATTTAGGATGACACTCTAAACCTTTTAAGGTTGAAACAGTTCATACGGATGTAGATTGAGTTCCATTTAATCGTTCTACAATCCTTAAATACATACGTTCATAATTGAATGTGAAACTAAGCTATGTTAGTCGTTTGAAAGATTCAACCTCGCAATTAATCATTACTGAATCACTTTATTTTTATTTTTTGCAGTTATATGTTTCTCTAAAATGATTTGGTGGGATCCTGATACTACCGTGGATGTTGTAGAAAGGTAATCATTGGTTAAGGATATAAAAGTCCTATAGACAATTGTATTACACTCATAAAGAGTGAGCCGGGAAAAAAAAGTGAAAAGAAAATAAAAACATACATATATAAGACTCCTCTTCATTTATCAACACTAATAAATGATAGGTCCGGAATTGCGGACTAATCATAGTCGATGAAAACAAAAACCTATCGTCATTATATAGCAAGTCAAATAAACTATTGATGAGGTTCTTGACACTTGGATAGCAGTATGTGTGTAACGTTGTCCCTATCTACGTCGCCTAAACAAGCGTGGAGCGCATGATCCAAGGAAACTATCACGTACTTGTTGAAAAGAAATATGCGCTTAGAGTATCTAATCATGTGGTTGAGTTAAATGGGTGCTTCTTTCAACTATTATCTATAAATACATATCCTTTGACAACATTCACACAAGTATTGTGGGTAACATCTTTCACTTTAGTTAACATTTGTACACTTCACTTTTCTATTTCCATTTTCTTATCTATCCATGTGATTTCAGTATGCGAGTGTTGTGGAAAACGTTGCAACAAGTACGATGACTATCTTAGTAGAGTTTTGCAATCAGGTTGAATGTCACACGTAAGTAACTACTTATATGTGATGATTTGAATGTATGTAGTATGTTTGCAGCTAAAGAACTTATGCAAGCTAATTATTTGGCTTTCTACTTTGTGTCTATACTTAGTGGTTCTTCCAAGGCGATAAATTGGAGTAGGTTTGTATACCTCTTGTAAGCCCTCACGAGACTATAACTCGTCCACTAGGGACACCTAGGGGTTTAAAGGCATGTTGCATTAGCTAAGTGCAACCGTATTCTCGACGACATGCAGTTGTTGTATTTAAGATTAGTTTTATTTAGTCTTCTCGATGACTAGAAAAAGTTAAGTGTGGGGGAATTTGAGAAGTGCATAATTTATATGATTTTAGTGTCCATTCCATACTTGTTTTAGCTATTATTTTTGCATATTTTCGTATTATTACTCTTGTTCTCTCTTATTTGACTCTAATAGGTGCATCGTACAAAAATGAGCTACAAAGTGCTGAAAAGAGAGCTAAGAAGAGAAGTATTCCAAGTATCCAAGTGCCCAAGTCCAAGAAGTGCGACGAAAAGGAGCAAAACGCTCAAAATCAAGAGAAGAGCCAAAGACTGATCTTAACCCATTCCAATTAAGGATTTCTCATCACCAACTTGAAGATAATAGAAAGATAAAAAGAATGAGGTCATTCCGAGTTTGAACAAAGAAGTTGTGGCCAAAACAAGATTTTTATCGAGTACCGAAGAAGTAAGGTACGCATACAAGTACGTATACCTTAGTTCCGAATATTTCTGCTGGAATTTGAGGTACGCATACTTAACAAGTATAAAAACGTGTATGCTTACCATGGAAGGCCAAAACTCACGGTTAGGGTCTTTATTTCGTATTTTCGGGTCGAGTTCTTGAACCCAACTAGATACTTGATGGACAAGCAATGTAAACCTATAAAAAGGTATTAGGTCATGTAAAATCATCGAACCTCATATCACAAGTTCTATATCAAAACCTAGGGTTTACCCCTTTTAGGGGGAAGGTACCATTATTCATCTTCTTTGTAATATGAGTAGTTAAATCCTTTGTTGATTAAGGATGAGTTCAATTTTCTAAGCGTGAAGATTTATTAATAATATGAATCTATTTGAAATTCTAATCATCATCGTTTGTTTTCATTATATCTAGGGTTTATGATTGATTCTTAGATTGGTTTGGGTGCGCAACTAGATTAGTCTATTAATCATTCTATTGCTTGTAGTGAGTTCAACGATCCGTAATTGTCGTACATCTCCCGCACAAGTAGAAAACATGAGACCTTGCAGAGAGATTTAGTAAAGCAATCGTGTGTGGAAACAACACCAGTAAGTGAACCGAGCGTACTGAGTTTAACTGCTGTAATCAAACCTAAATTCACAAAACCTAAAGCGTTCGATCGAGTTACACCTTGTAAGCGTACCTCAAGGCGGCTCAGTTGAATAGAATCCGATGACTAAGCGTACCTGTTATCCGGTGATACAAGGAGTTTTGGGGATATCTAAGCGTACCTGGTATTCTACGGTTGGTGATGAATGGTTCTAACGGAAGATAGATAAGTATTCTAATCCAGTAATCGCTTGGTAACGGCGAAGGATTCCTTAATCATCTTTTTTTTTTAATTATTGTCTTTATTTATATTCATCTTATAAACCAAAACCCCCCTTTGTTATTTACTTTGTCTTGCTATTTCAAATAACCTATCAACTACACAACTCTCTATGGGAACGATCTCTTACTACCGCTATATTACTAGTTAATCAGTGGGAAATATATTTATTAATTTGTTGAGCCTACGACAGCCCATACACCTATTAGCCAAAGTGTGAAATTACTTAGTATCATTGTCCTAATGTATTTATCACCCAACTTCTGTTTGTAGAATTCAGATTTTATAGTTTACCAGTTATCCAAATTCTTAGTAATGCTAACAATTCTATCATGTTTAGTATTAGATTTTTTTTCTTTTTGAACCATCTCAAGATGATTTTGCAGCTTAATGATATTTCTATCAATATCACCGAATCCAATTTTATTCCAGGGAGACAGTCTTCTCCTAGTGCATTGATGTTTAATAGACAGTTTAAAAGCAGGAAAACCGTTAACATCAATGATGAAAGTAATATCAAGTTGGTTTTTAAATAAAAAAAAAGCTCCTTCCACATGGAAAAATTTAAAAGATCTCCTACTATTTCTAGTAATTTCTTCATTAACAAGTAATGTTGGACACTGATTATAACCAGCTCGACCAAAATGAAAAAATTTGGATTGAGAGAAAAGCTATTCCAATCTTGATTCCATAGATCCATATCAAATCACCTAGAGGTGCACAATATCTTCATTTTACACTTGAATGGCCCAGGGCCGGCCCTGCACTGTCTGCCGTTGCATTATACCTGCCTTACACAATGCAGTATCTATTGGTAATTTCTACTTGCACAATAGGCAAAAATTTACATCTCCCTTTTCCAAGCTGTTTTTTGATCGGCCTCTCTCTGTCCCCAAAGTTTATAAAACCCCAACTCAAATTTCTTATTTGTTTATGTTTCACTCAGTCCATCTTCAAACCTCTCAATTGGCTTCTCTCTTTCTCCAAATAACCTCAAAGCAATCCATTCTTCTTGGCATCTCTCTCTACTTGGTGACTCCGTTTTTAGGAATTGGTCAAAGATCAAACAACACTAATTCATGGATTATAAAATGGCAATTGATCATCAAACACCAAACAATTTAGAAGGAGAAAGTAGTATAACTAGTAACTTATCTCATGAACTGTCATATTCATCGTCCCATTCTGTTCAACAACTGCAGACTAAGAAAACTGCTATCTCAAATCAAGAAGAATCCGGAGAACCCACAACAAGAAAAAGGATGAGAGATGGTGGAAACCATCCAACATACAGAGGAGTGCGAATGCGTAATTGGGGTAAATGGGTATCAGAAATTAGAGAACCAAAAAAGAAATCAAGGATCTGGCTTGGTACATTTCCGACACCGGAAATGGCAGCACGAGCACATGATGTTGCTGCTTTAAGTATCAAAGGTAAAACTGCCGTTCTTAATTTCCCTGAACTCGCTTCTTCATTACCTCGTCCAGCTTCTAAATCACCTCGTGATATCCAAGCTGCTGCTACTAAAGCTGCAACAATGGAAAACTTCAATAATTCAGTATCATCAGTATCATCATCATCATCACCCTCTCCGTCATCAACAGCAACATCACCCTCATTATCACCATCAACGTCGTTTTCATCTCTATGTTCTCCTACTCCAACCACTACATCCTCTTCTTCCGATACTTGGATAAATATTACTGCAGCAACTGAAGATGAATTAGCTGAAATTGTTGAATTACCTCAACTTAGTTCTTATTTCGACGAATCACAAGAATCACAGCAAAATGATTACATCTTTATCAACGATTCTTCAATTGATAGTAATTGGTTTTATCCGGCTCCATGGCTACAAAGTCCTACAGATGATTGTGGGTTCTTTTCTGATCATCTTCCCGAATCTTCTTTTTCTTCAACGTTTAACTCTTTGTTGTGGGATTACTGATTTAGTCATGTTTTATTCTTCGATTTTCTTTTTAATCGAACTCAGGTTTGATGACTTTATCTCTGTAATATAGTGACATCGGCGGTTTTATTATGCGATGTTGCCGAAAGAGGATCGATTGCTATACGCCTCATATGTGTTGATCGTCTGATAAATGGAAACTACAACCCACCATTGGTGTGATTTTGTTGATTCAATCATTATTTAGACCCTCAGATTACCAAGTTCAGTTTGCAAACAGTCTTTTTCTGACACTTTAACCTATGGTACGTACACCCACGGCGAAAATGCTTCCCTTCCCCCGCGGGATCAGACAAAGTTTGGAATACAGGAAATATGATTGGACTATTTTTATTTTCTTACGTCATTATTCTTGCTTTGTCATGATTTAACTTCAATCCAGATATATAGGCATCATGCCGCTTGCACGCAGCTTGTTCCCATGTTGACGTGTTTTAACGCCGAAGCGCTAGACTCAGAGGATGCGGAACCAATTGGGAAAAATAAAGTAAAGATCGCATGAACAAGATTTTACTACATCCAAAATGTTGGGTATACTATTTTCCATCATTTTTTTCAGCTTAATTACAAGAAAAGTAAAACTCCAGCGTGAAATTTCTTTTGTCTTTTGTATCTATGGTGACAGTTTTCTATGAATGTTTGTTGATTCTCAATGTGTTTGTAGAATTCAACATAATAAAGAGCTTGTTTGAAACTTTGGTGAAAAAATATGAAGATTTTTTGATACATGATAAAAAAAACCCTCCCTAAATTTTCAGTTTAATTTACCCTAGCTTAAATACAAGGCCTCAACAATACCAAGTAAAAGTGCCACTTGCACCCTAAAATGAGATATTTTTTTCCCACTTGTTGATTGAATCCAACAATTTTCAAAATCGGATTATGGTTTTACACCCTTAAATGAGATTTACCTTTCTATTTTTTGTTGGACTCCACAATATAGATTCTTTTTTAATCTGGTACCTAGAATCTTGCCTCCACCAGAAATTCATCTCACAAGAAGAGTACATGAAAGACCAATTACAGCTTTTGAGTTGGTTAACAACGAAGGGGAGATTATATAAAAAGATAGGTAGCGATGTGGGTTTTAGACATGGAGCTTAGCTCTTTTAGCCATGCCCAGGTCTGCTATGACCGGTTATGGTCATGACATGGTGGGGTACGTAATATTGATCATGGGTCTTATGATACTTCATTATCAGTAACGGGTGTTTCTGCCCCTTCAAACCACAAATCATGGATTTTCATCATGTATCCTTAACTGGTATTCCGACCATAGAATATACATGGCCTGTCGAAAAAATCGATGAGAGGAACAAATTTAGTGAATATCCAGATAAACGGGATGAATGCAACTGGGTGGGTTATACTCTAGCGCTCAGACGAAGAATGTATTACCTAAAACATTTGTACTCAAGACTGATCTTCTCATCATGATTTCATCCGTATGAATCGACAAAAAGATGAGTCTAGAGTCTAGACAGACGATAAGTGGGGTAAAAGAATAAACTTTGTCGTGCCAGCACGTTGCACAACACTACACAAAACCCAACACGACACAACCATAAATTACTACACAGCATAATATACCACACAAACAGTTGATAAGTGTTGTGTTGCCCAAGACTAACCAAGGACACTGTCACAGCATAATATACTACACAGACAAGCACGACACACTTTACATTTACCGTGGGAAATCCCGGGGAAGAAAACCTTAACCGCCCCCTTAAGCTCCCTAGTGGGGCCGGGATGATTTTCCGGAATTTTTCACGGTCAACGTAGCACTACTCCACATTGCATGCTTAACACTCTCCAATATATTCCATATCGTGTTTCTAGGAATTACTGGTTAATCCAGTATATTCAGAATCGATTACTGTGTAGTCCAACGCCAGAAAAAAATTATTCCTTGGTCCAAAAACATGTTTTTGGACCAGATTTTTTATTCTCTCGTCCAACATATGTGCGACTGAAACTAAAGCGTAATTTGCATATACCAAACATACCCTTCTGCAACTGTATATAACGAGGAAATCAAATTGCAGCTCTGTTTCTTTCCTTCTTTTTTTTCTTCATCTCAGATCCAGTCTCTCGCTTCTCTGCTGCAACGTTTTTGTGTCTCTCACTCTCTGCTATTGGTAATGTCTTTCAATTAGGTTCATCCCAGATTCGAATTAGGTTTATCTCAGATGAATTAGGTTTATTCTGATCTGATTTCTCTGCTGCTTTTTTTTTTCCCTTGAAATCATGATGAATTAGGTTTATTCTGATTCGATTTCAATCAGAATAATTGTCTATGATGTACATTGATAAATTTCTTTATCATTTCAGTTTATGATGATTTACATTGTTCAATTTAGTTTTCGTTCGATTTTTAAGTAATTTTCTTGTGATTTTTGGGTCTTTCAATTAGGTTTATCTCAGATTTGAATTAGGTTTATCTCATATTCGAACAACATATTTATTGTAATCATCTTTCTCTACTACTGCTATGTTAGTTTCTTGTAATCTGATTTTTTGTATTTTTTGAGATATGTTTGTTCATTAGACAGATCGTGTAGTAATTTTTTTTCTTCTTTTGATATAGCTGCAGTTCATTAGCATGCTTTTTTTTCCCTATGATCACGAGTCTCAAAATATATGGAACATATTCATTCATAGACACAGTACATATTGATATGGAACATACTCAGGAGATAAAAATCATGAATATCTCCCGAATATGGGAAAAAACAGAAAAACCCTAGAAGAAAAAAAATGAAAAAAATTTCATTCAAATACTGTACCCACTACATTCGGACGCATACTTCTTATTTTGTCTACCGAATGCATTCGGAGGATAAAAATAATATATTACCTACCGATTATGTAAGGGAAATTTTGCCATTAAGAAATATGCGAGATAAGGGGTAACTCACTTTAGGTTTGGGTGACCCTATTTTGTTTTATTGTTGGCCCCTAAAAATGCCAGATAAAATATTAGTAGATTACCGAATATTATATAATTAATCCCCGTGGATGAACATTAATTTATTTAGTGTTTGAACTTGCTCAAAATGATGATTCCGTAGAGCGTTTCTTCGAAACCCTAATTTTTGAGCAATTGTTCAACAATTGATGAATTGCTGAAAATAGGCCATGAGCGAAGGAGGGACCGACCACATGGACTATGGACGTCCATGTGATTCCCAATTTCTCGAGTGAGCGTACACCAGAGTCCTGAGTTGACCGGTTGGTTGGTGAAGGAATGACGATTAAATGCGGGTTTCATCATTTATTGAAATACTGCTGGATTCAACATTAGGTGATAAAACCTAAGTATGAAGGATGGGGGACCGACCAAGAGAGTATGAGACCATCTCTTGGTGGTCACGGGACCAGATGTTGGTCGTTTGAGCAATCCCCAGGTTGGTTGGAGAAAATTTGGGCCCAGTATGAGCAATTGAGTAAATTAGGTCATAATTATGAAAACATGTGGGACCGTCTTTGTGCAAACCCTAGGTATGATCATGGTCGATCAAAAAGGAATGCACGTGTTACCATGGTGTCCGTGTCTCTGTAATGAGAATTTCAGTATTTTCTGATGTGCGTTTGAGCAACATTGTGAATTTTCAGAATAGTTTCATCTTGACTGAAATTCTTGATTTTGTTGGAATGAGCATGTATGCTCAATATTTTGTAAATATTAAAATAAAAGTATTTTAATATCTAAAATTTCCGTGAGAGGCTAGCCGGTCGTGTGACCATGTTGGCTTTTGGTTTTTCATGATTCGAGCAAAATTTGAGAAATTATAATGAAATCATGATTTTTCTCAAACCGAGGAGTTTCATGAATTGAGGAAAATAATAATTATAAAAGACTAGGGATTGCAAAGTGTGGGACCGGCCACGGCTTGGGCATGGCCAGCCGGCTACGTTTCCCGATCTCGCACACCTTTCCCTAATTTTATATTATTATTTTTTCATGAATCCATGAAGTTATGGAGAAACCGTAAAAATATGGAGAAACCGTGAGTTTTGCTCAAGCAAGGAAAGTTGTTAGAATGGAGGAGTCTTCATGAGTTAATGAAAATACCAAAATAAGAAAAAATAATGAAGCATGGGATCGGCCACGGCTAAGGCACGGCCGGCCGGTGGGCCCAACCCATGGACGATTCTCCATTATTTTAATGTTATTATTTTCTCTCTCATATTTTATGCAGGATTCCTCATTTGTCCATATTTTCGCATGCTCGTTCGCGCATTTGGGTGCTCGTTTGTGCATTATTGTCGAGTACACTAGCACCATTTTTATGGGGCTTACTCAGTGATAGTTCAGATGCCCGATTGTTGAGTATTTATTACTAATTTACGAAATTCAGTGGAGAATGATTCATGAAACTGAGTAATAAAAGTGAGTAGTTATTTATTATCAATTCATAGGATCATCCATGGTTTCGGAATAATAAAGCAAGTATTACCATTCTTTGGGATCGTGGATTCGACCACATAATTAGAGTAATAAAGTTGTGTATTACCATTCCATGAGATTAGCCGTGGATTCGATCATGAAATCAGAGTAATTAGATAAAATAGATTATATTCTAGGAATTTAGTGGTGAATGTCATGGTAGAACTAATCTATTGCAGAAAGGATATTAGCCAGTTAAATCAGCACTGCTTTCAATTTTACGAAAAACCGCCTGGATCTATACACGGTCTCTCTACATAGTCAGGAACAGTGAGTGTCACCGTCCTGAAGGCGTTATTGCTCTCAATCTTACGGAGAACCGCCCAATCTTTCTTCTATGTAGAGGGGGGGCATCTCTCCTGTAGTCAGGGAACAGTGAGTATCACCGACGTCTTGAAGGCGTTATTGCTCTCAATCTTACAGAGAACCGCCCAATTATATTATTCTACATAGAGGGCATAATAAAATGCCAAGGATCGAACGCTCAACTAGTGGAGGCTTTTTGAAGACATATTCATCATGGATTCATAAAATATGAACCGCCACATGCCTGAAGCCGTATCAGAAACATGCAGTATCATGATTTTACGATTTTGACCTTTGTTGAAAATCCACTATCAACATTAAGTCCCCTTCTTAGTGAGGGACAGTCATGTTCCGCAGTAATCATTTGATGGTGATTTTCAGTCGACGAGATCGGTGGTTGAACTCGATTTACAAAGGCATTTTCAGAATCCTCGATTTGCTCCAATGGTGTCATGTACGAGCAAATATCGGGTGAGGGCCCTGATAGTATGATACAGTGTGATTCCGTAAGAACGGAGAGATGAAACATCGCTGATTTAATCGGTCAAAAGTCCAGCACGGAGAGATAAAACCCTATTAATTTTTTATTCTTGAACGACCATCTTTCTTCATCTCTTCACCACCTTCACGTGAGTAGCAACAGGGGGGGAAGATTTTAGACAGACTCAGCCGTCGCCGATCGCCAACGACTGCCGTCCGATCAAGTTCCGGCCGGAGCCGACAGGTAAGTCCGGACCTTTTTTTTGTGAGTTTTGTGGTTTGATGAGTTGTTTATAAAACAAAATTTTCATAGGTATGCATGAAGATATAGGTTTCATAAAAGTTGTTTTAGAAAATGTATGCCCGTTCGTTAGTTAGTTTAGGAAACGAGCAATAATCACTAATATGAAAGAGATACATGAATTCTTAGGTAGATATGGTTTAGTTCCAGTAAATGAAATTTTGTTTGTGAGGTTTCATGAAAAACAAAATTTATTTTCAAAGCATGAACTTTCAAAAATACTTTTGGGAACGTAGGTTCATAGTAAAAGTAATAAATAATGATCCCTAGAGTTAAAGGAATTTTTGATAAGATCTGTAGTTTATGATAAAATTTATTTGAGAATTTCCAAAATTTTATTTGGAATATGTGTACTTTTACGAAAATAGAAAAGACCCTGGTTTCGTAGACGAATGCTCGTTTGAGAAAAAGTTTTTTTTTAATATATATAATTTACGTGAGTTATTAACTCACGATTTTTTTTTAAATTACGTGACCTGTTCACGATTTTGTTTAAAAATAAAATCAAATTTTGATTTATGGAAAATTGTTAAAAGCAAATAGTATTTGGTGAGTTCGTTAATTCGTGGTGTATGCATGAGTTTGGTGATTTTACAGCGTATGTACACGTAAAAATCAGTGAATGTTCACATGGAAGGTTATATGAATCATTCATAGTTTCGTGAAAACTCAGGTGTTTGACTTTGAATTTTGCTCATTCTTGCAGGTTTGAAGAAACAAGCAAGTTTTCAGAGTTTTACGTTATTATCACTAAGTTCGTGAAACCGTAAATAGGTAAGAGTTAAGGATTACCATTCTTGTAGCCGTTGATGTGAGGATCATAATGATTATTTGGCTTTAATTCCACTGTGTTGATGAAATTCGTGTATGAATGTCACAGAAACTTTCCAAAGATGACTGATTCCCGCGCTTCTGAAGATGATGTTTATAGAGAGGGAACTCCCAAAGAGGATGTTTCTACAGATGCATCTTCCAGAGATGATGATTCTGGAGAGGATTCTTCTAGAGATGATGATTCTGGAGAGGAAACTTCTACTGATGTATCTTCAAGAAACGATGACTTTAGGACTTCTAGGAGGAAAGGGGACAAGAGCAAGAACATCCCAAATGCTGATGACGAATTTTTTGTGTTTCACAACAAGCCCGAAAAGCGTCCTTCAGGTTCTGCATTTCGGTTGCTCATAAATCCCAGAAGTACTACCCATAACAAGTTGGTAAGTCCTCAGGTGATAATCATATTATGTTTAAGTGGTAAGCACTATTTGGGTTCTCATGTGGAACTCAAACTTTCTCGAAATCCCCTGGCGTATTTCTCCGGATGGGCACGCCATATGTTGGTCTATAGCCATGTAAGAACTATGCTGGATCGTGCACAAGTGACAAGAGATATTTAAGCGGCTGGGGATTTAGTGATCAATCACGACATACCAAGTATGGTGGCTCTGCTTGCTCGTTGGTGCATTCCTACTCACACATTCATATGAAGATGGGGAGAATTCACTATCACTTTGTAAGACATAGTTGCTCTGTTGCATCTTCCGATTACTGTCAACTTCCATGAAGAGCCCTCAGCTGAGGGGAATGCAATGTCTAGCGTGTTGGAAGCTAAAATGCACAAAGTCAACGAGTCATCTAAAACTTTCTATGCTGAATGGTTGAGATACTGGTGGCCTAAGGATGGAGTTCCTGAAGAACTTGCGTATAATACTTTAACCATTGCTTCTTTCTTATGTTTGTGGCTCTCTAGAGACATTCTTGAAGATAGTGGACATTTGCTGAAGCTATTTATGATCCCTTTCGCCATTAAGATGGCTAAAGGTGAGAAACTTCCCGTTGGTAGTTTATTTTTGGGTTCACTATTTTCCAACTTAGACTCCTTAGTTATAGACTCCAGTGTCTCTGGTGGCTTCATGAAAATCGAAACATATGCTAATACCATGTTTCTCCAAGATTTAATGTGGGAGCACCTTGAAAAATATGCTATGATTCCTCGTAGGGTCTTGCAAGGACCCAATGTTGATACTCATCATGCTATCTTTGAGAAAAATAGTGCTAGGATTATGCGTTGGTCTACAAAGCGACCACAACCAAACACACTCCTCATCAGCATTTTAGACACTGATTCCGAGTTCAACTTTCGTCCCTGGACGACAATTCCTCCTTTCTTCTCACAATTGGTCACTTTCAATGATACCAAAGAGATAATCACCTTGAAGGCTGGCGCTGAGCTGAGTGATGGAGAGAAGTATTTTATGCTGAGTTGCACTCTTGGTTATATACTGTCGGTGATGCAAGGAGAATTTCATGTGGAAGAATATAATATTTACAGAGAATCTCGAAAAATGGGTCTCGATCAATGTACTCCATGTCATCGAATGAATAAACCAATGGCTGAGTATTTTAAGGCTCATTTAGATAACACACATGTGAAAGGGAGCGATTATGTGTCTTCTATTACCGACCGGGATATTTACGTAACTCCAGGTTATGCAGAATTTTGGAATCAACAACTCGAATGCTTGTATAAGTTTGTGATGGATATCAAGTCTCCGACACGAGTGTTTCCTTCCACTAAAGTATTAGTGTTTCCTTCCACTAAAGTACTCTTGGATCTCTCACGGTTGAAACCTCTTTCTAGTGGTGATAAAAGAAAAACATCTCCAGAATCTTCATAGGTAAATATTTTCTTATGATTTTTGATAAAAGCATAGTAATCACACCTTTAATTATTTCGATTAACTCATTATAGGGTGGTCATGTTGTGAGATCTCGAATTTCTGTAGACTTCTCTGAATGGCAAGACAATCCCCAGGGTGGAGAAAGTAGGAGCAAGGTGAATTACAGAATGATAGCAAATAGTATGCAGTCCCCGGCTGCTTCTTTGATGAGTTGTTAGCATTTTCCTTATCATTGAGGTTTCCTTGTCCATGTAATTAGGATCCCAAAAGAATGATGTTAATTGGTTCATAATTTTGCTCCATCGGTTATTGACGGTCTTCATCTTTCCTCCATACGAATAATTCAGGAATCCAGCAGCGATTGAGAGGTTGATGTGAGTATCCTTCCATGTAAGTGATTTCAACATTTCCTTGAATGAAATAATGATGATTAATGTTGATGGATCCAGGAGGATATTATTGTGGAAAGGCAACATGGTCATGCTATTCATTCGTCTTTGATAGTAGTGAGAAAGAGAATCCTCAAGAATCGCGACTGAATGAAAATAATGGTGTTCCCAACCCTTCGAATGAGTTGGAGAGTCCTCAAATAAGTATCCATTTTGTATTATCTTCATAGAAGTATAGTATTTTTGGTTGAATAAGTGAGAATCTATACGAATGAACGAAGTAACTTCAGTAAAATACGTCACCAGAAAATTCAGAACTCAGTCTTTTAGCAAAAACGTCATAAAATCTTCATACCATGTCAGATTTTCGCGATCTGCCCATGTATCCTTATGTCCACGAATTTTCCAAGCTTTATGACAGAAGCTTTTAGAGTTCAGAGCATGTTTAAGGGGCTAAAATGAGCGAAAATGTTAACTTCCAGGAGACTTTTAGGAATTTTTCAGCTGCCATGTAGTCCAATATTTTGGATAGATTTCCTTACTCGTTTATTCGATTACTATGAAATTTTGATATGTTATAGAAAACATCCATACGAAGGGAACGGTATACGACTTAAACTTAGATTCTATACCAATTTCTCCCAGTTCGTCATCTCATACAAGGAAGTATAAAATCTCTTCAGTCAGACTTACTGAAAAATGTGTTTCATGACTTCCACACCATTTGATCATGCCTTGGATGCATAATAAAGAAATTAGATAGTATTAGTTCACTTACATGCTGGAATTTATGTTTTCCTTTGATCCTTATGCTTGAATCCGTCTGATCTCATGTAATCTTTGTATTAGGCGCTGGATATTGAAGTTGAGGATAACAGAACCAATGTTGATGATTCGAGCAATATGGTGAACCAAAGAAGTGACCTTGCCAGTTCTGCACCTCCGGGTTATGAGAATATCGCTGCCAAAGTCTTGGAGGAAACTAAGACCCCTTGAAGAGACTGTTCCCGAAGAAGATGTTGCAATGACAATAGAGGATTCTCCAGTAGTTGAGAATTGTATAGTAATACACGAATATCCCAATGCAGGGATTATTTATGAGCCACCATTTGGTGCTTCACTCCCGTATCATGTATTTGTTGGTGGATTCTGTGTTCCCACTGGGTATGCCACCATGTATGAGAAGTTGTGGAAGATGTATGGTCATATCGTCGTTAAAAGTGATTCTGAACGTAGATACTTCTTGACAATGCAATTAGGAAACATATTGCGTGTCACATATGATATTCATACCAGGCCCAGAAGTACCGTCACTCGAGATGTACTCTTTGATTGGGAGTACAACTTGGAGAATTCTGAGAGACTTGGCTTTAGCCTGAAGTGGCTTCGTCAGAAGATCAACACCATCAAGGATGCAGTAGTGAAGAATATACCTTTTACTAGTGATGATGTGGTGGAGAAAATGGCTAAGATTGCTGAGTTGACTCAAAAGATGGAGTTGGAGAAAGTGGCTGTGTAAGTCTTGGAGAATGCTGAGAAGCAGAAATCGTAATTTGATGGCTTTTTTTTAGTTTTCTTTCTATAATCTCTTGAACTTTGAACTTCTGAGAGATGTGATATTTTATTTCGGCTTTGAATTTCTGGATCGGTTTTGAATTTATGAGTGACTGATTGGATTTTGGATTTGATAGAGATTTTTCTTAAATGAAAGAACTTTTGATAAATTGCTGAATTCAAATACTAGATGCAAGTATTGCAAACGTTTTGGAGGAATTGAAAATACAGGTAAAAGAAAATCCTAAGATGCAAACGTCAGATATCTTGAGTGTTTGTCTTGGACATAAAACACCCAATGTTGAATGCTTCATGCGTCAAAAATCTTGAGCCAATTCCCATGAATCACTGGTATACTTGCCTTGCCCTTCATGTCAGCCAATTTGTAATATCCTCCAGCAACTGAATTACCAATCATAAAAGGTCCTTCCCAGTTAGAACTCTTTGTGTAATGCAAATTACGTCTATTTACGTTAAGAACCAAATATCCTTCATGAAACTTGTTGGTCTTGGTTGCTCGTGCCCTAAATATCTTCTTCTGGTTCGGAATTCCTCGTACATTAGGATTCCATGTTGGTGAAGCTTTCCAATTCTGCGAAACATGTGGGCACTCATGCAAGGGAGAATATTTGGGGTATTGATTGTGAAATTCAGTTATTATTCTATCAATAACTGTGTTGGTGAGATGCTGGATTCGAAGAGGCTCTGCTTCTAACCATTTAGTGAAATATTGCTGGGGGAAGACTAACCATTCATAACATTTGGTAATATCTAGGTTCTGAGCAGAATTGAGTCCCCGGATTAGGGTAGCATATTTGAAAGTTGGTAAAACATATTCATCAGAGGGAATAAGACTTTCCTGAGTACGGAACCTTTTTACAAATTCATGTGCGCTTTCTTCAGGTTTTTGTGTGAGTTCCCTCAAGGGTTTGACTTTTCCCAGATGTTCGAATGGTGAGTCTTCCTCCACTTCTTCTGAGTCTGAGCTTTCTTTAACATAGAAATATATGACCGAAGATGAGGGTGTTGCAGCGACCTTTCCATCATGAATCCATGTCTGCCCAAGAATCATGTCGTATCCTGGATCTTCTCTAATTATGTGAAACTTGGTTTCAGTCCAAGTTCAGTCGGTTTTCATTTTGAGAATGATATAGCCGTAAGCATCCCTGCAGATTCCTTCATGGTCTTTGACTGACATAGGAGTGTGAGTTGCTTTTTGTCGAGTGATGCCAGCGGCTCTGAGGGTTTTCAATGGGATGATTTTAATAGCAGTACCAACATCGACCAACGCTCGTTTAAATTCATTTTCTTTGAGATGGACTGTGGTGAGAAATCCCCAGTCGTACATTTCCTTGTCCATGGGTGGATGTTCAGGGAGTATTTCCGTGATAAATAATCGTTTCCCGGACACTACATGGTTCAGAGCTGTGAACAGATCCTCTCTTTGAGCCTTTGATAAATAAAGCAATTCGCAAGCATGCTCGATTAATGATTGAATTGATTCTTTGACTGGTTATTAGGATATTGCAAAGGTTCTGATTGGGAGAGGATTCTTGTGCACTCCTTCAGTTCCCAGTTCCCATGAACCAGCTTTTTCTTTGAATATGCGCTTCAAAATTCTACAATCACTTGTTGGATGACTGACATATCTATGGAAATGGCAGTAACGTGCATTTTCCATTTGTTCCTCGGTTGGTTCCTTTTTGACAGGAGGTAGTTTGATCGCACCGACTTGAATCCATACTTCCAACAGTTCAATCACTTCTTCAATGAGAAAGGGAAAGTCAGGTGGATCCTGGTCGTTCTGTTGGTGCTGAACTGGTGGTTGGGCGTTTCTAGCTTGATTGTCTTTCCTTGGCACTTTTGGAGGGTGATAAGTCGGAGGAGCATCATTACATTATGCATCATCTTTTCTCTTGCTCTCTTCAGCAACATTCATGGAAGCTTCAACATTGTACTGCTTGTTGACTAGACGCCTATTGGTGCTGTTTCGCATGTTCGGCTCCTTGACTTTGACAGTTTTGGTTCTTTCTAGCAAAGCTGGGCAGTGGTTGCTGATCGCTTGGATACTTCGTGAAGCTCTGAAAAGGTTTGAAACCGAAGATTTTCCAATAAAGCTCTGTACACTATAATCATTCCATTAATGCACAAGTCCACTAGTTGTTGCTCAGTAACATTAGGATCATGATAATCCAAAGCTTGAATTCTGAACCTCTTTACATAATCGTTCGGATTTTCAGCATTTTTCTGAGACATTCTTCCTAAGTCAGAAAGCGTAATCTGCTCAGAAACAAAAAAAATATTTCCTGTAGAAAACATTAACCATCTCTCCCCAATTATCTATGCTCCTTGGTGCGATGTTGTTGTACAAAGTGTAGGCTCGGCCGGTCAGATATTTCGAGAAATTCTTTAAACGGACAACATGGTTATATTCATGCTCTTTCAATGCTTTCAGGAATCAAGAGACGTGTTCTCGGTCATTCCCTGTTCCATTGTACAACATGAATGTTGGAGAGGTGTAACCTTTTGGAAGAGGAATCCTTTGTGTAGTAGTTGGATATGGAGGTTGATAACGATGGACAAATGACACATTTCCTTTTCCTCAATCCTCTATAAAATGTTCCAGATCTTCACGAGTGATGAAAATGACGGGTTCCTTTGTTGGTGGGTTTTCCACAGCTTTTTGGACTTCATCATCGTCGACTACATGGACTGGAACCACTTCGGGATCAACAGTTTCTTTGGATTTCCCTTTCTCTTGAGTCAGCTTGTCAGTGAGAGTCTTGAGGTGATTGCACAACTCTTTCTGCGTCGCATCCATGTCAGTCTGATTTTTGGCGAGAGTTTCCTGTACTTTCATGAGATCAACAATAGTAGGTGGATTTTCTCTGATTTTTTCGGGATATCTTCCGAAGAGAGGGTTGTCTCCAATGTTGGCTTGCGGAGGAGTGGTATTGCCAGTGGGGTTATTGGAAACCGGAGTAGTTTCCGGAGCTCCACCATTGTTGCTAGTGCTAGCGTTATTTGGGTTGGGATTCGTAACTGAACCTGACCTAAGATCAACCATTTTGTGAAAATGTGAAATTTTAACCGAGAGATTAATCTCCCACTGTGGTCGCCAATCTGTAGATGAGGAAAAATGGTTTGCTGGTTTTTATGGAAATGAAGAGACGAGCGTGTCGTCGAGACTCCTCGACCAAGCAAACTGTTGAACCTCATACAAATACACTGCAAAAGGAGTGCTTAGATTCGAGAAATAAATCTGTAGGACTCCGGCCTAAACCAAGTCAATGTCCGTTCCAGAGTCAATTCGGTCACAAAAAGGGAGATGGGTTGATCTGTAGGAGGGAAGCTAAAAATTGTGTGGGATCAATGATGATCAAGGATTGTGGATGTGTTAAAGGTTTCTGCAAATTGAAAAACTACTGAATGTGAGTTTTGTGAATAATTTTTAATCGAGTTGTTGACGGATGATGATCATAATTTGTTGTCCTCGATTTGGACTTATTATATTGCAAGAATGATGAACCACTGATCCCTGTAAGTGTGACGATTTATTGAGTGAAAGAGTGGGAAAGTGTACGAACATGGTGAAACCAGTTCCAGGTAGTGCGGAGACTTGGTTAACCATCCACCCACTACTTTTCTAAATCCTTCAACCATTGCACGACTTACTCACATTCTCATCGTGGATGAATCCACGTGTCGTAGGCCTCCATACCAAAACCTTAATTGATATCCCCTCATTTGTGACGTGATTGATGTCTCAAGAATTGTGGAGTCTACAAGGCAGACGTGTATTTAGTTAATCAGTTGTTGACTGATTACACAATGTGTCTAGGTTTTGTTGAATCGAGCATGATTAATGAATGCTCAGTGATCCATGAATGCTAATATTACTCGTCTGAGCAAATGTTGTAAATTCGATGAGTTGTTGAATATTGAGTTTCAATCAATATTCCAGTTGCCCAGTTTTGCGAGTTACTGAATATTGATAAGTAACTGAATATATGTGGATTTTTCGAGCAACTGAGAGAGTATTGATCGATTCGACGAATTACTGAATATTGATAGTTAAATCAATATTCGAGCAACGGAGCAAGTGTTGCTCAATTCGACGAATTATTGATAAATTACTGAATATTGATAGTTGGATCAATATTCGAGCGATTGAGCAAGTATTGCTCAATTCGACGAATTATTGATAAATTATTGAATATTGACAGTTGGATCAATATTCGAGCAATTGAGCAAGTATTACTCAATTCGACGAATTATTTATAGGTGACGTGACCCAATTAAAATACTGGTAGATTACCGAATATTATATAATTAATCCCCGTGGATCAATATTAATTTATTTAGTGTTTGAACTTGCTCAGAATGATGATTCCGTGGAGCGTTTGTTCGAAACCCTAATATTTGAGCAAATGTTCTACAATTGATGAATTGCTGAAAATAGGTCATGAGCGAAGGAGGGACTGACCACATGTACTATGGACGTCCATGTGATTCCCAATTGCTCGAGTGAGTGTACACCAGAGTCATGAGTTGATCGGTTGGTTGGTGAAGGAATGACGATTAAATGCCGGTTTCATCATTTATTGAAATAATGTTGGATTCAACATTAGGTGATAAAACCTAAGTATGAAGGATGGGGGACCTACCAAGAGAGTATGAGACCGTCTCTTGGTGCTCACGGGACCAGCTGTTGGTCGTTTGAGCAATCCCCGGGTTGGTTGGAGAAAATTTGGGCCAAGTATGAGCAATTGAGCAAATTAGGTCAGAATTATGAAAACGTGTGGGACCGGCTTTGTGCAAACCCTAGGGATGACCCTGGTCGATCAAGAAGGCATGCACGTGTTACCATGGTGTCCGTGTCTCTGTATTGAGAGTTTCAGTATTTTCTGATGTGCGTTTGAGCAACATTGTGAATTTTCAGAAGAGTTTCATCTTGACTGAAATTCTTGATTTTGTTGGAATGAGCATGTATGCTCAATATTTTGTAAATATTAAAATAAGATTATTTTAATATCTAAAATATTCGTGGGAGTCTATCCGGTCGTGTGACCATGTTGGCTTTTTGTTTTTCATGATTCGAGCAAAATTTGAGAAATTATGACGAAATCATGATTTTCCTTAAACCGAGGAGTTTCATGAATTGAGGAAAATAATAATTATAAAAAACTAGGGATTGCAAGGTGTAGGACCGGCCATGGATTGGGCATGGCCGGCCGGCTAGGTTTCCCGGTCCCACACACCTTTCCCTAATTTGATATTATTATTTTTTCATGAATCCATGAAGTTATGGAGAAACCGTGAAAATATGGAGAAACAGTGAGTTTTGCTCAAACAAGGAAAGTTGTTAGATTGGAGGAGTCTTCATGAGTTCATGAAAATACCAAAATAATAAAAAATAATGGAGAAAGCATGGGACCGGCCGGTCGGCCCGGCCCATGGGCGCTTCTCCATTATTTTGATGTTATTATTTTCTCTCTCCTATTTTATGCAGGATTCCTCATTTGTCCATATTTTCGCATGCTCGTTCGTGCATTTGGGTGCTCGTTTGTGCATCATTTTCGAGTACACTTGCACCATATTTATGGGGCTTACTCAGTGATAGTTCAGATGCCCGATTGTTGAGTATTTATTACTAATTTACGAAATTCAGTGGAGAATGATTCATGAAACCGAGTAATAAAAGTGAGTAGTTATTTATTATCAATTCATAGGATCAGCCGTGGATTCGACCATGGATTCAGAATAATAAAGCGAGTATTACCATTCCGTGGGATCGTTAAAGTTGTGTATTACCATTTTATGAGATCAGCCGTGGATTCGATCATGAAATCGGAGTAACGAGGTTATCTATTACCATTCCATGAGATCAGTCGTGGATTCGATCATGAAATCAGGGTAATTAGATAAAATAGATTATATTCTAGGAATTCAGTAGTGAATGTCATGGTTGAACTAATCTATTGCAGAAGGAATATTAGTCAGTTAAAGCGTCATACCCGTTCCGCATGGTGCATAGTGAGGAGACAACTGATATCCTGAAGGCGTTATTGCTCTCAATCTTACGGAGAACCGCCTGGATCTATACACGGTCTCTCTACATAGTCAGGAACAGTGAGTGTCACCGTCCTGAAGGCGTTATTGCTCTCAATCTTACGGAGAACCGCCCAATCATTCTTATATGTATAGGGGGTATTTCTCCTATAGTCAGGGAACAGTGAGTATCACCGACGTCCTGAAGGCGTTATTGCTCTCAATCTTACGGAGAACCGCCCAATTACGTTATTCTACATAGAGGGCACAATGAAATGCCAGAGATCGAACGTTCAGCTAGTGGAGGCTTTCCGAAAGACATATTCATCATGGCTTCGTAAAATATGAATCGTCACATGCCCGAAGCCGTATCAGAAACATGCAGTATCATGATTTTACGGTTTTGACCTTTGTTGAAAATCCACCATCAACACTTGTATAACATAACATATTAATATGTACCCAAGCATAATATACCAATATGTATGGGTATTGCTTACATATCAATATGTAGTAGATATGGGTATCAATTATTTTTTTGATGTCAATATGTATTGCTTACTACGAATATAACAGTACACAAAAATTACTAACAATATGACACTACGAATCAATTTCTGTCTGTGCAAATGTTCTAAAGTACTAAAAATAATAGTGCTAATTAAGAACTCACCTTAAACAGTCTACATTATCAAAGAATGTGGAAGGGATAGTCTTTTTTCTCATCCTTCAAGTTTTTATGGAATGGCGATCTATTCAGTTTCAGAAACACCTTGTGCAATGCAAGCTTTTTGTTCTTCTTTGGTTTCATCATTAGTGGTATTGCTTATGTTGCTCTAGCTTTCGGCTTCTTAGGTTCTTTATAAGATGCATAGAACTTACTTTTACTTTCGTAAATGTCATCTTTCTTTTTTTGCAGGATGGGCACAAGTAACGGGTCCGGTAGGTGTGTGCTGCTTCTTACTAATGCACTTTTTGTACATTGTTGCCCTTTTTTGTTTCTGGCTTGGGGCAACTGGTTCCTACATTTTTTATCAACATAAAAATATATAATGTAAAAACACAACGTAACTGCTTACTCAAGAATAAAACTAAGTATTTCCGAAACTAAGTATGCACAAATTAACATTCAGTACAGATCATTCACCTGTGATGGAACCTCCAAAGTATCTTATGATGGAACCTCCAAAGTATCTTATGATGAAACTTACAAAGTATCTTCATCTTCCGATTAAGTGCTATATTTTATACCGTTATTTATATTAACTAGGACTTGATATTTTGGCTAATAATAATATTTTAGTGCTTTTGTAGAAAGTACAAGCTAATCCGATCACCTGAAGAATAAACGGCTAAATTAAGAGCTAAAACGGCCTTTGCGAAGAAAATAGCCGATTGCCACTCACTCTACCAACGAGACAGCGCATAATGGATGCTGCCAATTTGTCTACTTAAGCCAGGTGTGCCACACATCTATTTCACCGGCTAGAGATTAATTAAAAGTTTAAGAAATAAGTGGACGTGATCAGCTCTCAAGTCTCAACCACAGATATGTTTTCCTTTTGTGGTAATGTTAAAATGACACCAAACAACAGCTTGTTTTCTAAGCAAAAGAGAGTCTCATACAAACAGTTGTTGGCTTTTTCGATTTTATTCCACCTGAACCTAGGGCAAGGTCGTGACTTGGATTCAGCTTATGAAGCAGCATCATTTCTTTACAAATACAAGGGCTTTGTGGACTTCTTTCAACAGTAATAACTAATTGATGCATGAAGGGAAATGGAAGCATCTGTTCAAAGGAGACGAAGAAGATGGCAACAAGTTTTGCTTCTAACTGTTGGTGGCTCGAGTGATATGCACAGGGAGAAAGTAAATAATGCCGTGGACAGAAGCAGGCAGTGAACGAAGCTGAACCATTTTGTAGCAACAACAACAGTCCTCTGTGGTGAGAAGTTAGTTGGCTAGAGGATCGAAAAGAATAATCATTGGCAGCGAGAGAATGGAAGTTGTAGCCTGAGATTGAGAAGTTTTTGAGATTGACGGAGCTGGAAGGACAGTATGTTGGTGCAAGTTGCAGGCAGTGGGGTTCGAGATGGGAAGATTAGAAGTTAAGGTCCGTGTGTTATACGAATCGTTCTGGTGATTCATATTAGATTTTTGCAGCCGGTAGTTCACGAGATTTGGACGGACATAGAACAAGGAGATGTATGTGTTGATATTCTTCGGTTCGACTTTTGCCTTTCCCACCACTTTCGCGGTGGAAGAGTTTCCCATGAAGATTTCTCATTATCTCCTACTATGGCATACATGCTTGGTGGCTCAGAATCAAGCCACCGTCTCTCACATTAGTTGACTAAGCTGATGGTGCTAATCTGAAGTTGCTGGATTGTCGTGGGTTCGATAGCTGTGCCTAGACGGACAAAGATTTAATCCGAGTCTGCAACGAATGGACGGACATGAAGGAAGAAGGGTAGTATCGACTGCTGCTTCACTGTTTTCTTATGAACGAAGATGGTAAAGCATATCCATCTAACCTTTGGTCGTTTAGGAAGAATAGCGCCATCTCTTAAAGTCCTTACCACTCACGAATGCAACTGCTGGTTTGGCATGGGATCGATGGTATAAATCTTGGTGGAACTCATTGTAGTTGCTGGAAATCCTACACTACACCCTTGATAAGAATTAATAGAAATTAAGTCATATTTGAAGATGAACAACAATACTTTTATTATTTTCTTACTTTTAGAAATCTTTACAAGAAATATAAGAACTCAGAAATACAACTCTTTCTAGAGTTTCTCTCTCTCAAGACTTTCTCAACTCTAAAAAGTACATCATCATTTTCTGGACATATTGGGTCTCTATTTATTGGGTAGTTACATAATGGATGACAGCTAAGTTTCCTCTAATTTCAGATTTAACCTGCGATTGTACCGCGATAGTTACGATGATCATTCTCGCAAGCTTTGTAACCATCGTGGGACAAACATGCTTTTCCCCTGTTTTCTTCCATCGTCAGCTTTTACGTCCTCCTTTAAAATACCATGTGACGCTCGCGAAATGTTATTAAAGAGTTTGCGGTGACGCTCGCAGAAGTGTCGTTAATATCGCAAGAATATCGTTGTAGCGATATTATGGTCCTACATCTTGCCTCTTCTCATGTCTTTTCTGCGAAGAAGAGAAGATCATGAGAACTTTTAGAATGCCATAACTACTTATCTTTTCAGACTTCTCTGTTCTGACGCGTTTCTGTGTCCTTCGCCAGCTGTTTTCACGTATTCTCTCTTCTAATAAATTTTTGACACGTCCTTTCTAACCGCTGCGATCTGACCACTCACGTCTTTTTTGTGCATTTATTGCATTCATCTTCTTCGAGAAATTTCTTCTTCTATAAATACTTCTCTCATTCCTTTCTTTTCCTCTTTTACTTTCTTCTTCTTTCTCTCCATAACCACTCTGCAAGTTTACTGTTCTTCCGCAAATTGCGCATCTGTTATCGTTGTGATTTCTTTCTTAGCTTTTAATATTTTTCTTCATTCACATACTTGAAAAATGGTTATTGCTGGTGCTAAATATTTGGATGCTTTTGGTGAGATGCGAGAAAAACTCAAGAATAAAGGTTTTACTTTATCTACAATTCCAGGTCAAGATCCTAGATCCGAACTTTCTCTTAAATTATTTACTGATGATCAATGTTCTCGCGAGAAAATTATAGTATCCCTAGGACAACTTGAAGCTGGTCTTCCCATTCCTCTCTATGATCCGGAACTTCCAATATTCTATGAAATAATTTCTGACGAGAGGTTTTCGCGAGCGATATATCAATTGGGTGGAGATTGTATTCGATTGCTTCTTGAATATGCTTCTCGCGGTACTGATAAAGGATCTCGCTACCCTAAAGCTACGAATAATCCTCAATTTAAATATGTCCCTATTGTCTTTGCAGATTATACTGTAGATAATGTTTTTGAAAATTACAAAATAGTCCCTATGAAGAGGGATAGCACTTGCTGGGGTGTCCTCTTGAAGAAAGAAAAGATTGCTGATGATAAAGCTCTATGCTAGACATTGATTGGCATACATCTACTAATCAAGGCCCTCGCCACTCCAGCGATGATAAGTGGTTTATTTTTCTGTTATGTCTTGAAGGTTCTTATATTTCTGGTTCTCGCAAATTACCCGCGAATCTTTCAGATTATCAACCTTGGGTCTTCAACTGGCTTGAAAGAACTAAAAAGGTATAATCTCTCTGATTTTTTGTATAATTATTATTCATTATCTTCCTCATGTTTTTATATTTTCACTAATTACTTCAATTTTTTCCAGATTGACAGGATGAAACTCAGCTACCAGGCCTTTAGGAAACCCAACACTTTCTTAGCTCTTAAATCTTTCACAGATGAAGTAAGAAATATATTTTCATTAGTTTTGACAATATATTTTAGCCCCTATTTCTTATCTTTATCTGTGTTCGCAGGAAATCGAAGAATTGGAACCAATAAAACCCGCGAGAACTAAGGAGAAATCTTCAAAGGATAAATCTATTGTTCCTCCCAAAGGGAAGTCTTATGCCCCTCGCGGTGAAGAATATGGCGATCCTCCCTTGAAAAGAAGGAAAACCCAACCCTCTTCTTCTTCAACTCCTCAACCAATTCCAGAAAATCCAAGTGTTGATTTGGATAAGGACAATAATGATGAGGATTTCAATAATAATGAAAACACTTCCCTTCTATAAAGAATTCTTCTTCTTCTGATTCTTCGATGGCTCATTTATCTAAAGTTTTTGGCGATATTACCCACAGTATATCTTGTAATTATGAAGATGAAGTTATTAGTAAGACACCCCAGGCTCTCGCCAAAGTATGTGATGCTCCCATACTGGTAGACAATGATTCTCTCCAAGGAATCTCAAGATCGCTGACTCCCAGTCTCTTAAATTCTCTTGGTACCCTGGTATGTTTTCATTTCTTCAACTCGTTTATGTATTTATTCCATCGCCAAATCTTAACTTATATTATTCTCTCGCATGTTAGAAGAGCTTCCTTTGCTGTTGCCTCTGATTTGGATAAAAGACGCGTTAATTATGAAAAAAAAGCTGCTAAATTTCGCCAGGATAAGGAAAAATTAGAATCTGAAGATGCTGAGCTTTGCAAGAAGAATAAACAGTTGGAGACTGAAGCTTCAGTTAATAATCAAAAGATATCTGATCTTGACAAAGTTAACCAGCAGCTCTATGGTATAATTTATTTCCTTTCTCTCTTAATTCTTCTTAATCTATTACAGCTTATTCAAGAAACCCATTTTTAATTTGCAGATATTTATGGTCTTACTGATGAGGCTACATTTTTCCAATCCTTTCCTGAACCTGTAGATGATAATACCCTTCTTGCTTGCCTTAATAGTTCTTTAAGTAACTTCTCAGATGATAAGATTAGATCTCTCTCTATTGATGAACTTAAATCCAAACTTAATCTCTTAAAAATTGAACATAGGTTCAATTTAAATTTAACCAACAAGTTTAAGAACCTTTATCTTAATTCAAAGGAAGAAGTGAATAGATTAAGAAAAAGGAATAGTGATCTTATTGATGAGAAGGATCTTGCTGTTAAAAACGGCTCCAAGTCCCTAGCAAACTTTCATAAAACTCTTCTTAATGTTCAAATGGAAAGAGATAAACTTATCCGCGAGAATGAAGATCTTCTTGCGAGGGAAACTCAAGTTCAATCTCGTCTCCTTATTAATAGCGATGCTGAGTTTGCTTGGGCTACGAAGATCCATGATAATGCCAGAAATGATTTAGGTGTAAATGTTAGCCTCCAGGTTGAACAAGCGGCTTTAATTAGGGATATGATTTCTGAAAGATAAGGTTGTTAACTATTCCACCCCTCGCTAGCTTCCTGTTTTTATTATTCTTCTTTACAAAATTTCTAACTTGTTGTCATATTCTCGCAGGATCTGAGAAAAGATATCTTGAAAGGATTGGGGAACTTGAAAATGAGAAGAATCAGCTCGCGAACACTCTTACTGCTCGCAATGAGAAGTATTCACGATTGAAAGATCAATTTAACATTACTACTGCGAATTTCAATAGTTCTCTCGTGGTTGTTCGCAATGATTCCATTAAGCTGGTTTGCAATGATCATGGAATTTCTCATTCTACATATCCTGATCTTGCAAAGGAAATTCCAACAAAAATTCCAAATCTTGACATCTCTGATAGCGAGGCTGGGGATTCTGGCGAGGATGAAGATAATAATGATAATGATGAAGGAGAAAAATCTGGTGAAGGAGAAGAATCTGATAAGAATGAAGACTGTGATGATAATGATGAAGTGGAGAAATCTGGCGATGAAGAGAAATCTGACAAAGAGGATGGTGATGGATATAGCTAATTCTACTTCTTCCTTTTATCTTCTTTATGTATTTTTTTACTTCTCCTGTAACATTGGTGCGAGTTTCTCCAATTTTGTAAATTTCTTTTGCTTCTATCTGTATGAGTTAGAAAACAATTCTTTTTCTGCAAATTAATCAATCAATATAACTATTATCCTTTAATTATCTGTATAAATGTATCATCTATGCAATTTTATCATATGATGGATGAATAATAATTTTATCATTCTACGCATTCTCATACTTGCCTCTATTATTCATCTGTAATATGAAAAAATTGAGTAGAGATTAGATATTACTTGTAAATCAAATTAAAGTTGCCTCAATATTGGCGATGTTATCGCTAGCAACAATTGCATAACTTTATTATGTATCATAAAATCATAAATTCTGCAAGCATTATCGCAATATTCTTATGGTCTTACCATGCCTTCCTAATTAAAGGTCTTATTTTGCCACATTTTTTCTTTCTGCGACAAAATCGCAGGATGTCTTTACATTTGCATGTATTGACCCATTGATTTTGTCTTATCAATATATTTTCAACATCTCTGCGACAATATGATAAGTATAAACTCTCTTGCAAGAATTAAACCTTATGACATTGCCGTCTTGCGATGAAATCGCAGGATGTCTTTACACTTTCATGTAAAAACCCATTGATCTCATCTTAACTTTTCTCTTTTGGCTTGTTACCTCTGTATAAAATTATTCACGCGACAATATGACAGGCCTAAATGTTCTTGCGATCATAAATCCCCATGATATTGCCGTCTTTAGACACTTATCATCTCCCTAATGGAGGGTGCCGCCCTTATCTTCCCCATGGTTGCCCCTTCAAGGAGGGCACATCGGCCATACAAGACTAGCTCCTCCCATCCATATTTGCCAACAACCAGTTGTTTTTCGCAGCCTCTTGTCCTTTATGCCTATATGGCTTATAGTTACAAGACTTCACCCTAAGTGGGGTTTTCTTCGGGCCAAGTGCATCATATCTAAGACTTTCCAAGGATGGCCAGGGTAGTTTCGTACGCCCCGGGCACCCTTGACTCAACCGTGTACCTCGGCGCCTTGGTCATACTTTTTACTCCTTAGAAGAGGTCCTTAGTCGTCCAACCAGGGTATAACCTTATATAGTTGGAAACCCAAGATCCCTCTCCTGGATAGGTTTTCTTTAACCCCAACATCTGCATAACTCAGGTTCCATCAGCGGTATAACCTTATCAATGAGTCATGTCAAGAGATACCCCCTTATATGACGCGCTATTAGGTCTTACATTTGCCTCTTGCGAAATTTTATTCGCGAACTAGGGTGCACGCCATAAAGGTTCTTCCCATTCTATTAATCTCTGCGAAATTTTATTCGCGCTTCTCGCGAGTATTGTATCGTTGATAAAATTTCACATCTTTGATCTTCTTTCTCTTTGTAAAACTTTGCAATTCTCTCAAGTAGAATACACTTTTCAATTACATATTCTTCATTCATTTATTTCTCCAAAATTCATCATCTTACCTTTCTACTTACTATTTTCTGGTTCTGTTTTTATGCTGCGTTTTGTTATTTTTTCTTTATCCGCGAGACGCTCGCCATTAACTTCCACTTGCCTCTCTATTGTATCAATCATTAACCTTTCACATCTCTGTCGTTGCTTGATGTTGTACTTCCAATTGCTATTCTTCTCAGCTCTTTCCTCGCAAGATTTTATATCAATCTCATAACATTTCTTGCTTTCTCCCCAATATCCTTTAATAACTCCAACACCTTTAGGATGAGGAAATTTAATACACTGGTGATAAGTAGATGCTACACCCAATATCCCATGTAGCCAAGGTCGACCAATCAGGGCATTGTAAGGTGATTCAATGTCCACAACATAGAACAAGATCTTTGAAGATATCCCCTTTAATGGAATTCGCATTTCAATTTCCCCTTTTGGATTGTTAGCAATACCATTAAAACCATAGATTTTATACGTTGATGGTATTAAATCTTCGTCTCTTCCACCCATGGTTTTGTAGGTATGATAGAATAAGATGTCAACTGAACTCCCTGTGTCTATTAAGACTTTGTTGATGGCCCAAGAGTCTTCAGTTTCATCATCATTTTATTCATCCAGTTCTTGCATTTGTTTTGGATTTATCTCTAATCGTACCACCAATGGGTTATCGTGCTGCTCTCCAGGCTCTGGTATATCTTATGCAGTGAAAGATAGAGTTTGTTTTTGCCACTTTTCTAATGGCGAGGCTCTTGCTATATTCATTATCTCTCTCCCGTCTGTATATCTCTTGCGAAGACTCTGCTTAGAACATTATCATGGAAATCCTCAAGAGTTCTGTATGAATGCACAATGGAATTACAAAACAAATTCTTTGCTTTAGCCCCAACTTCTATCACGAATGTTTCTGCTCCTTTTACAACATTTACTATGCGAATTTCTGGTGCTGGCGGTAATGGCTAAGATTGTGGATGTCCTACTAGAAAGTGGTTTTACTTCCCTTGATCAATCATCCTTAAAATTATCCTCTTTACATTCTTGCAATCATTTATTGAATGACCATGAAAGTGATGGTAATGACAAAATTCTTGACTTCGATTGTTTGGAAGTGGCTCTTTTCCCATGTTCCATGGAGATGGTATATTTTCCATCAGAATGATAGCTTCCCAAATTTTTTCTATACTAGCATTTAGAGGTGGCATCTTAATTTCTTCCCATATTATATTCTGATTATTTTGACTTCTGAAATTGTTTTGCCTTTCACCACCATATGTTTCTTGTGGTATATCAAGCCTTTGGATTTTATTATTTCCTCCGCGATTGTAATAATTTTTCTCCCTTTCATATTCTTATTGATCTCTACTACCCATTGCTACTAATTTATGCTGGTTATCAATCACCACTTTCTCTTGTTGTGTCTGCGAGGTGCTCGCTACATTATTAATCATTTTAGGAAGTAGATTTCCATTTGCCACCACTGAACTGGTGCCTGTGATCGGGTATGATTCCATCTCATTTTGTTTTTCCTCCAAAGCAATGTATTCTTCTTGTAATTCTCGCAATTCTGTCATAGTGATTGTATTCTTGATTCTGAAAATTTGTATGTACAGTAGATTGGTCGCGAACATTGCATTGATAAAAGATAAGATAAGATATCTCTCATCTACTCTTCCTGCCATCTCACTGCACATTGTCTTCCATCTTATGGTTAAGTACTTCAAACTCTCGCCAATCCTCTGTTTTAATCCAAATACATCTTCAATGCCTGGCCGCAATGAATTATTGCATATATATGCTCTCAGAAATGTAGCTTGTAAATGATCAAAAGAAGTTATGGTATTTTTTGGCACTCCCTCGAACCATTTTAGCGCCTCGCCAGTTAAGCTGGATGCAAAATATTTGCATAATACAGCATCATGGTTTTCCCATTGTAGCATACATCTAACATAAGCATTAACGTGTTGTAAAACACAGGTAGTTCCATCAAAAATGCTGGTTAATGCTGGTAAGTTGCACTTTGGAGGTATTCCTCTCAACTGTACTTCTTGAGTGAATGGAGTTCTCGCAGCTTCTTCAATAGCATCATCAAGTTGCCTCATACCTCCTTCTCTTCTGTTATTTATTATTCCCCTCATCTCTGCTAATTCTCTTAAAATTTGTTCATTCACAGCTGAATTTGGTTCCATTGGTCTCTTTAATGCAGTTTCTCTTCTTCTACGTTCTTGTCTTTCTTGTCTTGCGAGATTTTGTGTGCCTTCTTCTTCCTCATCATCCCGTCTTTCTCTGCGATTTTCTCTTTCATCTTCCTCTTGGAATCGCAGATGATTATACTGTCTATCTTCTTCTCTGCGAATTCCTTCATTTCTCATCATTTCTCTTCGTTGTCTTTCTATTCTCCTTTGTATCCTATCATACTCCTCCTGAATATTATCATTGTAGCGATTTTGTGTACGTCTCCTTTCTCGATTTTCATGATTATTTTGTCGTACTGCCTCTTGAAATTCTTGTTCTTCTACTTCTTCCCTTAATCTTTCTCTCTCGCAAGCTATACGTGCTTGTTCAACGTAATGTCTCTCAATTTATTCTTCAATTATTCTTCGATTTCTTTGAATCTCTCGCCCATGTAATATCCTCCTACCTTATTCTGGATTTTCTTCATCATTTTGGTTGTTTCTTCCCTCTTGATTTCCATCGTTACGTCTATTATCCAAAGCTTCGCCATGCGGATTATAGCGATCATCAATTATCTCTTATTCTCTATGACATTGTTCTCTATTTGGATTTTGCACTTCTTCTCGAATATTTTCTCTAACATTTCTCATGGAGGAGTTTCGCCTTGGTTCTTCTCTAAATGTCCTTGAATTTGATCTAACAGTACTTCTTGATCTCCTTTTTTGCAATCTCAAATTCTCCATTCTTAACTCATGATTTTGTCTTGTTAAGTTCGCACGTCCTTCCGCCTCTAATCTCCTTTCTTCCTGCACTCTTTGTCTCAAATCATTTGTTATTTCATTTTCACCTCCTTCAAGAATTAATCCTTCAGTTATTTCTTGATTTCTTTCTTCTCCTTCTTCATTTCTTAATTGTCGATCTTCTTCTTCTTCTATCGAATTCGACCTCCAAGTATGTATACTCACTCTATCATAATCCACATTTCTATCTTGTGTTTGTGTTTGTTGATTCGGCTGTTGAATTAGATTTTCTGCTTCATTTCTTGTTCTATTTCTTCTTGTTCTTACTCCTGAAGATTCTCCCATTTCATTTGTTTTTTCTCCTGCAAGTCTTTTACTCCTCCTTACGGTTGTTGGTGGTTCTGATGTATTTCTTCTTCTTCCAGCCATCAATTCCTATCAAGCTATTAGATAAAAAATCTTTCACTACTTGTTTCAAATTTGTCTTCAATGTCAATTTCTATCTTTTTCTTCAGATAATCCTCAATTCCTCCCTGTTTCTAGCGCCAAAATGTAGTTGCAGGAAATCATACACTACACCCTTGATAAGAATCAATAGAAATTAAGTCATATTTGAAGATGAACAACAACACTTTTATTATTTTCCTACTTTTATAAATATTTACAAGAAATATATGAACTCAGAAATACAACTTTCTTTCTAGAGTTTCTCTCTCCTCAAGACTTTCTCAACTCTAAAAAGTACATCATCATTTTCTAGACATATTGGGTCTCTATTTATAGGTCAGTTACATAATGGATGACAGCTAAGTTTTCCTCTTATTTCGGATTAAACCTGCGATTGTACCGCGATAGTTACGATGATCATTCTCGCAAGCTTTGTAACCATCGCGGGACAAACATGCTTTTCCCCTATTTTCTTCCATCATCAGCTTTTACGTCCTCCTTTAAAATACTCTGTGACGCTCGCAAAATGTTATTAAAGAGTTTGCGGTGACGCTCGTAGAAGTGTCGTTAATATCGCAAGAATACCGTTTTAGCGATATTCTGGTCCTACACTGATACAGTGGTGCTGTTCAATCGATAGAAAGTTGTTGCCGTGACCAAGTTCAAGATGAACAGCAATGAGATGTACGTTGGATGTTGTGGCATCGACTGAGAGAAGATGGAATTGGTTGTGATGGTCCGTGTGTTGACCTGAGTCGAGAAGAGCAGAGCTTGCTGGTACTGACGATTAATGGCGAGGGTCAAATGGTGATGTTTTCTGCCGATGAGAAGGTGCTGCGAATGTCAGGGAAGTAGGAGATGCAAGCATTTGAATTAGATGGTCAGGCAACATAAATTAAGAAGTGGCAGTGGTTGTATTTAGTTGGTTCAAGTCACGTACAGGGAAGAACTGAAGTCAGGATGCAAGAAGTGAGAACGTTGTGTGTTGGCTCAGGAGAAGAAACGTGGTTGGCCTGAAAATTGGTGCAGGGTATGAATTGGTCTGAGTGTTTGGAGTTCTTGGGCTGGTCTTTAGTGAGTGCTGCCATCGGTAGTAAGAGGAGGAACTGGATTGCTATAAAGAGCTAGCGACACAAAAGAGAAGAGAGGTCGGCGGCGACAATGCCGAAACCAGAAAACAGAAAACAGAAAGAGAGGCTGCGACTACAGATTAACAAGGAATAAAACAAGGGTTTGGGGTAGAATTCCGGTTTGGGTTTCTTATGATTTTTATGGATTTTGAGAAAGCCATGTCTTGCTAGTTTTCTTGTTTGTAACTAGGGTTTATATAGTTGAAACTACATTGGTATTAGGCTACATTGAATTGTTTATCTAGCAATAAACCATTATTATTTGATTAGATTAATTCTTGAATAATTGTTTATTGATTGATTGCAAAACAAGTTGTTGCTTCACCGGTTTCTTATAATATTTGTGCGTAATTGTTAGGTTCAAAAATATATTTGTCTCATTATTTGATATTCCATGCTTGGGTTAATTTCTTTGATGGGTTATGCTTAGAAGAGTCAAATAATATTTGTGAATCAATATTTTAGTTTCGTATAATTTTATCGCTGATGCAATTTGATGGTGCATGCTTGGATTTATTATTTTGATTTTCTATGCTTAGGGTATACCAGTGACGTTTGCGACTCTAACACATATAATAGGTGATGCCAATAGAACGAACAATAAACATTTATTCATAATTATGTTTTATTTCAGTATTTGCAAGGAAATAGTGGTGGATACCAATAAAACCCTGGTTACCGATTATTTATGATTGGATTCATTCTCGTAGTTTAGTTTGTAGGATCAGAATATCGCAAGAAGGACATATTTGTGAAGTTTGATTAACAACACTTTGCGAGCGTCGCAGAATGATTTGAAGAATGACGTAACAGATGACAATGGCAGAAAAATGAGAAAAGTGTGATGACTCTGCGATGATTAGAGTGTTTGCGAAGATCAACAATGGAACTCTTGCGAGAATGTCGCAAGTCAGATCCAAAATTAAAGGACAGATTAGCTGTCTTCCACTATTTAATTCCCTATTTAAAGAGTTGAGGAGGCGTAAGGAAGGATGGATCTTTTTCGAGTATTGAGCAAGTCATTAGGAGAGAGAAATTCCAAAGCGGTATCTTTATTTTATTTCATCTTGTAAAATTTGTGAGATTAATCAATAGAAATTATGATTGTTGATCTAAAAATGATTTGATTGTATGAATTCTTGTGAGGGGTGTAGTGTGGGATTTCCTGCTACTACATATTGGCACTATAAGGAGGGGACATGTTGATTAAAGATTGTGGAAATTATTGTGAAAGATGTTTAAATCAAGAAATGATAAAAGAAAACAACAATTCAGTTGGAGAAAGGATAATTAAGATCAATGAGAATAAAAGAAGGTTGGAGTGTAACGTAATCACAAAAATGATGGTTAATAAATTCCATGAGAACATTAGAGGGAGAATACATAAATGAGATTTGGAAGAAAAGAAGATTATGACGGTAGAAAAGATATCTCCGTTGAGGGATTGGGAAAAGAATAAAATTACGTTCACAGCAGCAGAGATAACGAAAGAAAATTGGAGCCACATATATCCTTTGGTAATCACAGTAACAACTATATGAAAAGAAAAGGAGAAATCAGCAAAATCTATGGAAGAATGGGCGGTGAATAGAACTTTGGTGGATACGGGAAGCTCAGTGGATGTAATATTTTATCATGCATACAAAGGAATGGGGTACAAAGACGAAGAAATGTCACGTCCAACATATCATATTCATGGTTTCGGCAAATCCACAACTAAACCAAAAGGGTAAATAGCAGTGAGAATTTCGCTGGGAGAAATTGAAACACAAATAATGCCATGTATGGTGGATATAGAGTCACCATATAACATGTTGTTGGGAAGATCATGGATACACGCAATCAAAGCCGTAGCATCAACATTACATCAGTGCATCAAGTTTCCTATGCCAAGCGGGATTGGTGAAATTAGAGGAGATATTGAAGGTGCGAAACTATGTTATCAAATTGAAGTAAAAAATTATGAAGGACGAGTAAAGAAGCAAAAAACTCGCAGGAAGATGGCGAAAGAGGCAAAGAAAGAAGAGGAGTTTAAAATCTACATGATAAGAGCAGAAGAAAGAAATGGAATACCCAGCGAAATTTCACAGGAAGGAGATAAACCAGCGAAAATTATAAAAGAACCAACACTAATGGGAGAAACTGAAGCAAGTTACACTGCAGCAGAACCAACAAAAGAAGTAAATATTAGAACTGAAGAAGAACCTAAAATGTTGGAAATTGGAACTAAGATGGATACAGACGAGGAAGAAAGAACCATCAATCTCTTACGAGAATATAAAGATATTTTCGCATGGAACATGGATGAAATTCCTGGAATAGATCCATCAGTTGCATGTCATAAATTGAAGATCAACAAAGACGCAAGACCATTTAAGCAGAGGATAAGAAAAACCGCAACAACTTACCATCCTAAAATAGAAGAGGAACTACAGAAAATGCTTGATGCAGGAATTATAAGACAAGCAAAATACCCGGAGTGGATAGCAAACATGGTTGTGGTTCCAAAGAAAAATAATGGGATAAGAATTTGCATAGCCTTTACTGATATAAACAAAGCTTGTCTTAAAGACAGTTTTCCATTACCAGATATACCTCAAATGGTCGAATTAGTAGCAGGAAATGATAGAATATCTTCCCTAGATGGGGTATAAAGGATATAACTAGATTCCTCTCGCTGAAGAAGATCAAGAACATACTTCCTTTTTCGCCCCAAGAGGATTATATTGTTATACAAAAATGCCATTTGGTTTGCGAAACACATGAGAAACATATCAAAGAATGGTAGAGAAGGTATTCGCAAAGTGGATACACAAAACTTTAGAGGTGTACGTAGATGACATGTTGATAAAAAGTAAATAAGCTAAAAACCATGTATAAGATCTGAAGGAGGTTTTTGAACAGATGCGGCATTTTAACATCAAGGTGAATCCAGAAAAATGCATTTTTGGAGTTGCATCAGAAAAGTTTTTAGGATACATTGTATCCAAGGAAGGAATACAAATTGATCCATAAAAAGTGCAAGCAGTTCGCGATATGCCAACACCAGCAACAGTAAAATATGTACAAAAGTTAAATGGTCTCTTGGCTTCGCTAGGAAAATTTATCTCGCGATCATCAGACAAATGCAAATATTTTTTCAACATCCTTAAATAAGGGACAAAATTCAGGTGGAAAGATAAATATGAGAAAGTTTTTCAAGGAATAAAAGAATACCTGGTGAATACATCTATTTTACAAAAGGCAGAACCGGGAGAAGAGATGTTAATCTATCTTCCGACAACTTTGCATGCATTAAGTGATGTGTTCTTGAGAGTAAATGCAGGAATTGAAAAACCAATTTACTACATCAGCAAGACGTTCAATTCCGCAGAGAGAAATTATTCTAAGATTGAAAAAATGATTCTAGCATTGGTTTATGCGACCTTTAAACTTCGCATATATTTTCAGGCACATAAAGTTAAAGTGTTAACAAAGGTACCAATTGAATCAGTGATGAAGAACTCAAAGATATCAGGCAGAGTTTAGAGGTGGAATGCGCAAGTAGGACATTTCGAAATTAAATATGAAGTATTATCTTCACCAAAGTCACAAGTTGTTGCAAACTTTCTAGCATAATTTCCTTTAGAATATGATGAAGTTGTGGAGGAGATGATGGATATAGAAGAAGAACAGGGAGATCCAAAAGAATTGTTAACCGAACCAAATAGATGGGAGATATCGGTGGATATATCCTCAAATAGGGAAGGTAATGGAGTTGGAATTATCTTAATTTGACATGTAGTTGCACGAAAACCTACACTACACCCTTCACAAGAATTCACAATAATCAACACATAAATACACTTTATTATTTGATTCTCAGAAATGTTTACAAGAAATGGAAGAAATCAAGAATACAACCGTTCTCTTGGATTTTCTCTCTCCTCAAAACTTTCTTAATGCTCAAAAATTCATCCCCCCTTTCTGAATCTACTGGGTCTCTTTATATAGGGTAGTTACATAATGGATGACATCTAAGCTGTCCTTTAATTTCAGATCTGACTCGCGATCTTCTCGCAACAATGATAATGATAATTCTCGCAGATGATATAACCATCGCAGAATTATCATACTCTTCTCATGTTTCATCTATCATCATCTGCTACATCATTCTTTGAGTCATTCTGCAACACTCGCAATATGTTGTTGAAGAACTCGCATACGAATTTGCAGAAGTGTTGTAAATCTTGCAAGAATAATATCATGGCGATATTCTGGCCCTACATCTTGCCTCTTCTCATGCCTTTTCTGCGAAGGAGAAAAGATCATGAGAAATAAAATGCCACAGCTATTCATCTTTTCACATTCTTCTGTTCTGACATGTTTCCGCATCCTTTGCCAGATTTTTTACACGTATTTTTTCTCTCATTCAATTCCTGACATGTCCTTTTCAACCGCTACGTTCCAACCGTTCACGTCTTTTCTTCGCATTGAATACATTTATTTTCTCGAGAATCTTTTCCTTCTATAAATACTTCCTTCATTCTTTTCTTTCCTTGTTTTTACTTCTTCCTTATTCTCTCTGCAATTTTGCTATTCTTCCGTGAATTCCGGATCTGTTACTGTTGCAATTTTTTCTTTCGATCTTTTACTCTTTCAATCTTCATTCCCATACTAAGAAAATGCCTCCAGCTGGTCGTAAATATTTGAAAGCTTTTGAGAAAATTCAAAAAGAACTTCAGAACAGAGGTTTTACTTTATCTACCATTGCTGATCAAAACCCTATGGCTGAGCTTTCTGTAAAATTATTTTCTGATCATCCATGTAATGGCGAGAAAATAATAGTCTCGTTAGGTCAACTTGAAGCTGATCTTCCTATTCCTCTCTATGACCCTGAGCTTCCTTTATTCTATGAAATACTCTCTCATGAGAAGTTCTCGTGGGCGGTATATCAGTTGAGTGGGGATTGCATTCGCTTAATTCTTGAGTATGCTACTGATATGATCTCAATAATGTTGTAGAAAGTGGTAGTAAGGTTGTCATTCACTCGGACTTGATGAGATTGATTTTAAGAATTAATAAACTAAAATAATAGAAAAATATATACACAAAATGTTGTCACGGGATGAAGAGACACTAGGACGCGGGATTTCACTACTTTTCATATTCTTGTGGTTCAGTCATTAACTATATACAATATATCTCAAACAAAAGAAGTTGTGACTCTAATTCTTTGCCAAAAATAGATTTCATAAAACATTGTATGTAAGTTGTAAGCATGACGCATCAAAAGTAATTAAAACCAAGCATGCGACATCAGACAAAATAACAAATAATAAATAGAAATCATAAAGCAATTAAATCTATGCAAAAAGTCATATAAAGAATTAATTCATTTACCACAATCATGAAAAGTTGCTTCCTCCGTTGTCCCAGTGATGGGTTCTAGCTCCTCATGGTGAAAACACACACAAAATATTGATTCATGGCTCAAAAAGGTGTTTTTATTGAAGAAATATATGAAAACATATTTTCGCAACGCTGTAATAGTGTTACAGACGTCACCGTTACAATCCGGGTGTTGCAGAATCACACCAAAATGTTACAAAACTACTATCGCATACACTGTTTATAAACGATAGTTCTAGTTAGTCTGTTCTTCGTGTTCTTGAGAACGACACTTCTACGGTGTCGTCTGCAACTCCTCCTTCTTCTTCTCTGCTGCTGCTGAGATTCTTCTCTGCAGCGTGATTCTATGCCTCTGCTTCACCCCAAACTCTCCATCCCCTCTCTATGAACCGTATCAACCTTTTTATACTTCTCAGGCACAAGAAGTCCCTCCCATAATTCCAAATATATCTGTAATAAAAAGAATATATTTTCACGCAATAATTTCCTTATTCTTCCCCTCTTCACGCGTCTTTTGTTGGTTGTAAAACTTTCCAAACTTACTGAGACAATCAAACAAAATATGACAGAATATCTTCTCTCATTACCGTGCAAAATCTCACAAAGATAAATACCAGAAACCCGTGAATATCTCCTCCCTGTTTTAGCTCATCAAGCCTCTGCAGCATTCAACCTCCCTCAAAACACGTTGAAACTCGTCAAAGACTAAGTACAACACACGCCAATACAAAGTAATACTCGAAAAATGGTAGAAGATTCCATGAATATAACTTCGTACACACTTCCCTCTTTTGTGTGTTTGCACGTTTCATCCCTATTTTTTTCAATTCGAAAACTCATACCAATCCTATTTAGGTAAAATGGGGATATCTTCTATTGAAATCCACGAGAAAATCTCATGAAATCACCTCCAAATTTACTCCAGAATATCACGAAGATGAAATAATATTTTCCCGCCAAAATAATTCTCACGGTGATGAAGATAGGTGTCCCCTTATCCAGGTGTGGGGCGGGAATAACACTGTAGTATCCCTTAGCAACTGGGTTGCCCCTTATCCAAAGCGGGAGTCCGGATAAAAAGTGTCCTCGAGGGGTGTTCCGAGCAACTTTTCGAGCCGAATTTTCCAACAATCTTTATTTCCAAAGAATACCTACAAACACACAAAACACCATAATAAGGACAAAAACGAGTACTAACAATACGAAACATTGAGGACAAATTAGACACATAAATGCGTCTATCAGCTACTCGCGGTGCTGGTAAAGAATCTCGCTACCCTGATACCGCAAAGAATCCTAAATTCAAAGATGTTCCAATTGTTCCTGCAAAGTACATTGTAGAGAATTTCTTCGCAAACTATGACATAATCCTCATGAGGAGGGATACCACTTGTTTGGGTGTCCTCTTACAAAAGAAGGATGATGTTTCTGAAGACAAAGCTCTTATGTTGGACATCGATTGGCATTCGGGCAACAATAAATCCCCTCTCCATTCCAGTGATGACAAATGGTATATTCTTCCCTTATTGTTAGAAGGTCCATACATTTCTGGTTATCATAGTTTACCCGCGAGTCTCACAAATTACCAACCATGGGCGTTCTGCTGGCCTGAAAAGAATAAGGAGGTATATTCCCGAATTTTTACTTGTTTCTATTTTCCTCATATTCTTACATATACACTCGCTGACTACTCCAATATTTCCAGCTTAACAGATTGAAGGCTAGTTACAAGAAATCAGGGAAACCTAGTACTTTATTAGCTCTCAAATCACTCACAGATGAGGTAAGAAATATTCTTTTATGATTCTTAACAATATATTGTTTCCTCTATTTCTTACCTTTATCTGTGTTTGAAGGTTATTGAAGAAATAGAACCTGTGAAGATCGCGAAGACTAAGGGGAAAAGCAAAGGTTCTTCTCTCAAGGATAAATCTACTATTCCTCTCAAAGAGAAATCTATTGTTCCTCTTTCAAAGAAAAGAAGAATCCAATCTACTTCCCCTTCATCATCTCAATCTAATGAAGAAAGTTCTCATGATGATACTGATAATGATGATGATGGTGATTTTGATGCTGATTTCCCTTCCGCGAGGAAATCCTCCCAACCTGAGTCTTCTATGTCTCAGCTATCCAGCATATTTTCTGATATTATGCTTGGTATGGGGAATGATGCTCTTAAAGACACATGCTAAGCTCTCGCAAAGGTCTGTGATGCTTCCATATTAGTGGAAAATGAATCTCTTCAAGGAGTTTCAAGATCAGTGACTCAAGCCTCTTAAATTCACTAAGAATTTTGGTATGTTCTCATTTCTGCTACATTTGTATAATTTCATTTCTTCGCAGGATTTTAACTTATGTTTATCTTGACAATTTCTTGTTTTCCATTGCAGGCTGTAAGATCTTCTTTTGTTGTTGCCTCAGACTTGGATAAAAGGCGTGCATCCTTTCACAAGAAGAACACCTTTCTTCGCAAGAAGAATAAGGAGTTAGAATATGAGTTTGCTAATCTCCGCGAGAAGGACAGACATATGGAATCTGAACTTGTTAGTCTTCGCGAGAAAAATAAAGAATTAGAATCTTCCTCTGCTGATCTTGGCAAGAAGAATAAACAACTAGAGAATGATTTTTATCATCAACTGCTCAAAGTATCCAATCTTGAAAGTGCCAATAAACAACTCTTAGGTATGAGAATTTTCCTCTTTTCTTTCATATTTCTACTTTCCATTACTCCTCCTTATTTGATTTACCATTCTCGCAGACATTTATGGTCTCTCTGATGAGGCTTCAACCCTTCGTTATTTTCCTGAACCAATAGATGGTGATGCTCTTCTAGAGATTCTAAATAACTCTTTGAACAATCCCTCCAATGATAGAATTAATTCTCTTTCCATAGATGAACTCAGGTTTAAGCTTCGCCTCTTAGAAATTGACCACAGATCTTGTTTATACATGGCTAATAAATTCAAACGCTTTTACCACAATTCTAAGGAAGAGATTAAAACTTTAAGGGCCAAGAACATTGATCTCTCAAATGACAAAGATCGTATATCTAGACAAGGAGCTCAAACTTTAGAGAATTTTCATAAAACCCTTCTTGAAGTCCAAATTGAAAGAGATAGACTTATCTGCGAGAAAAAGGCTCTTATTGAAAGGGAAAACCAAATTCGTACCCATCTTCTTATTAACAATGATGATGAATTTTCCTGGGCTGCGAAGATTCATGACAACGGAAGAACTAACTTAGGTGTAGATGTTAGTCTTCATGTCGAACAAGCGGCCTTAATTAAAGACATGATTTCTGAAAGAGAAGGTTGTTAACTGTTATTCCTCATTAATTTCTTGTCTTTATAGGTTTTTTGCAAAATTTCCAACTTGTTGTTATATACTTGCAGGAGCTGAGAAGAGATATTCTGAAAGAATTGGAGAACTTGAAGCCGACAAGGGTCAACTTGCAAAGACTCTTGCTTCTCGCAATGAAAAATATTCAAGATTGAAAGACCAATTAAAGATCACTGCTGCGAATTTTAGTAATATCCTTGTTGGTGTTCGCAATGATTTCGTCAAGAGGGTCTGTGATGATCATAACATTTCTCACTCTTTGTATCCTTGCCTCGCGGAAGAAGTTCCAACGAATACTCCAAACCTTGTTATCTCTGACAGTGAAGCCGAAGAATCTGGCGAAGATGAAGGATATAGTGAAGATGATGGTGAAGACGAAGAAGGAGAAAAATATGGCGAGGATAATGATAGATCTAACTAGTTTTTTTCCTCCTTTTTAATCTCCTTGTAATATTTGTACATTTATCTCCTTCTTCTTGTGATATTGCTATGAATTTCTCCAGCTTCTAAGGTTCCTTGATGAATAGATTTATTTTGCTTCTATCTGTATAAATTTGAGAACAATTTGTTTTTGCAATATGATTAATCAACATGATTATTAATTTTTAACTATCTGCGTAAATCTTCCATATAAAGATGAATAATAATTTTATCATTCTGTTCATTCCCATACTTGCCTCTATTATTCATCTGTAATATGAAAGATTGAACAGATTAATGTTGAATAAAATATGTTTGTAAATTTTGCCTCAACCTCTGCATAAATAGCGTAGGTCATGTATGTATAATCTCATGATCTCTTGTGGTCTTATTTTGCCTTCCTAGTTAAAGGTCTTATTTAGCCACTTTTTATTTTTGGCGACAAAATCGCAGGACGTCCTTACATTCGCATGTAAAAACCCATTGATCTTATCTTATCCTTGTTTTTTCAAATTATTGCGACAATATGATAGGCCTAAGTTCTCTTGCAAGAACAAATCCCCGTGACATTGCCATCTTGCGATGAAATCGCAAGACGTCTTTACACTTTCAAGTAAAAATCCATTGATCTCATCTTAACTTTTTCTCATGGCTTGTTTCCTCTATGAGGTTTTTTTCACGCGACAATATGATAGGCCTAAATATTCTTGCGAACGTAAAGCCCCATGATATTTCCGTCTTTAGACACTTATTAGCTCCCTAATGGAGGGTGCCTCCCTTATCTTCCCCCTGGTTTCCCCTTCAAGGAGGGAACATCGGCCATATAAGACTAGCTCCTCCCATCCGGTCTTAACAACAACCAGTTGTTTTTGCAGCCTCTTATCCTTTTTACCTATATGGCTTATAGTTACGAGAGTGCACCCTAAGTGGGGTTTTCTTCGGGCCGAGTGCATCATATCCAAGTCTTGCCAAGAATGTCCAGGGTAGTTTCGTACGCCCCGGGCACCCTTGGCTCAACCGTGTACCTCTGCGCCTTGGTCATACTCTGCACTCCTTAGGAGAGACCCTCGGTCGTCCAACCAGGGTATAACCATATATATATAGTTGGAAATCCAAGGTACCTCTCCTGGATAGGTATCTCTCATGGAGATGGACCCCATATCTCCATGACTCAGGTTCAGTAATGGTATAACCTTATCCCTAAGCCATGCAAATAGATACCCCCTTATATGACGTACTTTAGGTCTTACATTTGCCTCTTGCAAAATTTTATTCGCGAACTAGGGTGTACGCCATAAAGGTTCGTCCCATTCTTATATGTCATCATTCTTTGATTATCTCTTTTTTGCATTTCAGCTCTTGTATGATTTTTCAATTTCATCTTTTTCATTGAAATGAAATATTCTTTTGAAACATTTTCTTCAACAAATCATTCATACATTTCTTAAATTTCGAGAAATTTTACCTTTATACTTACTACTTTATGCTCCTGCCATTTTGTTGCGCTTTGATATTTTATCTCCATATGCGAGGCGCTCGCCATCAATAGTTCTTAGTGTGTTTGACTTTGCAACATTCCATCTTCTCGTCGTTATATTGTGTCAACCATTAATTTGTAACTTCTTTGCTTCTGTTTGATGTTATGCTTCCAATTTCTATTCCTCGCAGCTCTTTCTTCGCAAGATTCCATGTCAATTTCATAGCACTTCTTTCCCTCAGTCCAGTCCCCCTTTATGACTCCAACACCACTGGGATGAGGAAATTTAATACACTGGTGGAAAGTTGATGCTACACCTAAGATCCCATGTAGCCAAGGCCGTACAATCAAAGCGTTGTATGGCGATTCTATATCAACAACACAGAATTGAATCTTAGAAGATATTCCCTTCAAGGGAATTCGCATTGTAATTTCCCCTTTGGGCTTGTTGGCAGTACCATTAAATCCATAGATTTTATAAGTTGATGGTATTAAATCTTCGTCTCTTCCTCCCATGGTTTTGTAAGTATGATAAAATAAGATATCCATTGAACTTCTCGTGTCAATCAAAACTATTTTAATGGCCCAAGAATCTTTAGTTTCACCATCCTCATTTTCTTCATCATCTTATTCTTCTATTTTTTTGGATTTATTTCTAATCTTACCACTAGTGGGTTGTCATGCATCTCGCCAGGCCCTGGTACTTCTTGCGCAGTGAAAGAAATAGTTTTCTTTTGACACTCATCTAATTCTCGCAGATGATATAACCATCTCATAATTGTCATACTCTTCTCATGTTTCAGCCATCGTCATCTGCTACGTCATTCTGCGACACTCGCAATATGTTGTTGAAGAACTCGCAGATGAATTTACAGAAGTGTTGTAAATCTCGCAAGAATAATATCATGGCGATATTCTGGCTCTACATCACCAGAGGGAATAAAGATGGCTTTTTCATTTAGGTTGGAGTTCGCATCCACTGATAATGAAATAGAGTATGAAGCTGTGGTACATGCTCTAAAATTCGCAATAGAAATGAAATTAAAAAATTCTAGAATAACCATTGATTCGCAGCTAGTCATTCATCAGATAAAAGGGGAATACACAACTAATGAACCATCTTTGAAGAAATACAAGAAACTTTTTGAAGAATTGTCAGCGAAAATCCCAAAAATAAAATGGAGGCATATATCGAGGAAGGATAATAGGCTCGCAGATGCTTATGCTTTCATTTCAAGCATGATGACAGATCCAAATGCGAGACGCATAAAAATATAGACACTTTTATCGCCATCAGTCAATAAAGAAGAGGAAGAAGAGGTAGATGTAATGATAGTAGAAGGTGGTGAACAAGGACCAAAAGACAATATTGTAGATTGGGGAACAGAACTTCATGCATATTTAGCGAGAGGAGAAATACCAAGAAACATATTGGAAGCACATAAATTAAAGAGATGTGCAACAAATTATGAATTAAGAGATAGGATATTATATCGAAAATCATTTAATTGACCATCACTCAGATGTTTAACACGACAAGAAGGAGATAAAGTGTTAAAAATGTTGCATAGTGGGGATGCTGGCAACCACAACGGAGGAAGATCTTTGGCATATAGAGAAAAAACAAAAGGTTATTATTGCTATATATGCATGAAGATGCAAAACAGGTATCAAGACGTTGCGAAGATTTCCAGTGACATGGAAAGAAAATACATGCACCCGGAGCACCCTTATCATCCTCAATCAGTGTATGGCCTTTTGGAAAGAGGGGCTTAGATATTATGGGGACATTTGTACCAGGATCTGGACAAAAAAGATACTTAATTGTCACAATAGATTATTTCACAAAATGGGAAGAAGTAAAAGCGGTACAGCACATTCGCGACAATGACATATTTACATTCATATTTGAAAATATCATTTGCATATTTTGAATTCCGGCACAGTTGGTATCTGATAATGGGAAGCAATTTGAAGGTCAGAATATAGAAATGTTGCTTAATGCATTTAAGATAAAATGTGGAAATTCTATTCCTTTATATCCACAGGATAATGGGCAAGCAGAGGTAATAAATAAAACAATCTCAAATATATTAAAGAAGAAATTAGAGGGACATAATAGAGCATGGTGAGAACAAGTACATAACGTAGTATGGTCCTACAACACAACTAGGAGAGAAGCTACTGGAACGTCACCTTTCTGTCTAACATATGGGGTTGAGGCAGTGTTACCAACAGAAGTTGCTATTCCCACGACAAAAAGAAAATCTTGGGAGAAGAATATTAGTGCTGGCATCATCTTAAAAAAACTGGATAAATTAGAAGAGAAGAGAGAAAAGTCTTTACAGCATATGAAGAATTATAAACGAAGATTAGCCCGAGAATACAATAAGCGCGTCAAGCCACTTGAATTTCAGCCAGGTGATTTGGTTCTTCGCGAGACGCCAAATTATCAGCGAGAAGGTGGTGGAAAATTAGCGAAAAAATGGGATGGACCTTACATTATATGGTGGAAGAACGCGTGAATTTAACAAGACAAAATCACCAGTTAAGAATGGAGAATTTGAGATTACAAAATAGGAGATCAAGAAGTACTGCAAGATCGAATTCAAGATCATTTAGAGAAGAAGCAAGGAGAAATTCCCCTGTGGGAAACGCTGGTGAAAATATTCGAGAGGAAATGAAAAATCCAAATGAAGAGCAGCGTTATGGAGAAGAAGAGATGATTAATGATCGCTACATTCCGCGTGATGAAACTTTGGATGATAGACGTGATAATAGAAATCAAGAAGGTGGAAATATCCAAGATGGTGGAAAAAAAATGAAAAGAAGGTAGGAGAACATTACATGAGCGAGAAATTCAAAGAAACCGAAGAATAATTGAGGATGAAATTAAGAGACATTATGTTGAACAAGCACGTCTAGCTTGCGAGAGAGAAATATTGAGAGCATAAGTGGAAGAACAAGAGTTTCAAGAAGAAATACATCAGAACAATAATGACAATCGAGAAAGGAGACGCGCAAAAAATCGCAACAATGATAATATCAATGAGGAATATGATAGAATACAAAGAAGAATAGAAAAACAGCGAAGAGAAATGATGAGAAATGAAAAAAATCGCAGAATAGAAAATGAAAGGCATAATCATTTGAGAATTCAAGAAGGAGGTAAAGAAGAAAATCGCGGAAGAAGGCAGAATGAAGATGCAGAAGAAGAAACACAAAATCTCGAAAGGCAAGAAAGACATGAACGCAAAAGAAGGGAGGCTGCACTGAAAAGGCCAATGGAGCAAAGTTCGGCTGGAAATGAACAGATCTTAAGAGAGTTAGCAGAAATGAGGGGAATGTTAAATAACATAAGAGATGGAGGAAGAAGACAACTTGATGAAGCCATTGAAGAAGCTTCGAAAACTCCATTCACCCAAGAAGTACAGTTAGGAGGAATACCCCCAATGTGCAACTTGGCAGCATTAACCAGTATTTTTGATGGTACTACTTGTGCTATTCAACATATCAAGGCTTATGTTAGGTGTATATTGAAGTGGGAAAACCATGATGCTGTATTGTGCAAATATTTTTCATTCAGCCTAACTGGCGAAGCTCTGAAATAGTTTGAAGGGTTACCCAAGAACACTATAACTTGTTTCAATTATCTACAAACTACATTTTTGGGGGTGTATATAAGTAACAATTCTTCGCGACCTGGCATTAAAGATGTATTTGGGTTAAAACATAGGGTTGGCGAGAGTTTGAAACATCTAACCATAAAATGGAAGACAATTTGTAGTGAAATGGCATGAAGAGTGGATGAGTGATACCTCATTTTATCTTTCATTAATGCCATGTTCGCAACCAATCTGCTATATATACAAATTTTCAGAATCAAAAATACAATCACCATGACTGAGCTGCGACAGTTACAAGAAGAATACATTGCATTGGAGGAGAAAAAAAATGAGATGGAGTCATATCCCATTGCGAACACCAATTCAAGTGCGGCAAACGCAAGTTTACTTCCTAGGTTAATAAATACAGTAGCGAGCACTTCACAGGTGAAGCAAGAAAAGAGTACGGATGGTGGTCAACAGAAATTAGTTGTTATGGGAAGCAGAGATCAAGAAGAGTTCGAAAGGGAAATAAATTTCTTCAGTCGTGGTGGAAATAATAAAATTCAGAGGCTTGATCAACCGCAAGAGACTTATGGTGGACAGAGGCAAAATTATTATAGAGGGAAAGGAAGTCAGAAGATAATATGGGAAGAAATTAAGATGCCACCTCTAAATGCTAGCATAAAGAAAATTTGGGAGGCTATAATTTTGATGGAGGACATACCCGTACCATGGAATATGGGAAAAGAACCACATCCAAATAACCATTTTCATGGTCACACAACAAACAACTGTAGGAATGTAAAAAGAATCATTTTGAGTATGATAGACCAGGGAAAATTAAACCATTTTCTAAGAGATCACACACAGTCTCAGCAATTACCCCCAGCACCAGAAATTCTCAGAATGAATACTACAAAAGGAGGAGAAACATTTGTGATAGAAGTAGGAACAAAAGAGAAGAATCTATCCTGTAAATCCATCATACATTCATACAAGACTATAGAAGACTTCCACGACAATATTTTAAGCAGAGTCTTTACGAGAGATGCGGATGGAAGAGAGATAATGAGCATTGCGAAAGCTTCGCCATTAGAAGAGTGGCAAAATCAGATTATTTCTTTCACTGCACAAGAAGTACCTGAGCTTGGCGAGATGCATGACAACCCACTGGTAGTAAGATTAGAAATAAATCCAAAACAAATAGAAGAAGAAGATGAAGAAAATGAGGATGGTGAAACTGAAGATTCTTGGGCCATTAACAGAGTTTTGATTGACATGGGAAGCTCAGTGGATATCTTATTTTATCATACCTACAAAACCATGGGAGGAAGAGACGAAGATCTAATACCGTCAACTTATAAAATCTATGGTTTCAATGGTACTGCCAACAATCCCAAAGGGAAGTTACAATGCGCATTCCATTGAAGGGGATATCTTCTAAGATTCAATTCTGTGTGGTTGACGTTGAATCTCCACACAATGCTTTGATTGGCCGACCTTGGCTGCATGGGATTCTAGGTGTAGCATTGACTTACCACCAGTGCATTAAATTTCCACATCCCAGTGGTGTTGGAGTAATCAATGGAGATTGAGTTGAAGGAAAAAAGTGCTATGAAATTGATATGGAATCTTGCGAGGAAAGGGCTGCGAAGAACAAAAACTGGAAACATAACATAAAAAAAAAGCAAAGAAGTGAAAGGTTGATGGTGGATACAGTGGAACAGCGAGAAGAAGGAATGTTGCGAAGTCAACATATGCTGAAACCAATAGATGGCGAGCGTCTCACAGATGGAGAAAACGTAGCAAAGCGCAACAAAAAAGAAGAAGTAGAAAATAGTAAGTAGAAAAGGTAAAATTTTTAGATCGTGAAGTATGAGAAATGTATAATTGATTTGTTAAAGAGAATTTTACAAAAATATGTTTCGATTCAATGAAAAAGATGAAATTGAAAAATTATACAAGAGATGAAATGCAAAAAGAGAAAATCAAAGACTGAAGAAACGCGAAAATTTCGCAGAAACGCGAATAAAATTTTGTAGAGACATTAGAATGGGACGAACCTTTATGGCGTACACCCTAGTTCGCGAATAAAAATTTCGCAAGAGGAAAATGTAAGACCTAAATTGCGTCATATAAGGGGGTATCTGTATGCATGGCTCAAGGATAAGGTTATACCGCCGCTAGAGCCTGAGTCATGAAGTTGTTGGGGTTAAAGAAAACCTATCCAGGAGAGATACTTTGGATTTACAACTATATATATATTAACAGTTGGACGAACGAAGGTCTCTTATAAGGAGTGCAAAGTATGACCAAGGGGAAGTGGTACACGGTTGAGCCAAGGGTGCCAGGGGCGTATGAAACTACCCTGGACATTCTTGGAAAGTCTTGGCTATGATGCACTCGGCCCAAAGAAAACCCCACCTAGGGTGCAGTCTAGTAACTATAAGCCATATAGGAAAAAAGGATAAGAGGCTGCGAAAAAAACTGGTTGTTTTCAGGATCGGATGGGAGGAGCTAGTCTTGTATGACCGATGTACGCCTCCTTGAAGGGGCAACCATGGGGGGGAGATAAGGGCGACACCCTCCATTAGGGAGATGATAAGTGTCTTAAGACGCAAATGTCATGAGGCTTTATATTCGCAAGAATATTTAGGCTTGTCATATTTGTGCAATAATCATACAGAGGAAAAAAGCCAAGAGAAAAAGATAAGATGAGATCAATAGGTTTTTACATGAAAGTGTAAAGACGTCCTGCGATTTCATTGCAAGACGGCAATGTCATGGGGCTTTGTTCTTGCAAGAAAACTTAGGCCTGTCATATTGTCGCAACAAAATTGACAAAATAAGGATAAGGAAAGATCAATGGGTCTTCACATGCGAGTGTAAAGACGTCCTGCGATTTTGTCGCCAAAACAAAATGTGGCTAAATAAGACCTTTAACTAGGAAGGCAAAATAAGACCACAAGAGATCAAGATTGAATGATTGCGATATTTACACAGAGATCATGAGACTAAGCAGATATGACTTGCGATGTTTACGCAGATATTGAGGAAAAAACTTACAAATAGATCTTATTCGTAACTAATCAACTCAAACTTTCATATTGCAGATGAATAACAGAGGCAAGTATAGGAATGAACAGAATGATAAAATTATTATTCATCTTTATATGACAGATTTACGCAGATAATTAAAAAAAAAATTAGTAAGCATATTGATTAACCATATTGCAAAAAGGAATTGTTTTATAATATATGCAGATCTATACACCAAAGAACATTAGAAGCTGGAGAAATTTGCAGCAATATTTTACAAGGAGAAAGGGATAAGTGTACACATATTACAAAAAGATTAAAAAGGAAGACACAACTATTTGGATCCATCATTTTCTTCACCAGATTTTTCTTCTTCTTCAATTTCATCTTCATCTTCTTCAGACCCTTAAGCTTCGCTATCAGAGATGACAAGGTCAAGAATATTCTTTGGAATTTCGTTCGCGAGATAAGGGTAAGTAGAATGAGGAATTTTATGATCATCGCAGATCATTTTAATAGAATCATTGCAAACACCAACAAGAATATTGCTGAAATTCTCCAGAGAAATCTGAAGTTGCTTCTTGAATTTGGAACATTTCTCGTTGCGAGAAGACAGAAGTCTTGCGAGATTTCCTTTTTCTTCTTCCAACTCTTTAACTCTTTGGCAAAAGTTTTCTTCAGATACTGCAAACAGATGACAACATATTAATAAAGTAGTGAAGATACAGCTACAAAATGAATTAGTGGAAAAACAAAAATAATAACCTTCTCTTTGCAAGATCATATCTTTAATCAGGGCAGAATGATCATCTTGAAGACTAACATCTACACCTAAATTTTTTCTGGCATTGTCAAGAATTTTCGCATCCCAAGCAAATTCCTCATCATTGCTAATAAGAAGGAAGGAACGAATTTGATTCACCCTCTCAAGAAGATCTATATTTTCGCAGATAAGTCTATCTCTTTCAATTTGAATATTGAAAAGAGTTTTATGGAAATCTGCTAAAGCTTGAGCACCATTTTTAGCAATAAGGTCTTTCTCATCAATAAGATCACTATTCTTGCTTCTTAATCTATTAATTTCCTCTTTTGAATCAATATAAAGGCGTTTAAATTTATTGGTTAAACCCAAGTTGAACCTATGCTCGATTTTTAAGAGGTGAAGTTTGGATCTAAGTTCATCTATGGAAAGAGATTTAATTTCATCATTTAAAAAATTTCTCAAAGAATCATTAAGGAGATTGAGGAGAGTATCATCATCTATTGGATTTGGAAAAGAACGAAGGAATACAGCTTCATCAGAGAGGCCGTAAATATCTGCGAAGAGGACTAACTAAATAAGAAAACACAAAGGAATATAGGGATAAAATAAAAAGAGAAAAATTTCTTACCATAAAGTTGATCATTCGCAGCTTGGAGACTAGCAACCTTATCTTACGAAGAAGAGAGTTTAGTTTTTAATAGTTTGATCTTCTCATGAAGGCCAACATATCCAGATCCTAACTGCTCGTGAAGATTAACATAATCAGATTTTAATTCTTTATTTTCTTTGCGAAGAGTAAGAGATTCAGACTTTAATTCTTCATTCTCTTTGCGAAGATTAACGTTTTTCTTTGCGAGAACCGCACACCTCTTTTCCAAGTCAGAGACAACATCAAAAGAAGCTTTCCCAGCCTGCAAAATAATACATCGAGATTTAAGAATTAATTATAAATTCAAAATGAAAATAAAGATAAGGAAAATGTAAGTATGGAAATTTACCAAGATGTTAAGTGAATGCAAGAAATTTGGAGATATAGATATTGATACCCCGCGAAGAGATTCATTATTCTCTAGGAGAGGGGCATCGCAGATGGAAGCTATAGACTTACAAGCATTAGTCAGAGGGGTATCACCAATCACTTGCATGGTATTAGCAAAAATGCCGGATAAATGATCCATAGAAGACTCAGGATGGGAGGATTCCTTCGCGGAAGAGATATCAGCATCATCATCATCATCATCATTATTATCAGTATTATCACTTGAACTTTCAATAGATTGAGGAGTTGAAGGAGAAGGAGATTGAACTATTCTTTTCTTTAAAGGAGGAGCACCAGACTTCTCCTTGCGAGAAGCATCATATTTCCCCTTGCGAGCAGCACCTTTGTCTTTTCCCTTGGTCCTTACAATTTTAACATGATCTATTTCTTTGATAACCTTCAAACACAGATAAAGATAAGAAATAGAGGCAACGATATATTGTTAAGAATCACAAAGGAATATTTCTTACTTCATATGTGAGTAACTTAAGAGATGATAAAGTACTGGGTTTCCTAAGCTTCTGATATCTAGTTTTTAGCCTGTTAATCTGGAAAAAAATTGGAGTAGTCAGCGAGAGTATAAAAGCATAAGGAATATGATAATGATAATTTATGCAAAAAATTGAGAAAACATACCTCTTTATTCCTTTCAGGCCAGCTGAACACCCATGGCTGGTACTTTGCGAGATTCGCAGGTAAAGCATGAAGACCGCAGATGTAGGGACCCTCTAGAAATAATGAGAAAATACACCATTTATCATTACTAGAATGGCGCGGACCTTGATTATTACCCGGATGCCAGTCAATATCCAACATGAGAATTTTATCTTCAGCAATGTCATCCTTCTTTTGTAAGCGGACACCCCAACAAGTGCTATCTTTCCTCGTGGGGATTATATCATAATTCGCGAAGAAGTTCTCTACGGTATACTTCGCAGGAATAATTGGAACATCATCGAATTTAGGATTCTTCGCTTTATCAGGATAAAGAGATTTCTTACCAGCACCGCGAGTAGCATACTCCAGCATCAGACGAATGCAGTCCCTACTCAGCTAATATATAACACGTGAGAATCTCGCATGAGAAAGTATTTCATAGAATAACGGAAGCTCGGGATCATAAAGATGAATGGGAAGACCAGCTTCAAGATGACCTAGCGAGACTATAATCTTTTTGCGAGAACACAGATGATCAGAAAATAATTTAATGGAAAGTTAGGCTTTAGGGTTTTGATCAGGGATGGTAGATAAAGCAAAACCTTCGTCCTTAAGTTTCTTTTACAGTTTCTCAAAGGTGATGAGATTTTTACGACCAGCTGGAGCCATTCTTAGTAAGTATGGGAATGAAGAAAAAGAGTAGAAGATCAAAAGAAAGGTTGCAGCAGCAGCGGATGCAGAATTTATGGAAGAACAGTGAATTTGCAGAGAGATTACAGAGAGAATGAATAAGAAAGTAAAAAGAAGAAAAGTGAAGAGTGAAGAAGATATATATAGAAGGTAAAAATTCTCGAGAAGATAAGTGCAATTAATGCAAAGAAAAGACGTGAACGGTTGGAGCGCAGCGGTTGAAAAGAACGTGTCAGAAGTTGAATGGATAAAGAGATATGTGTAATAAATCTGGCGAGGGATGCAGATATGTGTCAGAACAAAAGAACGTGAATAGATAGACAGCTGCGGCATTTCAAAAGACTTCAATTTCTCATGATCTTTTCCCCTTCGCAGAAAATACATGAGAAGAGGAAATATGTAGGATCTGAATATCTTCACAGCAGTGCTCTTGCGAAATTTATAAACAACGTTTCTGCGAGATCTTCAACAACACACTGCGAGCGTCGCATAATAACTCAAAAAATGACGTAATGAATGATGGTAGCGAAAACATGGGAGGAACATGACGATGCTGTGAAGATTAGAGTATCTGCGAAAGAAGACATTACAATTACTGCGAGCGTATCGCGAGTCAGATCCGAAATTAAAGGATAACCTAGCTGTCATCCACTATGTAATTTCTTATATAAAGAGAACTTGTAGACTCAGAAAAGGGAAAGATCAAGTTTGGAGTTAGGAAAAAGTTTTTAGGAGAGAGAAAGTTCTTGTGAGCGGTTATATTCTTGATTTCTTCCATTTCTTGTAACATTTCTGAGAACTAATCAATAAAGTGTTGTTTTTAATCTTCATATATGTGTTGATAATTGTGGATTCTTGTGAGGGGTGTAGTGTAGGAATTCCAACAACTACAATTATAAAAGAAATAATTGGAACAGGGGCATACAAGTTGATGGATCCAGAGGGTAGAGATGTTGGTCAAAGACTTGACAGACCATGGAATAGACTATATTTAAAGAAATATCACCCGTGAGGAATTTTGAGAATCCTTAGATGATGAAATGATGTATGATGAAACAAAGTAAGTATGAACAAAAAAAAATTTATGAAAAATTCACTGCGAGATTATTCTAGATCAAAATAAAATAAGAATATGCGAAAATTTCGCAAGAGAAAATCAAAATAGAATGGGACGAACCTTTATGGCGTACACCCTAGTTCTCGAATAAAATTTCGCAAGAGGCAAGTGTAAGACCTAAAGTACGTCATAGAAGGGGGTATCTATTTCATGGGTCATCGATAAGGTTACACCGCTGCTGGAACCTGAGTCATGGAGATTTGGGTTCAACGAAAGCCCATCCAAGAGAGACACCTTGGATTCTCAACTTGAGCATATGACTTGAGTTGGGCGACTAAGGTAATAAGATCTCTCCTAAGGGGTGCAGAGTATGACCAAGGCGCCGAGGTACATGGTTGAGCCAAGGGTGCCCGGGGCGTATGAAACTACCCTGGCCATTCTTGGAAAGTCTTGGCAATGATACGCTCGGACTGAAGAAAACCCCACTTAGGGTGCAGTCTCGTAATCATAAGCCATATATAAAAAAGGGATAAGAGGCTGCGAACACAAATGGTTGTTGTTAATACTGGATGGGAGGATCTTGTCTTGTATGGCAGAAGTACTTCTCCTTGAAAGGGCAACCAGAGGGAAGATAAGGGCGGCACCCTCCATTAGGGAGCTGATAAGTTTCTAAGGACGCAAATGTCATGAGGCTTTTTACTCACGGGAGTATTAAGGCTTGTCATATTTGTACAACAGTCCTGAAGAGGAAATAATACAAAAGAGAGGATAAGACGAGATCAATGGGTCATTGCATGCAAGTGTAAAGACGTCCTGCGATTTTTTCGCAAGACGGCAATGTCACGGGGCTTTAGTTTCGCAAGAAAAATTAGGCCTGTCATATTGTCGCAGCAAAAGTACAAAAGAATATAAAGTTAAGGCAATATCAATGGGTTTCTAAATGAAAGTATAGGGACGTCCTGCGATTTTGTCGCAAAAGAAAAAAGATGGCAAAATAAGACCTTTAACTAGGAAGGCAAAATAAGACCACATAACAGAACAAAAGATTTATAAAAACTAACTATTTTTTATGCAGATCATTCATCGCCAGTAAGATAATGAGAGGCAAGTATGGGAATTAATAAACAAGATAACATTATCTTTCTCGCAAGTACTTAAAATACCAAAAGTATAACTGAATTTAAAAATGGTCTAAAGTACATCGTTCGCAAGAAAAGAAAGAGTAACTCAAGAAAGTAAAACTAGAACTCAGACTTAAATATCTTCTTTGCCATCTTTATCTTCTTCGTCGGCCTTACCATCTCCACCATCTTTATCATCTTTTCCAGTGTTTTACTTATTATGGTCAACTCCGTCTTCCTCCTCACTTGGCTTATCACCAGCAGTTCCTTCTTTAAGAGGAATTTCTTCTTCTTCTTCCAAATCTTTTTGAGAAACACCATCTTCACCACTTTCATAATCAAAGTCACTATCGGCAGCACGAGGAGTTTTATCTTTATCTACTTCCATAGGTTTGATTGATACATGAGAAAGAGATTTGGACAGCAAAATCTTATTCACAAGAACTTCAGCACTAAGATGAGCTTGGCGAAGAAAAGCTCTATCACGGTTTCTAATCTCCATGTCTTTGAAATAAGCAAGATAGTCATATTTTCTTTCTGCTCGGTCGCGAGAACGGACAAGGTGAGCATCAAGTAAACCATTTTATTTACGAACCTTGGCAAATTTAGAATCCAAAGTAGAAATGGAAGAATGAAGCTTTCTTTCAGATTATGCGAAAAATAATAACAAATATTATTTGGGCGAATACTTCGCAAGAGAATATTGCAAGGAAATTTAATAAAGAAAAAATGGTTGAGGCAGTCAAAATGACTACCTTCCTTTTGCGAAATTAGATTTTGAATTAGTGCCAAGCAAGTGTTTTCCCAATGATTCATCGCATCATCGAACTTATCTCCAACTAAACCCTTCAGGCGAGATTTTAGATTATTTTATTTAGAAATGAGAAAAGTATTTTCCTTGGCAAGAGAGGAATAAGATTCTTCTAACTTGGAGTATTGTTCTTTGAGATGACTTGCTTTTACACTTAAAGTTATCCTACCTTGAATAAGTGTATTTTTCTCAGCTATAGATGATTCAGTTACTTTTTTAAGTTCATTTTTCAGCAAGCGAAGAGATTGTTCTTGATTATCACACACTTTTGGAAGAACACTTAATTTCTGCGAAGAGATCTCCACCTTTTTTAAAAGAGTTCGCTTCTCCTGAGATAAAGTTCTGTTTTCATCTGATAAAGTTTCCATCTCTAAGTTAGATTTAGTCAAAGAATATGAGAGCCGAGATATTTCGCTACTTAATGAGTTTTGCTCCTGAACTAATTGAGTGTTCTCTTTGGTAAGATTATCTATTTGATCAACAGAATATGTATGAAGATTATCTAATCGGTTATATTGATCCATCCAAATATCTCTATCGACGCGAATTTCTCCAACGGAAGATTCAAAATGATATCTCTCCATTATTTGTTTCTGAGTTAAAGCTTAACAAGCGAAAATAGACTTTAAGAATGAATAACATGGAAAGAACAAATTTGTTAAGAGGAAAGTTAAGAACGAAGATAAGAAGTTCATACCTTTTAATTCATCATTTTTCTTGCGAAGAAGTTCGCAGTCCAAAGAAACGTTTTGAAATTTCTGACTTTCAAGGCGAAGATTTTCCTTCAAAACTTCAACTTATTTCTCTAAGGATGTTTGCAAAACTATCCTATCATAACCAAAATATTTACCTAAGATTTCGTAGACACCAGATTTGACAGGGTCCATAGATGATTTCTTGACATCAACTAAAATATCAGATAAAATCTTGAAGGGAATATCCACTCCGTCCGCAGTTTCCTTAGAAAAAGGGAGAGACTCAGATGAAGCAGCAACAATAATAAAAAGATGATGATCGTCATTCTTTGTTAAAGAGATGTCATTTGAGGGTAAAGTGTGAGGCAGATCAATGGTTGAGATTATGGTGGAATGAATTTCAGAAATATTGGTCGCAGGGGAGGAAGAGATTTCATTCGCAACATGTTTTGCAATGGGAATTTCATCCACAGAAGAATTAGTTAAAATATCAGAGCTTATTGTGATATTTTAGCAAACAGGAAGTAGAGGATCAGTTTGCGAATAAGAAGTTTAAAGACTAAGTTTGGGAAAGGAAACGGAAGTTTCAATAATTTTATGTTGGCGAGATTTCTTGGTAGGTTTAGTGGAATCTCCATCAACCTGCGAATCAAAACTCAGATAAGAAACAGAGGCAACAATATTATTATTAAAAAGATCCATGTTTCTTACTACCTTGTCATTTGCAGACTTTCTTTTTCTCGCAGGAACCTTGAGTTGCGAACTTTTGGGAACATTGGGGTTTTGAACTGTAAATTTAGTACTGAAAGTGCTTTTGCTGAAACAGAAGCATTATGGGAATTACACGAAGAACAAACAAGATGATTTCAGTAAAATAAAATCAAATAAGTTTCAGCAAAATCAAAAGAAGAAAAAGAAAAACTAACATTGGTGATTCCATGAAAGCAGGAAAGAACAGTAGCAGAAAGATGAATTCGATAAAAAAGAAAAATTACAGATGATGAAGATGAAGATTTGCATAGAATATGAAGATGGAGAAGATAAAGATGAAGTAAAAGAAAAAGATTATTCTTCCACCAGATCTCTCTTTAAATAGGCAGGAGAAGATGACCGGTTAATGTTAAATATGACGGTGAGTGAAGGAATAATCAACACGTGTAGACAGTAAAGCTTAGTTCACGGAGCCTTATTAGTAAAAAAAGATGAAGAATGAGAAGATGAACAGCTGCGACATTTTGAAAAATAGTTTCTCATGACATTCTCCCCTTCGCATAGAAGACATGAGAAGAGGCAAGATGTAGGATCAGAATATCGCAATAAGGACACATTTGCGAAGTTTGATCAACAACACTTTGCGAGCGTCGCAGAATGATTTGAAGAATGACGTAACAGATGACGATGGAAGAAAAATGATAAAAGTGGGATGACTCTGCGATGATTATAGTGTTTACGAAGATCAATAATAGAACTCTTGCGAGAATGTCGCAAGTCAGATCCGAAATTAAAGGACAGATTAGCTGTCATCCACTATGTAATTCCCTATATAAAGAGTTGAACAGGCGTAAGAAAGGAGAGATATTTTTTGAGTATTGAGCAAGTCATTAGGAGAGAGAAAGTCCAGAGCGGTTGTTAATTCCTTAGCTTTATTTTCTTTCATCTTGTAAAATTTGTGAGATTAATCAATAGAAATTATGATTGTTGATCTAAAAATGATTTGATTGTATGAATTCTTGTGAGGGGTGTAGTGTGGGATTTCCTTCTACTACATGTGTAGGACCAGAATATCGCCACAATACTTCTCTGCGAGATTAACGACACTTCCCAGCGAGCATCACCGCAAGATCATCAACTACACTTTACGAGTGTCACAAAAGTAGTCAAAAGAGCGACGCAATAAATGACGAGTGAAGAAAACTGGAGAAAAGCATGTTTATCCCGCGATGGTTATAAAACTTGCGAGAGAGAACATTGTAACTAATCGCGGTAAAATTGCAGAATCAACCCGAAATAAGAGGAAAACTTAGATGTCATCCACTATGTAACTACCCTATAAATATAGACCCAATGTGTCCAGAAAAAGGATGATGTATTTTTGAGAGTTAAGAAAATCTTGAGGAGAGAGAAACTTCAAGAGAATAGTTATAATCTTGAATTCTTTCATTTCTGTAAACATTTCTGAAACCAAAATAATAATGTGTCGTTTTTCATCTTCAATTATGAGTTGATTATAACAAAATCTTAACAAGGGTGTAGTGTGGGAAATCCTGCAACTACATTTTGGCGCCCGAAACAGGGATTGGATTAGTAAAATTATAGAAAAGGGTGAAGAAGAAGATAAGAATTGTTCAAGAATAAGAAAACCATGAAACAAATCAGTGAGATATTTAAAGGAAGGATGATTAGAATTAAAAAGGATTGTAGAAAATTGGAGTGTGGTATGGTAACGAGAACAATGATTGATAGATTTCATGAAAATATTAAGGGGAAGATACACAAACGGGATTTTGAAGGAAGGAAAATTATGACGGTGGAAAAAATATCACCATTGAAAGATTGGGAAAAGCAAGAAATCACATTTACAACAGCAGAAATACAAGAAGAAAATCTAAGTCATACATCTCCATTGGTAGTCACGGTATCCACTATACCAATGACAAAGGATAAATCAGTAAAATATGTAGAAGAATGGGCTATGAATAGAACTTTGGTGGATGCAGGAAGTTCTGTAGACATGATATTTTATCATACTTTCAAGAAAATGGGATATAAGGATGAAGAAATGTCTTATTCAACATATCATGTTCATGGATTTGGAAAGTCTTTAACAAAACCTAAAGGCGAGATAGTGGTACGAATTCCACTTGGGGAGATTGAAACACAAGTAACGTTATGTGTGGTAGATGTGGAATCACCGTATAACATGATATTAGGAAGACCATGGATACACGCAATCAAGGATGTAGCATCAACATTGCATCAGTGAATCAAATTTCCTACACCTAGTGGAATTGGAGAAATTAGAGGAGACACAGATTTTGCGAAATTGTGTTGCCAAATTGAAGTAAGAAATTGTGAAGAGCGTCCAAAGCTACGGAAAGCTCACAGAAAATTGGCGAGAGAAATAAAAAAGGAGGAAGAATTTAAAGTTTACATGATAAGAGCAAAAGAAGGAAAAGGAATACCTAGTGAAATCTCTCGAGAAGGAGATGAATTCGCGAGAATTATGAAAACACCAACGCCAATGGGAGAACCTGAAGCCAGTTATATTGCAGCAGAACCAACAAAGGAAGTAAATATTGGGAGTAAAGAAGAGCCTAAAATGCTGAAAATTGGGACTAGAATGGAGGAAGATGAGGAAGAAAGAACTATAAGTCTCTTGCGAGAGTATAAAGATATCTTCGCGTGGAACATGGATGAGATGCCAGGGATAGATCCATCAATAGCATGTCATAAATTAGAAATCAACAAAAACATAAGACCATTTAAGCAAAGAATAAGGAAAATCGCAACAACATATCATTCTCAAATAGAAGAAGAATTACAGAAGATGCTCGACGCAGGAATTATAAGGCAAGCAAGATATCCAGAGTGGATTGGAAATATGGTAGTGGTCCCAAAGAAGAACAAGGGGATAAGAATTTGTATAGATTTCACTGATTTAAACAAGGCTTGTCCTAAAGATAGTTTTCTATTACCAGATATCCCATAAATGGTTGAATCAGCAGCAGGAAATGCTATAATATCATCGTTGGATGGATATAAAGGATATAATCAAATCCCTCTCGCTGAAGAAGATCAAGAACATACCGCATTTTTTTCTCCAAGAGGGTTATATTGTTATACAAAAATGCCATTTGGTTTACGAAATGCTGGTGCAACGTATCAAAGAATGGTGGAGAAGGTGTTTGCAAAGTGGATCCACAAAACATTAGAAGTATATGTAGATGATATGCTGATCAAAAGAAAAGAAGCTGAGAATCATGTGCAAGATCTGAAAGAGATTTTCGATCAAATGCGGCAATTTAATATTAAAGTGAATCCTGATAACACTACACCAAAAAGCCAAATTTACCACATTTATTTTCATTGCTAACAATTTAAGCAACGTTTATGTATGTTACCCACACAGCGTCAAAAATTTTAAGTAACGTTTAAAAAACGTTGCTTAAATTAATTAAAGCAACGTTTCAGACGTTCTTCATCCGTTGCTTTAATTAGACATAATGCAACGTATAAAATAATTTAAGCAACATATATATCCGTTGCAAAATATTTTATCTTAAATTAAAAAAAAATTACAAAATCTGTATTCATATTTTCGGTATTATAAATATATTAAACCTTGACATGATAAGACAATCACTCATCCTACAACATCATGAACTTAGTTTAAATATACACAATGAAATTATATTCAGAAACATGAGTACATTGATATGCTGCTCTAACTTGAACAACAAACATAAATGGTACAAGTTACCTTGATTATTTTTCTGCACTTAGCACAAGGATAGGATTTAATGAACCAATTCATCAATTACAATACCAGCTTCGTACCATTTTTCCTACAGACAACAATCAAAATGTTCATTCCAAAACATAAGAACGGATATAAACCTATTGCAAGAAGATGACTATAAAATCGATAATGTTCATTCCACCAAGAAACGCTAGCAGGTAAGGTCACATGTCCATCAAATTGAACCATACAAGCACATATATCATATCACACAAAATGTCACCGTATTGCCATAGGGTAATGCCACTTCATGTACAGGTCTATGGCATAAGGTACTCTTGAAAATGGAACCAAGTTTGTTGTGAAGACAATTACCTTATCTTGGAAAAGCAACGCAACATGGTCTGTAAGCCTCATAATATTTCTAGCTTTAATGGTCAGTACTTAGTCAAATTACCTGACGACCCGCCTTCAATTTTACTTCTATTAACTCCTAGTTGTTCTTGTATTGGCACTTCAACAAGATCTGATACATTAAGACGGTTATCAACTGTTTGCGGCAAAAGATTTATACGTGGGATTTTTCTTAGTCACGACCATTGTTGTACAGGTTCTTCCTGTTTAGTCCTGCTTGTTCTCGCACTCTCTTCCCCAAATGTATACTCGACGAAGGTACATAAAACATTTTCACATAAAATCTGGGTGAAAACCCTGATGTGAAACACCTAAAAGTATTGAATCGCCAGTACAAAATATGAGAAAACATGATAATTATGAAAAAAATACAGGATGAATTGGCTATAAGCAATTAACCTATTGGTTTACAGTCATGAGATGTAGTTAGGTTTAATAGTGAAATCATGACTGGTTATTTATGTTATCCTCTCTGGATACATATCATTGTTAGAAATTCATCTTATAGGGAAGGGAGGAATCATGACAGAATCTTGTCTCCAAAGTAAAGGTTTGCCACATCAAATTTCTGGCTTCATACTATGTTCTGAAAAGCACAACAACTAATTGTTAATAGTCAGTGCTCAGTCAAATTACCTGACAACCCGCCTTCAATTTTAATTCTGCTAACTCCTGGTTGTTCTTGTATGGTCCTTCAACAAGATCTAGGGCAACAAACGATTTATAGGTGGGCTTCTTCTTAGTCGCGACCATTGCCGTCTAGGATCCTTCATGTTTAGTCCTGGTTGTTCTCGTAATCTCTTCCCCAAATGTGTACTCGACGTCGGTACATCAAACAAGTTCTCAGGAATTCTAGGCAAAGACCCTGAAGCGAAATACAAAAAAATATTTTAAACATTGGTACAAAATCTAAGATTGGCACAGTAATGCAACCTGGTCTCTAAGCCTCATAAAATTTCTGGCATCACATACATTCTAAAAGCACAGCTAAAAATTGTTAATGGTCAGTGCTTAAAGCCTCATAAAATTTCTGGCATCGCATACATTCTAAAAGCACAGTGAAAAATTATTAATGGTCAGTGCTTAATCAATTTTGAAATTTCCTAATGCCCCACTTTCACTTCTGTTGACTTGTGGTTGTTCCTATATTGATAGGTGTAGAATACACCTAATTTACTATCTAAGAGTTTATGCTTTCTTTGCTATTTTTCTAGTAAATTATGTATTTTACGTGTGTTTTTGAGTTATTAGGTACTCTGGAGTCGCACAGAGGAAAAGGAGAAGAAATCATTCAATTTGAGATAAAAGGGCAAAAAGGTCATTTCAAGGGCGGAAACTATACGGATCCCAGTCAAGGTTAAGGGGCATCTCTGTTTTGGAGAATTATTAAAAACAGCCTAGATATGGAAGGGGTGGTCATTTATGTGTCCCTTATCATTTACCATAGGGTGTATATATCGGGTGGCTGTTATTCATGGGGTGTAATCATCCGACCTAACTTTTTATAACCCTAAAATTCATTCATCCCAAATCATTCACTTCTCGCCTGAAACCAAGAAGAAGAGAAATAGTGGCTGCTGTTATCATGGCAGAGATCGAGATGATGTACTGAATGTGAGAAATTATGGCTACAATCGTTCGAGAAGAAGAGAAACAACAAGAAACAGGTTGCTGCTATAAATGGGTTTTACGAACCAAGAATGTAGTTGTGGATTATCTCACAACTACACCCTCAATAAAATCCATGAATTTAATATGATGATCTCAATTATTTGATGTGAAGATGAAGATTAAAGTACTAAAATTATAAAAAGAGACACAAATATTTTTACGTGGTTCGATCAATGTGATCTACATCCACGGTGCTTCACTAATGATTGTATGTGATTACATGATTTTACAATTGAGACTCCATTAATGAATATTTGGAGCTCTAGAATTTTTGGGGAGGAAGATGATAAAGAAAATAAAATCTCTCTAAAAATTTCTCTCTCCTCATAAAATTATCATCTCCTACTAAAAAGATCTCTCTTTTTTCTCATGCCTAAATGGCTATTTATATGATTTTACAATAGATGACCGTTGTGTTGTCCCGCCATTTCGGATTTGAAGATTATCTTGCGAACCTTCGTGGTTTCCTTTGCTCGCAAAATGTCCTTCTTGCTCGCAAAATATTCTTTGCTCGCAAAATGTATTTTCTCTCCACAATTTCGTAAGTTATCATTTGATGTGATATTCCACTCCTACATCTTGCCTCTTTTTTCTTGAATATTGCTTGAAGAGCGATCTTTAAGAAAAAATCCGTTGTAGTAGTCTTTGATCTTTGTTGATGAAGGAACGAGCGAAAGAATATCAAACTCAAAAAGTATATACTTGCCTCTATTCTTTTGCGAAGTTCTGAAGCTTTAAGAAGTAATTAGAAGTATCATCTTGCGAAGTATGAAGTATGTGAAGTATCTTGAAGAAGTATGAAGTATAAGAAATATAAAATATCCTTGAAGAAGTATAAGAAATACTTAATCCTCGAAATATATAAGAAGTATGAATTATCCTTAAGAGAGTGATAAATATTGCCCCTGTTCATGTGAAATTATTATTCCACTTTTGGTGAGGATTCTTGCTGAGAAGATAAAGAACATCAAATATTTTCTTGGGTATCCATAGTTGCCTCTATTCTTTATCTTCGAAAGAGAATTCTTGAGAAAATGTTGAATAATTAAATTGCATCTCTATTGTTATGTTGCCTCTGCCTCAAGTGGTAACCCTGTTATCTTCTGAATATTTCTACGAATTCTCGAGTTTTTTGCGCATTTCCGAACTTCTGAAATAGTCTTTGCGAATAGTCTTGTGAATAGTCTTGAACATACTGTTGCGAATGTACTGTTGCGAATATAGTGTTACGAACATAGTATTGCGAATATAGTGTTACGAATATAGTGTTACGAACTATGAATAGTCCTGCGAATTATGAACTTTTCTGCGAAGTTTCGTGGTATTTTCCTGTAAAATTTTGTACAATACTTGTGCGAATATAATATTTATGTAATGATTATGTTATGAAATATGTATGTGATGCTTATGCCATGAAATGTTTATGCAATGCATTTATGATGCAAATATAATGCTTGAATGATGCGAGTATGATGCTTGTATGATGTGAATACTTATCTATTATAATGCATATTTCAAGTTTCTGTTACTTAGCTCATTTTTCCATAGTAAAATTGATATAAATTTGAGTTGCTTCCATTCATATAACTATCTTCGCAAGTTTATTTATGTATTTTCTTATATATATTCGTCTTTGATCGCGAATGAAATCGCTTCTTCTTCGTGAAAATTCTTCAATGGGATTGTCTTCTTTGTTTCTTCAATGGGATTGTCTTCTTTGTTTCTTCAATGGGATTGTCTTCTTTGTTTCTTCAATGGGATTGTCTTCATGATATATATTCTCTTCAAAATTCTTCAATGATACTGATGGAATTAATTGTTGTGGTCTTATCATGCCTTCCTAAGTAAAGGTCTTATTTTGCCACCTCTTTTGTGATAATATTTTGTATTTGCGATAATATGACAAGTCTGAACATTCTTGCGAATATACAACCTCGTGACATTATCGTCTTGCGATGAAATGAAATCGCAGGACGTCTTTACACTTTCATGCAAAAACCCATTGATCTCATCTTATCTTCATTGTAATGTTCTGCGAGTTCTTTTTTTTTTTTTTTTTTTTTTTAGAAGGCTCGCAGAAGTTCAATTGTTGCACAAATATGACAAGCCTTTATGTTTTCGCAAACAAGAAGCCTCGTGACATTTGCGTCTTATAGCACGTATCAGCTCCCTAATGGAGGGTGCTTCCCTTTATCTTCCCCCCTGGTTGCCCCTTCAAGGAAGCGTACATCGACCATACAAGGTTAGCTCTTCCCATCCGGTTCTGCCAACAACCAGCTTTTGATCGCAACCTCTTATCCTTTTTTCCTATAGGGCTTATAGTTACGAGGTTGCACCCTATGGGGTATCTTTGGGCCAAGTGCATCATTTGCCAAGACTTGTCAAAAATGGCAGATGTGGTTCAATCTCACCCGGCACTCTTGACTCAACCGTGTACCTCGGCGCCTTGATCGTTTTCTGCACTTCTTGGAAAAGACAGTATGCCTTAGTCGCCCAACCAAAATCCTCTTACACCGCATTTTATATTGCGTAATGTCGCTAGATTAGGTGAGAATCCAAGGTGTCTAACCCGGATAGGTACCCCATTATTGGGTTGTACCCCTAAATTTTTACCATGTACTAAGGGTCCTTGGTGGTGTTCCGGTTACCCTTAGCCACGTTTATAGGTACCCCCTTAAATGACGTACTTTAGGACTTTGCCTCTTACGAAATATAGCTTCGCGAACTAGGTTGTATGCCACAAAGGTTTTCCTGTATAAAATTTTCTGCGGCTCTCTTTCTTTTTTGGAGGCTGATCACAGATTGCGGTCTTTTATTCGCAAATTAATCGCAATTGATTTTTGGTGGTATTTTTTCGCCTTTTTATAAGTAGAATCAAAATTCTTTGTATTCGTAAAAACCCATCGTAAATGTTTCATGTACATAAAATGTTGAATGTTTTCATAAAATCTTTAGTATAAAAAGTATGAGAATTATGAGAAGTATGAATCAAAATTGTTCTATAGAAATATAGGAATTTAATTTTCTCTGTTTTTTGTAATTTTGAAGTCTTTGAAAAAAATTTGAGATCTTTAAATTTTTGTGATGAAGTCATTTTTGAATCTTGCGATTGTGTCGTTTTTCACCAACCTAAAAAATCTTTGAAATATTTTGAAATCTTAGAAATTGTAGAATTTTTGCGAGTATATCGGTTTTAGTAAATTAAATCAAAATTCTTTTGTCTTTAGTAAATAAAGTATTCAAGGAAATGGTACTTACCTTTTTTACGGCTTGTTGTTGTCTCTTGCGAAGTATATGACTTGTCATTTCTTGTGTAATAATCTCCCACTTTCTTCTTGCGAAATATCCAAAAATCTTGCGAAGTAATAATTTGCACAAAGTAAACGATCATCTGTGAAGTAATGATTTACACGAAGTAGACGAACATCTTGCTGTTGGCTGGAATCGATTCCTTCTCGCTGAACTGACGCTTTTCCATACTGTATGAATTGAATCGGGTTGCCATTGTATTGCAAGTTACTGTATGCTCATATTCGAAATTGGAATTGAATTATTACGAATTTTTAATATTCGTAAAAATGTAGTTGCAGGATGCGAACTGATTTGTTGTTTGTGAGGTGAATGAAATCATCACATCTTTCCTTCTTTTGCTGCTCTTCCCGTTCTAACTATATTGTTTACTTCTCCATGGTGTATCTCAAATCTTTAAAGCAACTTGGATGGTTTGCTGATTTTCTTGTTTGATCTCCTTTTATTAGCTGTTCTTGTTTGCGAGAATATGAGTTGTTCCATGTGTTTATTTCACAAGTTTACATTCGTACAAATATAAACTCATTCTTTCTTATACTCGTATTCCTGACAAAGCCTGACTGTGTTGTTGAAGTTATCTATTGCTTCGTTGTGTTGGTTTTTGGCTGATGAGAATCGGTGTAGTCATAAAAGAGTCAACCGGCTGATGATAGACGTAGAAATTCCCTTATTCATTCGCTGCTACTCACGTTGATGGTGGTCTTTAGCTAGATGAATCCTCCCTGATTTGTTGGTGTTTGCTCAAACCAATACTTCTTTGTTTTATTTTGGTTCTAGACTGGCTGACTCCTTCACTTGTAAAGTAAATTGGTGATGATGAGCAGTAACTTGCGAAATAAGGCTCCTTTCATAAACTTGCGAAAATGACACAGATTAATAATCAACTCATCATCGAGCATGGCTGCAAAAGACACAGAGACGTAAACTTGCGAAAGAATAGATAACTTGAAAAATGTAGCATCAAAAATGTAAAGGAACTGATAACTTCGCAAGTTTATGTTTGTTCGAAACTAATTCTATTTTCTCCAGTTAATTTTTGCATCTCAACTCTTTGCGTAGAACTACATGTTAGCTTGTTTCATTTATCTAGACTTGTCAACTCGTTTGAAATTGAATTAATCTATATTTACCGTAATACTTCATTGTCTTTCTTGATCCCCATTGGGTCTAGTGACAAAGTAATGACGATCACATTGTGCTTGGAAATATTTTCAATCTTACTTAATAAGTAATGCAAAGGCTGCAAATGAAAGATTGATTCAAGTAGAAATTTAGGAAGGTTCATGCCAAAGTGTAGTTTTGTGGAGAATGGAAATTGTCATCAAAAATTTCTTTAACTTTGTTCACAGAAAAATTTCCAAATCAACTGAAAATTTTCAATCCCAACTATTGTTGAAATTCAGCTAATAAGCTCGCAAAACATGATTCATTGAAGACAAATTTATAATCAAAATTCGTTTTAAATCAAAATCTTGGACATTAAATCAGATTTTTGCGAAAGAGCAACTAAATTTTTTACAAAGTGTTTTCAAAATTTTCTTTATAAACGACCAGATCTAAAAATTTAAGAAAGTAATAGATGAGTTTTAGGGGAATGATTTTTCTTCTCAATCTGCTGTTGGTAAAAGTTTCTTTGATCTCCTTTTCTTTTCTTTTTTGAACGAGCATTATGCATCTTCCTTTTTTTTGTCTTCTTCAAATGACGAGATTTGCCGTAATTTCATCACCAATAATAGCTAATTTCTTTGAACTTTCTTGAACCAACAAGTTACAGGAAGGATAAATCTTTTTCTCTCTCCCTGTTTCTAGCGCCAAAAATGTAGTTGCGGATTATCTCACAACTACACCCTCAATAAAATCCATGAATTTAATATGATGATCTCAATTATTTGATGTGAAGATGAAGATTAAAGTACTAAAATTATAAAAAGAGACACAAAGATTTTTACGTGGTTCGATCAATGTGATCTACATCCACGGTGCTTCACTAATGATTGTATGTGATTACATGATTTTACAATTGAGACTCCATTAATGAATATTTGGAGATCTAGAATTTTTGGGGAGGAAGATGATAAAGAAAATAAAATCTCTCTAAAAATTTCTCTCTCCTCATAAAATTATCATCTCCTACTAAAAAGATCTCTCTTTTTTCTCATGCCTAAATGGATATTTATATGATTTTACAATAGATGACCGTTGTGTTGTCCCGCCATTTCGGATTTGAATATTATCTTGCGAACCTTCGTGGTTTCCTTTGCTCGCAAAATGTCCTTCTTGCTCGCAAAATGTATTTTCTCTCCACAATTTCGTAAGTTATCATTTGCTGTGATATTCCGCTCCTACAAAGAAATTGAGAGCTAAAAAGGGATTGGATTGAGATCTCGGAAGAAGAGGAATCAAAATGTGTAGATGATGTTGTAGTTCATATGGTTAGGCGATGGACGGACAAAAGTTGTTGCGGTGGTCGTACTTGGCGGTGATGGTGTTTATGGTGAGAACTTATGCTTGTAGCCTCCAGTGGCCAACAAAAGTGATGTCGTGACCTGAGTCGAGAGACTAAATGCATGAATGGGACTGAGAAAGGTTTAGAAGACAGATTTTGGTCGAGATGAAACAAGGAAGTATTGTTTTATGTGCTGGCTGATATGGATGATTTCTATAGTGAACATGAAGTCTTGGGGTTACTGGTAGCAGTCAATAGGTGTGTATGTTGTTGATGATTAATACACAGCGGGTGAGATCGAGAATAATGGACTGCAGAGAGAGCTCGGACATGAAAGCAATGAATCGATGCCTGCTGTTGTGCTATAAGATGAGTCCGAGATTGAGAGTATTGCGACAACAACGAAATTCAGAGATGGACTGTATATTGCAGTCGCTGGTGGTGCAAATTTTGGTTATCAACTGCGAGGACAGATGGTGTGGCAGTAGATGGAGTAAGCAGCTTTGTAACTGCATCTGTGTGCTCGAGTTTTTTTGGCCAAGTGAGATTGGACGGGAGAGAATATGGACTGGCAAAACTAGTTGTTGTTGAATTTTTCATTACGAAGACACATGTTCTGATGGAAGGTTAGTGTCGATGGCGTAATGGAGTAGGCAAGTGATAATCGAGGTTTAGAGGTTCAGAGAATGGGAAGTGGTCATAGAACACCAGTTGGCTGAGATAAAAATCAATAAGGCCTGTTGCAGTGGTGATTTGATGGAGCTGAAGCGAGATGGTTGCAGATGGATTTGGACCGGAACAAGAATGGATGAATTGAGTACGATGGCTGCTGTGGTCTGAAACTTGAGGCCACAGGGAAGTGATGTTATGGACCTGTGGGATTCAATTTATTAAAGTGATGACGAGATTATTAAGGAAGTGAAAATGGAGAGCTTTGATGTGACTTAGACTGAAAGGAAACGGTAGCGTCGCAGCGAGCAAAGAAAAGATTTGAGAAGGTCAGGGTGGCAGAGAAGGCACGGCCATCTTGGCCGTGCATAGCACTTGGAAGGAGTAAGATAGCCAACCAAAACCAGTCAGCCGAGTTAGCTAGCTGACTGGGTTATGACTCTGTGACTGACTTGGAGCTTGACCCAGTTGACTAACTAAGACCGTTAGTTTGACCTAACCGTAACAGAATCTTGGACGGAATATTCCGTCACCGGGGGAGAATTTTCAGGTGGCCGACGGCAACAAATTCCGGCCAAAAACACAGTTTTCCGGCGAGCAAAAATGCAGAATTTTGGGTGGACTTCTCTCATGTGTGTGAAGACTTAGAATTTGGAATTGGATGAAAACTTGGAAGTTTTGTAGAATTGGACTAGAAATTGGAATATGGCTCAAATTGGGAAAGTGGTGTTCTTTTGGAATGAGGATTCTTTTCATACAAATACATGGAGAGTATTGAAGCCTATAAATAGAGGAGTTCTCTACAACTTTTTAACACACATCTACTTTGGAGAAGGATTTAAAGTGCACAAGGATTGGAGGAAGGAGCAACCATCATCTTTTCAATAAGTTTTTCTTTCTTCCTTTATTATTATTATTATTATTGTGTGAACTCCAAACTATGAGTAGCTAATTTTCTTATTGATTGAGGATGAATTCCTAGTTCTTAATATATGGTTTGAGTTTTGTTTCAATTCTACTTTGAAGTTTTTCATAAGATTATCGATCGTTTTTACTAATATTAGTGTTTATGTTTGATTGATAGGTCATTTGGGTGGCCAACTAAATTGATTTGTTAATTAAGCTAAAGCTAGTGAAAGTTAGGGAATAAGTAATCGTTTCTTGACTATTTACATAATTAGAAAACACGAGACCTTGCGGAGGGATTCCGTGGAGCAATTGTGTGTAAAAACAACGTTAGCAAGTGGACCTTGATCTAAGAGTTTAACTACTAATATCAACCTAATAAATTCATGAATCTTAATGTGTTTAACTAAATTACATCTTGGGTGATCTACTACTAGGTGGTTTGGTGAATAGAATCCGGTAGGCGAGAACTTCCGTATCCGGTGAAATAAGGGATTTTGGGGTTAACACTGATCTAGATGCTATACCTACGGTTGGTGATAATCTATGACAAATAACAAGTGGAAAAGAACTTAACTTTAATCATTGTTTTGCAGCGAAGAAGGATTCCTTGATCTATTCTCTATCATTGATTTCAACTTACACTTTTAATTACTTTGTTTATTTCTTTTGCTTTATAAATTTTACAACCAATACCCCCCCTTTTGTGACAATTTTACAACTATAATCTCTTGCTCCTCGTGGGATCGACCTTGACTACCCTATATTACTCTTTAATTAGGTAGTAAAGTATTAATTAATTTGTTGTGGTTACGACACGCATACAAATTTTGGCGCCGTTGCCGGGGAGCAACGGGCGGTTTTAGTTGTTTTTATTTTTATTTTTGCATTATTCTTGCTTTTTTAGATTCTATACCGTATCTAACTTAGTTTTGTGAACCTTGCTGTAGGTACTATATCTTTGGTGAATGCTTCAAGGGGGAAGACCAAGTCCAATTAGAATACGTCTTCGATCCGGCACTCAACTAAGGGACTTTATTCGAGCGGTTAACACTCCGCTTCCTCGTTCTACATCAAGTGAATTCGCAGATTCGGACATAGAAGAAGAAGCAATGGGTGATCATACACTCAAGGACCTAGCTTCTCACAAGCTCGATACACAACAATGGTGTATCCAAACTAACTCAACTTTCGATATCAAGCCGGGGTTGATTAGAGAATTACCAAAGTTCCATGGCATGGTGAATGAAGACCCAAACAAACATCTTATGGACTTCAACACCATAGTCACGGCCATGCTTACACCGAATACTAATGCGGATGGAGCAATGTTGAAAGATTTTCCGTTCTCTTTGGCGGGCAATGCTAAGGAATGGTTATACTATTTGCCTTCCGGAAGTATCACAACATGGAATGGGATAAAGAAACTTTTCCTCGAGAGATATTTTCCCGCATCAAAGGCTACTCAAATTTGCAAAGAAATTTGTGGGATCAAGCAACATGTGGGAGAGTCATTATATGAATGTTGGGATCGATACAAGAGATTGGTGGCAAGTTTTCCACACCATCAATTTAGTGACGCCATGATAATCCAATACTTCTATGAAGGTCTCCAAACAAGTGATCGATATCTTCTTGACGCCGCCGGTGGTGGTGCACTAGTGAACAAGACGGTGGCCGAAGCTACCGAGTTGATTGAAAGTATGGCGGCAAACTCGCAACAATTCTATGCAAGGGGTGATTCAATGGTTAAGTTTGTGCATGAAGTTAGTGACTCGTCTTCACAATCCGATCAACGGTTAAACAACATAGAGAGGGTAGTGCAACGATTGGCCGCGGTAATTATTATGGATGATGAAACCGAACAAGTAAATGCTTTATATCCAAATCCAAGGCCAAGGTACGATCCATATTCCAATACTTACAATCCCGGTTGGAAGGATCATCCCAACTTTAGCTATGCAAACAAGAAAGAGGCGGCTCCTAATCCATATGCGCAACAAGGTGGATTCCAACAATCACGTTTCCAACCTCAACAACAACAATTCCAACCACAACAAGTCAAGGAGCAAGATTCTTCGAATAATGACAAGTTGAATGTGATAATGCAAAGCATGCAAGGTCTCACTTCTATGTTACAACAAACCCAACAAAAGACCGATTCAGCAATCAAGGATTTACAAACTCAAATGGGACAATTGGCGACCGATATGAACTTAATGAAAGCTCAAGCATCCACAAAGATTCCTTCACAACCCATTGTGAATCCAAGAGAGAATGTTAGTGCGGTTACTTTAAGAAGTGGAAGACAAGTGGAGAGTCCAACTCGTCATGAAGAAGCTAGTGAAGAGGTAGTCAAAGAGAAGGAGGATGCCGAACCAAGGGAGAAATCAACACCAACCTCCTAATCCAAGGAACCGGTTCCTACTTTTACTACTCCACCTCCTTTTCCTAGTCGTTTTGCTAAGTCCAAGAAGGAAGCTCAAGATAAGGTACTCATGGATATCTTCAAGAAGATAGAAATCAACATTCCATTCATCAAGGCCATCAAGACAATGCCAAGGTATGCTAAGTTCATGAAGGAGTTATGCACAAAGAAGGATAGGTTGCTTGATAATGAAATTACTAAAGTTGGCGAAAGTGCGTCGGCTATGCTTTTGAAGAAGATGCCTACAAAGTGCACGGATCCCGGTGGTTTCACGGTGCCAATTACTATTGGTAAGAAAAGGTTTGAACATGCTTTACTTGACTTGGGAGATTCCATTAGTGTGATGTCGGCCGATATTTATGACTCCTTGAATCTTGGCCCGTTGAAAGAGACAAGAGTTATTATCCAACTAGCAAACAAGTCTAACATCTATCCAAAGGGACTTGTAGAAGACGTTCTCATGCAAGTGAATGAGTTAATTTTTCCGGTGGATTTCTTTGTGGTGGATATGGACAATAATGAGAATCGTTCGTCTACTTCTCTACTTCTTGGGAGGCCATTCATGAAGACCGCAAAGACGAAGATTGATGTGGACAAGGGTACACTCACTATGGAATTCGACAAGGAAGTAATACACTTCAACATATTTGAAGCCATGCGCTACCCAAGTGATGTGCATTCCGCTTACTCCATTGATGTGGTTGGTTCATTAGTGCAACAAATGGTGGAATTGAATCGAGAGGACGAACTTGATGTGGTGTTGAAAAAGAGCATTGAATTGGACGTCCACGGCTTTCCTAACTTGGATGTTGAAATTTCCACGGAATTGGTGGAGACATGTGGTTCCTTGACGGCATTACAAGAAGCTAAGGGTAATGTTTCCTATATTTCTTTACCCGTGAATGATGAATTACTTGTACCATCTATTGTGAAGGCGCCTAAACTAGAGTTGAAGCCACTTCCGGATTATTTGAAGTATGCATTTTTGGGAGATGGAGAGGAGCTTCCGGTAATTATTTCAAAGAACCTCACACCGGTACAAGAAGACCGTTTTCTTAGAGTATTGAAAGAGCACAAAACGGCTATTGGTTGGAAAATTGCGGATATCAAGGGCATTAGTCCATCCATATGCATGCATAGGATTCTAATGGAAGAGAACGTGAAGCCGGTACGTGATGCTCAACGTAGGCTTAATCCTCCCATGATGGAGGTTGTGAAGAAAGAGATACTCAAATTGCTAAGTGCGGGGATGATCTACCCAATTTCCGATAGCAAGTGGGTAAGTCCGGTACAAGTGGTGCCAAAGAAGTCCGGTGTTATGGTTGTTCGAAATCAAGACGATGAACTTGTTCCTACAAGAGTTCAAACCGGTTGGAGAGTGTGCATTGATTATAGAAAGATTAATTCTGCAACCCGAAAGGATCACTTTCCTTTACCTTTCATTGATCAAATGTTGGAGCGGTTAGCGGGGCATTCTTATTATTGTTTCTTGGATGGTTATTCGGGATACAATCAACTTGTTATTGCACCGGAGGACCAAGAGAAAACCACTTTCACTTGTCCGTTTGGAACGTTTGCGTATAGGAGGATGTCGTTTGGTCTTTGCAATGCACCGGCTACTTTTCAAAGATGCATGGTAAGTATATTCTCGGATTACGTGGAGTGCATTATTAAGGTATTTATGGACGACTTTAGTGTTTATGGCAATTCTTTTGATATTTGTTTAAACAACCTTGAACTAGTTCTTAAACGATGCATAGACACTAACCTTGTTCTTAATTGGGAGAAATTTCATTTTATGGTAAACCATGGCATAGTACTTGGTCACATTGTGTCCTCTCAAGGGATCTAAGTGGACAAGTCAAAGATAGATTTAATAAGAAACTTACAATATCCCACTTCGGTGAGGGAAGTTCGTTCATTTCTTGGTCATGCAGGTTTCTATAGGCGGTTTATCAAGGATTTCTCCAAAATCTCCATGTCGATGTGCAAGTTACTAAAAAAGGAGGTACCTTTTGACTTCAACAAGGAATGCAAGGATGCTTTTGACAAATTGAAGGAAATGTTGACAAGTGCGCCGATTATCAAGTCACCGGATTGGAATCTTCCATTTGAACTAATGTGTGATGCTAGTGATTATGCGGTTGGAGCCGTTTTGGTCAAAGAGTGGACAAGTTGTCCCATGTTATCTATTATGCATCTAGGACCCTCAATGATGCACAAATCAACTATTCTACCACGGAAAAAGAGTTATTGGCTATTGTGTTTGCACTAGAAAAGTTTCGCTCATACTTGGTGGGTACAAAGGTTATTGTGTATTCCAATCATGCGGCACTTAGATACTTAATAAAGAAGAAAGAATCTAAGCCAAGACTAATCCGGTGGATCCTATTACTACAAGAGTTCGACATAGAAATTCGAGATAAGAAAGGTGTGGAGAATACCGTTGCGGATCATCTTAGTAGACTTGTTATGTCTCAAGAAGAACTTCCATTACAAGACCGCTTTCCGGACGAACAACTTTTATCCTTGGAAGAATCAACACCTTGGTATGCGGATATAGTGAATTATTTGGTGACAAGGAAGGTACCTAGCACAATGTCTAACTTCCAAAAGATGAAGCTTAAGAAGATAGCCAAGCAATATGTGTGGGATGAACCATACTTATGGAAATATGGCGTTGATCAAATCATACGAAGGTGCGTACCTAACTCCGAATTTCAATCTATTCTCTCCTTTTGTCATACTTTTGCATGTGGTGGACATTTTGGTTCTAAACGTACCGCTCTCAAAGTTCTTGAGAGTGGATTTTATTGGCCCACCTTGTTTGAAGATTCATATGTTTTTTGTAAATCGTGTGATAGATGTCAAAGAACAGGCAATCTAGGTGCTCGAAATCAAATGCCACTCACACCAATTCTCGCCGTAGAGATTTTTGATGTGTGGGGAATTGATTTTATGGGCCCTTTTGTCAATTCGAATGGAAATTTTTATATACTTCTTGCCGTAGATTATGTTTATAAATGGGTGGAGGCTAGAGCCACCAAAACTAATGATTCTCAAGTTGTTTGTGATTTTGTAAGAGAAAACATATTCACTAGGCACGGCACACCAAGAGTGGTGATAAGCGATGGAGGCTCGCATTTCAAGAAGTCTTTTCACGCTCTCCTCAAGAAGTACAACATAACACACAAGATTGGTACGCCTTACCATCCACAAACTAGTGGACAAGCGGAAATCTCAAATCGTGAAATCAAGTCCATTCTTGAGAAAACGGTGAATACCACAAGGAAAAATTGGATCTTTAAGCTCAATGATGCACTTTGGGCGTATAGAACGGCGTAAAAAACACCAATTGGTATGTCTCCATATAGGTTGGTTTATGGCAAAGATTTTCATCTTCCGGTTGAACTTGAACATAAGGCTTATTGGGCGATAAAGAAATTCAACATGGAGTATGATGAAGCGGGGAAACAAAGAAAGTTACAACTAAATGAGCTAGAGGAGATTCGTAATGATGCTTACGAGAGTGCCCGGATTTACAAGGAAAAGACTAAGCTTTTTCATGACAAGATGATTTCTCGGAAAAGTTTTGTTGTGGGGCAAAAAGTCCTTTTATTTCATTCTCGCCTTAAACTATTTCCTGGAAAATTAAGGTCCCGTTGGATTGGACCATATGTTGTTACTAATGTTTTTCCTTATGGTGCAGTTGAAATTACTAGTCTTAAAGATAACTCGGTTTCCAAAGTCAACGACCATAGATTGAAGCCATACTATGAGAACATCGCCTATGTGAATGTGGATGAACTTCCATTTGAATATTTTCTCCCTCTAGAGGAGTAATGTGAAGCAAGAGCTATGTCGGGACGTCGACTTTAAAACAAGCGCTAAGTGGGAGGCAACCCACCGGTTTTGTATCTCTTATCCTTTTGTTTTTATTTGCTTTTTGTTTTGTGTGTTTATTTTTCTTGTTTCATATCATATTAGGATTTCCCACCTTGACTTTACTTGGATGTTAAGCATATATTTTTGCATATGAAAAAAAAAAAATTTTTTTTTTTTTTTTTTTTTTGCATAAAGCTTTCAACTTTTAGAGATTTTAGAGTCACTAGCATACTTCTAGGTATGATTACATAGAGAATTCTGACCGACATAATTGAACTTGGAAATGTTAGGGAACTACGTTAGATTTCTTGCTTGTTAGAGTGTTAAATAATGGATTTAATCATGCCGGTGATGCAAATTTGGTGCAGGGAGAAGTGCGTTATTAGAGTTGTTGATCAATCATTAGTGGAGACTACCCATTTTCATATCATGAGAGGCACCGACCAAAAAATTCTTCCATGACTAAAGAGCTTCTTTTGAGTGTGTGTCACCGTACGTTAATTCCGGGTAGAATGGTGAGCTACCCAATTTCACACCAATTTCAGCACTATTTTGATCTCTTGAGTGCTAATCTTTGTCAATCATGAGGGTGACGTCTATATATGAAAGCCACCTTCTTGTAGTTCGATTTGCAGTTAGCACCATTCTCTCTCAACAACAACGGGTCCATAGAAACACCATAATCATCAACAACAAGGGAGCGACATCAAAATCTGCAAGGAAAGTTGAAAAGGTTCAAGGTTTGAAAGCAACAATGGAACAAGAAAAAGAGCATAATTTTATATCAAAGTTGAAGACTTACAATACAATGAGGTAATTCTATATTCAAGTATGAAGACTAATTTACAAGAGCGAAGAAAGTAAAAGGTGAGAATTATTGAAGTTTATGATTTCAATACGATACAAGTTGTGAAGAATCAAGCGGTAAAGTACTTTTCCATGGCCATGTTTGTTTTGTTTATTTTGTATTTTGTTTCTCTTGTCTAAAAAAAAAAAAAAAAAGAAGAAGAAAGGAAGAAAATTGAAAAAAAAAAAATGAAAAAGAAAAAAATGAAAAAGAAAAGAAAAGAAAATATATATATGAGACAAGAGAAATATCTATTATTTTTTTGTTTTGAATAAGCCATGGGGAAGGAAAATCTATAAGGAAGTTTCAAGCGACAAGGAGTTAAGGAAAAAGGTTACAAATTGTCAAGGATTTATGAAGTTCAAAAGTTTATCATCAATAGTTGAAGCCGAAGACCAAGAAGATGAAGACAAGGAGCGGAAGACGTTTCTATTGGATTCCGTGAGAGTGGTGTTATCATAATTGGCAATCGGATGTGAAGTTAAGTAAGTAATATCATCCTCGATATAAGTGGTTAATTTCCTTTCTTAGAGATCGTTAGAAAAATGGTTTTTCAAAATGTTAAAAGATGTGGGTTTTTCAAAATTTCGGAAGTTATCCTTCCTACCATTCAACGTGTTGCAGGAATTCTCTCTTCATTCCTACCTGCGCACATGTGAGACCCATAAAAATCCTTCTTTTTGAGTGCAATTATCATAAAATCCTTTTTGGTGAGGCATAAGTCGAGGCGAAATGCTTATTGATCGTTTCTCAAACACGTGTTCTCTCATTATGGTGTGGTTATTTCTCACTCAACATTTAAGGATGAGAATATGTTCTTTAGTATTTCTAACTTCTCATTACTAGCATGCAGAAACTCTATGTCTTCATAACTCTTAGGATGCTTGGGACGCTGGAACGCTTTGAAGTTGTAAGTTTGATTTTCTCGAGGACTAGCAAAGTCTAAGTGTGGGGGAATTTGATAGGTGTAGAATACACCTAATTTACTATCTAAGAGTTTATGCTTTCTTTGCTATTTTTCTAGTAAATTATGTATTTTACGTGTGTTTTTGAGTTATTAGGTACTCTGGAGTCGCACGGAGGAAAAGGAGAAGAAATCATTCAATTTGAGATAAAAGGGAAAAAAGGTCATTTCAGGGGCGGACACTATACGGATCCCAGTCAAGGTTAAGGGGCATCTCTGTTTTGGAGAATTATTAAAAACAGCCTAGCTATGGTTAAAGGGTGGTCATTTATGTGTCCCTTATCATTTACCATAGGGTGTATGTATCGGGTGGCTGTTATTCATGGGGTGTAATCATCCGACCTAACTTTTTATAACCATAAAATTCATTCATCCCAAATCATTCACTTCTCGCCTGAAACCAAGAAGAAGAGAAATAGTGGATGCCGTTATCATGGCAGAGATCGAGATGATGCACTGAATGTGAGAAATTGTGGCTACAATCGTTCGAGAAGAAGAGAAACAGCAAGAAACAAGTTGCTGCTATAAATGGGTTTTACGAACCAAGAAATTGAGAGCTAAAAATGGATTGGATTGAGATCTCAGAAGAAGAGGAATCAAAATGTGTAGATGATGCTGTAGTTCATATGGTTAGGCGATGGACGGACAAAAGTTGTTGCGGTGGTCGTACTTGGCGGTGATGGTGTTTATGGTGAGAACTTATGCTTGCAGCCTCCATTGGCCAACAAAAGTGTTGTTGTGACCTAAGTCGAGAGACTAAATGCATGAATGGGACTGAAAAAGGTTCAGAAGACAGATTTTGGTCGAGATGAAACAAGGAAGTATTGTTTTATGTGCTGGCTGATATGGATGATTTCTATAGTGAACTTGAAGTCTTGGGGTTACTGGTAGCAGTCAATAGGTGTGGATGTTGTTGATGATTAATACACAGCGGGTGAGATCGAGAATAATGGAATGCAGAGAGAGCTCGGACATGAAAGAAATGAATCGATGCCTGTTGTTGTGCTATAAGCTGAGTCCGAGATTGAGAGTATTGCGACAACAAAGAAATTCATAGATGGACTGTATATTGCAGTCGCTGGTGGTGCAAATTTTGGTTATCAACTGCGAGGATAGATGGTGTGGCAGTAGATGGAGTAAGCATCTTTGTAACTGCATCTGTGTGCTCGAGTTTTTTTGGCCAAGTGAGATTGGACGGGAGAGAATATGGACTGGAAAAACTAGGTGTTGTTGAATTTTTCATTACGAAGACACATGTTCTGATGGAAGGTTAGTGTCGATGGCGTAATGGAGTAGGCAAGTGATAATCGAGGTTTAGAGGTTCAGAGAATGGGAAGTGGTCATAGAACACCAGTTGGCTGAGATAACAATCAATAAGGGCTGCTGCAGTGGTGATTCGATGGAGCTGAAGCGAGATGGTTGCAGATGGATTTGGACCGGAACAAGAATGGATGAATTGAGTACGATGGCTGCTGTGGTCTGAAACTCGAGGCCGCAGGGAAGTGATGTTATGGACCTGTGGGATTCGATTTATTAAAGTGATGACGAGATTATTAAGGCAGTGAAAATGGAGAGCTTTGATGTGACTTAGACTGAAAGGAAACGGTAGCGTCGCAGCGAGCAAAGAAAAGATTTGAGAAGGTCAGGGTGGCATAGAAGGCACGGACATCTTGGTCGTGCATAGCACTTGGCAGGAGTAAGATAGCCAACCAAAACCAGTCAGCCGAGTTAGTTAGCTGACTAGGTTATGACTCTGTGACTGACTCGGAGCTTGACCCAGTTGACTAACTAAGACCGTTAGTTTGACCTAACCGTAACAGAATATTGGACGGAATATTCCGTCACCGTGGGAGAATTTTCAGGTGGCCGACGACAACAAATTCCGGCCAACTTCCGGCCAAAAACACAGTTTTCCGGCGAGCAAAAATGCAGAATTTTGGGTGGACTTCTCTCATGTGTGTGAAGACTTAGAATTGGGAATTAGATGAAAACTTGGAAGTTTTGGAGAATTGGACTAGAAATTGGAATATGGCTCAAATTGGGAAAGTGGTGTTCTTTTGGAATGAGGATTCTTTTCATACAAAGACATGGAGAGTATTGAAGCCTATAAATAGAGGAGTTCTCTACAACTTTTTAACACACATCTACTTTTGAGAAGGAGTTAAAGTGCACAAGGATTGGAGGAAGGAGCAACCATCATCTTTTCAATAAGTTTTTCTTTCTTCCTTTATTATTATTATTATTGTGTGAACTCCAAACTATGAGTAGCTAATTTTCTTATTGATTGAGGATGAATTCCTAGTTCTTAATATATGTTTTGAGTTTTGTTTCAATTCTACTTTGAAGTTTTTCATAAGATTATCGATTGTTTTTACTAATATTAGTGTTTATGTTTGATTGATAGGTCGTTTGGGTGGCCAACTAAATTGATTTGTTAATTAAGCTAAATCTAGTGAAAGTTAGGGAATAAGTAATCGTTTCTTGACTATTTACATAAGTAGAAAACACGAGACCTTGCGGAGGGATTCCTTGGAGCAATTGTATGTAAAAACAACGTTAGCAAGTGGACCTTGATCTAAGAGTTTAACTACTAATATCAACCTAATAAATTCATGAATCTTAATGCGTTTAACTAAATTACATCTTGGGTGATCTACTACTAGGTGGTTTGGTGAATAGAATCTGGTAGGCGAGAACTTCCGTATCCGGTGAAATAAGGGATTTTGGGGTTAGCACTGATCTAGCTGCTATACCTACGGTTGGTGATAATCTATGACAAATAACAAGTGGAAAAGAACTTAACTTTAATCATTGTTTTGCAGCGAAGAAGGATTCCTTGATCTATTCTCTCTCATTGATTTCAACTTACACTTTTAATTACTTTGTTTATTTCTTTTGCTTTATAAATTTTACAACCAATACCCCCCTTTTGTGACAATTTTACAACTATAATCTCTTGCTCCTCGTGGGATCGACCTTGACTACCCTATATTACTCTTTAATTAGGTAGTAAAGTATTAATTAATTTGTTGTGGTTACGACACGCATACATATATGGTCACTTCAACAAGATATGAGACATTAAAAAGGTTATCAGCTCTTTGTGGGGGATTCTTCTTAGTCCAATGTCGTACAGGTTCCCTTCTTATTTGTCGTCGTCGTTCTCGCATCGGCTCCTTCTTACTTGCGGTCTTTGTCGTACTGACACTTGTTTTTGGACTGGTACATCAAAGAGTCTGTTGCATGAGTAAAATAATCATTTCAGCACCATCATCAAAGCTTGTTGCATGAGTACATCAAATCCAACACAATATTATCATAGCATTAGCATACTACTTCTAATTTTATTACCTTGGCACACTTCCAAGTCTGCAAAGTAGTTTCTCTTCTCTCGGCATTATGCACAATGAACCCACTCGAAGCTATAAGTACATAATGTTATCCAATTACAATTATTTCCAATGTGTGAAATTTATGGGAGACATTTTATCAAACACTTAGGAAGCACTTGTTCATGGTGGTGAAGTTTGGTAATCAAGTTTAAAAAGGAGATGATAATTATAAGGGATTATACTTGTTGTTGCTATTGTTATCTTTGGTGACCAGGTATTTACTCAATATAGAGAAATGTAGCGGTTCTTTCACTTTCAGAGGTTAATGTGAAATAATCAACGAGTTTTCAAATTCAATTATTGTGAAGACAATTACCTTATCTTGGGTAAAAGCACCTGAAGTCAAGTTTATTCAAGTTTTAGAGAGTAGTTCATACATATAGTGCTTTCGTAGATAATAACAAAATATCAACTATAGGGAACAGGTAGAAGAACAATATTCAAACAACACAAAGCAAGAAGCAAAAAAAAACGCACATTCAATAGAAAATAACAGATTGACTGACCTTTATAACAACTAAAATGCTGCTCTTTCTAGGCCATCCACTATAATTGCAATACCATCTACTCCTACCGACAAGTCAATATCCAATTAATGGAAAAATTCCATATTGATACAGAATGTCAGTGAACTGAAGAGAAACCCCAAAGCTACTAAATCCCATTAAAGGAAAGACCTCAAAATGTATTGGGTGGGAGAACTACTCGAACAAAGTCATTTTTTCTATGTCGCACTTCTTTGGGGTTTTGTATCAATCATTTAAACTTCAACTTTGAAATTAAGTCAACCAATTAAACTCAAACTAATCTTATATTCAGTGAGCTAGTAAGATATAAGTTAGTTTATCGAACCACTTCACAGCTAACTAATTGGACTAATCAACCCACTGATAACGTTAATTTATATCCTTTTAAAATGACTACAACCTGCAGTACACAAATGGGCACATCATCACCTTAAACCAGTCATCTTAATCACTATCAATCACATTATGTTCACAAAAAGTATTTTTTAGTAAAATATTACCACAAGGTATAGAATTAGATGTGAATTTTCACTCTACATCAGAAATGGTATAACAAAGCAGAGAGCTCTTTTGCGTATGGGAGTTACCATAACCCTATGAATAGTCCACTTTATGGGCATCATTTGTATACAATGAATTATTACTAAAATTGAATACCTTGCAATGAAATAAACAAGAAAAAGAACCTGATGAGTTTATCAAAGAAACCAGATATGATGCAATCAAATCACTAATGACTTGATGTCTTTACCGGATCGAAAGAGCACTACAGTAACACTCCGCAATCTACCAGTTGCATCAACCAAAATGGAAAGATATAAGATATACCAAGACAATATTTCCGGGAAAAAGAGAAGGTAGTACAGCTCTCTTCACAAGCCTTAAACAGAATAACGCAAAAAAAATAAAAAAATGCGGAAAGACAATGAACTTTTAATCAATAAGAACGTTAGCTTTCCTCAGTACATCAACAGCTTAAGGAGTACAATGCATTGTTGAATCTGTGAACCTTGAATTCCAAGGTTTTGCATCCTTGTAGTACTTTAAATTGAAGTTTTACCTTCTACCAACCTGAGCTAACCAAATTGACAGCATCAGATTTCCCGATTTCATTCTGAATTGCGTAGGAGAATGCAACATCGCACCTTTCGTTCCAAGGTTTTGCATCCTCATAATATTTTGATCGAGTATAAGTCTTCCAATATCTCTGGAGATTAAGACAACTTACAAGGTAAACTTATAGCCAGACTGAAAACTAGGAGACAATATGTTAACTGGCAAAACATACCACAAAAATATTTGTTAAGCTTTGATATCCCTCACAAATCCCACCCACCTTGATATAATCTAATCCAACTTCATCAATTAAGTAACCCATGGAATCTACAATAGTTATGCATGATAATAATGTTACACATACCCATACATAAAGTAGCCATTCCAGTTGATTCAAATAAAAAATTTAATACCTGATATGGTTGTTTGCTTTAGGATTCTGTCCATTTGGTGTAGGACAGTGTCGTAGAGCTACCTGTATCCATCTGCAATACATCCACAAAAACTTGGTGGTCCAGACTAATTAAACCTATGAATCAGAAAATTAGACCATACATTTTATCTCAAAGAGAAAAACACAACTAGGCTTGCATCTAGAAAATGGGTTTTTTTTCTTACCAAAACTTAAATCTGTAATGAACTACATTACCACCTCTAGTCTAATTTGAGACCTTCGCTTAGCTACCTATTCTTTACCAAATCTACCAGACCCAAAAAAAAAAAACATAAAATCTCCAGTGGCTTCATCAAAAATCCACATAGCACCACCAACATCACTTGAACTCAAATCAATAAGGGATAAGCCACCAATCAAACCCCAATTTGGATTTTTTTTCCATGGGAAAACCCATTAATCTCAGATCTAAATGATTTCTACGAGTTTTAATCAATGACATCAGTGTTTTAGAAAGATAAATTATGATTTCCAAAAACGTAGTTTTGATATCAAAGAACTCGATTTAGGTTTAGAAGAGAGGGAAAAAAAGTATTAGGAGAGATAAGGATTTTGATTTATGGGATTAGGGTTCTGCAGAGATGGATTTCGATTTCTCGCAAACCTATTTTTGGTCTCGAAGATGTTGAATTAAGTTTAGATGAGAAACGATTTAGGTTTGGTAGAGAAGAAAACAAACCGGATAAGAGAAGATAATGTTGTGGGAGAGATAAGAAAAAATAGAAGAAAAGGATAATAACAATATTACAATATACTTTTAAGCCCTCAACTATTTTAACAAAAGGCAAGCGTGTCCTTTTTCCTTTTTCTTTTTTCATTGTTTCTGATAATTGGGATTTAGTGCAACGTATTATAAGCCAAGAGCAACGTATAAAACTATGCAACATTTATATCCGTTGCGGATGCAAAAATGGAAACGTTGCAAAAACCTGGATATGGTGTAGTGTAAATGTACTTTTGGAGTAACTTCAGAGAAATTTTTGGGGTATATTGTATCAAAATAAGGAATACAAGTTGATCCAGAAAAAGTACAAGAAATTCGCGATATGCCAACACCTGCGTCGGTAAAAGATGTACAAAAATTGAATGGACTCTTAGCCTCGCTAGGAAGATTCATTTCGCGATCTTTAGACAAGTGCAAACATTTTTTCGATATACTCAAGAAGGGAACAAAATTCAAATGGACAGATGAATGTGAAAAGGCTTTTCAAGGAATAAAATAACATTTGATGAACATAACTATATTACAGAAAGCTGAACCAGGAGAAGAATTATTGATTTATCTCGCAACAACCGCATATGCGCTAAGTGTTGTATTGCTGCGAGTAGATGCCGGGGTAGAAAAACCAATTTATTACATCAGCAAAATGTTCAATTCTGCAGAAAGAAATTATTCAAAGATTGAGAAATTAATTCTAGCATTGGTGCATGCAACTTTTAAGCTTCGCATCTACTTTCAAGCACATAAGGTCAAAGTGTTAACAAAAGTGCCAATTGAGTCAGTAATGAAAAATTCAAAAAGATCAGGAAGAGTTGAGAGATGGAATGCACAAGTAGGACACTTTGATGTTCAATATGAAGTTTTATCCTCGCCAAAATCACAAGTTATTGCAAACTTCTTAGCTGAATTTCCTTTAGAAGATGATGAAGCTGTAGAAGAGATGATGGATGTAGAAGAGGAACATGGAGATCCAAAAGAGCTATTAACAGAACCCGACAGATGGGCGATACTGGTGGATGGATCATCAAATGGGGAAGGAAATGGGATTGGAGTTGTTTTTATTTCACCAGAAGGAGAAAAAACAGCTTTTTCATTTAGATTGTAATTTGCATCCACTAATAATGAAACAGAATATGAGGCCGTGATTCATGCTTTAAAATTTGTGGTAGAAATGAAATTAGAAAATGCTAGAATTACCAGCGATTCACAGTTGGTTATTCGCCAAATAAAAGGAGAATACACAACAAATGAACCATCTTTAAGAAAGTATAAAAGGTTAGTCGAAGAATTATCTGCGAGAATTCAAAATATAAAATGGAGACACATATCAAGGAAAGATAATAGACTCGCATATGCTTTTTCTTTCATATCCAGTATGATGACCAATCCAGCTGCGAGGTGCATAAAAATTCAAACATTTTTATTACCATCGATAAGCAAGGAAGAAGAAGAGGAAGATGTGATGATGGTAGAAATTGGCGGAGAAGAATTAAAGAACAACATTACAGATTAGCGAGCAGGTTTTCATGCATACTTGGAAAAAGGAAAAATCCCAAGAAATCGAATGGAGGCACATAAATTGAAAAGTAGGGCAACTAATTATGAATTAAGAGATGGAGTATTATATCGCAGATCTTTTAGTGGACCATCGCTAAGATGTTTGACGAGGGAAGAAGGACAAAAGATATTGAATATGTTGCACAGTGGTGACGCTGGTAATCACAGTGGAGGAAGATCTTTGGCATATAGAACAAAAATGCAAGGCTATTACTGGCCATATATGCATGAAGATGCAAAACAACTCTCAAGGCGTTGCGAATATTGCCAGCGATATGGAAAGAAGATACATGCACCAGGAGCACCATTATCATCTTCAACAAGTGTATGGCCTTTTGGGAAATGGGGGTTAGATATTGTGGGACCATTTGTACCTGGTTCTGGACAAAGAAGATATCTGATTGTCGCAACAGATTATTTCATAAAATGGGGAGAAGTGAAGGCAGTACAACATATTCGCGATAAAGATATTTTTACATTCATATTTGAGAATATAATTTGCAGATTCGGGATTCCAACACAGTTTGTATCTGATAATGGAAAACAATTTGAAGTGCAGAATATAGAATTGCTACTCAATGCATTTAAGATAAAGTGTGAAAAATCTACTCCTCTATATCTACAAGCAAATGGTCAAGCTGAAGCAACCAATAAGACAATCGCAGATATCTTAAAAAAGAAGCTAGAAGGATACCACAGAGCATGGTGTGAACAGGTGCATAATACAATATGGGCCTACAATACAACTAGACGAGAAGCTACTGGAATGTCACCTTTTTGTTTGACATATGGAGTTGAAGCTGTATTACCAACAGAAGTAGCTATTCCTACAACAAAAAGGGAGGCTTGGGAAAGAAATCTAAGTGCTGGAATGATTTTAAATAAATTGGATGAATTAGAAGAAAAGAGAGAGAAAACTTTGCAACATATGGAAAATTACCAGCGAAGATTAGCTCGGGAATACAACAAACGTGTTAAGAAACATGAATTTTAACCTGGCGATTTAGTGCTGCGAGAAACACCAAGTTATCAGCGAGAGAATGGTGGAAAGTTGGCGAGAAAATGGGATGGACCATACATTATTAAAGAGATAGTTGGAGCAGGGGCATATAAACTAATGGATCCTGAAGGGAGAGATGTAGGTCAAAAACTTGACAGACCATGGAATAAGCTATATTTGAAAAAGTATTATCAATAACAACTTCTGCAAGATAAGAGATATAGGTACGTTGTAAAAAAAAATTAGGATTGCGAGGTTCTCCTAAAAGCAAATCAAGAACTGCGAGCATAATCGCAAGATTGGCGGATAAATTTCGCAGAGATTAATAGAATGGGACGAACCTATATGGCGCGCACCCTAGTTCGCGAATAAAATTTCGCAAGAGGCAAATGTAAGACCTAATAGTGCGTCATATAAGGGGGTATCTCTTGACATGACTCAGTGATAAGGTTATAACGCTGCTGGAACCTGAGTTATGCAGATGTTGGGGGTTAAAGAAAACCTATCCAGGAGAGGGATCTTGGATTTCCAATTATATAAGGTTATACCCTGATTGGACGACTAAGAACCTCTTCTAAGGAGTGCAGAGTATGACCAAGGTGCCGAGGTACACGGTTGAGTCAAGGGTGACCGGGGCGTACGAAACTACCCTGGCCATCCTTGGAAAGTCTTAGCTACGATGCACTCGGCCCGAAGAAAACCCCACTTAGGGTGCAGTCTTGTAACTATAAGCCATATAGGCATAAAGGACAACTGGTTGTTGGAAAATCTGGATGGGAGGAGCTAGTATTGTATGGCCGATGTGCCCTCCTTTAAGGGGCAACCAGGGGGGAGATAAGGGCGTCACCCACCATTAGGGAGATGATAAGTGTCTAAAGACGGCAATGTCATGGGGATTTATGATTGCAAGAACAATTAGGCATGTCATATTGTCGCGTGACGAAAGTTATACAAAGGAAAATATCCAAAAGAGAAAAGTTAAGATGAGATCAATGGGTTTTTACATTTAACAAGTGTAAAGACGTCCTGCGATTTCATCGCACGACGGAAATGTCATAAGGTTTAATTCTTGCAAGAGAATTTATACTTATCATATTGTCGCAGAGATGTTGAAAAAATTGATAAGACAAGATCAATGGGTCGATACATGCAAATGTAAAGACGTCCTGCGATTTTGTCGCAGAAAGAAAAACTTTTTTGGCAAAATAAGACCTTTAACTAGGAAGGCAAAATAAGACCAATAGAATAATCTTAAAAAATTAACTAATCTATTTTAAGATGCAGGAAAGATTTGTTCATCGCAGGAGAATATATAAGAAAGCAGATTCATAACATCAAAGGAGACACAGGAAATAATTCACCATTTCAAGAAAGATAATGAAGGGAAAGTAGGGGAATGGAAAAATAAAATTTCATTATCTTCCTCGAGGATATTCAAAGTAAACAAAATCAAAAGTTGAATCCTCAAAATTTCAAAAGTTACATTATTCGCAAGAAAGAAGAGGAAAAAGAAAGTAAAAAGAAATTCAAGATTTGACGATTGCCTCGCCAATTTCACTATTCTTGATCGCCAGATTCGTTATTCTTGCTAGAATTGTCAGCTTCATCAGTATTCTTCTCACCACTTGTAGATACTTATTTAGGAGGACTTCTCTCTTCTTCATCATCTTCTTGAGTGGTATTTTCTTCTTCAGTAAATTCTAATTCCTTATCCATGGGAATAGGAATTTCATCATCATAAACTTTCAAAGGAGAAACAGACACAGGAGGGAGAGAATGGGAGAGTAGAATATCGTTCACGAGAACTTCAGCACTGAGGTGAACCTTGCAAAGGAAACCTCTGCCACGGTTCCTAATCTATATGTTTTTGAAGTACTCGAGATAATCAAGTATTCTTTATGCTTTGTCGCGAGCTTCAAGATAATTGGAAAGAAGAGTCTTGTTCTCTTTTCGAACTTTATCCAATTTGTTGGTAAGATCAGCGATGGTAGAATGAAGATTTCTTTCAGATTCTGCGAGTGACAGAAGTGATAAAAGATCATTTAGTCAAAGATTTTGCAAGAAATATAACACAAAATTTAACAGAAAGGTCAATAAGAGAGGCAGTCAATTGACTACCTTATTTCTGCGAGGTTAGGTTTTGAATTAACGTAAAGAAACAGTTTTCCCATTGATTCATAGCGTCATCGAATTTATCACCAACTACACCCTTCAGACGAGACTTCATGTTTTCTTCTCTGGTGCGTAGATACAAATTATCCTTCGCTAGTAAAGAATGAGATTCCTTCAATTGAGAGCACTGGTCTTGAAGCTCACTGGCTTTCAAACTAAGAGTTAACCTACCTTTGATAAGTTTATCCTTCTCAGCAGCAGATGATTCAGTTACCTCCTTGATCTCATTCTTAAGGGAACGAAGAGATTGCTCTTGATTATCGCATATTCTTTGTAGATTACTCAATTTCTGCGAAAAAATCGCCATCAAGCTTGAAAATCTATGTTTCTCTTGGGATAAAGTTCTATTTTCATCTGATAAAGATTCTACCGCCAAGTTAGACTTGGTTAACGAATATGAGAGACGAGAAATCTCGTTACTTAATAAATTTTGACTTCGTGATAATTGGTTATTCTCATTAGTAAGATTATCTATTTGATCGATCGAATATGTGTGGAGATTATCTAATCTATTATATTGGTCCATCCAAGAATCTCTTTCAAAACGAGCTTCGTCAGCAATAGATTCAAATTTAAGTCTCTCCATGAAACGAGTCCGATTTGAAACTAATATATGAATCAAGAATTTTAAGAAAGAGATTTGAGTACAGAAGATATAAAAGCAAAACAGAAAAACAAAAGAGCAGAGGAAGGAAAATTATACCTTTCAGCTCGTCATTTTTTCTACGAAGGTTCTCGCAGTCAAGAGAAGAGTTGCGAAGCATATGGCTCAGAGTATCACATTCAAAAGTTTTGACTTGAAGGCTTTTTCTCAGAGTTTCAACTTCAGCTTCTAGAGATGCTCGTGAAGAAGTATTATCAGAGCCAAAATATTTAAGTAAGGTCTCGCAAGCTTCATATTGGAGAGAATCAGAAGAAGATTTTATAGCATTGTCTAAAATATTAGACAAAATTTTAAAAGCAACATCAACTCCAGCGAAGATTCCATTCGATGGAGGAAGAGATGCATAGGGTGAAGTGGTAACAAGAGCAAGTTGACGATTTGAATCATTCGCGATGGTTGTATTATCAGAAGGATGGGTGTTGGGAAAAATAATAGTTGAAGGAAGTAAAGGGCTAGAAGGAATTTCAGTCACAGCAATTTTAGGAGCTTGATTTGTCAATGAATCAAAAGAAGAAGAGGTGTTGGCACCGATGTTCTCGCAGACAAAAGGAAGAGGACCCAGTTGCGAGGGTGTGGGAGTAACTCTTGCAGATGTTAATGGGGGGATGGAGAAATCAGCCTCAAGAGCTTTGAAATGACGAGATCTTTTGGGAGGATTGGCGATGTTCTCGATATTCTGCGAATAATAACTTAGATAAGAAACAGAGGCAACAATATTGTTATTTAGAAATAGAATGTGTTTCTTACCACCTTATCATTCGCAGAACTTCTCTTCTTCTTTTCAATTGGTCTTTTGCGAGCATTAGGGTTTTGACCTGAATATTGGGTATTAGGGATAGTTCCACTGAAGAGAAAACATAATACGGGAGTTAATGAAGGATCAAATAGAGAAGATCGAAGAATATGAGTAAAAATTGAATCAAATAAAGATTGTAATTAAAAAAAATACCTTTATGATTCCATTAGAACAGTAGCAGGAGAATATGAAGAAGAAGAAAAGTTGCATACGGAAGATAAAATAAACAGATGAAGAATATAGAGAAGTAGAAGAAGAAAATTAGTTTTGAAGTTTAACTCTGCCTTTTATAGGCAAAAGAGAATAACATGTTGAGTAAAGACGTGTCCGTAAAAAGATGAATTTACAACACATGTAGGCGGTTAAAGCTAAATTAACGGAGCAATGTCGAGAACAAAATATGGGAAGAAAAGAGAGGATGCGAGCACTTTGAAAAATTGAAGATTCTCATATCCTCTCCACTTTGCGAAGAATACATGAGAAGAGGCAAGATGTAGGACCAGAATATCACCACAATACTTCTCTACGAGATTAACGACACTTCCTAGCGAGCATCACCGCAAGATCATTAACTACACTTTGCGAGTGTCACAAAAGTAGTCAAAAGAGCGACGCAATAAATGACGAGTGAAGAAAACTGGAGAAAAGCATGTTTATCCCCCGACGGTTACAAAACTTGCGAGAGAAAACATTGTAACTAATCGCGGTACAATCGCAGAATCAACCCGAAATAAGAGGAAAACTTAGCTGCCATCCACTATGTAACTACCCTATAAATATAGACCCAATGTGTCCAGAAAAGGATGATGTATTTTTGAGAGTTAAGAAAATCTTGAGGAGAGAGAAACTTCAAGAGAATAGTTGTAATCTTGAATTCTTTCATTTCTGTAAACATTTCTGAAACCAAAATAATAAAGTGTCGTTTTTCATCTTCAATTATGAGTTGATTATAACAAAATCTTAACAAGGGTGTAGTGTGGGAAATCCTGCAACTACAACATGGTTTATTATTTCGTTTTTAATTTTAAAATACAAAAATATTGCTCCTGGTTATTTATTTAGAGATATTGATTACAGTATTTCTACCGCTCCCTGTGGGTTCGACCCATTCTTTCCTCTGTCTACTTGTTGGAAACTGTGCGATTACGGTTATATACATATAGGGTTCTTCCCGGATCCTATCAGATGGGTTCTTATTGCTTAGCTATAACTTCACCTGCATCTTCATCTTTCGATTCACTGGGTTCTTGTTTCTCAGTTGTGTGTTATGTAATTAAATTTTCAGAATGTTGTCGTAAGTCAATACCAAAAAGACCAAGGTTTTGATCAGTACCACTATCTGGAAGGAGGTCTGCATACTCTTCGATGTAAACTCCAATGCCGGAGTTTTCCAAGTCTAAATAATCTCTGATAGAGAGTTGTTCGATCTGTTCCAAACTTTATATCTCAGTAAACAAAGGTACTGGTATCTACCACTATATAATGGTATGGTACATATTGTGAGTGTCTGACACTTAAAACAACTACATACTTGATACAGTACAAAGTGAACGTTAAATAATACTTAGACTACATACTGATATGATACTTACTTCTGTGTGTGTGTGTGTGTGTTTTTTTGTTACTATTTTTCGCTTGTATCTCTTTGACTTTTTGCTCCAAATTAGATCTAGCCCAGCTTCTGACCTCAGAAAGCTGAAATTCAACATCACGGAACTTCAATACTGTAGGTGTTGTTGAGAAAGGAACTTCAGAGGTGGCATTAACATTTTTTTGATCTTTCGAAGAAACTGGCATTTTTACTTCAAATGTTGGGTCAACATCCAAATCTTCATTGGGGTTGGTTTGCGTCGGTGTACATCCCAAGCTAACATAATCTTCATGGATGGCTTGTCTCTGCAAAGGGAAAGCTTTCAAGTGAATTTTATGCAGCATTAGCACAAGCTTTGAAGCGTCAACCGTTGTGCCATCTTGCTGTATTGTGTTCACTTCGCTCAATTTATCAGATACTATACTCTTCAAATCATCGTATATCGACTTCTAATCCTCTCACCCAACTACTGAATCATCTTCTTCTTTCTCTTATTCCGATTCAGATTTGTCATCTTCTTCAATGGGAGTTTCAGTATTTTATACCTCTTCAATCCTTCTTGAGATACGATTAAGAATTTGTTTTTCATGGTTTGTGTACCCGTCTTTGAATTCCTCATGGAACTATACAAATCAAGAATGTAAAAAGCAACTACATGTGTTACTAACAGAAATATATTTCTTTTCTATCACAACTACATGTAGTATCGAATATCAATATGTATTTTTAGGTATCTATTACTACATATTGACATGTATCACCACATATTCAATGCTAATAACTACATATTGGCACAACAAAGTAACACAATGCAAATATCACTACATATTGAATATGAATACGTATTACTACATTTTTAGTTAAAAAGTAACACAATGTTAATTTTATGTTCTTATCAATATGTATTTTTTTCGACAAAATATGTACTGCAAGTTTACCTCATACTTAAAAAGATCAATATCCTATAGTAACTTAGTACATATCTTCTTATGATTCCATCTAACAACTCTTGGCACATGCATTCCTTCAGGTTCTGTCACTATATGTTCTTGCTCCACCAAATGGGTATGCTCCGCATACCAAGGATGTAAGTATCGATATGCAGTGTTAGATATACTATCAAAATGTAGAAATAACACAAAACAAAAGAGTTTAAAGTAAAAAAAATATTACCAACAAATAACCAGTACAACCAGTAGTGTGTTCTACGGTTTCCTCGTTTTGATTCAGCTCTCACTCTAAGTAAGAATGAATAAGGTCAGGTCATGAAATATTCTTGGCGTTATCAAGATCATCAACGAAATCAATATTTTTTTTTTCAGTCAAAGCATTTTGATAAGTGCATAATTCATATGATTTTAGTGTCCATTCCATATTTGTTTAAGCTATTATTCTTGCATATTTTCGTATTATTACTCTTTTTTTCTCTTATGTGTTTCTATTAGGTGAATCATCCAAAAATGAGGTATAAAGTGCTGAAAATATCTAGGAAGAGAAGTATTCCAAGTATCCAAGTGCCCAAGTCCAAGAGAAGTGGAAGAAGTACGACGAAAAGGAGCAAACCACTCAAAATTAAGAGACTGGCCAAATACCGAGGTCAACTCATTAAAATTAAGGATTTCTCATAACCATCTTGAATAGAATTGAAATCTAAAAAGAATGAGGTCATTCGGAGTTCGGACGAAGAAGTTGTGGCCAAAACGAGTTTTTATCGAATACCGAAGACAGTAAAGTATGCAAACGGGTACGCATACTTAATTCCGAAAATTTATGCTGGAATTTGTGGTACACATACTTAGCAAGTATGCAAACGGGTATGCATACTTGGAAGGCCTAAGGTCATGTTTGGGCTCGTTATTACTTATTTTCGGGTCGGGTTCTTGAACCGTTGATGTCCAAGCAACGTAAACCTATAAAAATGTGTTAGGTCATATAAAATAATATATCGATCATCTCATATCATAATCTAGGGTTTACCCCTTTAGGGGTAAACCACCATTATTCATCTTCTTTGTAATATAAGTAGCTAAACCCTTTGTTGATTAAGGATGAATTCAATGTTCTAAGCGTGAAGCTTTATTAATAATACAAATCTATTGAGAGTTTTTATCATCATCGTTTGTCTTTACTATATTTAGGGTTTATGAGTGATTCTTAGATTGATTTGGGATGCATACTAGATTAGTCTATTGATTGTTCTATTGCTAGTAGAGGTTATAAGATAAGTAATCGACGATTAACTCTTTACACAAGTAGAGAACACGAGACCTTACAGAGAGATTCATTAGAGCAATCGTGTGTAAAAAAAACATCAGCAAGTAAACCTTGAGCTAAGAGTTTTAACTACTGGGATTAACCTAATTCACAAAGCTTAAAGCGTTCGATTGAATTACACCTTGAGTGATATACTACTTGGTGGTTCGGTTAGATAAAATCTGATATTGGGGAGCTTCCGTATCCATGGTAAAAAGCGTTTTGGGGATAGGACTGAGCAAGTGATGAATGGTTCTTACGAACGATAGATAAGTATACTAATCCAGCTATCGCTTGGTAACAGCGAAGGATTCTTTGATCATCTCTTTTCTTTATTATTGTCTTTCTATTTATCTTATAACCAAAACCCCCCTTTGCTATTTAGTTTATCTTGTTGATCAAATAACTTATCAATTACACAGCTCTCTGTGGGAATGATATCTTACTAACGCTATATTACTAGTTAATTAGTGGGAAATATCTTTATTAATTTGTTTCATTAGCGACAAGCATCACATTTGCATCCTTTGTTGAGAAAAATAATAAAGTGCACATAAATAAGTAGATACGCCTAACAAGATCTTCAGCATCTTCCTCGTCTTTCTCAGATTCTTGAGAATCTTCATGTGATTGATCACCTACACTTTGCAGAGAATCTTCACCAGATTGTACATTAATTGGTGTTCTTTTAATGATTTTCAAGATTTCCTTCTCAATCATTGGCCTAGTCACTTTATCACCACTTTGCAATGCATCAGGAAAAATTCTTTTGAAGAATGTTGTTTCACGCCATCCACTTTTAAATGTAAGACTTTAATCTTGATATTCCCTATTTGGAATTCTTGGCATCCCATAAATGATTGCCATTTCTTTTGGTGTAGATATCAACTCATGCTTTGTGCCGTTCCTTACAAAGTGAAATGTAAGATTGTTTGGCTCTCGACCTCTCTTGTAACAGCGTAACATTTTGGTGATTGCATCTTCAATCTTCAACCAATGTTCTAAATCAAAACTTGTGTGCCAGAACATTAGGAACAAGTTCCCATATGATGCTTCAGCAATCAGCTGCAACTGCAAGTTACTCAACTTAAAATTTTCTGTGATCTTAATCTTCTTCACAAGCCCATACAAGCCCCTGAAACCGGATCGGTATAAACTTCATGGTTTTCCATCTTCTTTCGTACACTTATTACCACCTACGTAATAACAAGTATCAAAAAAATTACATAATATATCAATATACCAATTTCTTTCAATATGTTACCACCTACATATTTCCATCACTAAAAGCAAATTTAAAACTCAACATACATATGTAGTTATAATATCAATATGTAATTTTGTTGAACATATTGACATGTATTTGTAACATCAATATGTAGTTATAATATCAAAACCTAATTTGTTGAACATATTGATATGTAGTTATAATATCTACTATGTACTTAAAACAACTACATGCCGATATTGTACATATTAGATACCACTACATACTGGTATTATAACTACATATTAACATGTGAACGTTAAATGATACTTATAATATCTGTTATATATTTTATGTGGTAATATGTAGTTGTAATAGCTAAGAATATGAATATCTTTATAGTTGTAATAGCTAAGAAATGTACCTTGTTTCAGGGGTACATTTACTTTCTTCCCCTTTGATTTTCGTGAAGGAGTATTAGCTTTTCCCGCCCTTCTTGCTTTTGGTGAAGGAGTAGCATATTTCAGGACAATTGCTTTCTTACCCTTTGATTTTGGTGAATGAGTATCATCTTTTCTCGTCTTTTTTTCTTTTGGTGAAGGAGCTGCTGCTGTTTTTTTTTTTTTTTGGTTTTTGCTGTTGGTCCATTAGAAGTGTAAGTATTTTATAGTGGAATACTACATACATGCACAAGTTACCTACAATGTGATTAAGAAGAATATTGCTACTCATATGTACAAGTTACCTACATATCTAAATAGGAATATGTATTCACTACATATCAATATGAATATGTATCACCATTTATGGGGGTCGAGGGGGCAACGCTCCCTCGTTATTAAGAATTACTAACTTGTACAAAGCATAACAGAATTTCCACTGATATGTAATGGTAGATAAACAAGATGTATTGCTTATGTATCAATAAACACATCTTTAGATATTGACAGTATATCCAAACACTACATGTCGGTATGTAGTTTGTGTATACCACTATGCACCACTATGGATAGTATATGTAGTTTATGTAACACTACATAGTGATAGTATATCTAACACTACATACCAATATGTAGTTTGTGCATACCAATATGTAGGCATAAAAATCAACATCTGGATATGTAAGTGTTGAATTAAAAACATGTAGTACATACCAAATTACCAATATGTAGTGGTGGTTAGAAGTTTGCCTTTTTCTGGTGTTGTTGGTGGAGTACTTCTTGTTGTTGGTGAATTAGCAGCAGGTTTTTGTACGTTTTTTGATGTTGGTAAATCATCAGCAATTTTTCTTCTTCTTTTTGATGGTGAATGACTTTCTTCTGTAATTTCTTCTATAATCGTTCGTTTAGTTTTTCGATTAACCATTTTTTCTCTTCAACAAAAATTAGATATGGTTTTGGTTTTGGTTTTGTTTTTGTTTTTGTTTTTCGATTTGAAAATGATTATTAAGATGAAATTGACCTAGACCTAGATTTTGATTTAGTTTTTCGATCTGGTTTTGGGGATTTTTGTTTTCTCAAAATAAGATTGAAAAACTAAAGAAAAAGTATAATGAAAACTGGAAGAAAAAAAAGTCTATGAAAACAAAAAGAAACACGCGTTATTTTCCTCTCTGCGTTTTCTGGCTGTGACTGACACGCGTGTTGTTAGGGTTTGCTTCATAATTTTTTTCTAATCAAATGTTTTTTTGACCAGCGACATGGTATATCCCGCTGGACTACAGGTTAACCGGGATCGAGTTTTTTTTTTGGACCAAACAACAAATTTCTCGTCATGTTTACATTCCCAAGTGCGGATAAATAGCCCCACCAGCCCAATATCATTTTAGATATTTACCGTCGAAAGTTAAGCAGATTTCGCCTAGCTTTTCAAACCGTGAAAATTAGCATCAATAATGATGAGAGAAAGTGAATGACAAAAAATTTAGGACATAAATTCACTAGCAAAGTATAGTGCAGCAATGCAAGCTTTAATTGTTTCATGTACAAAAAAGAGAAAAATCCGAAATGAACAGTATTATAATGGCAATGCAACATAGGATGATTTTCTTGTAAATAGTAGACCTATAACGAAAATTGTGGATACACTAACCTAAATTATCTGGGAAAATTTTTTGAACTAGCAGCGCTAGAGCATTTTTGCTCTAGCGCTGCTAGAGCCATCAGATGAAGCAATTCAAGGGTGGTGTTTCCTAGTGCAGTTTTTTGCTCCAATGACAAAAATGAAATTTCCATCAAAAACCACCACCATCCTTGGATTCATCAATCCAAAAGCTCTAGCGCTGCTAGAGCAAAATCGCCTTCAATTATCTGCTATATGTTTCATATTCGGGGCTCCAATTTCTAAACGATGAACCTCAGCCTTGGCCAGTGGGGACTGGACTGGGGAAAATATACCGCATTTAGTGTTTTTGGGTGGCAATTTTTCAAGGAAAAACAGACCCGACGAATGGCAGTCAACACTGACAGATGGCATGATATGGACTGTCGGCACTGCCATCTCATGACACGTTTTTACTTCTTCCATCCAAAAGAATGCTACCACTTGTAAGATGTTAGCAATGTCGGTAAATAGTCATGGCTACGCGTAGCAAATTATGTAAGGGTTACCGATCCGATCCAATAAGTCAAGTGGGTGAAACTGTTTTGTTCTATAAATTTTTTAATTTTATTTTATATGGATAAGTAAACCATCCGTAGTGGGCGAGTAAAACCCAGAGTATCGATCAAATACCAGACGCAGTGGAGCAGGAGTATCGATCAAAGACCAGACTAAAACCAAAAACCAGACCATATTTGGTCTTTGGTTTGGTTTTAGTCGGGCGTAGATTAACGTTACGCCTGATAGTGGGGCGGAGTCAAAAGTTACGCCCCAACTAATTAAAAAAAAAAAAGGGGCGCAACTCATAGTTAAGCCCCAATTAAAAAAAAAAAAAAAAATGGGGCGCAACTCATAGTTGCCCCTGATGAAAAGTTTTTGGTTTTTAGTGTACGCCCGTAGCGTTTGAACCCCTACTAAACCTCAAATTTGATTTTTTTTTGATCTTTAGTCTTTAGTTTTGATCGCATGACTTTAGTTGCTCTAAGTAGTTTAGTACACCCAAGTAGGCAGTACAGTATCAGTAGCAGTGTTGTGGAAAATTTGAATCAATAAAATGAATTTTTCCTAAGAAAACAAATGTTCTAAATCTGTTACAGGTCTACTATAATGAGAAATGAAAAAGAGATGAAACGTCAATTTTCGTATGTCAATTTCACTACATCTGGACATTGTAGTGGGAGGTACATTATCAAGCTTGGTATGGCCCCGGATATTGTCAAACCCGTACGAGTATTTATCAAGAAAAAGCTCGCAAGAGATTTAGATTTGTGTTATTTTCCGGGAGTGGCAAACTAAAAACAAACATTGCATTTAATGGCGCGGAGCCGTTCATAAATTTGCACACAAAAGCAAAGAAAAACTTCTGCTTGTGCAAAATTATTTGAGTCCAACTTTGTGCACTCCCTGTAAACGGGGTGCACATTTCGCTTTTCCAATTTGTGGAGAAAATCTGGAAAACCACCTTAGTTTTTTACTTTATTTTACATTCGGATTATTTTTTTCTTTCTTTTTCTTGGAATTGCGTCTAAAAAAATTGTGTTGTTTTTACTTTTTTAATTTAAATAAAAATAATAAAATAACTGGGAAGGTAAAACCGCTTTGAAAACTCAAAGCCAATGAAAAGAGCTGAAACGTGCACCCCGGTATTCTAGGGGTACACAAAGTTACACTCAACTTATTTAATGATGTTTGTTGAACACACATAGTCAAATGACCCGAAAAGGTCCCTTGTTCACCATATATAATTCCTCTATTCTTCTTAGCTTATCCAAAGTTTTCCGATCATTTGATATATATGTTTGGTGACATATAACATCCATCCGATGTTGACACAACAGAGCTCTCTCTCTAATTTTCCAGGTTTCAGTTGATCTTCCAGTACTTGTCCATGGTTTCTCTACTTGTATCACCAGGGCATTACTATTCTAGGTAAAAACTTAGAGTTGAATATTCTAGAGTAGAGCGTTCACATTCGGTGCAGGAGTTACGATTCTGTTTTTATTTTCAAAACGCTAAATTACTCACGACTGCTAATAGAGTACTAATTTGTGTGGGGGTATGTACCATTCCAAAGGTGAATGATATTTTATATTATATGACTATTGTTACATTCTCGAGAAAATTGGTACCTATATTAGCAACACTAAAATCTTTTTGAACGATAACGAAGATTTTTTAAATCAAGAAGGGGAGTACAAAGAATTATAAGGAGATAAAAATGGAAAGAAAAAAAAAAATCGTGGTCAAAGCATCCCAAAACCACAAAAAAAAACTCTAAACGAAACTATGGGATCAAAGTACACGTGGACCAATTTTTTACCACAACTTTGAAGGAAACATCTTCAAAATCTTTAAAACCCAAAGACATTGAAATAAGGCATGCTTGGTTATTCGAATAGTATGAAGTATGAACTTTTTGGTGAGCTTTCACTATAAAGATATAAACGTTCTTTTCTTTCAAGGTACACCAAAGAATAGCCGTAAATTCTAAATTTTCTTCGTCTGGTTATCAAAATGAGTACATTTCCCAAGACAATAAAGCAATTGGAACATTACCGGGAATAATGGAATGAAGCTTTGTCTCTTTAATAAATTGCATCCAAACCTCTTTCACGTGGCAATTTTGAAATTGATGAAGAGGTTTCAGAAAGAGTATATACACATCTAAATAACAACACTTTGATAGTAATATGATCTATCAATGTGACCTACTGAGTTATTATCTCATGATATCCCTACGTGTGTGGGGATGGGGTGGAGTTTTTAGATAAAAAACCACTATCAAATATCAGTATTATTATTATTTTATTTTTTGAAGGGATCAATATATATAGATTTTTACTATCAAGTCTGCTTACAATAGGCTGCATGAGATTAGTCTAGGAGATAATGAGGTATCTTTATTAATTCCAAATTCTGAGACACAATGGAAGGAGCTGTGGAACATCAAAACGTGGCCAAGAGTTATTCATTTTTGGTGGAAGTGTCTCGCTGACATTCTACCAACAAACAAAAGACTCTCTCGTCCATGCAACTTTATAAGCAGCATGTGCCCCCTGTGTAACCAATGCGAAGAAGAAGTTTTGCATGTTGTGCTAGCATGCCCTTTCTCCAGGGCAGTTTGGGAGATTATCCCAGGAGGTTCTCGTGCTTTAACAGGGTCTTACAGGGATATTGGATCAGTCTTTGAATCATGGTTAACATCAGCTAAACAGAACAGTTTGAATAAAAATGGTTAAATACGGCAATGATAGTATCATGGACTATATGGAATGAAAGGTGTGAAGTGCAGTTCCAACAGAAGAAATCTAATCCAGAAGCAGTAGCTAGGAAAGCAATGAATTTTGCATCGTACATAGAAAGTTTATATGATAAACAACAACCACAGATGATGCAGGTGCATCAGGCACCAAATAGACAATGGAAACCACCTGAATTCCCTTTCTACACAATTAACTGTGATGCTTCTTTCGATTAAAATTCTGGTCAAACAGGAATTGCTCTAATTTTGCGTGATTTTTCAGGCAAATGGAGGGGAGGCTCTACAAATTGCTATGAAGGAATAAAGGACTCCGAACGTGCAGAATGTCTGGCGTTTCTAGAAGCGGTCAAATGGGGTGGAAAACTGCAGCAAACACATATAGTATTTGAAACTGATTTACAAGGTATCGAAAGCTATATCAAAAATCATGCACCTGTGATCTCTTGGGAGAACGAAGACATACTTCTGGACGCAATTGATGGTTTAAAACGCATCCCTCACTGGGAATGCAACTATGTTCCTAGATTATGTAATAAACCTGCTGACAGGTTAGCAAAATTCAGCAGGAAAAACAGATTGGTTAAGGTTTTTTCATATGAACCTCCAGATTTTGTGGAAAGTCTTCTGCTAGCAGACAGTGTAACTGTTTAGCGCTTCTATTAATTCATCTTTGGCATCAAAAAAAAAAAATTTAGATGTCATCCCTTCGAGATCAATAGATTTTTATGTAAGAATCATTTTTTTTTGAGACATATGATATTTTTTTTTTCTTAATATGTTTTTTTTTTTATCTTTAATGTATTTGATCCAGATTCAATGAAACTAATAAATTTGCTCTTTCAATAAAAAAACAAAATAAATAAATAAGTATAACAGGTATCTATAAATTATTATGTCCCCAAATTAATACTATGAATACTAGAAGTGAGTGTAGAAATTAAAATGATATAAATCCATAATTTTTATTTTTAATAAACTTCAAAGTATATGAATTCTAATACACAATACTCACAATCATGCTTCAACAAAAATAAAAAAAAGCTCACAATTATCAAAAGAGTAACCCACCACCCAAACCCTAATTATAAGATTTAAGAAATTCCAAGTAGAGTGAAAAGAATGGTTTGTACAAGTCCACATCTTAGATGTATCTAATTTTCAACAATTCACTTTCTTTAACAAAAGAAAATTATGTATAACAATCAGTGACCTACTTAGTGCCAATGTCATCATGAAAATCTGATTATATAATGGTATATTTGGTAAATAATCCTTTTCACCAAGACCAACTTGGAATAAAGTTGTAAAACATTGATCTTTGATAGATTTTGGACCTTATATTTACATTAAGAAAGTATGAAGACCCGTTTTTTATATGATTCAAGCCAAGTAGAAGATATGTAAAACATTAAAATACGTAATCGAATCAGAATATAGATGGGGTTTAATAATCCTTCCTAAATTGGGGTCTATGTAGATTGATTGGAGCCTATCAAAATTTTATTTCCACCACAAACAATGATAAGGGGTGTCTAAATTTATTGGAACTTCCAAAATTACCCTAAAAAATATACTAATATTACTAAATTATCCATCAACTCTTAATAATAAACCTAAAACTAAAATCAGTTATCATTTACATCTCATAAACCAATTCTTCTCTTATTCTTCTCCCTCTTTTTTTCATTTTTTTGAAACCAAAACATCGTAGATTATCGACGATCAAAATACAATTAATCGTTTTTTTCTTCTATAAAATGACGAAACATACAAGAGTGATGCATCCTACTAATAGGAAATTTCCTAGTAAGGATAATCCTGGAATTGTTGAAGCGGTTCGAAACAAAACGAAGAAAACGGTTGAGGAAGTTGAACCATCTTTGATCTCACAAGAGGAGGAAATGGGTCGAATCAGGTACTTTTCTATGAACCCAATCCTGTAAACTAGGTTTTAGTAACATGCAATCGCTTAGAAATCGAAATTTTTGAAATCAAAATATTTGCTTGTTCACAGAATCGGATTACGTTAATGTATAAGTAACCCGATTTATTTTAGAAACGGGTTATGTTCTTAAACTTATAGACCGATTGTTCTGCATGTAAATTAGAATCGGAAGACGTTAATGTATAAATAGCCCGATTATTGTAGCCATTGTTTATGTAACTAATTTTTGCTAGAATCAAATTACATATTTGTTCACAAACCCGATTGTGTAGCCTTAAAATTCTTATATGCTTAGTCAATAATCATACTTTATATGTATATTGATAAAACCGATTGTTGGTTTCATTGTTAGAATCGGGTTACATTAGCACTTGAAAAATCCAATTGTTGGTTTTATTGTTAGAATCAGATTACATGATCAGTTTAATAAACCGATTGTGTATTTGTTATGTTATGAATCGGTTTTTATAAGTATATCGAGTAAACCAATTGTGTACCTTGACTTAAAAAAAATACATTCGATTCCATTGTTGTTTACTGCTTAACTCCGTATTCTACATTCCAAACAAGGGCAACCAACAAAAGCAAGCCGAAAAGAAATATAAGAGGAAACATGACCTTGCTTCTCCTAAGCCTTTGGCATCTCGTCGAAAAGATGGTCAAAATTTAAATGCTTCGCACCGAAGGGCCACGGGGAGTAAAGCTAAAGGGATCAGGATCAATGACCCACCACCTGAAGCTTTGGTCAAATAATAAACTCTGGGTGGGTTGGGCAACTGTGAAAGTGAGTTTCCAACGCAGCTTTGCTCCTAGTAGCCTGTCAGTCTGTCACCTGCCAGGATAAAGGAGAAATGTTTGTGATTGGCGAGCCAACGGTAAAACCTCGACAATTTCTCCGTGAAAATAGGGTCGCGACCAATAGAGGATGAGAGAAATATCAAAACGGGTGACCGCCTGAAAAGTCCTCGTGTACCTTTGTGTGCTTGAAAAGTAGCCATTCCGTTAGAAAGGGCAAGAACAGTATCAAAACAATGGGTGACTGCTTGGGACGTCCGCGCTTTTTCTTTCTACTTTATCCCAAATTTTTTTTTTTTGGCACTAAAAGGCTAGACGAACAAAATGAATCCCAGTAGGCTCTTTTTATCACTGTTTCTCATACTTAAGTCCAAAAGTTGGTCATGTTAATAAAAATTCAGATATTTTAAATATTATACTCATTGTTCTTTCATGGTCACCGCACCAAATCTTAAAGAAATTTCGAAAATACCAAATCCAGGAAAAGGAAAACAAGATCACCGCAACCTAACAATCATCTCCATAAAACCCTAAGTAGCTTTAGGTTTCCCATATCTTTCTACTTCCCATTAGGATGCAAGAACACTGGAATATTAAATTTGGATTTATATATGGAACTCCAGAAAAAGATTAAGAATATTATATTATGTCGACAAGAAAAACAAACAATTCATTTAAAGATGGGAGCGACTGACTACAACAAAAACATAGATGGATCATTCCTAAAAAATGTGATCTAAGTATTGACTGTCTGTGATCTTTGCCAGTATAATCTAAAGGGTGATCTATAGATAACAACTCTACAGAAATGAAAAGTGTGATCCTACCCTATGCAAAGAACATAAGGTTTGGGAAGTTGAGATCTAAAGACAGAGTTTTTAAAGTAGTGATCTTTCCAATGAGTTTTCTATCCAAATTTATCCTATACAAATAGTAACCCAAAGTGTGATCACATATCATTTTTGCACCAAATTCATTCAATGTCTGAACCAAATACATTCAATGTCTGACTAAACCAAATACAGTTACTGTCAGAACCAAACACATTCAATGTCTGACTGAACCACATACAGTTACTGTCAGAACCAAATTCATTTTAAAACCACCTGTAAAAATTACAAATTTCTACTGTAAACTGCAAATGCATTTCTACTGTAAATTGCAAATGAAATTTTAAGTTCAATCATCCAAAAGAACAGGAAAGAAAACTTCGTCAATGTGCTATCCACTCAAACTCATATGAAAGGTTCTTATTCAGACTCTTTAACTCATCCTCCGCCTGTTAAGAAAAAACAAATGCATTGGTTCAAAGACCTGGCAATAGAATTTGATCTAAAAAGAATATCACGATTCTTATTTCTCTACTGCCAGTGAGCTAGTGCATGTGCTAGTGCCTGTGATTCATATACATTAGCTGGAAAAAACAAATGCATTGGTTCCAGTTTTCTCAGCTAAGAGTCTAAGACAAATAATTGGGTATCAACGAGTTTTCTCAGCGAAGAGCTGACAACCCATAATCTTAAACAAACAATATTAGTTACTACCATTCTTCTTTGTTACCCTGCGAGGTCATGGGGTGATGTAATAACATTGTAATGCATCTATCAAAAGGGAGTCTATGTACCTTTAACCCTTCATGAGCTTTTTGACCTTCTTTCCCTTTATCACCAGCTTTTTAGGCCATGCAACGTGATATCTCTCCGCATCTCCTACGAGGAATATTTCCTCTTCGCCTTTAAGAGGAATGTGAAGACAAAATCTTGGCTTTAATACCTCTTCTACAAGTACACACACATTTCCTTTACCAATACGGATGTTGTGTAACATATCACAGCTCTTTGAACGGAAGACCTTTCCTTTAGCCACAGCAATAGATGAGCCTGAAGTTTCCAGGAACATTATACAAGATTTTCCCTGTATTCAGAAAACGAATCAACTGCTCAGAATACATATAGATTCAAACCAAAGAACGGTGAATAGGTATAAATTTATGCATCTTCTCCCAATATATTACTATGTGCAAAGAGATTACATAGCTTATAACAGAAGGAGCATCATGCATCAACAAGAAGATTACTGAGAAATAAAATCTATATGCACCAAGTTAGAATAGGCATGATCTCACCACCCTTGATTGATCTACAATATTATATATGATCATAATTAAAGCTTGAAAGATTTTTTTTTACTGAGAACCAATACAAATTGACACAAGTGATACCATCGTTCATTTTATAATCAATAAATACCAACAAAATCATCCACAATCAGCTAGGTGCCAATATATATACTAATTATTAAAAGCCACATTACTGAGAAATAAAATCGAGCATCATGCATTCACAAGAACAATGTAGACAGAAAAAATTTCATGCATAGCAATCAAGAAATGCAATAACTACTTGGATGACAACAAAATTCTGAGAGTGGTTAAACAAAAAGAGTACGAATATCCTTGTAATCTAGGAAACAAACTGAATGAAAATCCTGATTCTAATTCTCCTTTTCCTACGTAACTAGCTCGAGGTCATCCGTAGTGTTGTTTTTAAGATAGAAAAGGAAATGCAACACCATAAACATCAAACCCAGAAACAACGAGTTCGGACCATTGTTACATATGCAGCTTAGTATAAAAAAATATTTATCAGTTACCTACAGACTACATATCAATCAGTATAAAGTTATTTTACTGAGTTACTAGCAGTTGTTAGTAGTTCGAGCATACTTACAGGTAACACTGGCACGCAATAGCCAATCATGTCTGTCAGTCCAGCAAAAACATTATTCTGGCCACGCTAATTAAGGTGCAAATTCAATTACCAAAACTACAAAGGTTGATTTAGTTGGATGAATTATCATTTTTCAAGCTCCAAGACTGGGTAAATGATGCGAATCATTTATACAATACCAGAGGAGTCAAATCCTAAAGTCATCGTCGAGTTTCTTTAAGACGCAATTCTCTAGTTATTAAGAGTTGTGAATATTGATTTCACTTTTCAAAATGTGCCAAAAGCATCACATTTAGTATCCTTAAAAAATCCACCTACTTTTCACTTTTCGGTCAAATGAGACAGATCAAACATGAACCAGGCAATCAGTTAAACTGGTAGAGCTCAAAATCAGTTAATCAACTTATCCACATTTTTGAAGTGTTATACAGGCATACGATAAGTGTTATGACGACAAATTATTGTAATAAAGAAGAAGATAAAGCATTTTGTCTGTTGGTCAGACTTAATACAGATGCATATCTAAGTTGCATTAGAAAGAAAATGAAACAAGAATGGATCTCAGCTAGTTATAATCAGGTATCTATATTCATAGAACGAGCAATTAAAACTACGAATTCAGTACATCAGCAATCCTTAGATTTCAAAGTACCCATATAGTTAGAATCACCACAGGACAAGATTAGGGAACCAACCTTTCGCAGTTCCACAAGTTCCACCCCAGGACCAACCTCTGTCACAGCCTTCCTGATATCTTCCTCCCCCAGTTTCATAAACCAAACAGAAGGAAATTCATTTAATTCAAACTAGAAGTAGAAAGTTACATATCACATCAGCAACACAGGTGATTGTAATTTACTGTCAAGACCATTCCACATAGGCGAAATGTATAATATATACACCGCCGAGGCAAAAATGTCTAGACTAACTTCTCGAATGACATCAAATCTGCCAAAACAACATTTCGTTCTTCTGCAGTAGATCTGGAGAAGTGGACTGTTTTAACTGGACTAGTTGGACAGCTTAAAGGCATTTGATTCGAAGATAAGTGTTCTGCCAAAGTTGATACTAAATAAAGTATAAAATATTTGTGGATCCATACTCGTAACAGCGTTCCATCTACGAAATTATACTCACTTACAAGCAAAAAATTAATGCAAACTGATAAATAAATTATAACATAACCATGGAGATGAAAGCAAAACAGGTCATGGAAGTTTTCATAATCATAGTATTGTTTGTGATGCTAGCTAGAAGATGAGAATGAAAAGGGATATGAACTCAAAGAGGAATCACCACAGAACGAGATTAGAGAACCAACCTTTCGAAGTTCCACCCCAGGACCAACCTCTGTCACGGCCTTTCTAATATCGTCCTCCCCCAACTTCACAAAGGAAACAGAAGGAAATTCATTTAATTGAAAGTAGAAAGTAGAAAGGTACATATTACATCAACAACACATGTATTTATAATTTACTATCAATACCATTCCAAATCAGGTAATTGCAATACAGGATTTACAAGCATACCTATTGATCCTTGACGGTTCTGTACTCTAATCAAAGGTGAGAGCAACATACTACTCGATTAAAATTTACAGAAATGCAAACAAATACCCGTAACTGAAGATGTGAGCAATGTCCTACTCTCAAATACAGAAATGCAAATGGAAACTCGCATTTCCATATATGAAGATGTGAGGAATGTCTACTCTTAAATACTGAAATCCCATAATCAAAATTAAGAGCAATGAGAAAATGTAAATAAAAAATCGTAGTTAAATACTCTAATCAGAACAAGTTCAACAGTGGGTTATCTCTTCAAGGAAAAGTCCACTGATCCAGTATTGACACTTTCCTTCTAGAATGGGAAGCAAAGCTACTAGTTAACTCATGTTGTGAACTAAACATCTATCAAACTAGTAGTTAAACTCTACCGATACGCTAACATAATGCAACCCAAGATACGAAGCCTCAAACCACATTTGAGAGCCAAATTCAGAGTTTTCATCTTGAATGTTCTATCAAATTAAACCCATCTGAGCTACTAACCAAGGGGAAGCAAACAACTTAGAAAGAAAAAAAATGATACTGTATGATGCAATAAAAATGATATTGTTATTATTATTATTTAATGAGCCGGGATTCATGAAGACAGCTGAATAAATACACAGTAAGAAGAAAGCTCGTGAAGTTAATAGTTATAATGTCTGGCCATTTAAGTTTTAAATACACCTTCCATGAACTCAGGGTTATACCAGGGAAGCATAAGAAAACAACTCCCACTAGTTTCAAATCCAGATCAACACACAAGTGATTTTCAAATATTTACTATAAACCTAGGAAATTCTACTGTCGTACTCCAAAGATTCAATAAGTTTTGACTCTAAGGCACAAGAGTAATTGCTTTTTCAGTAACAATCAATGAGAAATGAACGATTAATATAGCTACTCCTACACTCCAAAGACTCGATAATACTGTTTCAGCAAATAAAGTCAAATTAGGTATGGGTCATAAAACATCAAATCAAGGAATAATTGGAATTGGCAATATTACTCGCATATAAGAGAGATAACAATAAAGTAACCACAAAAACTTCGATAGAATGTGTGGAGTATGAACTTACACAAAATAGTAGACTGAGTATGCGTCCCCGCCAGTCTGCTTCGCAACCCAACCCTTGACCTAACAAAATGCACCTAATCACAAAATGAAATTATGCTAATTATACGGGGGGGAATGAAAATAATACGGTACAAAACATCGAATATTTAGAACTATTATCAAGATTTACAAAATCCAAATAAATCTCCACAAGGTTATACCAGGGGAACATAAGAAAACAACTCCCACTAGTTTCAATTCCAGATCAACACACAAGTGATTTTATTGTTATCAACAGCTGAGTCATAGCACAATTTGTAGCATAACAAATAGATGGTGTACCAAATCGATACACCAAACATGATCTTAGTACTCCACTGATTTCAACTAATTTCCTTAAAGAAAAAATACTTGAGGAAATATCAAATCGATGTCTATAAACAAATCAATCTCTATAAACTAAGCAATCTACTAAGTAAAAGTAAGAAAACAACTAATCTAAATCGGAACCAAACATGCAAGCAATCTTTTTACAACAAACCTAAATCAAATCAGCAGAAATAGATTCAGAGTTTCAATTGTAATACCAAATCAAACTTCAACGATTTCCAAACAAAATCACACTCCAAGTTTAGATCGCGTACGCCTGCAGACAAACCAAATTGATATCAAAAGTCAAAACAACTACAAAATTAACCCTAATTTCAAATCTCAACAACAAAATCAACCCAAACAAGAGCGGAACCAGTTGAATCCTACCTGAATCCAAATGAAATTAATGATTTCTACAGATAGAGAAAGTTTTGAGACCGTTCCCTATGGAGAAAAATCGAGAGCAGCTCTGGAGGGAGAGAGACGGAGTAAAAATGAGAAAAAAATCGACTGAGAATTCGAGGAGTAGACAATAGGTTTTGCTATTGGACCCCCAAAAATTATGTGGGATATCTTATTTTCCTCTAATGGACCTGAAGGTCGCGGGTTCGAGCCACGCTCACCGCAATTTTTTAAAAAAATCTATCAAAAAAGCTTAATGGACAAACTTTTCATCACAAAATAATATTGCAAGTTGTCAAATGCTCAAGCTATAAGATCACACTTGTTAAAATGTATGAGATGTATGGGATGGTCTTTATATCTAAGATCACACACAGTATAATAGTAATGATCTTTAAGTTTTAGCCCTAAAAAGACCATTAGTGTTTATAAATTGTGATGTTTAGTGTGTGATCTATAGCACTTATTGTTGTAGTGACTACAGCTAGGACAACATGGCCTTGTCCAAATCTGGGACTTGAGGTGGCACAATCTTAATGATCGAGATGGGAATGATTCTAGCATCGGGATTAGTAGCGAACTGAAGAGGGGAATGATTAAAGGTCCGGATTTATTGTCCCATATCTGGACAATAATAGTTGTCCCATGTCTAGAGTTCTCCCTTAAAGATATAGTATAGGAGTCGGAAAATGGGTCATTTGCCCAAATATTTTTAAAACATTGTTCAAATGGACGGGTAAAAATTAATATGGGTGAAATGGACACCAAAAAAATAGCAAGGATGAAACTGGATTCATCCCGACTTAAACTTAAAAAATAGCAAAGATGAAATTGGATGCATCCTGATGTAAATTAAAAATTAGAAAAAATATTTGAAAATGGGTAGGATGAAACCGTTTACATCTTGGCTATTTTTACATTTTTGTCCATTTAAACAGTATCAAAATCTAAATGTCCTTTTCATCTAAGAATTGTTAATTTTGGTCTTTTTAACCAATTTTGTGTATAGGAGTAGAGCTCACATTAAGCTAGACAATATAGAATGGGTTAAGCAAAAGTTCCAGACATTCCAAATCAAATTTCTTGTTATGGTTTGTTGCTTAGTAAAAAGCAAAGCTAGCTAACAACCATTTTTATTACAACATGGATTAATTAGTGGATGAAACTATTTGCAATATCATGAAAAACATAGATATGTTTTACCCTTTGAAAAATATCCGGAGAAAAATATTGACTCAAAATATCTTGCTATTCCAAGGATAATTGTGGAGACTTCAATGTATGAATGGCTTTTTGAAAAATAAACTGTTGATTGTATTAAGAAAAACTAAACCCTTCATTCTCTATGTAAAGTTATAATTTTATGATATTTTCCTTAACAAATTGCATGCTTTCATGATTTTTTAATGAACCTTGTTACATTCCTCCACTAAATTCACAGCTGCACTTGTCGTCTAAAGACCGGTTAAAGTATTCAACGAACAACCGATCAAAAGATGGGAACCCAAGCACGTAGAAACAAAAGAACAAGCAATCAAAAAAAAATTTGAAAGAAAACAAACCCTAAATACTCATGCAGCCATGGCAGGTTCTAACAGTAGCATAGACTAGAGTAGAGTCACTGCAGTGACATGCTCACACCACATGCTTATACAATGATAACAGTTCTTTTGCTGAACTTTTCATGTTTGCATGTTTTTAACTCCTCTCAACGATATTCACCTTAATTAATCCCTAAGTAGACGATAGATAGCGACTCTTATTGATTCTTTTACCTGTGTAGACTGTAGACCCTATAAGGGGAAAGTCGGAAAGATATGGTGTATCTCTTTTATAATTTCTTGCTTGAGGACAAAATGATGTGATGTTTATAAAGAATAGTAATAGCTTAATTTAGAAAACAAAAAGTCTTAATTTAGAAAACAAAAAATCTTAACAGACCCTGAAATAAACCGTCACCAAAAAAACCCGTCCTAAAAACTCTCACAAAACCAGGTCTCCTGTTAAGAACAACTATTTAGGAAACAGACTAAAATGTTTTGGATTATTACTTAATTAATTATCATTTTTCTAAAAAACACCAGGTCATAAAACCCTACCAAAGGCATCTCCAATATAACCATAATAACGGACTTGTCTCACTTCTTTTTTTTCTTTTTCTTTTTTTTGAACAATTAATTGGGGATATGGGAATTAATTGGGGGATATGAATTACTTCCCCCAACCCATGGTATGTGTTAAGGTGTTATTTTTTGTTATGAAAATACTAAAATACCCTTCCCACAAAATTAAAATCAAAAACTTAAAATCAAAAAACAAAATCATATCCCCATTTCCATCTCCACTTATTATTAATCTTATTTAGGGGTAGAGCTTTGAAACCTAAATATTCCCCATTCCCTTTAAAATTCTAAACTCTCCCCACTCTACATCAAATTCTCTTCTCTTCACTTTGGAAACGAATTTTTATTTTATTCGGAAGTGATGAAGATCATGCCGAAAGTGATGATGACCATGCCGGAATTGATTCTCGAGCATGCCGGTTATCATGTTCAAGCATATGGTCTTCATCAATTCCGGCATAGTTTTCATCACTTCCTTTTTAATTTTTTTTCGGTTTTAATCACTTCACTGCAAGATGGTCAGTTGATATGAAGACCATGCCGCATTATTGCTTTCGAGCATAGCATGTTGCTTTATTTTCTATGCGGGAAACAATAATTTAAGATGGTCTTCATATCAACCGACCATGCCTAAGTGGAGTGACCAAAACCTAAAAAATTCAAAACGGAAGTGATGAAGACCATGCCGGAATTGATGAAGACCATATCTCGGAACATGATACCGGGCATTCTCGAGAATTTCCTATCAATGCCGGTATTCAAGTGAAAAAAAAATGAACATTCGGATACTTTTCATCCTGTTAAAGCATAGAAATTTAAGCAAAATACTATGCCGGAACATGATACCGCATACTCGATAATTTCTTGTCAATGCGGTAGTCAAGTGAAGAAAAAAATCAACATTCTAGGTACTTTTCATCTTGTTCCGGCATAGAAATGTAAGCAAAATGCTATGAGGCGGAACAGTGTACCCAGATGCTCGAAAAACTAGATTACCATGCCGAAATGACTGTTCAAACCCGGAAAAAAAATCAACATTATGAAGATCAAAACTAGAAAAAAATCGTAACGAGAGGGCTACGCCCGAAACCCCCTTGATAGTGGCAAACAATTTTTGAAAATTTCCGACAAATGCCGGCATGGTTTTTGGTTGAATACCATCTGCACCGAGCTTTTTCCGCAACAATGGTGAATTCAAAGGAAACAAATCAAATTTTCAACCTCTTAGCAGCAATTCTCTCATCACAATCATCTTCCATTTTCAAAAAAAAAAATTCCACTTATTTTTTTTCCCTCTCCTTCTACTCCTCACTCACACAAATTAAAATCAAAACACACACTAAACTATCCCCCAAATACTTAAGCATATACTAATTATTATTAACTGCTAAACATGATTAGTGAGGGCTAGATTAGGAATTAAAAAAAATTACATAGGGGGTCACCCATAATTGCTATTGGGACACCGTTTTTGTCCTGTAGCTATATCCCCAATTGATTTCCATATCCCCCAATTAATTCTTCTTCTTTTTATCATCAAACCACAAATATTTCATTCCATAAGAAACGTTTACATGATGGTTTTAAAGAGAAACAAGTACATCAAAACATGAAAAAAAATACAAAGAAAGATACAGCGAAGAGAAAGAGCGGTCTACCACAATAGTACCCAAATCTTGTACTATATGAAATTGGAGAAGGAATGGTATACGAAACTATAATTCGACCATTGTGATAGATTTTTTCTTCTTAGAAAAGAGATGCTCCTATGACAGAGGAGTGATATGCCCAAAAATTCTTCATGTGCAACTAACCCGAAGTCAAGATCTATTTTTCTGATGAAGAAGAAATTGATCTTCGCCCTTGCTAAATCGCCGATATACTTTTATCCAGAAAACCAAACACGAACAAATCGTTAGAAAAAAACACTATAAAAGTGCAGATAAAATCGCCCAAATGGCGAAGATAAAAATCGCTCTTATAGCGAAGAAATTATTGAAAACAATAAAAATAACTAAAAACAAGAAAGCTTTGCTCAGATCTAGCCCCTAAATGACTAAATCTGAGCAAAGGAAGAAGAAGAAGTTGATGGGTTTTTCTCTAGTTTTTGAGAGGTGAGAGAGAGAAGAGGAAAAGTTTATTACTCCCTCCGTCCCTATTATATAAGCGGAATATTGGATTTTCCTAGTCCCACTAAATAGGCGGAATTCTAATTCCAATGTACTTTTTGACATATATACCCTTATTTATGTTGTATGAGAATTTGTATTGAGAATAAGAAAAGGGGTATAGACAAGAAAAAACATGAAAATTGATAAAAACCATGCATTTTCTTATTCTAAGAGATTTCATCTTCTCCGCCTATATTAGAGACGGAGGGAGTATTACAAAGCTAGACTTGTCTCACTTCTCGTAATTTTGTTGTTCCCACAAGGATGCAGCAACTCTAAAATAATAAACTTTGGATTGAATTTTGAACTTGAATTATCAAAGATATTGACAAATAGAATGCATACTTTTCTTCATGTCGTCAATAGAGTGTTTAAAAAAATGAAATGTATTAGAAATTATACATGACGAGAACAAACTTGGTGGAAACTTTATCCAAATATTTCTTGATATTTGTACAACAATTATAACTTAAACATGGACAATTAGTGGATACAACTATTCATGACAGTGTTTATATCTTTTGCAATCTTAAGAACTTATAAAATTAGAGAAAATTAATATACTCGTAGGATTTAATATAGCACTAGATTAGATATTTTCAATCAATTAAGCAGTATAAGTATATACCTCCACTTGTTGGAATCATACAATTTCCAGTGACAAATAAGTCGGTCCTATTTTGGCGCTTAATGGTCGGATAAAATGGTATCAATGCCACACTTATCAATTATCATGTTTAGTTTAATACTAATACTATCTTTTCGAGTGCTTTTCCTTTTTACTAAACGTGAGTATTTATGTTTCCATATTATGAAAAAAATCTATGGAAAATAGGTTATTTGTCCAAATATTTTTAAAACACGGTTCAAATAGACGAGTAAAAAAATTTATGGGTGAAATTGACACAAAAAAATAGCAAGGATGACTGGCTTAAACTTAAAAAATAGCGAGGATGAAACTGAATGCATCCTGTGTAAATTAAAAATAAGAAAAAATATTTGAAAATGGGCAGGATGAAACTGGTTACATTCTGACTATTTTTACATTTATGTCAATTTAAACAGTATCAAATTCTAAATGTCTTTTTCACCCAAAAATTATTGATTTTAGTCTTTTTAACCAATTTTGTGAAAAATCTAGGGCAACCCACTCGCCAATCATATACAATTATACATATTTGCTTAACTTTAACGCCCCGTTGGAAAATCAGAATTATTTTACTCTTTTCTTTTCCTCTTCTCTCTCCTTTCTTTTCCTCTTCTCTCTAAGAAAAAACTCTTAGTCTCCATTAATTTCTTGCTCAGATTTGGTCCCTTTTGGACCAAATCTGAGCAAGATTTCTTTTTCTTTTCAAGATTTAATCAAATAAAGTAGATTTCTTTTGTTTTTGATGTCATTTGACATATTTCTTCGCTATTTGGAGCGATTTTTCTTCGCCATTTGGGGCGAGTTTCTCTTCGCTTTGAGAGCTATTTATTCAAACATTGATCGCTGGTTCATGACTTGCTATTCTCGATTCAAGAACATCAACAATCCAATACGTTATTGCTTAGAATCTATATTCAATCTAAGGGATTCAAGGCATCCAGGTTCGTTTGGATCTACAAGATTTTGCGCAAATAACTCCTTTCTTACGGGAGCATCTCTTATTGAAGAAGAAGAAAATCTGATTAAATGGTCGGAATCGATTCCGGATTATACCATCATCCTTCCCTACTACATTTATAAAAATTGGGTATCTTTACGATATATGATTCTTTCTCTTCGCGATGTATTTGTAATAGATATCTTCATTTGTATTAGGGGTTTTATTATCTTGTACCTTGATGTTTTTGTTATTCTTGTAAGCGATCATGTAATCACGTTTTGATTTGAATGAATTGAAACTTGTTGATTGACCAAAAAAAAAAAAAAAAAAACTTTAATGCCCCGTTTTAGTAATGAGTATCTTTCCTAATCAAGAAAATAAATTTTTATAAAAACAATATAATGCTAACAGTTAACCAATAAAGCTTTAAATGAAAAAATGACTACCCATTTTTTTTTTCGATCATGCATATGCCTGTTTTAAATCTCACTAAATAACAGGGGATGGAGTCAGGCCGTCTCTACCCCTTTAAAGGCGTAGGGCGAATTCTCAAAATAGAGCCTTTTATTTCTAGAATATTTGGGCATAAATGATAAATGAATAAGATTTTACTTATTTCCTATTTCCCATCCCCTCCACAATTTCTAAAATTAATTTACTTTTTACTTTTTATTTTTCATATGTACCACTTATAAACATTAAATCGATTATAATTATAATTATTACCATTTTTACCTGTCTTCTTCTCCATCAACCTCTATTTATCACTGAAGAGAAAAACACAGTATGTAAATCACGAAGAATCAAATAGAAAAAGACTAATGAAATATGAGTAAACATGATTCAAGTAAGCGAAATATAATTTAGTAATGTCAGAAAAACACATACCTTGAAGATTCCATTAAAGCAGTAGCAGGTAAATATGAAGAAGAAGAAGAAAAGTTGCAAACGGAAAAACGAAAATACAAAGAGATGAAGAAAATAAGTTATGTAACCAAATTTTACCTTTTATAGGCAAAAAGAAATGACCCGTTGAATAGACACTTGTCAGTAAAAAGAAGAATTTACGACACGTGTAGGCGGTTAAGCTGAATTTTCGGAGTTTTGTCGAGGAGAAAACATGGAAAGAAAGGAAGTTGCGAGTGCAATGAAAAGATGAAGATTCTCATATCCTCTCCACTTTGCGAAGAAGACATGAGAAGAGGCAAGATGTAGGATCAGAATATCACCATGGAAATATTCTTGCGAGATTAACAACACTTCTGCGAGCTCTTCAACAACACTTTGTGAGTGTCACAGAGTAAGTTAAAGAATGACGTAATAGATGACGATTGAGGAAACACGAGAAGAGCATGATTTATCTGCGACGGTCATAATGCTTGCGAGATTTCATATTATAGCTGTAGCGATAAGATCGCAAATCTAATCTGAAAGTAAAGGACAACTTAGCTGTCATCCATTATGTATCTACCCTATATATAGAGACCCAGTGTGTCCAGAGAGGGGATGATGTATTTTTTTTAGAGTTGAGAAAGTCTTGAGGAGAGAGAAACTTTGAGAGATTAGTTGTGTTCTTTATTTCTTCCATTTCTATAAACAATTCTGAGAATTAAATAATAAAGAGTTATTTTTAATCTTTAAGTATGAGTTGAGTATTGCCGAATCTTAGTAAGGGTGTAGTGTAGGATTTCCTGCAACTACAGGTGGTATACATGGTTCCGTGTTTCAGAACCTTCTCTTAAGAATCATACCAATATTTTTCCGGTCATACTGAAGTACGATACTGAGAATTGGCAAAGAGAACAGATTGAAGATGGTCAACATATTGTTATTGTTCATAAGATTCAGCAGTTGTGTAGAACAAGCCTTAACCTTGTCTCCCATCCATATGAAGCAATGCCTGAGTTTGAAGAAAAACAAGCCCATAGAATGGTACAGCTAAGCCTTACAAGGATGGTGTTATACATCCCTATTTCTGAAAAGGGTTTTTGTTATTATGGTAAAAGGCAACTTCTTCAGTTGCAAAGAAGATCAGTGATAGCCGTCAACCCCTATCGAAGTTCAGAGGTTTCCGAAGATAACTACTTGAAATTTATAAGAGAAGGTCATGATTGGCAACAAGCTGATGAATTAATCCAGGAGCCAATGGACATAAATGACTACCTATTTTGGTTCAACACTATTTTCAAGCCCATTATTGCTATGCTACCGCAAAGTTTGGGTCGGATGGATTTCCCAACATTAGGTAGGATGCCACTTGTCGACAAATTTCTTCCTTCCCAACCTCCACCAGAGACGGGCGACGCATTTGCATATCCTTCTCAAAGTTCATCGTCAACTATGCCACCATTTTCTTGGGATGTACAAACTATATCCACCACATCTGGATATATTGCTACTTATCCAATTGCTTCAAGTGCACTTGATCTGACTTATCCATACTAGGGGGTCAATGCTATACCGAAGCAGTATCAGACCCAACTGAACGATTATCATACTCTATTACATGGATTTCATAAATTTCACTTGGAAGAGTTGCAAAAAGTGAGGGAAAGCATTATGTTTAACATGAGTCAAGGATTTGACAGAAATGATGGTTCAGGTCATAGTAGAGGCATGATTCCCAGTGCTAGAGGAATGAGCCCAAGTGGTAGAGAGGAATAACTTATTTGAGTCCTAGTGGTAGAGGAATGACTCATTTGAGTCCTAGTGGTGGAGGAGGAATAAGTCCCACTTGAAGTCAGCGAAGTCGTGGAAGTGAAAGAAGTTTGAGACATCGTTCTATGCAGGAGGTACCAGAAATTTCTACTCCAAACCAAGTGTTAGATACTCAAGTAGTACGTGGTGGTGATAACATTGTCTTGGATACAACTCTTGTACGTATGTTTAGTCATTTAGGCAATCGAATCTGTATACCCCAATTTCCACCCCCCCCCCCCCTCCCCATTTGCCTCAAGCTTATCAGTATTTCGACCATTCCAGCAAACTCCTCAAGAATATCAACCACACGCATTTCAAGATATGTATCGTGTTCCCATGTGCTCCATGAACCCATTACTTATCAAGGTTATGGTGATTCTGATGAAACTCAAGCACCAAGTAATCTCAAACCGGATCGCTAACTGATTTGTTGAACAACACTCTTGATCCAGAAAACGCAGGCAATTGGATCTTTGGTCAGGGAGGAAATGAACAAGGTAATGAATAGTTTAAATGTAAGCAATTTAATTATGAAAGCAAGTTAGTTTAAATGTAATTTTTTTAAATTAATGGAAACTATCTTTTAGATTAATATTCAAATAAAAACTAGTTTTACATTTCATTAAAAATTAACCTTGATTGCATAACACAATACTTAATATTTGAATCCCTGCACTTCAACATTGTAGAGTTCATAACATTCGTCGTGACTAAACCATCTTCCATTGTCTTCGGCGAATTTGGAACGAGCTCTAATTTTTAGTTATTCATTTGGCAACCCAGGGTTATCCCCTTTTATCAACCACATGATCTGCCGATACTTTCTAACATTGTTATTGATGAAACAATAACGATTTTGAAGACACTCATTTGTTCTTCTTGAATTTACGTGACTTAACGGCGCAAAGCTTTGAAATATAGTGTCTCTCATAAGTTAAAAGAATATAAATTGAAATCTCCATCGCTTGAAACTAAAACCCAACATCGAATTAGAGTAACATATTCCTCTGGAGTAAAATACACTTCGGTTATGCGAGCAATAGGCATGTTGAAATAAATTTGAAGTTGGGTTTTTATGAGTTGAAACTAGGTATTTATAGGGGGAAAATTGGTAGCCGTTGGATGAAGATCTGATAAGCGATGATTAGACTGACGAGCGACAGCATGACTAGCGCTGGCGCTTTAAAGATCAGCGAGTGTGATTATGACCATTGAGCGATGGACACTCTATCGCTCGCTGGAAACTCCATCCTGTATGCCTATATGTTATTTCTGACATATAGGCATATAGGTTTGACAGTTTGGCATACCCATAGTGGGTGCATATATGCCAAATATCAGATTTTGGCATGTGCATAAAAATATGCCTAAAATGTTAAAAACAAAAACAAAACAGAATTTAGTGATTTATACTAACTTTGTAATTTAGTGAATATTATGGAGATGGGTTAACAAAACTTAAAAATACTTTCAATAAGTACAGACTATGAATTTGCAAAAATTAACATCACTTAAACTATTAATTGGTCTCATTATATTATTTTGAATGAAATCTCATGTTTTCTAAATTTTGATTGTTCACCACCCTTGATTTATAACTAGGTAAAATTGATGAATATGTTGTTCACCATTTATTTTGTCCTAGATGACTTTGTTTTTTGTTCCAAAATATGTGCACAATCTCTCTCCTCTCTATAACAAAGTGATTTCCCATAGGAGGAATTTTTTCCGACACCCTTAATCGTCGATCTTCTTTGATCCGGGAGTAGCACATTCAATCCGTTTAAACCGATTTAACATTTTCGAGTAAGAATAAACCGTATTCCATAACTCAATCTTCACATTCAACAACAAAACCCTAAATACAACCGATGTAGGAGCTGAATATCACAACAAATGATAACTTACGAAATTATGGAGAGAAAAGACATCTTGCGAGCAAAGAATATTTTGCGAGCAAAGGAAATCACGAGGAAAGCAAAGGAAGTTCGCGAAGTGAAGTTACGAATGTTCGCAAGATAATTCTCAAATCCGAAATGGCGGGACAACACAACTGTTATCTTTTGTAAAATCATATAAATAGCCATTTAGGCATAAGAAAAAGGGAGAGATCTTTTTGAGCAAGAGAGGATAATTTTAGGAGGAGAGAGAAAATTTTATGAGAGATTTATTATCTTTATCATCTTCTTCCCCAAGAAATTCTAAAGATCCAAATATTCATTAATGGAGTTTCAATTGTACAATCATGTAATTACATACAATCACTAGTGAAGAACCGTGGATGTAGATCACATTGATCGAACCACGTAAAAATCTTTGTGTCACTTTTATAATTTTAGTACTTTAATTCTTAGTTTCATAGAAAATTAATTAGATTTAGTAATCATTTTAATGGATTCTTATGAGGGTGTAGTTGTGAGATAATCCGCAACTACATAATTGGCGCTAGAAACAGGGACCTAACCTTGTTGATTCAAGAAAGTTAGAAAAATTGGTTACTGTTGATGATGAATTGTACCGGATCTATGAGTTTTGAAGACAGGAATGGAAGTTCTTTTATTTGCATCTTCAAACAACAAACACATTTTAGTAGCTCAGGAATAGAGATGTGGATATGGAGAAATCGTCAAGAAAAATGAAAGAACAGACTATGAATTTGCAAAAATTAACATCACTTAAACTATTAATTGGTCTCATTATATTATTTTGAATGAAATCTCATGTTTTCTAAATTTTGATTGTTCACCACCCTTGATTTATAACTAGGTAAAATTGATGAATATGTTGTTCACCATTTATTTTGTCCTAGATGACTTTGTTTTTTGTTCCAAAATATGTGCACAATCTCTCTCCTCTCTATAACAGGCGATTTCCGGCAGGGAGGAAATTTTTTCCCGACACCCTTAACTGCTCAGATCTTCTTTGATCTGGGCAGTAGCACATTCAATCCGTTTTCAGCTTCGATTTAACATTTTCGAGTAAGAATAAACCGTATTCCATAACTCAATCTTCACATTCAACAACAAAACCCTAAATACAACCGATGTAGGAGCTGAATATCACAACAAATGATAACTTACGAAATTATGGAGAGAAAAGACATCTTGCGAGCAAAGAATATTTTGCGAGCAAAGGAAATCACGAGGAAAGCAAAGGAAGTTCGCGAAGTGAAGTTACGAATGTTCGCAAGATAATTCTCAAATCCGAAATGGCGGGACAACACAACTGTTATCTTTTGTAAAATCATATAAATAGCCATTTAGGCATAAGAAAAAGGGAGAGATCTTTTTGAGCAAGAGAGGATAATTTTAGGAGGAGAGAGAAAATTTTATGAGAGATTTATTATCTTTATCATCTTCTTCCCCAAGAAATTCTAAAGATCCAAATATTCATTAATGGAGTTTCAATTGTACAATCATGTAATTACATACAATCACTAGTGAAGAACCGTGGATGTAGATCACATTGATCGAACCACGTAAAAATCTTTGTGTCACTTTTATAATTTTAGTACTTTAATTCTTAGTTTCATAGCAAATTAATTAGATTTAGTAATCATTTTAATGGATTCTTATGAGGGTGTAGTTGTGAGATAATCCGCAACTACATAATTGGCGCTAAAAGTGGACCTAACCTTGTTGATTCAAGAAAGTTAGAAAAATTGGTTACTTGTTGATGATGAATTGTACCGGATCTATGAGTTTTGAAGACAGGAATGGAAGTTCTTTTATTTGCATCTTCAAACAACAAACACATTTTAGTAGCTCAGGAATAGAGATGTGGATATGGAGAAATCGTCAAGAAAAATGAAATTTACACAGTCTACGTCAACAATCGCTTCCAAAAAGGACAAATTTCTTCTCACTTTTCTTATTCTTTGTTTCATTTTTCAAAATTTGAGAATTTCAAAACATAAATTGAAAAATAATTTTTTTGCGATCTAAACTTTGCTTTTTGTAGAAATTTGATTTATTGTGGAAATCATGAATTTAAAAATGTTTTGCTACGAATTTGTAGTAACGAAACTTCGTTTTACAAATTTGTTTAATGAATTTCTAAAAAGGTCAAACTTCGAGATTTTCTGTTGATTAGAAATTTACATTTCTTAAAAAACAAAATTAAAAAGATTTTATTGAAAGTTTTCATTCTTCGTAGGGATAAATTATTCATCTTAATACTATACATCTTACTAACCAAATTCATTGATCGTTTTCATTCTGTGAAGTTCACTTTTGCGATTGTTAGAGTCCTTTTTCCTAGGATGGGAAAAACAACATTTATGACTAAAAATTTCTGTGAGATTGACAGTGAATTGTTTCATGCGATATTAAGCCAATTTGCGAGAGGGTATACAAGAAGGGAGTAAGTATCATCAACAATTTCTTCTACATTTCAGTTTGAGGCAATCACTTTAGTTCGCAATATCAATCAGCTAAGTCCGCGTCTCAGCCAGTTTAAATCAATGAAGAAAGATGAATTTATGCGAAGTACATTTTAGTTCTACTGTTGGATTATTGATTTGGGAAATCTTGGGAAATAATTTAGATGTTTATATACGTTTCCCACCATACGAAGAAGTCAACAATTCATACGAAGTCAACCAAATCAACAATCCACCTATCAATCTACATACGAAGACAATAAGACATTACTAGAAAATGTAGAAAAATGAAGTTATACGAAGACAGGGAAAAATCGCAGACTTAAGACATTAATGTAAATACCAGCAGCACAAATGCTATGCGATATTGTAAAGGAGTTTCAAAATTTCGTCCAGGCATAATTCAGAACCAAAGAAATGGGATGGAGACATTATCCAAGGTTGCGAACAATACAAGATCTGCGAATGATAAACACAAGTTGCGAACAACACAAATACTGCGAATGATATTTCAGAAGCAAATATCAGTGCCGCTACGACAAAGAGGCAGTTGTCACTCATATACTCGACACCGTTTCTGTAAGTGGAATATAGTTAGAGAGGCCCAAGACAAGTCATCTGGTGTTTTCCAATCACACTCAAATTTTGGAATCGAGTTCCGCAAGTGTATCAACACAACCGAATCCGTAGAAGAGTTTGAGTCATCCTGGAAGTTACTTCTTTATAGATACGATCTTATGGAAAACGAGTGGCTTCAATCAATGTACAATGCTCGACTGCAATGGGTCTCAGTGTACCTGCGTGACACATTCTTCGCAGAGATATCTATGACGCAAGTAAGTATTCTTACTCTTAACTTTCTGTCTTTCACTTGTTTGATTTGTGATTATGCAGTAAAGGGAAGTGGAAAGCTAGAGATTTGTTCCAATATAAACTACCAAGAGCAACTTCATCCATAGTTGCTGGGAGCAGAATAAACGAAAAGGAAGCAGAAAAACTTCAACAAAAGCATAACCAAAGCAGCAATGGCAAGATATAATGGAAGCGCATGAGCTGTTAGTAACGAAGGAAGAAAGAAATTTGCTCCGATGAAATGACATTTAAGCTGAGAAGAGAAACCCAATCACGAAGAAGAAGAAATTTTGCGAAGCTTACTTCGTGATATCTTCAAAGGAAGGTTTGGAGACTCAAAACATAAGGAGAAGGGCTTTTGCGAAGCATACTTTATCAAAGTCTATCAAGCAGCGAAGCTTAGTTAAAGAATGAAAAGAAATATGACAAAGCAAAGAAGAGTACAACTCGAAAGAAGAACACACTATACCGACAAATCTATACCAATAACAGTTGCGAATTTCTAATATAATTAGTTGGACAAGTTGATTAAAGTTCGCAGAGCAGCCCAAGAAAAAATGGTTGGAGTTGGAGAAAGGAAGCAACAAACAAAGACGAATATAACGCATGGAGTTTAACCATCTTTAGATATCGACAAACAACAGCACGAAGGTAAACTGAATGACGATGAAATAGAATAGAGGCAATAAGGAAGCTTACACTGGTAGGACGAAAACTAGGTCATTAATTACTTTGAAACGGACAGACTTACCAGCAACAAAACTAAAAGGGAAGTAAAAAACGTACAAAGAAGGGACTTAATGGATACCAAAGGAAACCAGCGTAATGGAAGGGACTTAATGCATGCAAAGAAGAAGTAAAAAACGTGCAGAGCAACAAATGAAAATGTACAGAGAAAATAAGTAATAACAAGACGAAAATATGTGTTTCTTTCACAAGATAAAGCTAGCGCAGATGGTCAGCAGTAAATGGAAGGAGTTTGAAGACGCGGGTTCGAGTCTCCATATTCGCATAAAAATTTTGCATTTCGCAAATGTTTTTTGCATGAACGTTAAGCACCAACACTTCGCAGACGTTCGTTTACTTCATTCAAAGGTTTACTTCGCAAGATTTTTGGATATTTCGCAAGAAGAGAGTGGAAGATTATTTCGCAAGAAATGGCAAGTCATATACTTCGCAAAAGACAACAACAAGCAGTAAAAAGGTAGGTACCATTTCCTTTAATACTTTATTTACGGAAGATAAAAGATTTTTGAATTTATATACTCGCAAAATTTCTACAATTTTAAGGTTTCCAAAACATTTTAAAGATTTTTTAGATTGGTAAAAAGCGACACAATCGCAAGATTCTAAAATTACTTCATCGCAAAAATTAAAAGATCTCAAAAAATTTCAAAGACTTCAAAATCAAAAAAACAGAGAAAATTCAATTCTATATTTCTATAGAATAATTTTGATTTAAAGATGTGATATGGATACTTCTCATACTTCTTATACTAAACATTTCATGAAAACATTCAACATTTTATATACATGAAAAATTTACAATGAATTTTTAAAAAAGGCGAAAAAATACCGCCAAAAATCAATTGCGATTAAACTTTCATTAATTTGCATAATAAAAGACATAACTGTGATCAGCTTAAAAAAAAGAAAGAGAGCCGCAAAAAATTTTATACAGGCAAACCTTTGTGGCGTACACCCTAGTTCGCGAAGCTATATTTTGTAAGAGGCAAAGTCCTAAAGTGCGTCATTTAAGGGGGTACCTATAAACGTGGCTAAGGGTAACCGGAACACCACCAAGGGCCCTTAGTACATGGTAAAATTTTAGGGGTACAACCCAATAATGGGGTACCTATCCGGGTTAGACACCTTGGATTCTCACCTAATCTAGCGACATTACGCAATATAAAATGCGGTGTAAGAGGATTTAGGTTGGGCGACTAAGGCATACTTGTCTTTCCCAAGAAGTGCAGAAAACGATCAAGGCGCCGAGGTACACGGTTGAGTCAAGAGTGCCGGGTGAGGTTGAACCACATCTGCCATTTTTGACAAGTCTTGGCAAATGATGCACTTGGCCCAAAGATACCCCATAGGGTGCAACCTCGTAACTATAAGCCCTATAGACAAAAAGGATAAGAGGTTGCGATCAAAAAGTCAAGTTGTTGGCAGAACCGGATGGGAAGAGCTAACCTTGTATGGTCGATGTACGCTTCCTTGAATGGGCAACCAGGGGGAAGATAAAGGGCAGCACCCTCCATTAGGGAGCTGATACGTGCTATAAGACGCAAATGTCACGAGGCTTATTGTTCGCAAGAACATAAAGGCTTGTCATATTTGTGCAACAATTTTACTTCTGCGAGCCTTCTAAAAAAAAAACAAAGAAAGAAAGAAAGAAAAGAAAAGAAAAAAGAACTCGTAGAACATAATAAAAAAGTTAAGATGAGATCAATGGGTCACTACATGAAAGTGTAGAGACATCCTGCGATTTCATCGCAAGACGGCAATGTCACGGGGATTTATGTTCGCAAGAATATTTAGACCTGTCATATTGTCGCAACACTTCCTGAAGAGGCTAAAATACTATACAAAAAATATAAGGCAAGACCAATGGGTTTTTGCATGAAAGTGTAAGAACGTCCTGCGATTTTTTCGCTACAAAAGAGGTGGCAAAATAAGACCTTTACTTAGGAAGGCATGATAAGACCACAACAATTCATGAAATTTATTCCATCAATATCATTGAAGAATTTTTACAAGAATATATATCATGAAGTCCTAACAAAGAAGACAATTCCATCAAGATCATTGAAGAACTTTGAAGAGAATATATATCAAAGAAGACAATTCCATCAAGATCATTGAAGAATTTTGAAGACAATATATATCAAAGAAGACAATTCCATTGAAGAATTTTTACAAGAATATATATCACGAAGTCATACCAGAAGAGGCGATTTCATTCGCGAAAATACACAAGTAAACTTGCGAAGATGCTTATATGAATGGAGGCAATTCAAAGATATATCAATTTTACTGTAGAAAATTGAGCTAAGTAACACAAACATTAGCTATGCATTATAATAGATAAGTATTAACATCATACAAGTATCATACTTGCATCATACAAGCATCATATTTGCATCATACAAGCATCATATTCGCATCATTCAAGCATCATATTTGCATCATAAAAGCATTGCATAAACATTTTATGGCATAAGCATCACATACGCCTTTCATAACATAATCATTATATAAGTATTATATGCACACAAGTATTTTACAAAATTTTACAGGATAATACCGCGAAACTTCGCAGAAACATTCATAATTCGCAGGACTATTCATAGTTCGCAACAATATATTCGCAACACTATATTCGCAACAATATATTCGCAACATTATATTCGCAACACTATGTTCGCAACACTATATTCGCAACACTATGTTCGCAACACTATATTCGCAGCACTATTCGCAGCATTATTCAGAAGTTTATAAATTCGCAGAAAACCCCAGAAATTCACAGAAAAATTCAGAAATTTGCAGAAATATTCAGAAGTTAGCAGGGTTACCACTTGAGGAAGAGGCAAGATAAGAATAGAGATGCAATTTAGTTATTCAACATTTTCTTAAGGATTCTCCTTCATAGATAAAGAACAGAGGCAACTATGGATACCCAAGAAAATATTTTATGATTCTTTATCTTCTCAGCAAGAATCCTCATCAAAAATGGAATAAAAATTTCACATGAACAGAGGCAATATTTATCACTCTCATTCAAGGACGAATACTTCTTATATATTTCGAGGATTAAGTACTTATTATACTTCTTAAGGATACTTCATACTTCTTATATATTTCGAGGATTGAGTACTTCTTATACTTCTTCAAGGATATTTTATATTTCTTATACTTCATACTTCTTCAAGATACTTCACATACTTCATACTTCTCAAGATGATACTTCTAATTACTTTTTAAAGCTTCAGAACTTCGCAAAAGAATAGAGGCAAGTATATACTTTTTGAGTTTGATATTCTTTCGCTCGTTCCTTCATCAACAAAGATCAAAGACTACTACAACGGATTTTTTCTTAAAGATCGCTCTTCAAGCAATATTCAAGAAAAAAGAGGCAAGATGTAGGAGCTGAATATCACAACAAATGATAACTTACGAAATTATGGAGAGAAAAGACATCTTGCGAGCAAAGAATATTTTGCGAGCAAAGGAAATCACGAGGAAAGCAAAGGAAGTTCGCGAAGTGAAGTTACGAATGTTCGCAAGATAATTCTCAAATCCGAAATGGCGGGACAACACAACTGTCATCTTTTGTAAAATTATATAAATAGCCATTTAGGCATAAGAAAAAGGGAGAGGTCTTTTTTAGAGAGAGAGATAATTTTAGGAAGAGAGAAAAAATATTAGGAGAGATTTTATTTTCTTTATCATCTTCTTCCCCAAAAAATTCTAGAGCTCCAAATATTCTTTAATGGAGTCTCAATTCTAGAGATTTTACATACAATCACTAGTGAAGCACCGTGGATGTAGATCACATTGATCGAACCACGTAAAAATCTTTGTGTCTCTTTATAATTTTAGTACCTTAATTCTTAGTTTCATATCAAATTAATTAGGTTTAGGAATCATTCTAATGAATTCTTATGAGGGTGTAGTTGTGAGATAATCCGCAACTACAACCGACATGGATTTAGCAATCATCATCGGCTAAATCCTCGATTCACCGGCCTTCAAAATCAATTGGTTTGCTTGATTGATACTTTGTGATACCCCATCTATTACCTGTGAATTTAACCTAATTTTGGTGCTGCTGGATGAGATTTGGTTTTTCACCTGAGTTTCAGGGGCTCCGGTCTTTATCAACAAAATATCCGGCATGGTTTTCAGATGCAACAACTTCTTCCATGTTCAACTATGAGGTAATATTAGAATGGTACCTCCTCAATCTCATCGCAGAAGGAACATCCTTTGGCTATTATCATATTATGGTGTTTGAAAGTCTCAGTAATCATCTCTTGCTGTTTTACCAAGTTTGTTGATGTTTAATTTTAGAGTTTATTTAACCCTGTGAGACGTTTTGATTTCCATGTCTATCTCACAGAGGGAACCAAAATTTCCTTCTTATTTTATTAAACTTTGATATGTTAGGCCTCTCTTGCTTTTGATCTCTCTTTTACTTTTTTGTAATTTGTAAAACCTTGTTTCTTTTGGGTTTGTTGTCTGATTTCCTGCAAATCCTTTCCTTGGCTTGTGATATTTCTTTGTTACCCGTTTGATTTCTTCTATGATCATGTTTTAAATGTTGAAAGGCAATTGTTTAAATCCACCAGACTAGTGCCAGGTTAAAGTTTTTCCTTTTCTTTTTTAGTTTTGTAGGTGGTGATCGTTATGTTAGTCTCATCTCTTTGCCTTGTGTCTTTTGCATTGTGACGCAAAGTTCTATGTGAATTTGGATTTCAGAAGGTGTTTGTGATGGGTTTTTTTTTTCGTACTTTGGTTCTTTTCCAAGATCCTGGTCTTTTTCTTATAGTTTGTTTTGGGTATCAATTGAGTCCTTTTTGGAGGCCTTTCTCAGAAATTAGGTTTAACTTTTTTTAGTCTCTGGAAAACAGTATTGAGCTTTAACCAGTGTGCTATCATGCCCACCATACTTTCACTTATGCACCAATATTCAGATTTTACCCAAAAGCTTTCCAGTTCCTTCACACATTTAAATTGACAGTACTCAACTTGAGATTCATACATGACCTCATATAATGCATTCATAAATGGAACCTTTGACAAGCCTTTTCTCACTGTGGTTCTCTTGAAGATTTCCAGATCATCTATCAATCTTGATAAAGTGACATATTCAACACCTACATATGTTGAAATATTTGGGTGTTTGAAATCCTAGGATTAGATCACAGCAGTTTCATTGTATCTTTTAGCAGCAAGAATAAAACCTAATTGGTTGCGAGTCGGCCGGTGAATTCGACAATCTGTTTCTCAATTTAGTTATTTTACTATTCTAGCAAAGTTGTACTCTTTTAATTTCCTTAGTTTAAGTCAGTCTAGTCTGTAATCTAGCTTTCAATTTTCAATTCAGTTTTCATTTGTAAGTAACAGTAGTTAGTATCTTTAGTAGGTAGTACTCTGTTTATTAGCTTCTTTTGTCGAGGGCAAATATTGGATTCTACACAGTTTGAAGTAATGGACAAAGCCGTTAATCAAGAAGATATGCAGAAATCAATTGAGCAATACTCCGCATCAACTAGGGACAAAGAACTAACCAGCATCTCGGATCAGTTGCAACGAACCACATCACCACCAACCAAGTTCTTATGGATACATCCATATGGCCCGTTTCCATAAAAAAAACAGCTTTTCTTGTGGAAAGCATTCGTCGAAGCCCTGCGGAGCCTTGACAACCTCATTCTCGCCAATACCATCTACCACCGCTGCATTTCGGATCTGGAGAATGCTTCTCGCATTTCACCTCAATACCATGTTAATGTGTCTTCTTGGCATATTGGTCTAACTGTATTTGATCCTATGCGTATCATATACAATCTTGTAATAGCCCTTTAGTAATTTAATAAAATTTCATGCTTCAAAAAAAAAAATTGTCCCCCTCAAAAATTTGGGCCTAGAGCACTCTAGGCCTAAGACGACCCTGGATAGAGCTACGTGGAAGTTAAGGATGGATCCAACCTCCGATAAATGTTTTGCAGTGTTTTAAACATCCTATATGTTTACCACTAAGTATACAAAAAACAGACTATTAGCCTCCCTAGATATTTTTGGTTTTCTATCTGGCCTTCCCATGTTCAAAATCTCTAGCTGTGTCCCTCTTTCTAACCGGTGGAAGTCAAGGATGGCTCCGACTTCCAATAAATCTTTTGTAGTGTTTTAAACATCTTATATGTTTACCCCTAAGTATACAAGAAACGGACTATTAATCTCCCTTGATATTTTTTTTGTTGTTTTCGACCTAGCCTCTTCATGTTCAAAATTTCTAGCTTTGTCCCTTTTTCTAACTGGGTGAAGCCGGGTATAGATAAATAAATACAATAACCTATATTCGCAAAGTAACTCACACATATTGGAGTTGTTATGTTAAAAGTTTGTTTGTGTTTTGTATTTTTATTTTTGATACGTATTGATCTATGTACCTTGGTGAATATTATTACAGAGGCGGAATTCAGAATAATAATAGACGAAAACTAGAAAACAGAATACACTAGAAACCAGATTTGAAGAAATTATCTTCTCTAGATTATGAACAAGAAAACTATTACAATTCTCTCTTTGTTACGCTCACAATCTCTCTAGGTAAACTATTTTCTAAGTTTGCTTTTATAATAATTGATTGCCTCACAAACTTCTCTCTAAGTGATTTGTCTCACAAACCTCCCTCTCTGATCTAGGTGTGTTTGTATCATAAACCACACTCTATATTGAAGTGTGTATGTATCACAAACCACACTCTAGATTTCTTAGCTATGAGCTAAACATCTATATTTATAGCTTTAACGGCTTCCCAAACCTTCTAGGAATCTATTTCCTTATCTAGGAATAATTCCTTTTCTAGGTATATTTCCTTATCTAAGAAAATTACCTTGTCTAGGAATATTCCTATCTAGGAATAATTCCTTATCTAGGTATATTACCTTGTCTATGAAGTATTTCCTTATCAAGGTATACTTCCTTACTTTGGTTTGGTTTCCCAAACCTCTTAGGAATCTATTTTCCTTCTATATGAATAATACTGCCTTAAATCAGCAATCCCTCCAAAATTACAATTCTATCCTCAATTCGTCTTGAGGATCACTAGTTCCTGGAGATAGGAAGATACAAATGTATCAATTTTCCACTTTGGATTTTTGGATTTTTGGTATAATAGTTCCTCCCTTGGTTTATAATCTCAAAATAAATGAAAAAAATAGAAGAAAATGTGAAATGAGTGTGTGGTGCATGATTTTTTGGAAAATAAAGTATATCCTGACTTTCCAAACAGATTTAGCAAATCAATGTAGATATCTATGTCGACCTCTCCTACAATGCTACGTGTCATGAACCCCTCTTTTCGAAATTGGTTGTACATTTTTTTTTTGATAAAACGAAATTTTATTGCTTAGGGGGGAGAATAGTTACAATCTTTTTGCAAATATCATCTGAGAAGTTATTCAATACATTAATGTTAGCAGTTGTTTCTCTAACAGATTTTGCAACTGCATCAGCCACTTGGTTGTCTCTTCTAATAACAAAAGAAAAATTACATTGCATAAAGTTTGAGCTAAGATACTTTATTTCTTTAAGTAAATTCATGTTTTCCCATTGAATGAGAAAAACATTATCTTGAAGTGACTGAATGACCAACTTTGCATATGATTTTATATGAATTCTTGAAAGTTGTTTTTCCTGCGCCCACACCAAAGCTTCACGTATGGCCACACACTCACCAGTTTCTAGACTTAAAATTCCATCTGCATAGAATCCTTTGATACCTTCACAACAACCTGTAGAAGTGCGCATCACAATACCAAAGTGTTCATCATATTCATGAATTGAGAATGAGAGTTAAGATGATAAATAATTTTATGCATGGAACAAAATGGGTTAAGAGTTACTCTCTGGAATACTGCCTCACATATTTGTTTCTTGATGATCCATGCACTGATCATCAAAGTATATAACAATTTTTCATTAGTAGAAAACTGTTACTACTTGTAAACCAACTTTCCACCCATTCCGAGATTGTATTGTCACTAATTTGCACTCTATCAATGTCTACATTAACCAACCTCCATACTGATTTGGCATGTCTGCAATGAAATAACAGATGTTCCATGGTTTATGCATTATCACCACATATTGCACACTGAGTTTCCATGTTGGTATTGTATAGAGCAAGCTTGCACCGAGTAAAATTAATTTCATGTATGCATTTCCATGTAAACAACTTAACTATGTGAGCTGTATTACACCTCCATAACACCTTCCATATACCCCTTGGAATAATTCTTCCATTAACTTGAACTTATATGTTACTCATAGTGAGCTTCTTGTAAGCACTTTTAACAGTGAATTTACCATCCTTTGCTGGCATCCAGGCCATTATGTATTCCTTTGAAATATCAAGAAATAAACTCTGAATTCTCTGGGAAGTATCTGCATCAAACAACAAGCTAAGAAGTTATATGTTCCAGGTATTGGTGTTTGGTCGAATTAGTTCTTCCACTTGTTGATAAAATCTGTAAAACTCATTAACATGTTGAGGTGGTGAAGTAAGACCAGGAACCCATCTATCCAACCATATTTTAGTCTTCTTACCATTATTGACTTCCATGAAATAATTTTTTTGAACCTCTTGAATATCTCTGATAATACCATTCCAAGTATATGAGCAGTTAACATCTTTAAAATTTTGACGAAGACTATCTCCATTACTAAAATATTTGCTGCCCATTATCTGAGTCCAAAGTGCATCTGATTCTGTACACAGTCTCCATTATAAGAGCTAAGTTCAGCATTTCTAATTCTCTAAAAGCCAGACCACACATATATTTAGGTTTACAAAATTTGAGCCAACCAAAAGGATTAGAACCTCTGTTAGAATAATAACCTTAAAAGAATTTTCTCTGTACAATTGTAACTTTACTGAAGATCATTAGGAAATATAAATGTACCCATTTGATAAATTGGTACTGAATTCAACACATGCTTTATCATTGTAGACCTACCATCCTGAGTGAAAGATTTTTATGACCATGTTGAGTATATGTTCATGAAATTTTCTTCAATATCCTTGAATGCTTCTTGTATAGAGTGACCCAAAAGAAAAACAGAACCAAAATTTATTTCGTTGGAATTCATAGTCTTAACCCCTAAAATCTGAGTAAGAGTTTCAACTATAGAAGGGTTGGTTTTTTTACTGAAATGCACAGAATATTTTTCAAAGTTGATAACCAGCCTGACCTGATTGTGAGCTGAAGTTTTGAAGAAGTTCCAATAGATAGTTGACTAAGGAGAGACTTACTTGAGTAAAAATCAAGCAGTCATCTGCAACTAGCAAGTGATTAATGGCTGGAGAGTTGCCAGCCACTTTAATACCTTTGATGGTGTTATTTTGATGAGCAGAAGAAAGATGCCTTGAGAGAAATTCCATGGCAAGGATGAACAGATATGGTGATAATGGATCACCTTGTCTAATGCCTCTTGTAGGCTGAAATTCTTCATAATGACTACCATTAAGCAGGACAGAATGAGATGTTGTGCTGATGCATTGATAAACAAGGTCACAAAAATCATCACAAAAGCCAAAATACTTGAGTACTTTATTTAAGAAGTTTCATTCTGGTCTGTCAAAAACCTTTGACATGTCTAGTTTTAAAGCCATCCAACCAATTTGACCCATTTTCTTCTTCATGGAATGAATAATCTCTTGGGGTAGCTATGACTGTATTATCACTTATTAGTCTTCCAGAAACATATGCAGCTTGATATGGAGATATAATTTTTTCCATAATAGGCTTCAGTCTGTTTACAATAATCTTGGATATCATCTTGTATGAAGTATTGCAGAGAACAATTGGTCTAAAGTCAACAACACAAATTGATTTCTTCTTCTTAGGAATGAGAGAGATATATGTTTCATTAAGTTGTTTAATAATATGCTTAGTTTCAAAAAATCTTGTGATCATCTGACAAACATCTTCACCAATAACATTCCACTGACTTTTGTATAAACCTGCTTGGAAACCTTCTTTCCCTGGTGCACTCCAAATCTCCATACTCTTGAGTGTGTCATGAATTTCTTAATTAGAGGGTACTCCAGTTAGTGACAAATTATCAGCATCAGATATAACTGTGGGAATAAGCATGGAGGTTTTCATCAAGAGTAACAGTGACTATAGTACTTATTTCCTTGTAATGAGAAGCAAGATGTTGAGCTATTTCTTCCTTGTGTGTAACCAATTGTTGTTATGATCTTGTAGAGAATCAATATTGTTCCTCATTCTTATTGTATTTGTCTTGCTGTGAAAATAATTGTTTTATTATCCATTTCCTTTATAAAGTGATCTATGGATTTTTGCTGATAGAAATCATTTTTGTACTTCTGCCGTTTAGATATGTTCTTGTTCATGTTTAAAATCTTGTTGTGGTTTTCATCAGATGGAGGTTGTTCTTGTAAAATATCCAATTCCTTTTGAAGATCATCAACTCTTTGATTGACATTACCAAAATGGTCATTTTCCACAAAGATAATTCTTTTCTTGCTGACTGAAACCTTTTTACTAGTTGAAAACCTAGCGAACCAGAGACATTAATTCTCTAAGCAATAACAGAAGAACAATTTTCATCATTCAACCAAGTTAGAAGGAATGTAAAAGGTTTCCAAGATTTTGGAATAGTAGTAACAGTTACAAGCATAATGGGACTATGGTCACTTCCTACTTGTGTGAGATGCATAACTTTGGAGTTAGGGAAATTGTAAGACCAATCTCCATTTCCTAGGGCCATGTCGATTCTAGATCTTATAGTGCCAATACCTATATTATTTCCGGTCCAAGTATAATCCTTTCCTACAAAGCCTATGTCTTCAAGTCCACATGAATTAACGATGTTATTGACTAAGCCATCGGCAGAAGTAGAAGCACTATTAGTATCTCCTAAAATATGAAAATTTAAGTCACCCATGATAATCCAAGGGCCTCTATTCTCCTCACCAATTTGATTGATATATTCCCATTGGGTTTTTTTTCTAGTGTAATTAGGATAACCATACATGCACGTGAGTAAGAACTCAGGCTTACTAGTGTCAGATTGAATGGAGAGATTGAACATATTTTGACTAGTATCAAGAACTTCACAAGTGAAACCATTTTTTCAAAGTAAAACTAAACCACTAGATAACCCTATTGGCTCAATGAAAGCTAAGTTAGGATAATGAAGATGGCTTAAAAGGGGCTTGCTTTTATCTTGATTAATTTTTGCCTCACAAAGGAAAATAATATCAGGGTTTTGAGTCTTGATTAAGTCATTAAGGTGATCTCTAGTGGAACTTAAGTCCTTGAACATTGCAGGATATAATTTTGATGGTTCCAAAAGAGTAAAAATGAGTATGAAAAAACAAAGAGAATATGATACCAATTAACAAGTAAAAAAAATATGAACTTTGAGATAATAATTAACGTAAACCCTAGTATGAAATTTAAAGCATGCCAAGAAAAGAAATAAATGTGTCCTAAAACAGATGTTGACTTTGTAATTAACAAGGAGTTTGATAATGATTGTAGCAGAGAAAATAATTAATGGGGAGTTAAAAAATAGAAGGAGAAAGCAGTGTAAGAGTTACCTGACTGTCTGAAGATGCATTTCCAGTTTGTGCTTCTTCTGTTGTGTCCCTTTGAGTCGGTTGGTCATCTGTGATAGTATCAGTGATGGCTTTGGAAGAGGAAGATTCAACATCATTCTGGATAGAAGAGGATTCATTGGTGATCCTAATTCTTTTGCCTAGTCTAATGGTTTCATCAGTAATAGCTTCATTTTGTTTGAATAAAAAATCCATATTAATAGGTATACCATCTTTAGGGGGAATGAAAATTATTGTTTTAGCAAAGCTTTTTGGATTTTTCCTAGAAACTAGAGCAGAAATGGAAGGATTGGATGAGATAGTCTTTCTTAAGTTGCTAACCTTACCACAAAAGTAAGGTTTCTCATGTGCCTTAGATAAGAAATTGGTTGCGTCTTTACAGGGACCTTTGCAGTGTTTGATAATGTAACACTTGGTGCAAATTCTACTTGGCTAACGTTCATAGAAAAATTTGATCCATCGAGACAATCCAAAATTAGTTATTTTTTTAACACCCCTTCTCAGTGGATTACACAAATCAATGTTAACACAGACTTTAACCGGAACACTACCAACTGGAACAACATCTTTTGGTTCGATGGAGACCACCTCTCCCATAATTTCTCTAATCTTTGTAACAACAACAACATTCATATGCTCAGGCAAAAGGAATTTTAGTTGAATCCAGAATTGCTGAAACCCCCATTGTTTTTCTGAATAAATCATTTCAGGAATATAGTCATGAACAACCAAATTTTTTTTGTTAATGCTCCATGGACGCTTGATAGATACATTTTTGTGTCTGAATTGTCCTCGGTGTCTCTATTGTTAGTGCTTGATTTTGTACTAATTATGGTGTTTTTTTTATGTTTGTGTAGGTGTTTTTAGAGAATTACACATGTGTGGAAATTAGGCTCAAAAAGTGGATTAAGGCACCCCGAAGGACACATGATAATGGGACTCTCATTTCGGATAAGGGGTATCCCAATTGATAAGGGGCACCCACCTGCTATTCACACCCATCGCTGGATAAGAGCACCCCTTTCTTCATCAGTTTTAAACAAACTTTTTGCGGGAAAACTTCCCTTAAACTGCGAAATCTTTCGGCAGTGGTATGGGAGATATTCTCGTGGAGATTCTCTAAGATTTGGTTTGGTAATAATCTGTTACGAGTAAACAGGGGAGGTAATATAAGATTTCACGTAATAAATGGATTTATTCTCCAAACGAAGAAAACAGGGAAAGCATATTACGTCGATATATTATCGGATTATGTGTGCTATAATTGAGGATTTCATGAGGAACAAGGAGTATCGAACCCATCTTTAATATGTTGGCAATGATTTTAGACTGTGCTGACTATCAACAGACGCATGAGAGGAGAGAAAAACACAATTATTCTCGTGCTGCTGCAGATATGGAAAGAAGATGATTTGGAGTTATTGCTGCAATATTTTGAGCCCTATAAGCTATAAATAGGTGATGTAGAGTCCGAGAAAGGGAATGGAGAGTTTGGGAGAACTTTGAGCATCAACAGAGCGTAAAATCGAGTTGCAGAGAAATTGTTTTCTGCTGCTGCTGTGAAGAACATGAAGAACAATAAACAGCCAAAAACTGTCGTTCTTCAACAGTGTCAACGACAAAAACTTAGGGGTCATAGAGCTACGGTAACAACGACAATATATGTTTATCGCTCTTTGTAACAGTGTTTTGCAACAATTATAAGCGTTGCAAACACCCAGTTTTAATCATTTTCTCTCCATTTCATCTTTGTAAACAATTTTTGAGCTTGAATCTATATTTTGAGAAAGTTTACACAATCATGGGCTAAACCCAATCCTTGGGGCGATGGAGGAAGCTCTCTTGCCAATGAAAAAGTGGTAATTCTTAATTATTTAATTTGTGCAATTTTTATTATGATTATTTGCCTAGATTGAAAATAGATTTTATGATTTTTGTTAAATAATTGTATTTTCTATTGATGGAATATGCTTAGCCTAGGGTTTTGATATCCCATGATTTGGATTAACATTTGTTGTTTCTAAAAAAATCTACTTTTGCAATATTTGAGAATCAAATTGAACGTGTGAAATTGCATGATTGTAATTAGTATCACTTTGGAATTGGTAAATAGCGGAATCCTAGCCCCAGTCTCTCCATAATTCTCACAACACTTTTAATTTTGAGTTTGTTATATTTTTTCTATAAAATTAAGTCTAAAAATATGCTTTCATAAGTCTCTCGCCTTGTTAACTCGGAACACTATAGAACTTCAGCAAACGGTTGCTCAAGGTCTAGATGAAAACAAAAAGATGGTCCCTGCTAACTCTTGGGATATTTCCGAGTTAAAAATCCAAGTTAGTCAGATAAATGAGACTTTGATAGAAAAAGGAAAGTTCCCTAGTCAACCACAACCCAATCCTAGAGGAGTCCATCAAATATCTTTAGCTGGTGAGAAATCATCAAACCATGTAAACTCTATAACAACCCTTAGGAGCGGTAAAACAGTAGACAATAAGGTAGCCATGCCTAGTGGACATATTGTAGTTCCACCTTCTACTTCACTAGAGGAACCCGTAGTTGTGGAAACTGAAACAATTTCTGAGGAGTCCCAAGAAATTCCTGATAGGACTACCTTTGTACCTAGAGACCCATATCCACAGTTGTTAGCCCCAACAAAGAAGGAGTCGATTTTCAATGAGATAATGGAAACATTTAAGCAGGTGAACATCAACATTCCATTATTAGAAGCAATTAGGAAAATGCCTGCTTATGCCAAGTTCCTTAAAGATCTTTGTACTCGAAAGCGTAAGTCCATAAGAAATCCTTTTTAGCTGGTCAAGTAAGTTCAATTCACTGAATCAAACACCCCCTAAGTATAAGGACCCTGGATGCCCCACCATATCTTGTGGAATTGGTAATCACATAGTCGATAAAACTTTACTTGACTTAGGAGCTAGTGTTAACTTACTCATGTATCATGTATACACCCAGCTAGGTCTTGGTAAGTTTAAACCGACTAAAATGACACTACAATTAGCTGATAGGTTTTTCAAAGTGCCTCGTGGTGTCATAGAAGATGTTCTTATTGAGGTTGATAGGTTCATATACCCAGTAGATTTTGTTGTTCTAGATACCCAGCCTGTTCAGGACCCAAGTGCTCAAATCCCGGTGATTTTAGGTCGCCCATTCTTAGCCACATCTAATGATGTCATCAATTGTAGAACGGGACTTATGAACATATCTTTTGGTAACATGACTACTGAGTTAAATGTATTTAATGTTATTAAGTCTTTTGAGGTGGATGATTTAAAAGCGGTGAACATGATTAACACTTTAGTTCCTGATCCTTTAGCCTGCATGATGTTTGATAATCCATTATTTGATGAACCTTTCAGTGATTCGGAGGAGGTAACCATGACGAACACCTTAGTTGATGAGCCTATGCTAGAGATTTTCTTTGATAATCCTTTATATGATGATGTTGTTCGTTTATATGACCAGTCTCCCAAGGAAGCTAGTTATTATGCTGACTTTATGGACCCTAGAATCCATCCCATAGATCTTGGTCCATTTGAGGATATTGTTTACCCTAAGTTTGGGGTTAATGATGATTCTAGTGATCTTCATGTATCCCTAATCGAAGTCCCTAACTTGGGACTCGAGGTTTGTGCGTCTAAGTTACTACTTGAGTTTCTTCAAACTCTACTACCCGATCCTCCAGATACTGTCTATGAAGAAACCCAGATCTTAGAGACATGTCATTCGGTTGAACCTATTTCCCTAGAAAATCATATAGAGCCTAAAGAGACACCCCATATAAATCTAGTTGCCTTGATAAAATGACTAGATCAAGCTATGCTCCGTCTGCTCATTTTTCTAATCCAAGATGGTAGTCTTTCATTTGTGTCTTCTCTATTTGGTTCTACGGACCCACATCTATTTCGGCTATTGGTATATGACTTTGGAAGGTGACAATCCTTTTTGAGGTATTTGATGTCTAGATAAAGACTTTAAATTTAGCATTTTCTGGGAGGCATCTACGCTCATGCATACGGTAATATCCTTCCTTATTTCTTTTCCCTCAAGTGGTAACAGTTTCTCCTTGTTCATGTTTTTAATTTTATCTTTAGAACATTGAGGACAATGTTAGATTTAAGTTTGAGAGTAAGATAGAAACTCCTAGCATCACTTGGTATTCGGTTAGCTAAGTTTACATACTATTTCTTACCGAAAAGATAGAAATTGGAAGGAATGCTAGGGATAACAACCTATTGAGACATTAGAGAAAAAGACATTGAGATCCTTGAAATTCAGGAGAGAACTTGTTCCTTTTAGAGGGTAACCGTGATGGACCTAACCATCCATGATAGAAAGGCAAGTACGTAAGGAAATGCAAGAAAGACAAAGCAACCTCACAATGTAGTCTTAGTTACTGGATTACAACTCTCTCACAGTAGAAACTTATCATCATCAACTAACGGAGCGACATCAAAATCTATGAAGAAAGTGGAAGATGTTTAAGGTTTAGAAGCAACAATAGAAAATCAGAATTCAAAATCAAGGGTTACAAGAAGTTATAAGAGCAAGAAAAAACGATATAAGTTGTTGAATTTCATGATACTAAGACAGTACAAGTTGTGAAGATCCAAGTGTTAAAGTCCTCTCATGGCCATGTAAATATTTGTCTTGTAATTTTTGTGTCAAAAAAAATAAATATATATATATATATGAAAAAAAAAATCATCATTACGTTCTTTTTGTTCTATAATTAGTTTTTTGTTCAAATAAGGCCACATGGAAGTAGAAATTTTTATGTCAAGCAAGAAATCAAAGAGAAGAGTTAATTGTCAAGGTTCTATGAGGTTCAATAGTTTATCATCAACAATTGAAGACCGAAGAAGACGTTGTTTCTACTGAGCACTATGAGCGAGTCGAAGAGAGATGCATATTGGTTGCTTTGTTAGTCGGCTTTCAATCTGGCACAAGATCTTTCTAGCACTGGTTTAACTCATCACACGTAATTAGTCTAGCTGTGTAGCAGATGTCCATCTCTTCTTTTTCTCTCTCCTAATATTATCCAACTGTAAATCAGCTGACGCATCTTACAATGTTTATCTAGTTGTGTAGCAGATATCTCTTTATATAGCAGTGTTGCGGATGTGTCTCCCCTTTTCTTCAGTCAGCTTTAGAGATGGCACCTTTAATTTCTTTGGCATTCTAGTCACTTGAAGATAGGTTGAGAATTTGTATGTCCTCATAGCTCTTTAGATACTTGTGACCAGTTAGAAGTCAAGGTTTTGTGGGTACACCTCTGGTAAACCCTCCCGAGATTAACTCGGTCACTGGGGCCACCTAGTGAGTTAGATTTTTATTTTCTAGATTAGATTTCCTCGAGGACTAGCAAATAAACGCTCATCAATAACTTTGTTTAGAAGATTCTAGTTGTTAAACTTGAAGATAAAAATATTAGGATCAATCTCCACTATCCTGAGTTCTTCTTCTGATATGAGAGGCCAAGTGAATTGAATGTATCTTTGAACCATATCATGACTCATTCTTCCTTAAATTATGACTTTACCAATAACACTAGCTTCCCAAGATTTTTCCTCATCTACTTTCTCATTGTTATTATCTTGTTGAAAGATAACAACAACATTAGTATCTCCCAGATCGATTGTAGCTTGCTTGAACTTGTTCACCAATTCTCCAACTTGTGGTGATCCTTCTTATTCCATAGCTTGATGGCCGGAATAGTTAGGGTTTAGAATACTCCGGTGTTGATAGAAAACTTTATAGACTATGATAAGCCCAACTGTAGGGTTATGGTTAATTAAATGGGATATTTTGTTTCCTTTTTCCTATTTATACGTGATAAAGATAATGAATTTAGAATTGGTATAGATAAGGAAATAACGTAACAACTGGCTATATAGAGGAAACTGAAAATGAGTAAGAAAATTTTCCGGTTGACTGAGCAATTAAGGATTTTGATTTTTTTTTTGAATCCAAGGAAGGGCGGGCTTTGAATCTAAGCCAGTAAACTAAGTTGGAAAGGTACTGAATCTTCATTTTCCAAATGCCAATGATATAATCATTAAAGTTATGTAAGATCAAACGATTAAAGTTAACGATCTCGGCAAACGCCATAAATACAACAATAAAAGTGGCAAACGCCATTATAGTAGACACAAACTATAAACACATCTTGAAGGACACATGTTAGATTAGTTACACATGATAAAAGAAAACTTAACAAACAATAAACGAACGCAAAACTAATTTCAAAGGAAAGAATCCAAGAAAACTCTGAAGAAATTTAGATCATTAAAAGCATTAAATAAAGTATAAATATAGAAGATTAGAGGTACATTGATTTGATCATGTAGCAAAGAAGAAGAATGGAGGAAGACCAAGTTAATTTTGCATTTTCGCCGATTCATGTTTTTTCATGTTTTACCAAGATTTTTTGACCAAATAAAACTCATGAAGCTGGTTGTACATAGTGTTCCCGTACAGGTGAGAAGAAAATAAGTGTAGAACACAGTGCATAGTGGTCCGGATACCAGTTCAAATTGCAGCGTCAACCAAATTCAAATGAAGAAATTATTCCTCGTTTGATTCTTATTTCTTCACTTTGCTTATAAAAAAAGAAACCTATTATAGGGGCTCCAAACATTGGGTTTTGAGGGCTCACCAGATGAAAAAAATCGGGTTATGAAATAGTAATCAACAAAACCCCATATCCAACTATTTTTTGTAATGACTAAAATACCCTCCATGAATTATAAAATTAAATTTATTATCTTCTCCTTCTCTTTTCATTCATAAATCATGATGAAGATGATGATCATAATTTCATCATGAAGAAGATGATGATCATATACAAAAAACTAAATCTATTATCTTCTCCTTCATTTTTCATTCATAAATCATGATGAAGATGATGATCATAAAAAAAAAACTATTATTCTTTTTTCTCTCTTCTTCTTCTCCGTCGCGATGAAGATGACGATCATAAAAAGAAAAAACTAAGAAAACCCATCACTTATTTTTGTTTTTGAAAACCCCTAAATTCGAACCATAAGCTAACCTACGGTGAGGAAACTTCAATAGAACCAACCGTAGGTAGAAGTTACGGTATGGAAGTATGATTTTTTCAAACCGTAGGATTTTGGAACCCAGAATATACGTTTTGGAAGTTAAGAACTCCAAACCGTGGGCAACTTAACACAGTATGCAAAGTCAGTTAATCCTACGGTTTGGAAGTATAAATTTTCCAAACCGTATTCAAATTCAGTACTGTCTACGGTTGGGAAGTATGCATTTTCCCAACCATAGACAGTTTTGAAACTGTTTTTTCAAAAACCTAATTCGATCAATTCTAAGGATATTTTAGTATTTTCCTTATGAATTACATTGTAGGATATTTGAATCCTTATCCATGCATTAAAATCAATGAAATAAGATGAGTTTTTTTTTATTTTTACCTTATTGAAGTCATTGCGGGTGGATTAAGTGGTGTTAATCGATAATGAATTATTTTGAGAATTGATGATTAATCGAAGAAATAGGTGACGGGGAAGAAGAAAATGGAAGAGTTAAAGGAGATGAATGCAAACAAATTAGTTTTATGTTTCAATATTTAATAGGTTAAGGATATTTTAGTATTTTCCTTATGAATTAGGTCTCCTTGTCTTCATTGTAGGATATTTGAATCCTTAGAAGACCTCAAAACTCTTTTCTTGGAGCTCTTATAATAGGTTTCTAAAAAAAACAAAAAGATGTTTCAACGACCATTTTACGTGCATACCGCTGTTAAAGTCACTTTCCGACTAATAGCTTCTCCGGTCGTCCTCCACTTTTTGAAGGTCACACAACAATGAAGAAGACCAAAATAAAGTTGATTAAGAAAGAAAATCAAAGAATTCACTCATATATGATGGGATGGTGCACGCATTATGTGTCTGTTTCGCACGCATACATCATTTTTAGAGAGCCTTATAAGCTCGAAAATCGTTTATAACAAGTAAAAACTGGTTGTTGCGGGTAGCCAGTAGCAGGGGCGGAGCCAACCCATTGCAAGGGGTTGCACTTGCACCCCCTGCTCAGCTGGCTCCAAAGCCCATTTTAATCCTCATAAGAAAATATTTTTAACAAATAAGCCTATTTTTGCACTTTTACACCCCCTAAAATTTTTGGTTGCACCAATAGCAAATTTTTGCACCCCTTCTCATGAATCTTGGCTCCGCCCCTGCCTAGTAGTTGTTGGTGAAAAATTTGATGTTACTAAAAAGCTTAAGGGAGGCCACATGCACACTAGTTGTTGCGAATAGTTTGAGTAGATCTAGTGTTGCTAGAGCGACTTGACATAAATTAGAGACAGCAAAATGGGACATTCATGACAATGTACTAGAAAACTTGCTCGAGACAGATGAGACCCCGCGAAAAGATGATAAAAAATTTAAACTTATATATGATCGATAATGTTCACATCATATTATGTACTACTTAGAGCTAGCACTATGGTGCACTCCATCCTTTCCCTATCCCTTCATTTCCCTCCAAATCCCAAAAAAGCAATCACTATGGTCTTCCATATCCCTACACGAGTAGGGATATACACCACCATCACTATAAGGGTGAATCGATCTATTCAGACTTGTAGGGAATGGAAATCGTACGCGTACTGAGTACGCGTTTGCTTTTTCACTTTACGCGTACTCAGTACGCATATTTGTTTTCTGGTTTTTAACTATTACCCTTTTTTCACTCATTTTTTCACTAAAATTCGTTTTTTTTTACCTATTTGATATATTTTTTTTACTCTATTTTTTTTTACCTAAATAAATATTTTCCCATTAAAAAAAATACGCGTACTGAGTACCCGTTTGACACTATTCATACGGGTACTCAGTACCCGTTTGATGTAGGGAAGGGATGACTGAGCACCATAGCAAGCTTGCCTTTCATGTGCCATCCCTTCCCTTTATTTGAGGGATAGGGAAGGGGTGCTAGCTCTTATACCAATTTAAGGAACTTAGAGCATAAAAAAAAAAAAAACAGATTATTACGGGGTAAGTTTTTATGTGCCTTATATGATTAAGGACCTTAGAGCAATTCCTATGGGATGAACAAACTCGGAGTTTGTTTATTTTGCTCCCACTATGGAATGAACAAACCAAGAAAATGGATGTTCAAATGAACATATTTGATGGTTTGAACATCAAGTCGCAACAACAGACGCGCGTTTATGGTAATGGCGCGCGTTATCCCTAATAACGCTGGCGTCCACAGCAATGACGCCCACGTTGGAAGAAGAAACGCCCAGTGCTTTTCTCTCTCCAAAACCCGTTTAAGATATTTATGATTTATTTTTTAATAATTATTTTTATTAGTTAAATATTTCGTGGGACCCAACTCTTAATAATTTATATAAATAAAATTACTAGTGGGACCAAACTCTTATTAGTTTATATTAATAAAATCACTAGTAGAGCCTAATTTGTTAATTCTGTTTTGTTTTCCATAGTAGAGAATTCAGTTTGTTCATCCATGTAGATGAACAAATGTTTGAGTTTGCTCATTCCTATAGGAAATGCTCTTAAGGTACCTGTAAAATCGTATAGATGCATACAAATGAATGTGTAGTTAAATCAATGATAGGTGTACATACGTTCTTCTTTATGTACCGCAGTGCTTGGATTAGTCAGTCTGACCATGTATAAATGGAACTTATGTTTAGGCGATATTGGGCGTTTTAGTCAGCAGTCCAGCATACCATATGTTTGGGTAAACCAATTATTTCTACTCGGATATTGGTGGTTCACCATCTCCGTTATCTTAAACTCAAACTCCTCACTGACCTACCAACACCTCTAAAATGATAGTAGATGAATATGAACCAAAGTGTGGTTAAATCACTGATATGTACGTACCTGCATTCTTCTTTATGTACCTTGTACTTGGAGCAGTCGGAATATGAGATCATGTTTGACGTAAGTGAAATTATGTGGTTGGGTGATATTGGGCGTTTTAGCCCCTAGTCCAGCATACCATGTGTTCGAGTCCTGTTTAATAGGGAGATGAAAAGGCTTCAAGGAGGAATTGGAGATAGAACAAATCCTTATCAAAATTGATTGACAGGCAATCATGAATAAACTAATCCTGATTAGAATCCCCCGCCAAACAGAAAATTAGAAATTACTACTCTCTTTATTTAGCCTGCAATCGGGAAGTGATAAAGCTAGCACAAGTCAAATATGTCCGACGTACACCGTTTTTGCCTGAATAAATCCGGATGATATGGCCCCAATTTGGCCTAATAAATAATGAAAAATTAAAAAAAAATTAAAAGAAATTAGTTCAGTGTGTGCTAATTTCTACAAAATCCAAGAGTTTCGTATTTATTTCCTAGAGTTAGTTTTTTAATTTGTCTAAGTTTTAACTATTTTGGCCCAATAAAGCATTTTTTGTTTGTCGGACATCTTTAGGGGCGACCCCAAAATAATTAGGGGCCATACAAAAAGACAAAAAAGGTCACCCAAATGTAAATCTAAGCTACCCCTTATCTTTGACTTTTCGAAATGATAACTATGCCCTTACATAATTGGTAGCCAACACCTTAATCGGTAAGTAAACATATAATCGGTAGGTTAAATTGAATAACAAACTACCGATTAATGTGTAGATATTTCGGCTAATATTCCCTTATATAATAGGTAGTTAATTGGATCTGTAAAACTACCGATTGTAAGTAGCCCCAGATTCAACCTTGACCAAATTCTAGCCAACCATAAGCAATTGGTTTGTGTTTTGGATGCACCCATAATCGTAAGAATAGTAGGTTACCAAACCTTACGATTATAGGTTGCCCCAAAAACAGATTTTTCATAAATCCTTCATCTGGTGAATTTTGGAATATGCTATATTCGGTAGATAATCCAACTTAAATACCTTCCGATTATACGTAGCAAACCATAGGTTATGAGGGTGCAGAGCCAAGCATGACCACTTGGTTCAGGGTGCAGAGCCAACCATAACCACTTGGTTTGTGTTTTGGATGTTGTAGGGGCAGAATATTGTCACAACAATATTCCTGCGAAATAAACAACTGTTCTGCGATGCATCGATAATAAACGAATTACTCTGCGGCACATCAGTGATATTCTGCGACACATCCAAAGATGACTTAAAAAATGACGTAATGACTGAAAACCGCATGTGGAAACACGAAGAAAGTGTGACATGTTTGCGGTATATCAATAAAACCTGCGAAAGATAAAGGCGGTGCCATCTGCGATTTATCGCAAGAACTCAGATCCGAAATTGAAGGGAATCTTAGCTGTCATGAGCTGTAATCCACTATGTAAATACCTATATAAAGGAGGTGAATAGTTCCAGAGAGGGGATGAATTTTTGAGTGTTAGGAAAGTTTTTAGGAGAGACAAAAATCTTTGTTAAGTGTTCTGTGTTCTTGATTTCTGTAATTCTTTAAGGTCATATTAATGAAAAAGTGTTCTTAATCTTCAAATTATGTCATAAATATTGATAGATTCTTGAATAGGGTGTAGTGTGGGAATTCCTGCAACTACATTTTGGCGCCCAGAAACAGGGAGAATCAAGCTTGAGAAATTTCAAATTGTAGTTTGAAGATTTGAAGAAATTATTAGAATTGAAGAGAAATGGCTAGAAGGAGGAGAAATACATCAGAACCATCAACAACGGTGAGAAGAAGTAAAAGAATTGCAGGGGAAGGAACAGGTGAATTGGAAGGATCTTTAAGGAACATATCAGGGAGAAGTAGAATGAGAAATGGAGCAGAAAATTCAATCCAACCACCAAATCAACAAATACGAGCACAAGATATAAATATGGATCATGATAGAGTAAGTGTGCATACTTGGAGGTCGGATTCGATAGAAGAGGCGGAAAGTCAAGAAGAGGAAAGAAATCAAGAAATGGAGGGAGTATTAATTCATGAAGGACTTGAAGTGGAAGATGGTTTAAGACAAAGGATACAGGAAGAAAGAAGGTTAGAGGCAGAAGAACGTGCTAATCTTACAAGGAAAAATCATGAATTAAGAATGGAAAATTTGAGGTTGCAAAACAGAAGATCAAGAAGCAGCATGAGATCAAATTCAAGATCATATAGAGAAGAAGCAAGGAAAAATCTTCCTATACAAAATATTGAGGAAAATTTGATAAATGATCGTTATGCTCCACGCGATGAAACTTTAGACATTAGACATAATCAGATAGAAGGAGAAAATCAAGAAGAGAGAAGGAGAATGTTACGTGATGAAGAGATTCGAAGAAATCGCAGGATTATCGAAGATGATATTGAAAGACATTATATTGAGCAAGTACGCTTAGCGGGAGAAAGAGAGAGATTGCGAGCAGAAGTAGAAGAGCAAGAAATTCAAGCAGCGTTGCGTCAGAATAATCATGACAATCGAGAAAGACGACGTGCGCAAAATCGTAATAATGATAATATGAGAGAGTTCGCAGAGACATAGAAAGGCAACGAAGAGAAACAGTAAGGGATGAGGAAATTCATGGAGAAGAGAATGAAAGACAAATAAACTTGCAAAGAGAAGAAAGTCGCAGAAGAAGGCAAAACCAAGATGTTGAAGAAGAAGTGAAACATCGTAAGACAAGAAAGGAATGAAAATCGTAATAATGATAATCTCGTAAATGAGGAATATGAGAGAGTTCAACATATCAAAGCGATGTATGCTACAATGGGAGAACCATGATGTCGCTTTGTGCAAATATTTTGCGTCAAGTTTAACGGAGAAGAGACATAGAAAGGCAACGACAAATCTATTATACAAGAGGAAAACAAAAAAACAAGTTTAGCTGCAAAGAAATGGAAGTTTGTTACCAAGGATGTAAGGGATGAGGAAATTCATGGAGAAGAGAATGAAAGACAAATAAACTTGCAAAGAGAAGAAATGTGCGTCATAAGGGGGGTATCTTCTTTACTTTCAATTATCATAAGAATGGGACGAACTTTTATGGCGTACACCTTAGTTCGCGGATTCTATTATGACAAAGAGAGCAATGTCCTTAAAGTGCATCAAAATGGGTGGGGGGTATCTCTTTGCATGGCTATGGGAAAGGCTATATGAAGAAAGGAATGCCGAAATCGTAATTGGAAACATAACATGAAGAACCTAGTCATGGAGATTGGGATTATAGAAAATCCATCCAGAAAAGAAGAGAGATAACTTGGATTCCCAATTATATAAGGTTATACCCTGGTTGGGAGCCCATAAGGGGGAGAGTTTCTCTAAGGAATGCAACGTATGATCAAGGCGAAAATCCATCCAGGAGAGATAAGGTACCGTTGGGACGGTTGATCAAGGCGCCGAGGTGGGTGCCCGGGATGGATGAACCTACCCTGGCCATCCATGGCAAGTCTTGGATTACGATGTGTTCGGCCCTAAGAAAACCCCACTTAGGGTGCAGTCTTGTAACTATAAGCCATATAAGGCATAAAGGACAAGGCTGCAAAAAACAACTGGTTGTTGGCAGAGGCAGGATGGGAAAGTGCTAGTCTTGTATGGCCGATGTATAATCCTTGAAGGGGAAACCGGGGGGGAGAGATAAGGGCGATACCCTCCATTAGGGAGTTGTGTATCAAAAAAGACGGCAATGTCATGGGGCTTTATATTCGCAAGAATGTTTAGGCCCGTCATATTGTCGCGTGACAGAGACAACAATGTCATGGGACTTTATATTCGCAAGAATATTTAGGCCCGTCATATTGCCGCATGACTGGCCAAAAAGCCTAAAGAGAAATGTTAAGATGAGGTCAATGGGTTTTTGCGATAATATCAAAAAGATGAGATAAATGAAATCAATAATAAGAGGAAATAAATCGCAAAGACGACAATGTCATAAATCTTAAAAAGCAAAGAGAGAATTAATATCTCACAAGATGGCTTAGATTTATCATATTGTCGCAGAAAATAAAATAATGATAAGGCAAGATCAATGGATTATTACATATAAGGTAAGAATATCCTGGGATCTTGTTGCATAAAGGTGGCATAATAAGACCTTTAACTAGGAAGGCGAAATAAGACCATAAGAAAAGATATGTCTGCGAAACATATAATAAATTGTTCGCAGAAATACTTGCGATAATTCATTTATCATATTGCAGATTAATAACAAGAGGCAAGTATGGGAACGATGTATAAGAATGATAAATATTGTTATTCATCATTATATGATAAATTCATATAAGTAACGGATGGATAGAAGCAAAAAGGGAATTTATATATATTGAAGAACATCAGGAGTTACAAGTATCTTGTAGAAAGGATGATACAATTTGCCAAAGATAATTATCGCAAGAAAGGAAGAGAAAAATACAGACGAAGATCAAAAGAAGAAGCAAAATTATTGAGATTTATCTTCACCATTATCTTCATCTTTGTCTTCATTATCTTCATCATCAGTTTCTTCGTCATCTTCGCTTTCATTCTCATCTATATCAGCCTCACTGTCAGAAATAACTGGTACTTCAGATCTGGCTGGGATACTTTCCAAGAGGAAGGGATATAGGCTAAGAGAGAGGTTGTTATCATTGCAGACTTTCTCAATAGCGTTATTGTGAACAGTGAGAAGATTACTATGCAAATTGGAGTTAGATATTTTTATCTTCTTTCGCAGTCTAGTGATCTTATCATTGCGGGAAGCAAGATTATTCGCAAGACCACTTTCTTCTTCTTCAAGTTCTGCGATCCTTTTAGCATGTTTTTCTTCAGATTCTGCGATAACATAATAACAAGTTAGAAATTTATCAAGAATTTACAAAAAATATAAAGATGTTAGAGGAGAAATAAATAACCTTCTCTTTCATGAATCATTTCTTGTATCAAGGTTGCATGTTTGGTGTGAAGACTGACATCTATTGCTAAGTTTTTCCTAGCATTATCGAGAACTGTCGCATCCCATGCGAATTCATCATAATTTTGAATGAGAAGATGGGAACGGATCTGTTTTTCTCTTTTAAGAAGTTCAATATTTTCATCCTTAAGTCTATCTCTCTCAAGTTCAGTGTCAATAAGGGCATTGCGGAACTTTGATAGAGTTTCAGCGCCTTGAAGAGTAATGCGTTCTTTCTCCTTCTCAAGTTCCTTCTTTTGGGCTTTCAAGGTTTTGATTCTTTTTCCAAATTCATCTCTACAAGTCTTAAAACTATTGGATATACTCAAAGTAGATCTATAATCCATTCTTATAATGGAAATGTGAAATCTAAATTCATCGATAGATAGAGCATTAATTTTTTCATCGGAATAATTATTTAAAGCGTCATTAAGATGCTGAAGAAGAATGGATTCATCTATGGGTTCATCAAAAGAATTAAGAATAAGAGCTTCAACAGTAAGGTTATAGGCATCTGCAAAATGGTTGTTTAAATAAGCTAAAATAGCAAGAAAGAAGAAAGTAAAAATAAAATAAATCATACCAATAATTTGTTTGCAGAACTTCTCCTTGTCAGCTAGTTTTTGTTGAAGAACTTCAACATCTACTTCAAGCGATTTATTCTTGATAAGGAGCTCAGTATTCCCAGATACTTCCAATTGTTTACATTTTCGCGAAGAATGGATATTTCATCTTCGTATTGCTTATTCTTTTCGCGAAGTTTCGCAGACTCAGATTGTGAATTAGTAAGCCTTCTTTGCGATAATGATAATCTATTTTCTAATTCCGAAGCAACGGAAAAAGAAGCTCTAGCAGTCTATGGCAGATAAGAGAAAATAAGTAAGGGTAAAAAGAAGATCTTCGAAATTCATGACAAGTGTAAAGGGGCATACCAATGAAGCTAGTGCATGAAGAAAATCTGGATTGATAAATCTCGAGACTCCTTTAAGATCTTTATTATTGGTTAAGATGGAAGCATCACAGATTTTTGAGAGATAATTGCAAGCGTGAGAAATATCGTCATCACCAATACCTTGCATGGGATTTCTAAAGATATTTGACAATTGATCCATAGGAGTCTCAGGTTGAGAAAGACCCATCGCAGATCTAACTCTTGTGGAGGAAAAACGTAATGAAGAGGTGCTCATGGTAGCATCATTATTTATTCTTCCGCTCTCTTCAACCTCATTATCTTTTTCAGCGACAGAAGAAATGTCTTTAAGTGGTTGAGTTTTTCTTCTCTTTTTGGAGGACTCTCAGCAGCGGTTTAATTCTCATTGCGATGAGGAGAAGTGCCAGAACTCTCATTTGGAGTTATTACTTTTTTGCCTTTATCCTTGGCTTCAACTACTGCGACAAATGGTATTTCCTAGAAAACAACCACACATGAAGATAAGAAACAGGGGCAACAATATATTTTTAAAAGTAATAAGAGAATGTTTCTTACTTCATCTGTGAAGGTTTTCAAAAAAATTAGGAGATTGGGATTCCCAAGATCTTGATGTAGCTAGCCTTCATTTTTCCAATCGATAACAAATAATTCAATAACTAGTAAGAATAGTATATTTATCTGAATTTGCGAATAATGATTAACTTCGCGAGATATACCTCAGAATTCTTTTCAGGCCAATTAAAAATCCAAGGATGATAAGCCGCAAGATATGCAGGATTCGCAGGAAGGTTAAGAGTACCAGAAATATATGGACCTTCAAGGAGGAGAGGAAATCTACACCATTTATCATCTTTGGAGAAGCGTGGAATATTGTTTCTTGTGGAATGATAGTCTATATCTTGCATAAGGATTTTATCTTTCGCAACTTTTTTATCCCTATTCAAACGAATATCCCAACACGTGCTTTCTTTCTTCATTGGAATCACTTGATAATTCACAAAGAAGTTTTCCACGGTATATTTCGCTGGAATAATTGGAATTTTCTTATAATCAGGATGTTTCGCATCATCAGGATAAAGAGATCCTTTACCAGGTCCACGGGAAGCATATTCAAGAATGAGGCGAATACAATCTCCACTTAGTTGGCAGATTGCTCGCGAAAGTTTAGCATGAGAAATAATCTCATAAAAAAGAGGGAGATCTGGGTTATAAAGAGGAATAGGAAGGCCAGCTTCTAATTGACCTAGCGAAACAAGGATCTTCTCGTTAGAAGAAGGAAATTTTGAAACAAGATCAATGGAGAGATCAGATTCTGAAGATTGATCCGGAATTTCATAAAGTGTGAAACCTAAGGATTGAAGCTTCTGCTGGTGCTTTTTGAAAGTGGATTGACCTAATTTTTTAGCAGGAGCCATTTCTTAATATGGGAACGATGGTTAAGGCGAAGAAGAATAAAGAAGAAAAATTGAAAGAATAATTGAGATCCGGAATTTGCGGAAGAAGACGATGAATAGTGAAGTTGCAGAGAAGAAAAGCGAAAGTAAAAAGAAGAAGAGGGATTATCATAGACAATATTTATAAGAGAGGAAAATTTTCGAGATTATCAATGTGCATTCAATGAAGAAAGGACGTGAATGGTCAGAACTCAACGGTTGGAAGAATACGTGTCAAGGAATAAATGGAGAAAAGAAAAACATGTGTAGGATATTTAGCGATGGATATAGAGACGTGTCAAAATAAAGGAAATATGAAAAGACAAGATGTATTTGATATTCTCGAAAAATATGAGTTGCGGAAAATCAAGAAATTTAAATTCTCATGATCTTTGTCTTCTTCGCAGAAAAGATATGAGAAGAGGCAAGATGTAGGGGCAGAATATTGTCACAACAATATTCCTGCGAAATAAACAACTGTTCTGCGATGCATCGATAATAAACGAATTACTCTGCGACACATCAGTGATATTCTGCGACACATCCAAAGATGACTTAAACAATGACGTAATGACTGAAAATGACAGAAACACGAAGAAAGTGTGACATGTTTGCGGTATATCAATAAAACCTGCGAAAGATAAAGGCGGTTCCAGCTGTGATTTATCGCAAGAACTCATATCCTAAATTGAAGGGAATCTAAATGAGATGTCTGTAATCCACTATGTAAATACCTATATAAAGGAGGTGAATAGTTCCAGAGAGGGGATGAATTTTTGAGTGTTAGGAAAGTTTTTAGGAGAGAGAAAAATCTTTGTTAAGTGTTCTGTGTTCTTGATTTCTGTAATTATTTAAGGTCATATTAATGAAAAAGTGTTCTTAATCTTCAAATTATGTCATAAATATTGATAGATTCTTGAATAGGGTGTAGTGTGGGAATTCCTGCAACTACAGATGCACCCATAATCGGAGGAATAGTAGGTTACAAAACCTTACGATTATAGGTTGCAGAACACAAGTGACTTTCGAGTGTTATAATCAGAAGCCTAGGAATAATATTAGTTCCCGATTATAGTGTTGTTGGGATAAAGAAAACAAAGTTTTCTTCACATAGAATAATCGTAGGAACAATATAATTAAACTAACCCTACCGATGATAATAATCGGAAGTTTCAGAAGTTAACTTCGTTACCGAATATGGTGTTGTTTGGTTACAGAACAAAAATTATTTCTTTACAAAGCATAATCGGTAGACAACGAAATTAACAATCTTCTGAATCTGATTTTTTTGCAAAATTTCCAGATTCGGTAGATACATAATATAAATAGCTCCCGATTTTGACAAAAAATTTGCAAATTCCACATAATCGGAAGCTACATATATAAACAAATCTTCCGATTGTTTGTATAAAATTCAACAATTTCATATCTATGCATGTGATTCGCTTGTGAGTCATCGTTAAATGCATAAAGATAGCAATAAAACCATTCATAATCCATAAAACGAACCATTCACAAACCATAAAAATAACTGTTGATGGTGGTTTTTAACCTAGGGTTAAAATCGTAAAACCTTAAACCCAAGTAGATAGTGACGTCACAACATTTAAAGTAATAAGCATTTACTAGACGCATTTATTGAAATCTTTAATGTGTCTGTAAATAATTACCAGGGTATCTTTTTCAATTAGGGTTACGACAAGCCAAACCCTAATTCCCACGTGTGTCGATGGTAAACCATGCCAACCACACTAACCACGCCAAAGCATGCCAACCATGCTAGCCGCACCTCTGTGCCAATGGCAAACCATGCCAGCCACACTAACCGCGCCAAAGAATGCCAACCATGCTAACCGCACCCCTGTGCCAATGGTAAACCATGCCAACCACACTAACCACGCCAAAGCATGCCAACCATGCTAGCCGCACCTCTGTGCCAATTACAAACCATGCCAGCCACACTAACCGTGCCAAAGCATGCCAACCATGTTAGCCGAACCTCTATGCCAATGGCAAACCATGCCAGCCACACTAACCGCGCCAAAGCATGACAACCATGCTAACCGCACCCCTGTGCCAATGGAAAACCATGCTATCCACACCTACCGCGCCATGCCAAACACACCTCGCCATGGCCCCATGCCAACTTAGCCGCGCCACCATGCTGGCCTTCCCTATATGAGTGTAACAATCAACGGTTGCCCTTCAATCGCAGGAGCAAATCCTGGCCGTCTAAGGTTACCAAACGACCATTGGCCCAAAACCCTAGCTTGGTCACGCACCTAGACAAATCTAGCCACGCCATGCGCCCATGGAAAACCCTTGGACCCACATGCCAATCCAAAACCGCACCTAGACAAGTCTATCCACGCCATGCGCCCATGGCAAACCCTTGGCCCCACATGCCAAGCCAAAACCGCACCTAGCCAAAGCTAGCCACGCCATGAGCCCATGGCAAACCCTTGGCCCCACATGCCAAGTCAAAACCGCACCTAGCCAAAGCTAGCCACGCCATGCACCCATGGAAAACTCTTGGCCCCACCGCACCTAGACAAAGCTATCCATGCCATGCACCCATGGCAAACCCTGGCCCCACATGCCAAGCCAAACCGCACCTAGCCAAGCTAGCCGCACTATGTGCCAACGACTTTCCAAACACACTTAGCCGCGCCAACATGCTGGCCTTCCCTACGCGGCTACCAAAACGAAGGCGTGCAACAATAAACGGTGGCCCTTCAACCCCAAGAGAAAATCCTATCCATCCAAGGTTACCAGACAACGTGTGGTAACCTTTGGCCCGAAAACCTAAGTTTGGCCACGCCAAACCATGTCATGCCAACCTAGTCGCGCCACCATGCTGGCCTTCCCTACGCGGATACCAAAACGAAGGCGTGCAACAATCAACGGTTTCCCTTCAACCCCATGAGCAAATCCTAGCCATCCAAGGTTACCAGACAATGCGTGGTAACCTTTGGCCCGAAAACCTAATATTGGCCACGCCAAACCATGCCATGCCAACCTAGCCGCGCCACCATGCTGGTCTTCCCTACGCGGCTACCAAAACGAAGGCGTGCAACAATCAACGGTTTCCCTTCAACCCCAGGAGCAAATCCTAGCCATCCAAGGTTACCATACCACGCGTGGTAACCTTTGGCCCGAAAACCCAACTTAGTCGCGCCACCATGCTGGCCTTCCCTATGCGGCCACCAACGAACGAAAGCGTGCGACGATCAACGGCTACCTTTCCTCTTAAGATGCAAGATCTCGACCTTCGAAGGTCACCAAGCTACCAAGTCTCCCAGCTCGACTTGCAGGAAAAAATGACATGCCACATGTTTTCCACAAAAACATTCGAGACATCAAACACATATCACAAACTGGGGGATCCTCTTTGGGTATTGGTTTGGCGGTTTACAGCGTTCAGCGTATACTACTCCCGTCCTAAGGAATTGTCATAAGGGTGAGGCGGTTAGTAAATATAGGGAGTTAATGGTGAAATGCTCGACATCAATTCCATGCGTTAACGGCTTTATGGAACATCAATTCCATACGTTAATGGTTTTATGGAACATCAATTCCATGCATACGGTTATCACCTCCTCCTATTTACTTACCCATTTATCCATCCCTTAATGAGACCAGAGTACATTTCACTTCGACTTGTATAAATAGGTCTTACCTATTTCCACAGAACAACAAGTTCATTCGGGAATATACAACACTCAAAAAATACTTTCTTGCTATCTTACCTTGTTAGACTTCCCACTTTTATGATACAAGTCGTAGTAACACAACTACTCTTCCAGAATCAACTATTCTGGTCTCATCATCTTCCTTGTTTCCCTCCCTAAAACTAACCCATTATCCTCCGCTTTGTGACCGAAGCAAGTCTGGAACGGCCATTTCTTGGTTTAGGACGGACTTGTACATATTGATCTTTGAATCTAAAGTACTCCCTTGCAGTACATTGTTTAGGGTTTAAATTGTTTCTCACCTTCACACCCGAAATTACCGAAATTAGCAGAAACCATTTTCACCTAGACCACAGTGGGAGATTGATCTATCGGTCCCAAGATAAGTTTCTGAATACGTTTCTATAACTTAGAAGGATGGTTGGGTTTTGGACTGAATCCGTGTCTTCAAATTCCACTCAGGCAAGCGGCAACGTTCCTCCTCCCAACACAACGTCCAATAACGCGGCCACCGAAGGAATTCCAAGACTGAATGACCTAGTACGGGTTTAGGAGATTCACACCAAAAACATGGGTCTGATGAAAGATGCAATCAACGCCATACTAGATTTCCTCATCAACCTGATGGAAAGGTTGAACGGATCGCCTGCCTCGGAAACTCCAGAACTGGGGACTGACATTCCGAACAATCACTCTCAAGCCAATAGCTTCACTGCCAATCAGAGACCCGTAAGTCAGGAAGCAGCCTCACTAGTAGAAAAATTATGTGAACTATTGCATCTTTCAAAGGACCAACGGAAGGATACGTTCACCTCCATCAATCAAATAACATTAAGCGTGACCTTGGTTTCTTCATGCTCGAAAATAGCAAGAGCGCTAGATTTTTCCATCAATAATATCACGTTCACCGACGATTACATGATGGCAGAGGAAGGAAATAACCATACCCTACACGTCACAGATCGAATCAAAGACGTGGAATTTAAAAGGGCTCTCGTCGATACAGGTCTGGATGCTCAATCGGGCTAGTAGAGCACACCGAGAGTTGGTCAATCGGGATAGTATAACACACCGAGAGTTGCATCCTGTACGGGTATTTCATACATGCTTTCATTATAATGCTTGTAGATTCGTGTTGTTCTGCTGAGAGCAACACTCAGTCGTCATGCCGCACTGATAATGAGTACAGGAAATACAAGGCTGGTTACACATTAATTAATAATGTTGTAAATTTACAGGGTATATGGGATTGTTGCTACATGCTCCAACCTAGATGAATTTCATGTATTTAATTTACAGACTGGGATTGTTCCCACATGCTCCATTCTAGGTGAATTAGTAAAGTGAAGATGTTTAACCCAAATAAATTTTGATTCAGCTTGCGTCTGAGATCGTATGTGGAGAATAAGCATCTGAGTAAGAAATGTGTGAGTGGTTCGTGTGAAGGACAGTGAGTCTTTGCATGCCAACCATTTGGTGAGAGCCAGTGTTGTGTTGTCCATCAAAGCGTTTCCACCTGTCAAGACCACCAATGAAACAATTATATGGGGAAGGCGTGTGGAGAATAAGTTCTTGCAACATAGGCTATTATGGCCTAACTGCGAGAGATTTAAAATGACAGAGATAGTAGAGGAAGAAAATTATTCAGTGTACGAGTGATGATATTGGGAATCGTCGCAATTTATTAGAGAAATAGTCAAGGCTTCTAGAATGATACCCTTTAAAAGAGATTTTTCTCTTGCTGGGAAAGGAAACATTTGGTTATTCTCTGCAAATTTTCCTTCTAAAATCTTCCTGAAAAGTTCATCATGGCTGGAGGACAGGAACCAATCGATCGTAAATGAAAACTCAAGATGGATAAAGTATGAATCGAGCCTCGAATTCACTGGTATCCGTATGAGCAATTGGTTTCTCGTTTTCCTTATGGGGTAGATTTTCCACAAGGATGTGAATCTCCCAACTTTAGAGAAAGTTTCTACTAGTATTTGAAGGACATGCAATATAACATTGAGGTGAAGATTAAGGAGGAGCGAATGTTGCACGGTGGTCCCCCAATAGATGTGCATGAGTTGTTGCTTGATTCTCCCGTCGAGAGATTGATTCAGTTCTTCAAGCAGCCCCAACAGTCTCCGTGAAACAAGATACAAGTAATCCTTTTATTAGACCTGATTTGAGTGTTGAACATGGTGGATATATAATTCCTGGTGATACCCATCATAGTGATAGAAGTACTCCTGAAGAACAACCAGAGCAAGTGAAGAATCCAAAGCGACACAGTTCTGATGATGATAATTAGGTCTTGTACGCTTATCATCCGAAGTGTGGGCCCTTTGAGGTTCATGAGTGAGTTGTAGTTGTTTCTGATCAATTTCTCATCTCTGGCTTGAGTAGAATTGGTTTTCATTCTATCACTCTGCCTACTATTGCACGGTTCATGGTTCGACAGTTGGCGGCGCAGCCTTGGGGTGAAGAGGAGCCTATGCATTTTCCGGTTTTGAATGCTCTCTACACTGCTACTGGAAAATTTGGACTATCCATCTTTGATGGAAATGATCAACCCGCCACTGATCCATCCTCCAATCTATTTGTCGATCTGATACCGCCGGTTAGTCCGATCAGTGTAGAGTCTGATCAATCTGAGTCTGAGAGTGATCATGAGGAACAGGAAGAAACTCCGACCCATGTTCAGATTCCAATGCCTACCATGCGATTGACTCGAAGTCAGGCTCGCAGTATTAGCCAAGGAACTTGGAGTCGAACTCAGCGAAAGAGTTAGAAGGTGAGTACAATTGTTCTCTTGTTTATTATAATCAAAATTCAAATAGGGTAGATTTTGAATTTGATTAAGGGTGTAGTTGCATCTTTTCTGATGGCTACATCCATGTGAATCTAAAGGATATAATCTATCTAAACGTTCAAGATTTAAAGATAGACAAGATATAAAGAACATGAAAGTAAGATTGACACAAACATATAATGTGGTTCAGCCATGAAGACCTACATCCACGGGAAAGAATATGGTTTCTTTATTGATCATAAGGTCTTACCCTTGAAGGAGTTACATATATCACTTAGATCTTTTACTCTATTTTTATTTAGATATCTCTCATGAATTTTCTGTAGAAAGACCATATAATAATACATTAGCTAACTTGTCCATATCCTGATACATGGACTGGTATTTATAGACAAATTAAACTCGTGAAGGTCTGTCCTCACCTAGCTTGGTGAGTCATCATGCATCGTCATCGTTGCTTCATACTGGTTCTATACTATTCCTCGTGATGGTATGCTCGGTTCCCCTCCTGAGTTGTCTCACTCCGCTCTCCATCATGTAGATCTTTCTTGGAGAACCTTGTGCTGCTTCATCTATGGGTTATAGTATAGTTCGTCCGAGTATTATACTGCGATGTAGATTCGTCCATGCCTCTTCTGATTCTTCATGAAATGTTGTCCTTATTTTTAGACTTGACTGACTGAATCGATTAGACTACTCCTCACATGCGTCGTTCATGTAATGTCTGTGACAGGCATCTCGATTCAGACGAGATCATCTTTATAAAGTATGATTCGGTGCTCCTACCTTATCATCTTATCATCAGATCATCCCTTGAGATGTTGACACGTGTCCATCTAGTAATTTACCCTCACAAAGGGGGGTGCAGTTTACCGGTCTGTGGAGAGAACTGAAATTTAATTTTTTTGGTTTGTTTGAAACATATTTTGGATGTTTTAGGTTTTTTGAATTCTGGTAATGATATGGATATTTGGTTTATGTTTGTTTTTATGAAACTATTGGAATGGGTAATGGTTGTTTTTGAAATTGTGGTTATGTATGGCAATTTTGATCCGAGGTTTGGTGAATCTGACCATCAAAAGAGCACTGTAATTTTTAGCTAGGATTGCTTCTGAATGAATAGTATTTGGTGATCTCTGAATATGAATTTCTTCTAAGATTTCATTCTAATGTTCTCCTTATGAGAATTATTACTGATAAGGGTAATGAGCATGTTAGATTGGCTAGTGTTAAGTTTAACTGTAAGTAGGTGATGGGTGGTGTTGGTTGGAGACTGATAGGATTTTTTTTCCAAATTGATTTTTGTGATACTTAAAGAGATTGGAATGTTGGGATTGCCTGGGTTGTTAGTAAGACCTGTAATTCTGAAAATTCCTGTGATTTGTATGATTTTTCTGAATTGTGTGATGCTGGTGATCCTGATGATGCTAGTGATTCTGTTGATGCTGTTGTTTCTGGTGATGCTGTGATTAATGGAAATTTTCAAGATTTCTGTGATGTCTGTGATTTGTGAGTTTCCTTTCATAGAGGAATCAGAAAAGAGAAATCAGATCAAAGGGAGAAAAAAAAGGCTCTAATGATGTTCCATTAATGAAAGGGGGTTGTTAGAGCATTGCTCGGTTGAACCCACCAAGCGTTGGTATGTCAAGTTTGGTTGTCATATTTTAGTGAAGCAAAACTCATTTAAGAGTCACTTGATTTAAATGTACTAGAGTCAACTTCGTATATGTTAGCTTGAAAGTATTAGGGTGAGACATTACAAGTATTGCGAAGACTTGAAGAAGTGAAGAAGTGCGGAGCTACAACGATAACATAATCCTTCCACTTGAGGTTAGTGATATTTGACGTGAAATATTTCATTCCCTAACGTATCTTTCAAGTCGTGCATATTGAAAACATAAAACTGCGAAGCATGAACACTCTATATAGACATAGTATTAAGGAATAAAATATGAAGTTTCTTGCTTAACCATTAAACTTTGTATATAAGACATCAACATAATCGTATGAATACTATGATGATTATGTATGGGTATGAGGTGATGATTTCATCCTAGGGAACAATGTTTACATGTTTTCTAAGGAAGTAAGTTCATGATATGTGTTGTGAACCGAAAAGGAAATCGCCAGGCGTTATTGGGGCTGTTCTTCATTGCATATCTTATGAACGACCAATATGTGTGATTAGTATAACCGCATATGACTTGTTTGTGTTCTTGGTAAAACTATTCACATGAGGCCTGACTTATGTATTGGTATGACTTTTATTAGTGAAACCGATCTTAAGTAATCACATGGGGTATGATCGGGTTGTGTATGTCTGAACTTATTACCGGGAAGAGGGGAACCGATCCTAGTAAAAGGCGCAGTGCATCACAAGGGGAGCTGATCCTTGTATGAGGTGCATCAAGGTTTATGGAAGAAAGGGGAACCGATCCTATGAACATGTGCAACAAGTTTTGGGAAAGGGGGAACCGATCCTATGGACATGTGAAGTGCATACAAGTTAGATACCAAATATATATGGGGAACCGATCCTAGTACCTAGTCAGCCGTATCTTTGGTAAGCTAGTGTAACTATGCACAGTACTCACATGGAGGTAGAACCGAAACTTATTTTGGTAGAACCGTAAACCCATGAGTTGTGATTGAGTGAAACTTGATCAATCACATAGTTCTTGAAAGTCATATGAACCAATTCTAAACTTGTTTGGAAGTGTGGTAAATCAGTTTCAAGTGAGCAAGCATGGTAAAGACTTGGAAGAGTAAGATGTCGTCACTCTTTAAACACGGTGCATTAATGCTTATTCTATTTTGTTCAAAGATATTCTGTAACACCCCGTAATTTTAGCATGACGCATGCTGAAAGATGCGCCATGGCCTGAGATGAAGCTTCATCCAAAGATTCCATTGGTTGGTAAGAGGTAGATTGGCCTAAGGCCAATAACGCGCCAAAATGGCGCATTATGTTTGGAATTTGTATGAGGGCCAATGTTGCATCATCATGATACATTAGGCCAGATGGGTAGTGGCCTTGAGCTTGCAGCGCAATCATTGCATGCAAAGTTTGCGATGAACAGTGAAACGCAAAGATTGCGGGGAGTTGATGAATGATTTTTGGTCTTCTTTCCATACTTGTAAAAATGTCATTTTTACATATATAGGGAAGGGTAGTTAGTTGAAGGTGCATATGCGGACTATGCACCAAGTGAGCTTCATAGCTTAGCCGGAAGTGTATAAATGATGCATAAGGCTCATTTATAGTTGTGTATCCTTGCGAGAGGGCATTTGATGCTTAGGCATCACTATGCCACGACGCAGACCCGATGATGCATAATCATTGTGCATCTTTGACGGAATGGCCTACGGACCATGCCATTATTATTTTTGCTAAGCTATGGCCTAGAAAACGAGTCGGAATAGGTTGCTTGTCCCTTCGAGGATGAACTAAGGTTTGTGATTGATTCCTTTAGAGTATGGAAGGATACGTAGGCATCCGCAATGAGTTGTAGCATTGCCGGTCCAGCACGTTGGCCCCTCATATCATCTAAGCTTGGTAGCTCGACGCAAGAGATGATTGTGTCCAGACTTGATGAGACTAAGTTGCATGCCATTAAGTGGATGCTCATACTTCCTATCAAGTTATAAAGAGAGTTGGTAAGCGAAGTAACGTAGGAAATGGCAAGGGATTGGTTCGGCATGTACCTAAGTCCACGGCTTATGCCTTAAGCCCGGACAAGACATTGGAAATAAGACGGTTTCTCATCTAGCTAGGAAATTCAGTGATGGATTTCCAATGATGAGGCGAAGCCAGAGATGCATGTGAAGTGCACTGGCATTGGCCTTATGGCCTTGAACCCTTTTGCGGAACAAGGGTAAGTTGGAGCGGTGTGGAAGCTAAGTTAGCTGCGTCATAATCCATGAGCATGCTCGCAAGGGCAAGTGAGCGTGCATTTTCCTGGGGATTAGGCCCGGATCGTAGCTTCATCATCAGTGGCGCACCGGGGGAGTTGCGGCCTGCGGGGCGACGCGCCGAAGGCGTAATTTTCCGGTCCGTCACAGATGGTATCAGAGCAAGTTCCGAGAAAACACTAGGGACTTGTGCGGAGTGGACTTGTCCACGAGTATTTTCCTTAATGGAAAACTTAAAGTTGGAGAGTAGGCCAACTTTTGCGCGGGAAGAGTTTGTAACTGCTTTTCCAGTTACTTTGAAAATCGAGTTGAGCTTGTATAAGTACTGTGAGTTTGCCAGGCCTTTGCGGTACCCCGCTTACGAGCATCCGGAAGACCGTCTGGGACGGTGGGTAGACAATGGGACTAATCATACCCACATGTTGGCACTGGCTAAGGGTGTGCGTTGTCAGGCCCGGCTAGCATCCCACTTACGAGTGGCAACCCGGTAAATACGTCAGGGACGGTGGCTTGCATCCCACTGCAATGGCATTAGAGATTGGTCCTCACAGTGTTGCGTTGAGTTTTGCCTTGTCATTTCGATGACATCTTTCAACTTGTTAACTTTAGGGATTCCTGGGTGGTAGTATGGGATGCTATCTAGGATACCTAGTCGAGTTATCCTTTTGGCATTCGCCAATTGAGATTCTTGGTAACGTTGTGGGCACTTTTTGGATTCCTGGGAAGGTGGTATGGGACATGTGCTCAGAAGGTCTAAATTGTTGTTCATGACAAATTGAAGAAACCCGTGATTTCTGAGCATCTGGAATGGGACTTTTGTTCAGGAAATCCAAACCGAAGAGATTGTCCACAATAATTTTTATTTGGAATTTCGATGATGAAATTCTTTTAAGGGGTGAAGAATGTAACACCCCGTAATTTTAGCATGGCGCATTCTCAAAGATGCGCCATGGCCTAAGATGAAGCTTCATCCAAAGCTTCCATTTGTTGGTAAGAGGTAGATCGGCCTAAGGCCAATAACGCGCCAAAATGGCGCATTATGTTTGGAATTTGGCTGAGGGCCAATGTTGCATCATCATGATGCATTAGGCCAGATGGGTAGTGGCCTTGAGCTTGCAACGCAATCATTGCACGCAAATTTTGCGATGAACAGTGAAATGCAAAGATTGCGATGGGTGGAACGCAAAGATTGCGATGAACAGTGAAACGCAAAGATTGCGATGGGTGGAACGCATAGATTGCGATGAACAGTGGAACGCATAGATTGTGATGAACAGTGGAACGCAAAGATTGCGATGTGTGGAACGCAAAGATTATGATGAACAGTGAAACGCAAAGATTGCGGGGAGTTTATGAATGATTTTTGGTCTTCTTTCCATACTTGTAAAAATGTCATTTTTACATATATACGGAAGGGTAGTTGGTTGAAGGTGCATATGCGGAGTATGCACCAAGTGAGCTTCATAGCTTAGCCGAAAGTATATAAATGATGCCTAAGGCTCATTTATAGTTGTGTAGCCTTGAGAGAGGGAATTTAATGCTTAAGCATCATTATGCCACGGCGCGGACCCGATGATGCATAATCATTGTGCATCTTTGACGGAATGGCCTACGGACCATGCCATTATTATTTTTGCTAAGATATGGCCTAGAAAATGAGATGGAATAAGTTGCTTGTCCTTTCGAGGATGAACTACGGTATGTGCTTGATTCCTTTAGAGTAGGGAAGGATACGTAGGCAGCCGCAATGAGTTGCAGCATTGCCGGTCCAGCACGTCGGCCCCTCATATCATCTAAGCTCGGTAGATCGACGCAAGAGATGATTGTGGACAGACTTGATGAGACTAAGTTGCATGCCATTAAGTGGGTGATCATACTTCCTATCAAGTTATAAAGAGAGTTGGTAAGCGAAGTAACGTAGGAAATGGCAAGGGTTTGGTTCGGCCTGTGCCTAAGTCCACGGATTATGCCTTAAGCCTGGACAAGACATTAGAAATATGACGGTTGCTCAGCTAGATAGGAAATTCAGTGATGGATTTCCTATGATGAGGCGAAGCCAGAGATGCATGTGAAGTGCATTGGCATTGGCCTTATGGCCTTGAAACCTTTTGCGGAACAAGGGTAAGTTGGAGCGGTGTGGAAGCTAAGTTAGCTGCGTCATGATCTACGAGCATGCTCGCAAGGGAAAGTGAGCATGCATTTGCCTGGGGATTAGGCCCGGATCGTATGTTCATCATCAGTGGCGCGCCGGGGGAGTTGCGGCCTGCGGGGCGACGCACCGAAGGCGTAATTTTCCGGTCCGTCACAGATGGTATCAGATCCAGGTTCCGAGAAAACACTAGGGACTTGTGCGGAGTGGACTTGTCCACGAGTATTTTCCTTAATGGAAAACTTAAAGTTGGAGAGTAGGCCAACTTTTGCGCGGGAAGAGTTTGTAACTACTTTGCCAGTTACTTTGCAAATCGAGTTGAGTTTGTATAAGTAAGGTGAGTTTTCCAGGCCTTTGCGGTACCCCGCTTACGATCATCCGGAAGACCATTTGGGATGGTTGGTAGATAATGGGACTGATCATCCCCACACGTTGGCACTGGATAAGGGTGTGCGTTTTCAGGCCCGGCTAGCATCCCACTTACGAGTGGCAACCCGGTAAATCCGTCAGGGACGGTGGCTTGCATCCCACTGCAATGGCATTAGAGATTGGTCCTCAAAGTGTTGCGTTGAGTTTTGCCTTGTCATTTCGATGACATCTTTCAACTTGTGAACTTTAGGGATTCATGGGTGGTAGTATGGGATGCTATCTAGGATACCTAGTCGAGTTATCCTTTTGCCATTCGCCAATTGAGATTCTTGGTAACGTTGTGGGCACTTTTTGGATTCCTGGGCAGGTGGTATGGGACATGTGCTCAGAAGGTCAAATTTTTTGTTCATGACAACTTGAAGAAACCCGTGATTTCCGAGCATCTGGAATGGGACTTTTTTTCAGGAAATCCAAACCGAAGAGATTGTCCAAAATAATTTTTATTTGGAATTTCGAGGGTGAAATTCTTTTAAGGGGTGAAGAATGTAACACCCCGTAATTTTAGCATGGCGCATGCTGAAAGATGCACCATGGCCTGAGATGAAGCTTCATCCAAAGCTTTCATTGGTTGGTAAGAGGTAGATTGGCCTAAGGCCAATACCGCGTCAAAATGGCGCATTATGTTTGGAATTTGGCTGAGGGCCAATGTTGCATCATCATGATGCATTAGGCCAGATGGGTAGTGGCCTTGAGCTTGCAGCGCAATCATTGCACGCAAAGTTTGCGATGAATAGTGAAACACAAAGATTGCGATGGGTGGAACGCAAAGATTGTGATGAACAGTGGAACACAAAGATTGCGATGGGTATAACGCAAAGATTGCGATGAACAGTGAAACGCAAAGATTGCGGGGAGTTGATGAATGATTTTTGGTCTTCTTTCCATACTTGTAAAAATGTCATTTTTACATATATAGGGAAGGGTAGTTGGTTGAAGGTGCATATGCGGACTATGCACCAAGTGAGCTTCATAGCTTAGCCGAAAGTGTATAAATGATGCCTAAGGCTCATTTATAGTTGTGTAGCCTTGAGAGAGGTCATTTGATGCTTAGGCATCACTATGCCACTGCGCAGACCCGATGATGCATAATCATTGTGCATCTTTGACGGAATGGCCTACGGACCATGCCATTATTATTTTTGCTAAGATATGGCCTAGCAAACGAGTCGGAATAAGTTGCTTGTCCCTTTGAGGATGAACTACGGTCTGTGCTTGATTCCTTTAGAGTAGGGAAGGATACGTAGGCATCCGCAATGAGTTGCAGCATTGTCGGTCCAGCACGTTGTCCCTCATATCATCTTAGCTCGGTAAATCGACGCAAGAGATGATTGTGGCCAGAATTGATGAGACTAAGTTGCATGCCATTAAGTGGATGCTCATACTTCCTATCAAGTTATAAAGAGAGTTGGTAAGCAAAGTAACGTAGGAAATGGCAAGGGCTTGGTTCGGCATGTGCCTAAGTCCACGGCTTATGCCTTAAGCCTGGACAAGACATTAGAAATACGACGGTTGCTCAGCTAGCTAGGAAATTCAGTGATGGATTTCTTATGATGAGGCGAAGCCAGAGATGCATGTGAAGTGCATTGGCATTGGCCTTATGGCCTTGAACCCTTTTGCGGAACAAGGGTAAGTTGGAGCGGTGTGGAAGCTAAGTTATCTGCGTCATGCTCCACGAGCATGCTCGCAAGGGCAAGTGAGCATGCATTTGCCTGGGGATGAGGCCCGGATCGTAGCTTCATCATCAGTGGCGCGCTGGGGGAGTTGCGGCCTACGGGGCGACACGCTGAAGGCGTAATTTTCCGGTCCGTCACATATTCCTTAAAGGCTAAGAAGGAAGTAAATCCCAAGATCGAATTTAAATAAGTTAAGAACTTTTTAATTAAGGGTGTTTAATTATATATGGAAAATAAGAATTAGTAATGCGCATTTTCTAATTAAAGAATTTTCAAGGAGATTTCGATCATTACTTTTGGACAGTGCATTCACAAGAATTATGAAAACCGAATTTGTTGGAGTAATAAATAATATCTTGAGAATATTTTTGGTTTTGGAAATTCCTTGGTGTCCAAAATTCCTTGTCTATAAATACTTTGAGTTTGCATTTCTAGCAAACTAATCATGCGTAACCTAGACTTACTCTTTTGTCTTTGTTACTGGTGAAGCCGCCTATCATAGATGAGAGTAATCTAATTAGGTGAAATCACTTACGGCCGCTCAATTTAAAGTCTTCTTTGGGATTGAGAAGATCTAGCGCGACCAGTTGGTGGGAAACTAGATATTGCGGTTTATCTTTAGTTTTCGTATTGATTTGATTGACTAACGGTGGTTGAATCTTGATTGCACCTAGTTTGTTTATGATTGAGAATCTTCTCTTATGATATAAGATTCACTCATACTAGTTCAAGGTTTCGACAGGGATCTTTAGACTGTTGTTAGATCTAAAGACGATCTTGTGATAATCCATTATTAACAGACTCCATTCTGTGTGTGATTGATCACAAGAGATTCAAGTGATTGTGTGCAGGTGTTTATTGAAGATCTAAGAATATTTGAAGACAAAGAAGATATTGAAGATTTCTTACTTGGTGTTTTTATAATCTTTGGTGTGCACAATACTTGTTTGGGAAAAAGATGATCGAATTAATAATCGGTTTATCCTTGTGGTAGATTGGATTGATTAATTGAGGAAGATCGGCATCAACACATATCCCTTGGTTGAAGAGTGTTGTTGGCTTAATCTTAACAATTGCTTTTAGGCATTTGAACATAAGATAGGTCTTGGAACCTGGCAAAGGAGTTTATGTTAAGATAAACAAGGGAACCTTTGCGCAACTCATATCACTTGGTTGAAGAAGGTTGATACGAAACAAATTTGTTGTTCCTTTACTGTTTGGAATACGAACCAAAGGAATTGGTCCAAGTACGTGACTTGTTTACAGGTTGGAGGCGTGGAAATACATATGGAACTAGGTGAACTATAGGTTTAGTTGTTTGGTCTCAACTATACGAAGTTGTCTTATTTTGTATAGCGGCTTAATCCTAAGAGTATTCAATTATGGACTAGAGCCCGGGGTTTTTATGCATTTGTGGTTTCCTCGGTAACAAAATCATGTTGTGTCATTTACTTTATATTTCCGCATCATAATTTTTTTATTATAATTAAAGTAAATTGCACAAACGTTAATTCCTATTTACTTGATACGTGAATCCTATTGAGTTTGGTTAAGTCCGAACCTTTGTATCAAGTAAACACACTTTGTTGCTGTATTGTCTCGATCTCGTATCCATAGACGATCACACAAAGTGTGAACCGATTTGTTGTATTTTCTCGACTCATTCTATAGACAATCACTTTCGGAGAAAGGACTTATAGGAAGGAAAAGTTATATCTTGAGGTATATTTAGGGTACCCTTGCCTTTTTAGGGGTGATCATGGAAGCAGGATAAAAGAGAGGAAGGAGGTAGAGAAGATATCAAAGGAGAAAGAGATGGATTCCAGTTGAAAGCCGGTGAAAATTCGGGAGACAACCGGTAGAAGAGGACAGTTGAGAGACAAGGAGACAAGAAAAAAGTCTAGAACCTAACCGAAGTTTGAGTTCTCAGGCGATGAGAGTTTGTGAATTGTACGACTCATTCTCTTTTCTCGTAGAGTTTGAGTTGAGCTATCGTACATGGATTTAGACAATTTTTTGAATGATATATTGAAAAATAAATATTCTAAATTCGTTAATTAATTAAACAAACCACCGTTTTTATAGGTTGGCATAAGTTAGGTTTCTGTTTCAGATTCGGTGCAATTATATTTCGTCTGGATGCCTATCAATCAATATTGAAAGTAGTGGGAATTGAGCACTTGGGAGTCACCGATATTTTCTAAGGTTGCTAATGGGGGTACCATTTTTCTTGGGGGTGTACCAATATACATATAGGATAAAAAATCAATTGCCTTTGGGTTGGTACACCCCACAACAAAATGGCACCCCCATTAGCAGTCTTGATATTTTCAGTGTTATAGATATATGTTCTGTTGTTAGATCACGATCAATTTATTATACCAATGCTTGGGTTGCTTCTAAAAATAAGTCACTGTTGCTTGGTTGAAAAAAACTTAATTCAAATCTTCATTATCTAGTTTTAGAAGAACTTCATCTTTCAAGTTCCATGACACCTCAACATTTGGAATAAATCATGTGAGTTCAAATCCAACATTGGAAGCTTAAAATGAATTCCAAAATGTCAATCTGAATTGCATTCAACGTTATTCCAAATTGTGTTTAATCATGATCCACAAAATCGACGGTCAGAAAGGAAAATTGATTTCAAAACAAAATCAACCAAAAGAATTAGCGCAATATAGACTTGCTCAAAATTGACATTCCACATTTTTTCCAAAATCGAAATATCATTGATTCCACCATTCATTAGACTTGCTCAAAATAGATTGAATGGATTTTCCATGATAGTTATTGTAAGAGGCATATCAGGACAAATTTATCACTAGAGAATGTCGATTGAGAAAACATTAAGGGTGAGATACTTTAAAAAACTGGCATTTCTTTGATTTTCCTATGAAATTTACTATTCCCCGGAAAAGTCCATTGTTTTCCAAATTAAAATATAGTATTTTTAAGACATTTGTTTGTGTTTACCATTGTTTTTCCTCTTTTATTTTCCTTCTTCGCCGATAAGAAGCACTAACGCTACCTGAAATATTTTCTGCCCAGATCGGCTCATATGGAGCAGATCTGGACAGACCAACAACTAATGGATCATTTTTTTAACTTCTCTTGCCTAAAATCTTTATTAGATATATTTGGTTTTGCTTTTATAAAGCGTTTTCTTACCTGCTTTTTTGGTTTTCATTCTGGTTTTCAGATTGGGTAGTATTCTTGGTTTTATTCAAGTTCTCTGGATTGTTTTAATATGGCGATCAATACTTGAATCTTGGGTTTCTCCAAACGTACCTCCACATCTCCAACTTCACCAACAACAAATCCAGCAACTTATCAACTTATCTTACTTCAACAACAATTGCAACTCCGAAATACTCGACAACATACACTACAACAACAAAAATATTAGATACAAGGACTCTGTTTAACATTCCGACCGTTTAGATCGATTCATGTCGACTCGGACCTTTCCAGAAATCCGAATTTGTTTTAGATTAGAAAGTTATTTTAGTTTTGATATTTCACAAAATTGGTTAAAAAGAGCAAAAATCAACAATTCCTGGGTGAAAAGGACATTTAGATTTTGATACTGTTTAAATGGACAAAATTGTAAAAATAGCCATGATATAACAGTTTCATCCTACCCATTTTCAAATACTTTTTCTTATTTATAATTTACATCATGATGCATCCAGTTTCATCCTTTCTATTTTTTAAGTTTAAGTCATGATGAATCCAGTTTCATCTTTGTTATTTTTTTGGTGTTCATTTCACCCATACTAATTTTACTCGTCAATTTGAACCATGTTTTAAAATTATTTGGACAAATGACCCATTTTCCGTTGATATTTTAATTGTCCTTCAAAACCTTGATAAATGGTAGGATCACTTGATTATCCTAACACATCTGCTTTATGTAGTATTAATACTTTGTTTGATCTTTTTTAGAACAAAACAAACATGGCCATTTGAACTTGTCTTGCAACTCTGTTTTTGGTTTATTGAAAAGGGTGGTGACATGGTTGATTTCGTAGAATTGGATACCTTTGAATGAAAAAATTATAGTGATATCGCAGCCTATGTTGTAAAAGGTGCAAGGCAAGGCGAGGCGCCAAGCCCAGTGCCTAGCACCTTTGGCGCCCCAGGTGAGGGCTTTTTTTTAAGAAAAAATCAAAATTAGGTATAATTTGGCGCCTGAGCGCCTTTTTTTGCCAGGCGCCAGCCTTGCGCCTTTTACAACATAGATCACAGCTGCCTTAGTTTGTGTTGTTTATGTAACAGAAAATGTAATGATCTTGATTTTAAATCAGAACTATTAATGTAATCAGAATTTTCCTTAAAAGAAAGAAAAAAGTTGGTTTTTTGGTAACGACTTTATTCTTGGCATTCATTTTTTCTTTTTTCATTTTACACTTGATGGACGTAAGTTGTAACTGTGTAAGTGAGTGGTGTTTGGTATAGGGGCCAAAAGAAAATTTTTGCTACTTGGCAAAAAAATAATCAAGGCTGGCCCTGCACTGACTGCCACTGCCTAATATCTGCCTTACACTCGGTGCAAAAATGTACAAACTTTCATGGTCGGCCTCTCTCCCCCAAAGTTTATAAAAACCCCATTCAAACCTCTCAATTGGCCTCTCTTTCTCAAAGTACCCTCAAGCAACCCATTCTTTTAGACATCCATCTCTCTCTCTCCATCACTCCATTTTGGTGACTCTGTTTTGAGAAATTGATCACAGATCATTGAACTGCGCCAATTCATGGGTCATAAGATGGTACTAGATCAAACACCAAACAATTTAAAAGGCAAAAGTAGTACTACCAGTAACTCATGCCATGAACTTTCAAATTTATTGTTTCAATCTGAACAAGAACAACAGAATAAGAAAATTCCTATCTCAAATCAAAAAGAACAACAAGAATCCCACGATCCCATGACAGGGAAACGAATGAGAGATGGTGGAAAACATCCAACATACTGTGGAGTACGAATGCGTAATTGGGGTAAATGGGTATCAGAAATAAGAGAACCAAAGAAGAAATCAAGGATCTGGCTTGGCACATTTCCAACACCAGAAATGGCAGCAAGAGCACATGATGTCGCTGCTTTAAGTATCAAAGGTAAAACTGCCGTCCTTAATTTCCCGGAACTTGCTTCTTCGTTACCCCGTCCTGCCTCTCTATCACCTCGTGATATTCAAGCTGCTGCTACTAAAGCTGCAACAATGGAAAACTTCAATAATTCAGTATCATCACCGTCTCCGTCATCAACAGCAACATCACCCGCATTATCACCATCAACGTCGTTTTCTTCTCTACGTTCTGCTACTTCGACCGCTGCATCTTCTTCTTCAGATACTTCGATATATATTACGACAACAACTGAAGATGAATTAACTGAAATTGTTGAATTACCTCAACTAAGTTCTTACTTCGACGAATCACAAGAATCACAGAAAAACGATTACATCTTTATCAATGATTCTTCAATTGATAGTAATTGGTTTTATCCTACTCCGTGGCTACAAAGTCCTACAGATGATTGTGGGTTCTTTTCTCATCTTCCTGACTCTTCATTTTCTACCACATTCAACTCTTTGTTGTGGGATTACTAATTTACTCATGCCCCGTTTTGTTCTTCGATTTTTTTCTTTCTTTTATCAAGTTAGATCATTGGTATGTCAGCCAATGACTTTAGCATGGTAGTACTACAGTGACATCGGCTATTTTATTCCGCGATGTTGCCGAAAGAGGACTGACGGCTACGACATTTCTAACAGAAATTAGCTCCGAAAAATTTCTTCCACGGCTTATGAATCTATGTTCAATATGGGTTTGTTCATTCAATCTTTTTCTAGACCCTCGAATTATTGAGTTCAGTTTGCAAGCATAATCTTTCTCTGACACTTGAACGTATGGTAGTTGGTACACATACCCACGAGATCAGACAAAGTTTAGGATACAATTGCGAAAAGGATTGAGGTCATTTTTATTCTCTTCTATTCATTCATTCTTCTTACTTAGTCATGATATATAGACTAAGACACCCGGGCCCCGGCTATTAATTACTAATACTGCTAATGGAGAGTACCGGTTTACTAGCTCTCCGGTGTACTGTGTACTGATAGTCTGATACCCCCATTAGCAGCCACAAAATTTGCACACCGGTTGTTCGCATGCTAGTGTGGATCATAAAGTGTTCGAAAACTGAAGCCCAAGATTCTGGTGACGACCCTTTGGGAAAAGAGAGTAAGATCACATGAACAAGATTTTACTGTATCCCATATTTTCCATGATTTTCAGTTTCATTTTGTGTGTACGTAGTTATGCTGTTGTACAAAAAAACAAAAAAATTAATTAATTAATTAATTAAGGAATAGTGAGTTACGTTCATTTTCAATGCTGAAAGTATGCAATGTCTTGGCCCATTTTAATGTGATCATGCCGTGCTGTGCCAAGTTCCAACACCATATACACCCCTAAATGGGGACATTAATGACCGGCTTTTATTTAGCTCCCTCTCTAATTCCCTTTGGAAAAGAATATGAATATCGCATTACATATTTTTCTTGTGGAATCCAGTCAGGCTTCTTAAACAGTGAAAATTAGCATCAATAAAGATAATAAAAATTACTTTTTTCGTTTTTAATAAAAACTATCATTTTTTTATTTTAACCTAAAAAAAATAATATTTTTTCTAGAAACAAAGTAAATATTTTCCAATGAGACAGAATTTTCACCCGCAATATATAACGAAGCAATGCAAGATTTTACTTGTTTCGCGTACAAAAAAAAAAAGAGAAAATCACAAATTATGGAATAGTTATGATGGAATGCAAGAAGGGGTGATTTGTTTGTAACCTAACAAACAGTTGTGGATGCCATATTAGCCAAAATTATAGGTTCCACTTTCTTTTTTCCCGGATAAATGAAGATATCGGAAAGAATTTGATTGGGAACTACAGAGCTGTAGAACGGCAAAAAGAAATCTTTACTACAACATGATCTATTTTCTACATGCGTCATGCTCGGGACTGAGGAGAGAATCCCGTTCTAGGCTCTGTTGTTGATGCAGACTGTCGGCACTGCCATCACAGGACACGTTTATCATAAACGGTTTATACATCTTCAGTCGCAAAACAATGCCACCACTTGTAAAACTAATATCCGTTACGAAGCCACAGCAATTGGAAATGAAGAAAATACATATATTCGGTGGATATCACCTTGTCAATTTGGTATGTCAACTTCACCACACCCGTACGAGTCATTATTCAACAAAAAGCTCGCAAGAAATTTCGATTTATGTTGCAAGCGGCAAGCTAAAAACAAACTCTGCATTTAATGGCGTGGAGCCATGGCACACATTTATACGGAAAAGCAAAGAAAAACTTCTACTTCTGCAAACTCATTTAATGTTATGTTTGGGGAACACATAGTCGAATGATATAGTCCACCTCCTCTAATCCAAAGTTTTCTGATCATCTGATATATATGTTTGGTGACATATTACCATCCATCCGATGTTGACACAACAGATAGAGCTCTCTCCAATTTTCCAGCCAGGTTTCAGTTGCTCTTCCGCTACTTGTTCTTTGTTTTCTCTTCTTGTATTACCTGGGCATTACTATTCAAGGTAAAAGCTAGCGTTGAATATGCTAGAGCATTCACACTCGGTATATGCCGCGTTATAACTACAAACTCTATTTGTCTCAAGTTGCTTACATTCACCTCCTCGAAAGGTAAATATAAGTAACCTGAAATTTTTACTCTTGACATGAAAGAATAATAACGAACTATCTAGGGGCGGACTAATGGTGTACCAATTTCTTGGACGGCTGAAATCTATAGGGGGTGGGGTTTTTAGATGCAAGTGGGGCCTGCTTAACTGAATTTAATGGCTGGAAAGGATTGGTACATCATTGGTCCGCCATTTTTTGTCCACCTTTAGCTTTTTCGGAATAATAATAACTTTGCAGTCTGTCATACTGACATCAAATGGACGTTTCTTACCATTTAAGCGAGGCGAGTTTCTCTCTAACTATATATTCCGGCATATGCTTTGCAAGAATGCTTTTCCACACTTCACCACTCTGTGACTATTGTAAACAGGCTTACTCCATCGTGAATAAGAACGTTATTTTGGGGACCATGAAAATTTTGGGGAACCATTGTCTATTTTAGGGTAGGGTGCCCTTATCAAAAATAAAAAATTAATACCTAAACTACCCTTTTGATTATGTTTTGGTTATGATTAGTGAAATCATTAGTGAAATGATTAAGTGAAAAATAACATTAACCCACCACCTCAGATTACCACCGCCGCCGATTACCACCACCACCACCTCAGATTATCACCACCTCCAACCATCAATTACCACCACCACCTCCGATTACCACCACCACCACCGCCCACCACGTAGATTCATTTAAATCATTAAAAACTGATTAGTGAGATTAAATTAAAAGATGGGTTATTAAAAAAAAAAATGAATTTTGTAGAGAGTAAAGTTAGAGAAGAAGAAGGAGAAAACCATGGAAAATAATTTTTTTTTCCACTTCACTAACTTAGGTAATTCAAGTGATGAAAGCTCATTTGGGTATCCAGGTATGCTCCAAACTTAGCTAATGTTGGTTGAATTGCTCCAAATTTTCAAACCAAATGTAAAATTTTGAAGTAGTTCGGTTATAATATGTGAAGAACAGCTTACCGAACTCATATGGAAGTGTAGTTCGGTTTCTTTAGCCAAACACGCAGGTAACCAAACTCTGTATTAATGGAAGTTTGATGGATTCCAGAGTAATAACGACCTGTCTAGGGGCGGACCAATGGTGTACCAATCTCTTGGACGGCTGAAATCTATAGGGGGTGGGGTTTTTAGATGCAAGTGGGGCCTGCTTAACTGAATCTAATAGGTGGAAAGGATTGGTACACCATTGATCCGCCATTTTTGGTCCACCTTAAGCTTTTTCGGAATAATAATAACTTTGCAGTCTGTCATACTGACATCAAATGGACGTTTCTTACCATTTAAGCGAGGCGAGTTTCTCTCTAGCTATATATTCCGGCATATGCTTTGCAAGAATGCTTTTCCACACTTCACCACTCGGTGACTATTGTAAACAGGCTTACTCCATCGTGAATAATAGAAGTATGAGGAGAGGTTTGGGGAAATGGGTCCGTCTTTGATGTGTCTAATTTTCAACATTTCACTTTCGTGACAAAAGGAAATTAGTATAAAAATTAGTGACCCAGTTAGTGCTAATGTCATCATGAAAATCTGATTATATAGCCGTATATTTTGGTGAATAAATCCTTTTCACAAAGACCAACTTGGAATAAAGTTGTAAGACATTGATCACTGACAGATTCAAGACCTTGTGTTTATAGTAAAAAAAGTGTTAGAACTATTTTAAAAGATATACTATTATTAGAAACACTAAAAAGTATTGGATTGAACAATAGATGTACATCAAAATACATAATTAATACTTTTTTTTTTTTGCTGTGGGTTATTCATACGTGGCTAAAAAAATTAAAGTTATACTTTTTACTTAAAATTTCATCTCTAATGACAAGGTATTGTTTTTTTTTTTTGAATAATAAAGGTTGTATTAAAAGATATAAAAGTAAACAAAATCCGTGACAAAGCCACACAAAAACCTCAAAGCCAAGGTATTGTTACCCTAGAACTTAGAGAAAAAATAATTTTGGAATAAAGAATTGATGATGTGTCAAAAGACCTTGGGTCATGGAGAAGGTAAAGATATGACTTTCTCCTTTATCCTTTCCTATGAGAAGATAGCAGCCATATCATGCTTTTATTTTACTTTGACCTTGGCATAGGAGATAAAATTTTGGTTAAAAAAATGTTAAACCATAGGTGTCATGTCCTTTTAAGACCTTCACCCCTAGCATTAGTGATACTCTATGCTTATAGATAAATGTATGGAATTCGAAACTATGAATATGCGCATGAGAAAATGCGCAATTCAATGTTGAGTGACCCCAGTTGATTATTGGACGTTTCATTGCAATTTTATATACATGTACAAATTTAACAAAAAAAAAATTATTTCGGCAAACAAATTCAATAATTACATGATTTATATGGGCTGATACTAGCTTTACTAGGGATTGATATCAGTCCATCGATCCAATGATCATGATCACCAAGATTTTTTTGTCCTATATAAACTGGTATCAGCCCTTAGTAGAGCTAGTGTCAACCCTTATAAATCATGAATAATTGGTAATAAAAATGATGATACACAATCTTTCTTCTCTCCTCTCTTTCTCCTAAAAAAAAGAAAAAACCCTTAGAACTTCCTTCATCTTCTTGCTTAAATCTAGTTTTTTTGGGCTAGATATGAGCAATGGTTTTGAGTTTTCTTTTTTGAATACGTATAATTTGGTTTGTGTCTTTAGTTTTTATTTTTGTTATTTTTAGTGTCTATATAAAATTTCTTCGTTGTTTGAGCGATCTTTTCTTCGTCTTTTGGACGATTTTCTCTTCGCTTTAATAGTTATTCTTTCAAATCTCCATGGTGTTCCTTGGCTTGCTATTCTCGATTCATCAAGAACATCAACAATTTTTCTCGGCGTCGCTTTGGAATCATCTTCAACAAGAGGGATTTAGGGCTTTCGGATTTGTGTGGATCTACAAGATTTTGGGAAAAATAATCCATTTCATTTGGAGCATCTCTTATTGCAGAAGATAATCATTTTAATGGTCGAAGTTGATTCCGGTTCACACCATCATTCATCATAACTACATCTACAAAAATTGGATGTCTTTGTGGTTCATGGCTCTTCTTCTTCACGATGTACTTGCAATTGGTGTCGCCATTTGTATTTGCGTTTTGATTATCGTGTATTTTGGTGTTTTTGGTAATCTTGTAAGAAATCATGTAATCATCATTTTGGTTTGAATGAATTGAAATTTCCAAAAAAAAAAAATGAGAAAAATGATGAATAATACTCCTTTTAAAATATGATTTTTGTCTTGTCCCTTAATGCTTATAAATTGGTATTTCCCCACATATGTTTCCTAATTTGTCCTATTTTTAAATCAGTGCATAACATAGAAAATAGTGTAGAAAATCATCAAATCTGGGGAATTAAATAAGTTGATGTGTGTACAGGGGAAAATAAATATTCTATGTATCTTTTTTAATATGCGTATTAATTCCAATTTTATCGGCTAAACCCGGACGGAGGGAGTATTAGAATAGTTGCTTCAAGGAAGGAAAATTAGAACAGAGAGAACTTGAAGAGATAGGAATTACAATCATTGTATTCATGCAGAAGATAACAACTAATCACTGTATTTGAAAATGTAGAAAAACAATTAAAATAGATGAGAAACAGTGTTAATTCGTATTGTAGAATGCTAATTTTTATGGATTTTCCAAATTTGCATTTTTAGAGAGTGAGGTTTTGCACTTCCCGATACGAATTAACGTCATCTCTCATATTTTTTTTTATTTTTTTTTTGCATTTTTCAGTGTACTGATTGGTTGTGATTTTGTGAATGATAACAACCATTTTTGAAAGTATAATTGAAAGCTCATAAAAACAATAATCCAATTACCCAACCAATCAGTGTACAATTTCTTTCTTTATATATAGCTTGAAACCAAATGTTGTTGCACAGGGACGGCTCTAGCAAGGGGCTAATCCGGGTTATTGCCCATCCCTATTTTTAGATTAATAAAAAAACCGTATAAGAAATTTTTTCAAAATTAGTAATTAGCCCACCTCTATATATGATTGATACTTGCAGTTGTAGCACAAACAATTTTTAGCCCAAGATGTTGTTCAAGACACTTTTTTTTTTGACACATCCATTTATTTTCCCATTTTTCTTCTATAAACTATAAACTCATTTCTCCAGTTGCTTTTCGTAATTAAAAATTTGCGGATGTTAATCTTATATTTGTATATTTATCTAATATTTTAAAGGTAAATTCCAGTTAATCACCAATCATGTAACTCGTTCTAAATATTCCCTCGGCCTTCGGCCACATTGATAACCAGTGATATACTAACCCTATCCTAAAATAAATTCTAGGTCGGTCCCTGTTGCTGCCACTCCCAATGCCAAAGAATCCTCCAAACCCAACTTAAGATCATTTTTAAATAAGTGTACATATTGATGTTCTTCTACGGAGTTTATTCCAAAGAACCCAAGTAAAGATTATAGGTATAAACTTCCACACTTTTCTTGACATCTAATGGAAACATCTTATGAAATTACCAAGTGGTCCAAGTTCTATATTGTGCAGCAGAACATGATTTTCAGTTTGTTAGATCACTGCTCGGTTGAACTGGCATGCGTTGCTATCTCAAGAATTTTTGTCAATGTTAGTGATCAAAACTATAAGTCTTGATTTCTAGCCTATTTATAGATGTCTCGGACTAGGACCTAGATTGTGTAGTTGAGCTTAGACTTCACGACAATCATCATTTGAAGACGAATAACTACTAAGGGGAGCTTCTGGAACTTCATCGACAAAAGATATGTGGAGAATTGAACTCATCTATCACTTGGAAATTCTATTTCTACTCTATATCCTATATTAAGACATAAGTCGTATTACGATATAGTTTTCTATATACACATATAAGATTTCGAGTTGAGTACATATCGGTTACGTATTTCTCGAAATATGTGTTAGCAAGCTTTCACTTCGACCAAGTTCATCTTAGATCATGAGAAAATTTCCTAGTAACATCTTACATGGTTTGTGTGATACAATCATTTGGTGTTGTCTTAGAATGTTTCGTTATGATTATTTCAATAACTTGAAAAATTCTTTGATGCTAATAGTGTGTGAAACGGATATTGTCATCCTCTAAGAAATCTTCAATGATTGAAATAATAGTTTATAACACCTAACCATAAGTATATGACATGTTGTTCACTCTTGCACACATGTCATCCATGTTCGGGAACCATAGTATGCGAACCTATTTGCGTACCAGATGGTTTGAGAAATCCGTGAACCTAAGTATGCGTACCCATTTGCGTACTGGCGTACAGGTTCATATCCTAGAATTTTTGCTGGGATTGGAAGTACGCGTACCCATCTAAAGTATAATTAACTCTAACTTAGCAAACTAGTATCACACATAATATGTGGGGATTAGGTTTGCCAGTTGCTAGAGTTTTTCCTTATATAGTCTTTCAAATCAGGATTTGCAATCAATGTTAGCTTAGTAACAAAGCATTCAATATTCACCATTAGATGAAAACCTGATAAGATACAAGCTAATTTTTATCAATCGTTAGATCGAAAACATAGCTTGTTATACACACATGTACTGCATGTTTGTAGGCTTGTGAAAAACGTACCAAAACTTGTACATTAGTTGGTTCAACACTAGTTAACCAAATGGTTAGCCAAATGATAACTTTCATATCAACCACATTCTTTTTCACCATAACTAGTCCAAATGACTCAAATGAACTTGTTAGAGAGTTGTTCAATTGTTTAGATCTTTATGTACTACACAAGACACAATTGAAGCAAAAACGATGTGATTCACTCGAATCGATTCATGAACTATAAAGCCACGGTTTGCAATAGCATTCCTTAGTTTATTAAGATAAGTTCACAAATATCGTTTTTATATCGTTATACTCAGCTTGGCTATTTATCTCACAAATATCATTTTTAGATAAAAGTCTATCTATTCTCAGAAGGCGTTATACTCTTATTAAGATAAGTTCACAAACTATTTTTCGTCAAAGCAATTTCCAAAATGATTGAAACATAACATGACTTTCGTCACTAGGTAAATATGAACTTGGCTAAAGAGAAATCTTTACCAACACATATTTCGATAAATAGATAAGCGAGATATACTCAGCTTGAAATATCATATGTGTATATTCTTAGTCTATATAGTAATACGACTTTTGTCTCAAGATAGGAGATAAAATAGATAGACTTTTAAATGATAGATAAGTTCAAGTCTCCACATACATTTTAGTCGACGAAGATCCACTGGTTCCTTGAGTAGTTCTTCGTCTTGTATGATGATCGCCATGGAGTTCTTGAGCTTAACTACACTTTATATTCTAGTCCGAGACCTTAGCTATAGTAGACTAGAAATCAAAGACTTTATTATTTTGATCACTAATATTGACAAACATGCTTGAGATAGCAACGCATGCGAGTTCGACCGAGTAATGCTCTAACAGACCATCACCTGGAAGACTCCCAGCCGATCACTTGAATTTGTCTCGTGAACTGTGAAAGAACTCTTGAAGATGATCCCGTACTTCCATCATAGTGTAACAATCTTGCTCATGCCTTGAGATCATGCCACATGTATGGTGATTATTTTGTAGTTACACTTTGGACAATATTATTTCTAGTTAGGTTGTTTTTATTGTTGGGAGTTATGTGGTTATAAAATGAAGTTTTTTCTTATCTTTCTTTGAGTAGGTCGATGGTTTATTGTAACTTTCCTTACTTACATCAAGTAGGCTATTTTACGTAAGAAATCTATTTAACGATCTTTTTTTTCTTCTGAGAAACACACCACACCCCATAATATTAACATAAAAGAAAATTACAAACATCACAAAGTGATTCTCTCCAACAAGGAAACCAACAAAGGAGGAACAGAAAACCAACTTGTGTTTAGAGAGGTAATTCGACCCCGGCGTGCAAGTCAGTCAGCTACTTTATTTTTACAACGCTTAATATAAACAAGCTTATAACTAGCACAACTTGATAGGGAAATCTGACAATCCAGTAAAAGTTCGCTGCAACGCCAATCAACTATGATCTTGCCTTCATTAAAAAAATCCACTAACTGAAGACAATCGCTAACAAACAGAACTTTAGAGAGATTCATCTCCTTTGCCCAGGAGATGGACAAAAATAGGGACGCTGCCTCAGCACCAACAGCACCTGCAACCACTCCAAATTCCGCTCTTGCTTGCATTACTCCTCCTACATTGTTACAGAGGACAATACCAATACGCATATTAAAAAAAATTAAAGACACATCATCAAACATGAAGTGATCCACATACTAAGCAGGGGTTTTGACAACAACTCGATCAAAAGATTTTGGTAAAGGAGGCACAATGTAAGTGTTTATCAGCCTCTTAGCATCCATAATAACTTTATCTAGATTAATTTTTACATTCCTAAAAAAAACATCACATCTTAACTTCCATATTAACCACATAACAATAGCCCCAATCGAAGGCCAATTAACAGGATAAGGAGAAACTTCCATAGCATCATCAAACCACATCAGAAAGATACCTTCAATCCAGTCATAATTAGAAGGACTTAAATGATGTATAGAAAGAGCAAACCAAATATGCAACGACACAGGGCATAGAAAAAATAGATGCAGCATAGTTTCATTGCTATCTTTACACAGCGGACAACAATTATCAATGGCGGGATTATAAATCGCCATCAAGTCATTCACTGGGAGCATTTGTGCAAAAAATTTCCACATAAAGAATTTTATTTTTGGAAGACAGTTCAAAGACCAAACCTTTTTCCATAAGTAAGCTTCGTCTTGCGAAATAGTTTCCTTAGTGAAAATTTTGTAAGCAAACTTGATAGTAAAATTATCATCTTTAGTATGCGCCCACTTAACACAATCAGGAGAATTAGTGTTTAGCCTAATAGTTCTAATTTTGATAACAACATCTTGAGAAAATAACGAGTTTAGAAGATTCAAATTCCAAGATTCGGTATGATTGTCTATCACCTCATTTACAAAAGTATATTCATTAATATTTGGATTCGACGAAATAGGTAGCGAATCCTTATGAGGAACCCAACTTGAATCCCAGATTCTAGTGGTTTTACTATCATTTATTTTATAAACTAAATTATCTTTTAAGAAGTTTATACCCTTAACAATGCCTTTCCAAATCCACGAAGAGTTGTCAGCCGCTTTGTCTATTTCTAAAAGATTATATCTAGGAAAATACTTATCTTTTAAGAACTTAAATAGAATATTGTTAGGGTAATAATATATTATCCAGCCTAGTTTAGCAATAAAAACCCTATTAGTATCAAAGGAGCTTCTAATTCCCATACCCCCCGCTAATTTTGACTTACCAATGTCAGACCAAGATCGAAAGTAAGTTTCCCTCCTTGGGTTCTTTTTCTACCACCAAAAAGTTCTTTGGATTGTATCAATTTTAGAAGTGATCTTTTTGGGAAGAAGAAAACAAGACATGTGATAAACAACTAAAGTAGACAGAACATGTTTTGTAACAAGAGTTCTGCCAGCTCCATTAAGATTGTTTCTCTTACAATTGCTTAATCTAGTGTAAAATTTCTCAATGAGAAAATGAAAAGACTTAGTTTTATCTCTATTGAAAAATAGAGGGGTACCAAGGTAAATCTCAGAAGAGCTCAAGAATTTAATACCCATAGTTTACGACAGAAGCTTAATATGCTTATGATGCAGTTTTTTACTAGTAAAAAAAACAGATTTATCAAAGTTTATAGCCTGACCTGAAGCCTTCGCAAAGGTACTTATAATCATCATGAGATTTATTACAGAGGACAGAGAAGCCTTGGAGAATAATATGCAGTCATCGGCAAAGAATAGGTGAGAAATTGAGGGACTATTCTTTCTAAGTTTAAACCCTTGGATTAACTTATCATTTTCTGCTTTTAGCAAAAAGCTGAGAAAGAGATTCCATGCAAATTATAAAGATGTAAGCGGAAAGGCAATCTCCCTGCCTAATCCCTCTAGTAGGGAAAAAATATCTCATGGGGATCCATTTACTAAAATAGAGTATGACACAGTACTTATACACTGAAACATTAATTGACACCAATCTTCAGAAAAACCAATTTTTTTGGAAACAGACAGAATAAAGGACAATTCAAGACGATCAAAAGCTTTTGAGAGGTTTAATTTGATTGCCATAAAACCATTTTTATTATTTATTTTTCTTCAAATTCTTAGAGTGAAGGATTTCATGACTAATTATGATATTATCTTGGATCTGCCTATTGGCAATGAAAGCGGATTGGAAAGGCGAAATAAGACATTCCAGAAGAGGCTTTAACCTGTTAGTTAAAAAATTTGAAATAATTTTGTAAACCATATTAGTTAAACTAATAGGTCTAAAATCCTTAGGAGTAGAAGGGTTTTTAACCTTTAGGACAAGAGCAATGAAAGAATGATTTAGTTGTTTAAGCAGAAACTTATTACAAAAGAAAGACTGAACATGATTAATGACTTCAGCAGATACCTCATTCCAGTTATCACGAAAGAAACCACTTGGAAATCCTTCAAGACCCGGATATTTCCAAGGGGCCAAATTTGTAACTGTAGAGATAATTTCATCAGGAGAAGGAATTGCAACCAAGTTAGAATTCATTTCATCAGTGATAACAGGTTCAATATCTTTCATAACTAACTCTATGTCATTGTTACTCGGCCTAGAGGAAGTAAAGATATTCTTAAAATGATTTGAAATAAGAGAAATGACTTTCTCTCTAGTTTCCAGCCAATTTCCTTGATTGTCTTTTAAAGTATGTATAATACTATACATATTTCTGAGTTTAACAGAATTATGGAAGAAATTCGTATTTTTATCATAATGCATGAAATAATCAATCCTAGATTTTTGCTTATAAAAAGAGTTTTCCATTTCATACCAATAATCCAACTCTTCGAATAATTTATGATGTCAGAACCAATGGAAGTAGAATAAGGCAATAACTGAAGTTTCTCAATTTCAGAATTTAGTTTACCTATTGTGGTTTTGATATGACCAAACGATTTGATATTCAATTTACTGAGGTCTTGCTTAAGATTTTTAAGTTTACCTACAACTGTGTAACTTGGAGAACCATTTACTCTTTTAACCCAGGAAGTAATGAGAATATTTTTAAATTCTAGATGTTGTTGCCAGCATTTTAAATACTTAAACGGAATAGAGAGACTCTGAACTTGATGAAAGCACTTCAATAATATTGGGCAGTGATCAGAATATACCCTACCAAGATTTGTAACCCTAGTATGAGGCAAGCAATCAACCCATTTATCATTCATAAAAACCCTATCTAGCTTTTCAAAGATCAATTCATTAGGATTCTTAAACCTTATATTGCACCAAGTAAAAGGATTACCATAAGATAAAAAATCATTCATTTTTAACTGAGTGATGTTGTTGCGAAAAAAATCCGGAGGGAGGGAATTATCAGGGTTACCTCCTTGTTTTTCCGAAACATGCATAATGAAATTAAAATCACCTAGTAATAACCATGGCCTATTGCTATCTACACTCATATTACTTAGGTAATTCCATTGATCTCTTCTTCCCAGATTATTCAGAGCCCCATAAAAGAAAGTGACCAAACAATTTTTAATAATCAACATAATGTCACAAATAGTATGGATCATGTTAAAAGCATTTCCTATAACTTCAATATTAGAGTTAGAGAAGAAACCAAGAGCTAAACCACCCGATTTTCTAATAGAAGGCACCATATACCATGAATCATAAGGAAGGTGATGGGTATACTTAGTGATTGTATCATTATCAACCATTGTTTCTAATAAGCATATCACTTTTGGTTTAAATTTCCTATATAAGTCCAGTAAGTCTAGCCATTTTTTATCTGATTGATATCCATTCATATTCCAACAGATAAAGTTCATGGTCGAGTAAAAATTGAAACAGAAAATCTAAACAAAATAGTGGAATTAAAATGCGAAAGAAAACTTTTGAAACCTAAAGAAAGACTTACATGGTTATGCGAAGGGGCAGGATCAACATCCATAGGTTCCATTGGATCAACCATCATGAGATTGACCTCATTTTCAAACTCTTCTTCCGAGATAATAGGATCAGGAGGTAACATTGAGATAGGCATTGGTTCAAAAACAATATCTTTAATAAAACCACTCTCTAGCTCCAAACTATTTGACTCAAAACATTCAGAGGAATGATTGAAAACCAAATCAGACAAAAAGCTCATGCCAGAGGTGGTATTAACCGAAATTCAAGAGGTTGAAAACACCGATTGTGAGACTGTAGTATAACAAGTTGACCACACTACATTTGATTCAGACCTAAATTGACCCAAAGACCTATTACTACCTATTGCGAAAGGAATTCCAACAGGAGGAGAAAAAGGTGGTTGCGAAACCAAACGAGGACATTGAGGTGTAGGAATCATAAATGAGGAGGAACTAGAGCCAACACTCATAAAAATTATTAGAGCATTGCTCGGTCGAACTCGCATTCATTTCTATCCCAAGAATGTTTGTCAATATTAGTGATCAAAACTATAAAGTCTTTGATTTCTAGTCTATTATAGCTAAGGTCTCAGACTAGGATAAAAAGTGTAGTTGAGCCCAAGAACTCCATGGCGATCATCATACAAGGCGAAGGAATACTCAAGGAACCAGTGGATCTTCATCGACTAAAAGGTATGTGGAGACTTGAACTTATGTATCACTCAAAAGTATATCTACTCTGTCTCCTATCTTGAGACAAAAGTACTATATAAACTAAGAATATACACATATGATATTTTGAGCTGAGTATATCTCGCTTATCTATTTCTCAAAATATGTGTTGGTAAAGCTTTCGCTTTATCTAAGTTCATCTTTACCTAGTGAAGAAAGTCATGTTATGTTTCAATCATTTTGGAAATTGCTCTGACGAAAAATAGTTTATGAATAACAACTATATAACGCCCTCTGAGAATGTTCAATGATTGAAATGAGAGTTTAGACAATATAACCATTGGAGTATATAAGCATTGTTGTGTAAACACATATATGTATTAGTCCTTATTGCTTGAACCGAAGTTTGCGAACTTTGTTGATCAAGTGAAACCGGAGAAGTGTGTGAGATTCAGTCCGCGAACTGGCGGAAGTCCTCGACCGAGAATGTTTGCTGGAGTTTGTGAACTCCATCCGAGAACTTAAGTCCGCGAACCCAGTCCGCGAACTTGAGTAAGTTATGTCTAAAAACGATGTTTTTGAACTTATCTTAATAAACTAAGGAATGCTATTGCAAACCGTGACTTTATAGTTCATAAATCGATTCTAGTGAATCACATCGTTTTTGCTTCAATTGTGTCTTATGTAGTACATAAAGATCTAAGCAATTGAACAACTCTCTAACTAGTTTATTTGAGTCATTTGGACTAGTTATGGTGAAGAAGAATATGGTTTATATGAAAGTTATCATTTGGCTAACCATTTGGTTAACTAGTGTTGAACCAACTAATATACAAGTTTGGGTACGGTTTTCACAAGCCTACAAACATGCAGTACATGTGTGTATAACAATCTATGTTTTCGATCTAATATTAGCTTGTATCTAATCAGGTTTTCAACTAACGGTGAATATTGAATGCTTTGTTACTAAGCTAACATTGATTGCAAACCCTAATTTGAAATACTTTATAAGGGAGAACTCTAGCAACTGGGAAACCTAATCTCCACATATTCTGTGTGATATTATTTTACTAAGCTAGAGTCGATTTTCCTTTAACCTTTGGTTTTCTTCTTTTAAAACCAGGTTAACGACTTAAAGACTTCATTGGGAGTGTGAAGCCAGACTGATACTACGTTTATCGTAGTTGTGTGATATGATCTTGCATCTTCTATCGTACGAGTACAATTGTAATAATTGGCTTGATATTTTTATCTCTGATAGGCAAGATATAAAAGTAGTCACAAACACTTCGTCTCATCGTTTTTCATTCCTCAATAATCTTCTTCGCTGCGTCGATTAAGTTTATTGTGAGGTGATTGATAAAACTGAGTTGTTCTTCGGGAATATAAGTATGGTTTTATTAATTGGTACCTGTTCACCTTGATTTATCAAAAGACGGATCAAAACTCACAGGTTTATTCGTGGGAGACGAATTTATCTATCATTGTAGACCTTTCTATGTGAGACAAATTTTTTTATTAAAGTCTTTGACATTGGGTCGTAGCAACTCTTAGTTGTGGTTGAGATCAACTAAGGGAATCAAGTGTAAAGTATCATGCTGGGATCATAGGCGTAGGAGCATAATTATATATTGGATCAATGTGAGATTGGTTGGGGTTCAACTACAGTCCAGACCGAAGTTATCTTGGAGTAGGATAGTGTCTGTAGCGACTTAATACAATGTATGTTTAATCTGGACTAGGTCCCGGGGTTTTTCTGCATTTGCGGTTTCCTCGTTAACAAAATTCTGGTATCTGTGTAATTTCATTTTCGCATTATATTTCGTTATATAATTGCAATAATACAGGTTGTGCGTTGTTCAATCAATTAGAATATCCGACCTTATTGGTGGTTGATTTAAATTGATTGACACTTGGATATTGGTCTTTGGTACCATCCAAGTTATCTCTCTTTGATTAAGACTTGCAGATTGTATTTGCTTGAGTAAATCAAATTGAGATATTGAGATAATAACTTCTTGAGATATTTTCTATTGATTGAATCTGACTGTCTAGTTGATTCTCTAGAAAGTTACACAGAGTTGTCCATACAGATTGCTAATCGAAATATTGGGTGTGGTTGTTAGACCCCCGTTTTTTCAATAGGTATCAGAGCAGGCAAACACGTTCAAGACCTTACAAGTCTGTGTTTGTAGCATCTGACTCTTTGGACAGAGGTGATATCTCAATTAACGTACCACCAGTCTTCGATGGCTCTAATTACTTATGGTGGAAAATTGCTATTCGAGATTTTCTTCAAGCATGAGATTTCCAATCATGGGTATATGTTGTTAATGGCTATGATGCTCCTGTTGAGGCAGTTGGAGGTGTAAACGTTCCAAAGAATATTGGTGAATACACTCCTACAGAAATTCTTGCTGCAAAGCAAAACTCCGACGGTTTGAATGCGATCATACATGTCATTACCCTAAATCTTCAGCACCGTGTGTCTAATTGCACTAAGTCGCAAGAAGCTTGGGATATCTTAGCAACCGTATTCGAAGGTAAGTCCAGTGAAAAGGAAGCTAGACTTCAAAATTTTAATTCCGATTGGGAAAACCTTCATATGGAAGATGAAGAAACATTTGATGAGTTTAATCACAAAGTGTATGAAATTGTTAATGCATCTTTTGCATTGGGTATGACTATTCCTGAAAATGACATTGTGATGAAAATTCTCAGATCGTTTCCATCTAGATACGATTCTAAGAAGCATGCCATCGTTGAGGGAAATAACCTTGATACACTTTCCAGAAATTCTCTAGAAGGAAAGTTGAAAATTTTCGATCTTGAACTGGAACAAAAAGAGAAACATCATATGTTTAGCAACCATGTTGCTGCATCTGATCGTAAGTCTCGACGTCCCAAATTGATTGACAAAAGGGATGAGAATTGCTTTAATTCAACTCTGTCACTGTTTATGTAACAACTTAAGAAATCTCTTAGATATAGTAAAAGTCTCAAAAGAAAATGCAGTCAATCAATAAAAAGGTTCAGAAAAAATTTGTTAATAGTTCCTACTTCAAGTATTATAGAAGTGTTCATGATACTTCTAAATATCCAAATATGGAAGTGAGTGAGTTAACTAAAGCATGGATGGATACTCTTGACTATTTTCCTGAGGATGATATCTATGAGGGTTCACTCAATCGGTTTGTTGATAATCATGAATATCCTCCTAACAGTTTTGATCATTCCATGATAAAAAATCTTACTTCTTCAGCAGTCCTTCAACCTGATAAGGAAGTAGTATTTAAAACGATTGAAAATCTGGAGAGTGATCTGTCTAAATTAAAAATGAAGATGACTTGCAATCATGATTCTTAGAACTTTTCGATTTTTTTGTTAAAAAGTTGTCAGCAAAATTGCCTTGATTATATATCTTTCTTAAGTCACTCTGACAATAAGGATAGTATAGAGAATCACAAGAACATACCTTACCTTGCATATTCTATTTGTGATTATCAGGACCATATAAAAATTTGGAAGGCTAAGAAACAAGAAAAACTCTCTTCTACAAAAGGTTGTTTGCAGAAGAAGAAAAAGAAATCTCATACAAAACCCTAAGCCTTTGTAAAAGAGATTTCCAAAAGAATGCATAGTTTCCAAAAATCAACAATCAAGGTGTTCAAATCTATGCTAAAGGAAAGAAAGGATGATGTTCATAACTCTTCCTTCATAGAAACAAGACAGAAACGAAGTATAAATACGTCATCCCCTCAAAAGAAGATACCCAGTCCTGAATAGGATTGGAACATTTAGAGTTTGTAATACTGTATTAAGGATTTTTGTCTATCCCTCTTAAACAGAAAATCAAAATCTTCAAGAGGGTTGTGATGTTTCGGTTATTGTTTTTAGGTTCCTTTTTTTGAGGATAATCAATTTTCTGTTAGGGTTTTGGTCAAAGGTTAGTTTGGATATTTATCCCCTATCCTCCTTTTCCTTTAAAATAAAGTTTTTCCTCAATAAACATTTCATTTATCTCTTCTATCATGTCCTCTTCAAGTCTTTCAAGCAAAGATAATGATATGTGGACTGTTCTCTTCCCATCAAAGAAGATACGATTTGATTCTTCTGATAATATTGTGAGTCCAGATTCTCACAGTTCCTCTCTGGAAGGGAACATCTCTGTTTCTCATTTTGATAAGCTCTCCTTAACCATGAATCTAGTCTTGGAACAACTTCGTGCCCTAAAAAGTAATTTAGAAACTTCTTCCAAGAGACTTGAAAAAAGATGGAGAATCTAGAATTGATCTAATCGAAGATGAGCTTGATGAATACAGAGAATATGAGAAGAGTATTCAAAGTAAGTGATATGTTTTATGGAAATTTTATTTTACCTAGTAAATCTTCTATTTTTCTTGTTTTGTTTAGAAGAATAACTAGTGTCTTGGAATATCCATCATTGTGATTACACATAGCTATGTCCAAAGTTTTCATCTTTTTGTTTTTATATTTATTAGGTTAAATTCTAAACTTATTTGGAAGATGATGTTTTGCAGTATTAATCTTTTTGATTTTATATATTGCAATATTTTTATGGGATATGTGTGTTTACGTTTGTGAACTTGATTGTCCCATATTTTGTCAAAAAGTAAAGTCGTTCATGAATTGATATGCAAATATTGATAAAAGAATGAATATACTTTTGACAAACACAAAAGTTAAGCCTATATTGTCAATTATTGATGTAAGATAGGTTAAAATCTTTTGTGATTCAAGGATTTTATATTGTGTGTCATTGTGCAAATAGTGATGGAAACATAGAATGAATCCTTGCTTATTCCACGGTATAAGGTCGATTCTCCGATCCACAATCTTTGTGTAAATACGGTGTTTTTTCCATGAAGTGTCTTATGTTGAGCACTAAAACAACAAAAGTTGATTACTTTTGTGATTAGCTTAGTTATTGTTTCGTAAGGTACTTTATGTTAAACATGATTAAACTAAATTAATCATCTTGTGTGATTATTTAGTTAAGCACTCCATAAGTTTTCTTATGTTTGAACATCTCTTTGACTGGGTTGGTTTTTCATGATTAACTTAGTCATTGTTCCATAGATTTTCTTATGTCGAGTGTGACCAATTAAATTGATTACTTTTGTAATTAGTTTGGTGGAGTATGACAATTAGATTATTTGCAAGTTTGTTGTGATTAATCTAGTTGATTTCTTAAGTCTCCCTAAGTTTACTTTTGTTGAGCATATTTAGTCAAATTAATCTTGGTTCGCTTTGGTTAATATGATTGAATATTTCTTTTTGGATTCCAAATTCATACTTGTATGTGATTTGTTGAGTCTAAAGAAATCCTTATTTTCTCTTGAAATTAAGGTCGCTCTTGTTGTTCCCTTGGGAATGACATTTTATGGGGGAGAGTTCTTTTGAACTTGTGCTTAATTGCCAAATATTTATGGGGAGTGCGGCTGTGGAATATTAGAGGGGTTATCTTGTATCTTTATGAATTCCTAGATGAATGCATTTAGATTCGGATTTATGATTGCATCTAAACAAGATGATATACATTTACCTTTGGTCATGAAATGTCTTTTACAGAAATTTCATTAGGATCACGTTCTTGTACCTTTGCCAATTTTATTGACAAAAAGGGGGAGAATTAATATGTAGTTCACACTACAAATATATATGGTTTTCGGATCATTATGTAAGGGGGAGTGGTTTCCATGTGAGATGGAGTATTAACTAAGGGGGAGCGAAGTATCACCATAGTATTGTTGTTAAAGTTTTGATGAAATTGGACTTTGACGCGGTGTAATGATACTATGACATTGTATAACAATGATTGAGAACTCTTGTTTTCTCGTTGTTATATCTATGGATTTTCAACAACGATGATGCTAAACTTACAACCTTTGGGATCATTAGATTACTTGGAAGTGACGAAGATTTCGAGTATTGTTGAAGATTAGATGACGTGTGGAATAGGAGCTACAAAGTTTATTTATATATTTTTTGTATTCCATATGTATTAATAGTTTTGCCACTAAAATTGATAAAGGGGGAGATTGTTAGAGCATTTCTCGGTCGAACTCGGATGCGTTGCTATCGTAAGCATGTTTGTCATTATTAGTGATCAAAACTATAAAGCCTTTGATTTCTAGTCTACTATAGATAAGGTCTCGGACTAGGATAGAAAGTGTAGTTGAGCTCAAGAACTCCATGGCGATCATCATACAAGAAGAGGGACTACTCGAGGAACCAGTGGATCTTCATCGACTAAAAGGTATGTGGAGACTTGAACTTATCTATCACTCAAAAGTCTATCTACTCTATCTCCTATCTTGAGATAAAAGTCATATTACTATATAGACTAAAAATATACACATATGATATTTTGAGCTGAGTATATCTCGCTTATCTATTTCTCGAAATATGTGTTAGTAAAGCTTTCGGTATATCCAAGTTCATCTTTACCTAGTGACGAAAGTCATGTTATGTTTCAATCATTTTGGAAATTTCTCTGACGAAAAATAGTTTGTGAATAACAACTATATAACGCCTCTAAGAATGTTAAATGATTGAAATGAGTATTTAGACAATATAACCATTGGAGGATATAAGCATTGTTGCGGCAACACATATATGTATAAGTCCTTATTTCCTGAACTGGAGTTTGCGAACTTTGTTGATCAAGTGAAACCGGAGAAGTGCGTGAGCTTCAGTCCGCGAACTGGCGGAAGTTCTCGACCGAGAATTACAGGTTATGTCTCGAACCCAGTCCGCGAACTTGAGTAGGTTATGTCTAAAAACGATGTTTTTGAACTTATCTTAATAAACTAAGGAATGTTATTGCAAACCGTGGCATTATAGTTCATGAATCGATTCTAGTGAATCACATCGTTTTTGCTTCAATTGTGTCTTGTGTAGTACATAAGTATCTAAGCAATTGAAAAACTCTCTAACTAGTTCATTTGAGTTATTTGGACTAGTTATGGTGAAGAAGAATATGGTTGATATGAAAGTTATCATTTGGCTAACCATTTGGTTAACTAGTGTTGAACCAACTTATGTACAAGTTTGGGTACGATTTTCACAAGCCTACAAACGTGCAGTACATGTGTGTATAACAATCTATGTTTTCGATCTAACGGTTAAGAAATATTAGCTTGTATCTAATCAGGTTTTCATCTAACGGTGAATATTGAGTGCTTTGTTACTAAGGTAACATTTATTGCAAACCATGATTTGAAAGACTATATAAGGGAGAACTCTAGCAACTGGGAAACCTAATCCCCACACATTCTGTGTGATACTAGTTTGTTAAGCTAGAGTCGTTCTCCTTTAACCTTTGGTTTTCTTCTTTTAAAACCAGGTTAACGACTTAAAGACTTCATTAGGATTGTAAAGCCATACCGATACTACTTTTATTGTAGTTGTGTGATCTGATCTTGCATCTTCTATCATATGAGTACAATTGTAATAATTGGCTTGATATTTTTATCTCCGATAGGCAAGATATAAAAGTAGTCACAAACACTTCATCTCATCGTTTGTCATTCCTCAATAATCTTCTTCGCTGCGTCGATTAAGTTTATTGTCAGATGATTGATAAAACTAAGTTATTCTTCGGGAATATAAGTATGGTTTTATCAATTGGTTCCTGTTCACCTTGATTTATCAAAATACAGAACAAAACTCATAGGTTTATTTGTGAGAGATAAATTTATCTATCCTTGTAGACTTTTCTGTGTGAGACAGATTTGTTTATTAAAGTCTTCGACTTTGGGTCGTAGAAACTCTTGGTTATGGGTGAGATCAAATAAGGGAATCAAGTGCGGAGTATCCTGTTTGGATCAGAGGCGTAGGAGCATAACTGTACATTGGATCACTGTGAGATTGGTTGAGGTTCAACTACATTCCAGACCGAAGTTATCTTGGAGTAGGCTAGTGTCTGTAGCGGCTTAATACAGTGTATGTTTAATCTGGACTAGGTCCCGGGGTTTTTCTGTATTTGTTGTTTCCTCGTTAACAACATTCTGGTGTCTGTGTTATTTCTTTTCCGCATTATATTTCGTTATATAATTGAAATAATACAGGTTGTGCGTTGTTCAACCAATTAGAATATCCGACCTTATTGGTTGTTGATTTAAATTGATTGACACTTGGATATTGGTCTTTAGTACCATCCAAGTTATCTCTTTTTGATTAAGACTCGCAGATTGTATTTGCTTGAGTAAATCAAATTTAGAGATTGAGATAATAACTCCTTGAGATATTTTCTATTGATTGAGTATGACTATCTGGTTGATTCTATAGAAAGTTAATCGGAGTTGTCCATACAGATTTCTAATCGAAATTTTGGGTGTGGTTGTTAGACCCCCGCTTTTTCAAACTTGGATTCATAACTTGTTCTAGATCTTTTACCCTTCCTATCAAAATTAAAGAAATAAGGATCATAGGAGAACCCAAAATCAAGTGGACTCGAAACATCATGAGACACAAACATAGAACTTGAAGAAATAGGGGCATTTCCAGAAGTAGATGAGTGTGTAGGTTCATTAATCGAAAAAGTAGCGACAAGCGGCAAAGCTGGAAAAGTTGCAGATAGTAAAGGAAGAGAACGAGAAGAAGAACCTTTAACATTTCCCACCGGCTGGAGACTGAAAGCACAAGCTGAAGGCCCTGTCCAGATTTCTGAGCACCTCCACCTTTTATAAGCGATTTTCCTGCTCGTGTAGAAACATCCGAAGCCTCCCCTTTATAAAAACCACCTTAGACAGTGCAACGTGAGTAGCATTAGCAGTTGGAGATGGCAGAGCTTTAATTATAATTCTAGATTGAATTTCCTTACACTTGACAATCATGATACAACTAAGCATTTAGTACACCCATGATAAGGTAACTTGGGATAGAAAGCAGACATGGTAAAAGTTCTACCCGAAGTATTGTAAACCACTTTCTTTTCCATAAGGTTTTTTAAAGGGACCATAACTTTTGCTTCATAAAAGTTTCCCATTGGAGTCTCAACTGCTTCAACTTTTCCAAACTGTTCTAATATTTCTCATGCTTTACCTTTATTGATTAGACAGTTTGGGATGGTGACTTGGACAGGCATAAGAGTTGTTTCCCAAAGGAAGCTCAAAAACATACTCTAACTCTCCTAGAGGTTGTATGGAAAACAGTTGGCCAAAGAGCAGAGTAGGCCTAGCAGCCATGGCTAAGTTTAAATCAGAACTTTTCTTGAACATGATGACAAAGAGATTTACAAACTCAGTCGTTCCTTGAATGTAAGGCTTAGCAAGTTTGAAATTAGCAGAGTTGATGGTCCACACTCTATTCAGATGATGCTGAATTGAGGTTTTGTGATAATTTCTATACTGATCACATAATAAACCTGCTAGCCTAAATGGGAATTCCTCTACATCTTCATCAATATGAAGCACCCTAACATGATCAGAAGGCAAAGCCATACCACGCTGAGATAATGAGAAAACAAGCAACTGAAGATATCAAAGAGTAAAGTTGATTTCCAGACTAGAGATACACAATGTTTGATGTTCACAGTTAGAGAATATTGGATTAATAAGTATGAAGTAGCAAGAGATAAAAACAAGTTACATGCAGCAAATTCATTAACCATTTTTGGGAACTTAGAGTTTTGAAAACCCAAAAGCCACATTTACACTCAATTGTCCAAAGAACAATCAACCTGGTTGACAGTACTAATCAATTGAGCAGCCAAAATTTCCAAGTGTACTGAACATTTTGATTAAAGCTTCTTTCAACTCAATTAGAAACAATAATATAATCAATATACTTAACAGTAATCCTTACTTTCTCTTTAATTTAGGAACTTAATAAAAAATTGTCGTTAAAGAATAATTAAGAGGGGGAGAAACTCATTCCCATGCTCAATTCTTCGAATTCCTCCATTGAAATTGTAATAAAGAAAACCTATAGGCCTAAAAAGAAAGCTAATTATTTACCAGAGTCCAATCAATGAGGGATTTGAACTTGACATAAAAATAACCCTTGCATCAGTATATGAAAAGCAACAAAGGAGAAATATTTGTCATAATAATCCCTACAAGAAGTAGGATATCAAATGATGCTAAAACTAGCATCTCCCGATTCTTTAGTGAAATATCAAATCAAACCCGAACCCAATATACCTTTGAGTAAGAATCAATTTATCTTGAAACAAAACGAAGAATCTTATCCAGAATATCGCGATTACTATAGAAAAACCTTGAGTTGAACTTTGAACCATACCAATTAAAAATAAGAACCTTTAATCTAATTGCTTAATCTCATGATGGTTGAGCCCGAATAGCTATAGCGCCGCCTGCCGCCTCACATAACCTAAACTGAAAAAGAAAAAGGAGTTAGAGGGAAACCAGAAACAGAAGCAAAATTTGATGATTCGTTAAAAGATTAAAACATATCATCAATCAATCATAAGACCCTAGAAAGACTAGAAGAGATTCTGAAAGAGGAAGGATGTAGAATTTTTTTTAAAAAGACCTAGAAAATTAGGGTTTTGATAAACTAAGCAAAAACAAAAGAGAAGAGTCAATTAAATCATATGAAGAGATTAATTTTGTAGACAACTAATAGAAATAATTAAGAAAGATCCTATTCTATGATGAAATATGAGGAAATTTTACCGGAGAAGAAAGAGAATTTTCAATCTTGACTAAGTCAGTTCCGCTTGACTAATCGCATCAAAATCGCTAGAGTAAATTCACACATAATGGGATAGTTTGTGCCCTTATTTTACCGATCAAAGAAAAAAAAAACAGATCTTCACATCGCGCTCAATCCAGAAAAGAAAAAGATCAAATACTTAAAAAAAAAATGTATGTGGCGAATATGGAGCTAACAATTTTATCATTGTTTCTCATGCTTTCAACTCTCATGATTACCACACCACACCACACCAAATCTAAATTCTTTTTTTCTTTTCGGAAACACCAAATGCAAGAAAAGGAAAGCAAGACCACCGCACCCCCAAACAATCATCTCCATGATAACCATAAAAACCAAAATATCTTCAGGTTTCCCACATCTTTCTACTTCCCAGTAGGATGCAAGAACATTAAAATATTAAATTCGGATTTTTGCATATGGATCTCCAATAAAGTAGAAGCATAATATATTATGTCGACAAGAAAAACAAATAGTTCTCTTAAAGATACGTAGACCATCACAGTAATGGATTAAGCTAAAGTTCCGTTCCCGACATTCCAAATCAAATTTCTGGTCATGCTTTGTTCGTAAAAGGTAAAGCTAACAACCATTTTTATTACAACATGGCTTAATCAGTGGATGAAACTATTTGCAAGAAAAACATCGGAGAAAAATATTGACTCAAAATATTTTGCTCTTCCAAGGATAATTGTGGAGACTTCAATGCGTGAATGGTTTTATCCGGTCCCTATTGGTTGTATATTAAGAAAAAATAAACCCCTCATTCTCTAAGAAAAGTTATGATTATATAGATATTTTCTTTAAAAAATTGCATGCTTTCATGATTTTATAATGAACCTTGTTACATTCCCCCACAATTCACAGCTGCACTTGTCGCCTAAAGTCCAGTTACAGTATTCAAAAACCAATCAAAAGATGGAAACCCCATCATATATAAACAAAAGAACAAGCAATCAGAAACAAATTAAAGTAAAAGAAAACAAATCCTAAATACTCATGCAGCCATGGCTGGCTCTAGCAGTAGCATAGACCAGAGTAGAAGTCCTACTAAGCTCACTGCAATGACATGCTTATACAATGATAACAGTTCTTGTGCTACACTTTTCATGTTTGCATGTTTTTAACTCCACTCAACAATATTCACCTTAATTAATCCCCAAGTAGACGATAGATTGTGACCTTAATTGATTCTTTTACCTGTGTAGACTCTATATGGGGAAAGTCAGAAAGATATTTTTTAAATTCTATATTAAGGATATCTTGTGGACAATAATTTCTTGCTTGAGGACAAAATGATGTGATGCTTATAAAGAATGAAAGCTTAATTTAGGAATAAAGACTAAAATGTTTTTGGATTAATTATCACTTTTCCAAAAACACCCAGTCACTAAAACCCTACCAAAAGCATCTTCAACATAACCATAATAACTAACTTGTCTCACTTCTCATAATTTTGTAGTTCCACAATGCAAGAACTCTAAAATAATAAACTTTGGATTGAATTTTGAACATAATAAATCAAGATATTGACAAATATAACCAATATACTTTTCATGACAAATACATCCAAAGTAATAAGCTTTCAATACTGCATAATTTTAGCAAAAGATGTTTGAAAAAACAATTATAACTTAAACATCGATCGATAATTAGTGGATACAACTATTCATGACAGTGCGCATCTTTAGCAATCTTAAGAACTAAGTGAATTTGCAGATAATTAATTCAGGATTTATATAGCACTTGATTAGATATTCTCAATTCTGCAGTATTAGTATATAGCTCCACTTGGGATACGATTTTGAATGACAAAGAAGTCGGTACTATTTTGGCGCTTAATGGTCGGATAAAATGGTGTCAATACCACACTAATCATTTTAATACTATCTTTATCTAGTGCTTTTCTTATTTATAGAGTATATATTAAAGAAAAGTATTTATATTTCTATGCTACGACAAAACAAGGGAAGCCCACTTACCAAATCATATACAATCATACATATATTTTCTTAACTTCAACGTCCCATTTTAGTAATGAAAATCTTTCCCGATCAAGCAAAAAAGGATCAAGATAATACTAATAATTATCACCGGCCCTTGATTTATTTGTTTTTAACTTAGCCCCTCACATCTCAAATTTCTAGCTTTGTCTCAATTTTTAACAGGATGAAGAGTATGGACAAATAAAGACAATTGCCAAAAATTTCAAATGGTGCAGTTCCTTTGTAACTTTTTTTCCCCTATTTCTTTACCTTCGATCATAGTTCCTCCCCTGGTTTCTCATCTCAAAAACAAAGAAAAAAAATAGAAGAAGTCAAAGGTGAAATGAGTGAGTGGTACATGATTTTGTGGAAAAGAAAGTATATGCCGACTTCTACATATTCGATTTAGCAAATCAATCCAAGATATCTATGTCGGCCTCTCCTATACTACCAAGTGTCATGAACTCCTCTTTTTGAAGCTGATGCGTATATGGTGTTCCCGTACCGGTAAATAGAAAATAAGGCTGAAAAGTACGTAATGGCCCGGAGGACCAGTTCAATTTGTGGAGTCAACCAAGACCTCTTTTGATTTTTATCAGGGCTTAAATGGGGCCCATAGATTTTAATCGGGGCCTCACCAATTTTGTTTGCACCCCAAAATTTTCAGGGATATATCAATAGTAAAGTGAAAATACAGTTTGATCCCATATTTTTTTTTATTTTTTTTAAAATTAAAACTTTAAAATCAAAATCAATTCTTTCATTTTTTTTTGAATTTTATGTTTGCAATTATTTTTTTCTGGTCAAATTTGTATGAAAAGTCGTCATGATTTTTTTTTTTAAATAACGACCCTCAAGAGTCGCCATTGTTTCAGTGACGATTCTAAATAGTCGTTATTGTTCCAAAAGAGTCGTTATCTTCTTTAAAGATTCATTAATGGCGAACAGAATACATTAAAGGGTCGTCATATACGTATTTGAACATTAACAACTGTCTAGAGTCGTCACTGAAACAATAACGACTTTTGAGGGTCGTTATTTCTTAAAAAATTTCATGACGGCTTTTCATACAAATTTTTGCAGAAAAAAAAATTTGCAAACATAAAATTCGAAGAAAAATAAATTTGATTTTGGTTTTAAACTTTTGATTTTGATTTTAAAATTTTGACACTAATTAAGTGAGACTACCACTAATTAAGTGAGATTACCACTAATTAGATAAGAGGTGGCCCAAATTAGAATTGTGAGACCTTTTTTATCCTCTAATGGATATCAAAGATTCTATTAATATCATCTTAAAAAAAAAATACATAAAAAAATAGAATAATTTTTGTGAATCTATTCCAAGTTGAAGGAAGAACCGAAGCCCCCGATTAAAAACCATGGCCCCCAATTATGCCGTGATTTTTATTTCTCCACTTTCATAATCGAAATAAAACTAGTTACAACGACCATTGCACCTGCATACTCGTGTTAAAGTCACTTTCCGTCTAATAGCTTCTCCGGTCGTCCTCCACTTTTTAAAGGTCACAGCGACTATATGAGAAGAAGAAGACCAAAACAAAGTTGATTAAGAAAGAAATCAAAGAATTATACGGGATCATCCACGCATATATATGTTTTGCACGCATACAAGTAAAAATTGGTTGTTGGGGATAGCTTTAGCTAGCTAGTTGTGGTTGGTGGTGAAAAGTTTGATGTTACTATCTAGAAAGCTTAAGGGAGGGAGACCACATACTAGATGCTAGTTTGTGTAGGCCTAATTATGCTAGCGCGACTTGACATAAATTAGGGACAGCAAAATGGTACATTCATGTGCTGGAGAGAGTTGAGACCCCATGAAAAGATGATTTAACCTCTATATGATCGATAATGTTCACATCATAATATGTACCATATACAAAATTTGCGAACTTAAACAAAACAGATTATAATGGGGTAAATTTTTATGTGCATTGTATGATTAAGGTACCTGTAAAATCATAGATGTACTTGGATTAGTCCCTCTGACCATGTTTGACGAAAATGGAACTTTGTGTCGAGGCGATATTGGGGGTTTTAGTCAGCAGCATACCATGTGTTTCGGTACATCCATTATTTCTTCTCGGATATTGGTGGTTCACCATCTCCGTTATCTTAAACTCAAACTCCCCACCAACCTACCAGCGTGTACCTGTAAAATCATAGATGAATTATGGATACGAATGAACGAACGTGTAGTTAAATCACTGATATGTGTACGTACGTTCTTCTCTATGTAGTACCTTGTACTTGGATTAGTCAGATCATGTTTGACGTAAATGACCAAAGTATGTGGTTAGGCCATATTGGGTGTCTTAGTCAGTAGTCCTGCATACCATGTGTTCCGGTACATGCATTATTTCTTCTTGGATATTGGTGGTTTGGATTAGGAATGCACCACGCCACCACCTCCATGAATCCAAAATGGTGCAACGGATTCGAAAGTGTAAATTGACATGCAGACAGAGTGACAAAAGAAAAGGACCTCAAACTTTTGATCTCACGACTCAATGGAACAGACAAAACAACCCAGAAGTATCGATAGGTTGACGTTTACAATTGGAACTTTACTTCTTCTTTTTTGATAAAAATTCCATAGAATTTCATCCATGATACTATAGATCGAGATCACATGGACTTCAAGAACAAAAATACAAAGAAAGTACTAACAACGAATATGTCCTATGATGTTGGGAACTTACTGTAAGCTAAATAGTTGAGCCCAATAAAACAACGCTACTAGCCCATCTGCATCCAATCCACCGCTAGGATGACCATCATTAAATTATTCCCCTTTGCATTTCGAGTTATGTCACTTATGCTACACATTACTGAGGGAATTTCTAATAGGGATTTGGCTCGACCAAATTATGATTAGTCCTACATAGAATTAGCAGAGTTCTAAGCGGGGACTAATAAGTTGTGGAATCTCCCCACATAGGTTTGGACTTTGGCCGTTTGGTGCAATGAAGAATTGGCAACCAGATTTATGGTGGAAACTCGATGCCTTCTAGTTTACTGTTTTTGTAAGCCTACCCATTATCAGGGGAAGGTGGCCAAATGCATATTCCCGCCACGTTGTTTGTTTTGGCCGATTATCCCAGTTGCTGCTGTGTTTTGGACTCTTTGGTGGGAGCATAACAGAAAGGTTTTACTTGCTCGAGACCGGATCATCCTTAGTATCAAGTCCTTAATCCATTTTGCGTTCAAACTCAATCCTGTTTGGGTGTTCTTCCCTTGCAATCCTACCTCTGTATTATTAATTGCCCACAATTTCAGATATTTTAGCTTTTACTAATGAAAAATGTATCGAGTTCTTTCAAAAAAAAAAAAAAAAAATAGTGTGCGAAAATTATCACTTTACCGTACTCCCACAGATAATTATCAGACGTTTTCGTGCATGTCCGCAATCAAGTATAGATAAAAGGACACAAAAGTAAGAACATAGAACTGCTTTGATTAGTTTCTTTTGCGAAGAATGTAACAGCCAATGCCTATCACATTGTTATGTGTTCCCTTTATTGGTTAGGCCTATCTAAGTATCAATGAGATGGGGTTAATGGAGGAAAAGAAGTTTAGTTCGGCTATTATCTTCCTTTCTTGTTCTTCCCTGTGAATTCCTCGTCATCATCACTTCCGCTGGTAATTCTTTTCTTGCCTTGTTGTCGTTGCGAGGAGCTTTCTGCTCTATCTGAAGGCGCCGGCTGAGATTTGATGGGAGTTCCCGTTTTCTGTTGTTGCTTGATTTTTTGCTTTTTCTCATATGCCCGCTTAGCTCGCTCAGGAGATAGTAATCCATGCTCCATCATCCTACACCAGGAAACAGGTTAATATTTTTTGTTTGGAACACTCCAATGAAATTTGCATACCATAGATTACTGCAATGAACCATGAAGTGGCATTAGTTCTTGCAGGAATACAACCGACTTTGAACTTTCAATTTAATTAGGAAATCACAAAAACATTAGCCCCAAGAGATAATGTTGTGTCCTAAAAGGAGTCACCAGAAACCCGATTTAAGAAGCCACCTGTTGTCTGTTGCCTCTATGTGACTATACTATTGCATCATATAAATTTTCATTCCAAGGACAGATAGTAGTGGAACACAATGTACTAATGAAAAGCTAAATCACATTCAACATTGTGCATCTCAATAGAACGGTATTGTAAATCGTGAAACAAACGGAATGATCGACAGAATTCAACATTTAGTACAACGATTGCATGAACATATTTCACCTTTGTCTTCAATAAACTATTAAAATGTAGAAATCAAAACAATAGAATGAATAACATACCAAAACTCTGCCATGTTGCTTGAAGGTATCTGCTCCAATAACGACTCGTAAAATATCCGTAAAGGTTCTCTCTGCCAAGAAAACAAATGAAAAAACACCTCCAAAAATCATGACAAAATGCATTTAACATTGCAATCAGAGAAATAGGTGTAGACATAAAAACCTCTTCTGGTGGATCATGTTTTTGACCAGGCAAACTGTAAACTTTCCTTGGTTTCACCTTCACAGTAGTTGTGGTAGTGGATGTAGTTTTAGATGAGCTTGAAATCGGTATCTCACTTGTCTTCATTCCCACGCAACATATACAATTACAACATCACTCAATCAAATCAACTGAAAAACTATACCAAAAAAGATTAAGAAATTGCACCAAAATTTCAAGACATGGTGGGTACCTCAGATTTTGTTATTGTAACAACAGATTTTTGCTTTGAGGAGGAGGAGGACGATCCATCTTGACTGGGTTTCATCTTAGTTGCACTGCTATGAATTTGAGAATCTGAAGAGATTTTTTTATATTCTTGTTATGATCTAAAGTCCCTTGTTTCTCTCTAGCTCTGTGTGTTTCTGTTGTTTGTTGCAGGTAAGAAACCCAAGTTGTCAAGTTTGGTTTGTAGTAACTGCTTTTAAACAGCAAAAAGAATATGACGTTGCAACAAATGTACAATGTGGCACTGTCTATGGGATGCGAAAAGACTGATTCCGCCCCTTCATGGTGTAAAGGGAATTAGAAGAAAAGAAATCAAGGAGGTGTGAGGATAAAATGGGAACAGATCTGTATTAAATCCCATTGCTTTCAGTCTCTCTTTCAGGCCAAGCATGGGCATTCACTAGGCCCAAGGATAACGTTCATTTGGATTTTAATTGCAGCGAAGTAACTGCCCCAAAATGACTAATTCACCCGTAAAGGGTATTTTGGGAATATACAAAATGGGACCCTTTAACAGGCGAATGGTGCAGGCGGTGCATTGTTAAGTGGACATGAAATCAAATAGCATCAGCACAATAAAACTGATTCAGAAATCAAATATCGGTTTCAATCTGAACACAGTTTATCACATCATTTCAATCCTAGTAGTTCATAACAAAATGTTCCTGTTTTCTTGCATGAGCTGATTAATTCTTGTGTTGTTTTTTCTTTTTTTCCATAATCTCCACCAGCATAGTCAATAAAGCTTCACACATTTCAGACGCATCTGGTTCACTAAAATCCCTATTCCATGAAGAGTAAACCATCCAAGCATGGTCTAACTTACGATCTGGATGAACCACAACTGAACCTGGAACCTCAGCATCACGGCACGTTACTAAACCATCACTCTTCTCACCATATCGAAGTTGTAGGTGAAGTGCCGATAAAGCCATGGCAGCAGCAATGGGAACGATGACGGGGACCTGTCGACCCGCTTGAGTGCCAGCAGATTCTTCCTCCTCTCCGCCAAAACTAGGAAGGGGGAGCCATGGAAGTTCTGCATGAGCAATGTGCGACATTGTGGCGAGAACACTTGGAGCTACACTTGCTTCTGAGTGAAAGGAAACTAAAGGGATATGTTCAGGTAGCTTGTGTTTTGCGATGAAATCTCTTCGCTTTTCATATGTGAGATCATCCAGGGCTCGCATATCGCCCTACAATGATATTCTGAAACCTGTAAGCATTGACTTTGAAATCTAGCATTATTTTGTTCATGTTTTACGAGGAAGTCGCTAGTGCAATCAGAATAAGTAGATTCTGTTCAATAAAATCCTAGAAGCTCAAGAGGCACACGTTAACAAGGAATGAAAGGTTAATATGCTTAGTCTAGTATCCTGATGTTAAAAACGACACTTACCCACAGTAACACTCCCTAGACAGGGAGCTTTACTCACTACAAAATATCCAATACTAAGTTGATACAGGTTGCTCATTTTATGTGTGATTCGAGAACTATGTGATGCTCTGTAACAGAATACCTTCACGAGGATCAAAAAGTAGTATCTGGCCTAGAATTTTGAACATGAGTGGTGCAACCAAAACCTTAAGTTTCAGCCAAGTAGAAGAAGTACTGTTATGAGGGGTCTCATCACATATGTAACCAGTAGAGTTGGTAGACGGAAGAGCTCTAGGAGGACTCCCAAGGGTCATGGTAGCCTTCGAAGTAGTTCTAACACAGCAGAGGAATTGGACAATATTTATTTCAAATAATAGAAAGGAAAGAAGAAATTACTTTGATAAACTTGCATACGATGAGCTCCATGATCCTTCTCGTTTCCTTGTCTGCAATCTGGCCTTCACGAAGGATATCAGATGCAATAGGAGTGCCACCATAAGGGCTCTGCACCAGCGCTAACCCAACAACCATGCCTTTCAGTTCAGACCAGTAAATTGACAAGGCAGCGGCCGCATCAACCCCACCCTTGCTATGACCAAGCAGCATAACGCGTTTGCCGGATCCCCAGTACAACTCTTCAATGTATTGTTTCAGCTCCCATGCATTATGTTCCACAGAGGCCTGCGCAACATATATCTTAAAGATCACCAGGACTTCTAAGACTTGTAAGCCTAAGATTGCGAGATACGACTTGAAAGCATGAAAATAACAACAAACAATGGACAGACTAGAATCAGGGTTATTATTTTCGTAAGGTGAATGCCATCTTACCTCGCTATGAATCTTAGCAATATGGCAAGTAAGACCCATCTTTGAGAAAAACTTCTTCGTGCTCACAAAATACAACGGACTTAGATTGCTAAAAAGTCCTGCCAACCACAAGTTAAAAGATCAGGAGTTTGTTATCTTTGATGCTGGGAGTTCAGTGATCAGGTGATTGACTAAGGATAACTAACGATAATTTTTGTACCTGGGATTAATAAATAGACAAATGAGTTAGGCAGAGTGTGCTTTCCCTTTCTGAGGAGCAAAAGACAACAATGAAAACTATTATTGGTCAGATTAATAAGTGCCAAGATTAAAAACTCTATTGTAACGTGCAGAAACGGCAAACATATAAATAACAACAGAGCCTTTTGGTCACAACAACAATGGCGTTTGAGTACCACAAAGAGGAACCACGAAATGACGCCTACCTTATGTCTTGAAGCAACTCCCTGAATCTGGCTGTACCATCTTCCACGGGTGGCATATCCTCAGCTCTTTGCAACCACCCAATATCATCAGAAGACCCGCGCAGTGTCTTCTGAATCCGAGATATGAGGCTGAGATCTCGAAATGGTTATTGTAAGGGAACCGACAGAAGAATCAGTAAAGGACTAGCAAAACCCCTGCGAAGAAATATCAAATAGACCACCACCTTTATAAACAACCTAATACCTTTGAACCTGATTTTGAGTATGTTTCACGTAGAATAAGGAGCATTTCCAACAGGCAAACGCCAATCTCAAGGCTAACCGGAGACCAAATATGGGGAGCATGAACCTGAATAAAAATGCATGTACAGTAAAATAAGCAGAATAAAGATGACGAACTTAAGAATAAAGATAAATAAGCAAATGAACAAAAAAGATTATACAAGTATCTATCACTATCAGGATTTTTCTATAATTAATCATCCATGTCCATCTGTATTCTCGATCAATAAGTTTCACAATGTTGGGGTAATTGCTTTAACTGACTCATAACAAAAAATAATTCAAAAGGAAAGCAGGTACGAGAAGTGGAATATTAAGAAAGCAGCTTAAAGCTAAAACGCATAATTAATCACTACAATAATGCTCACGAAATGTAAAAGATCATACCCTCGAAATATATAAGGGACACCCCCAAGGCCATTGTTGCGTAATATAATTTCGGAAGATCTATATACAGGAACTTTTCCACTATTATTTGTCCGTCTTCTTTTACGGACAGAAAGGTTTGCACCAGCATCAGAATGCAGGGAAGAAGATGTAGAATAGCCATCACAAGGAGATCTTGGATGCTCTCTGGAGTATGACACCACTGGATCTTCCAAATAGTTATTGACATCTCTACATACGAGATCCTCTGCAATAACCCAAAATGTTCCCGTCATATTCTAGAACTAGACGCCATAAAGAAGCTATAAATCGAACATACAGATATTCTTTATATAAAATGAGTAAGCAGCAACATTGTCCCGACTCATTACTACTTCTATGACACAGCCAAGGAGAAAAAGCTCACCAATAAAACGAATGAAACAACAATTTATACAGGATGTCAATGTGGAGAAACGAAAAAAAATATCATCCACAAATGACAGAAATGCAAATTGTTCAGCAAAAATATTTGTGGTTGTCACATCATCACAGCAAACCTGGAAAGAAAATTGCAATCCAATTGGTTAACAAGGTCTCTCTGACATAAGTTTCACGACTCAAAACAACAGAATTCACACCAAATATTGCTTTAGTGCAACCAAACGATTCCATTAAAATCACATTGACCATAACCAAACAGCACTGACAAGGTCCTACTGAACAAAGATCTTAAAAAGTTGCCAATTATTTAGCTAGAAGATGAATTCCCGGAGAATTTACAGTTATTATGCTAGACAATGAGTTTGAAGAAGACTACTTGCATGACTTCCCTAGTAAAAGACATAAAATGTTAGTCTTACCATAAGATTACTTTCATATTCAAGTTTTTCGCAGAGGTATACTTTGTCCGATACGAAATCAATCTGTTCCGACTAGTATATCACAAGAAGAAATGAGTTGTTACAGTCATGTGTAATCAAATATATGATGATCTATTGAAATATACACAAACAACACTCACAGTTGATGGAATGGAGGGTATTTCTTCATCGATACACAAATCTCCCATACACACTTTAAATCCTGGGTCAGAATGAATGATTCAACTGAGCATCAAAAAATTAAAAATGATTCATTTCCAAGAAAAATCAAGACTTAAGCACATTCAGAAACACTTTAAAGAAACTCCCGTTAAACAACACAAGCAAAAATCATCAAAGTATCAAACATCCTGATCTAAAATCACTGAGTAATTCTACATTGGGTCAAAAAAGAATAAATTTTGAGAATGACCTACTGCAATAAATAAGCTGAATCCCAAAATTCAAAGAGCAACTCATTAAGTAATATTCGCAAACACATTATCTTCATAACCAAATCATATCAAATCAAATCAAATAAGGATACTTACACTGAAAAATGAAACTACAGAATCGAAGAAGAATTACCAAATCTGTAAAACCCAGAAAGAAAATCAACAGATTAGACCATAAAAATCCAAACTTTATACAACAAATTTCATTCAAAGAAAATAACAAAAACAAACCCAAAAAGGTAGGAAGAAATACCAACCAAAATCAAAGGAGCACACAGATGTGGTGTAAGAGAATGGAAGAATAGAATAAGTTTTTGTTCAGCAAATCTTGATCCAACCAACCATATTCAACATTATCTTCTTCTTCCACTGTCAGCTTAAACCCCCCACGTCCCCACCACTATTATTAAATAAATTTAAGAAGATTTTTACAGAAGAAGAAGCCCTGTTTGAATTTTATACCCAGCAGCAGCTCCATAATTTTCTTTAGATTTTACCGCCATTGCCGATAAAGGGCTTAAATTCTGTAACAGTGTTGGTTTAAAGTGGAACAAATGAAATTTTCAAGAAAACGTTATTCCCAATTTTAATAATCTCTTCGTAAATTGTGCTTGAATAGGCTTCCAATGACACGTGGCGTCGTATTGTGGAGCTAGTAACATGACGTGTTAAACGGCGTCGGCGAAGAAATCTTGATTGTTTCAGTTGGGAATTTTTAATGAGAGGAAGAAGTATTACACGTGCAAGCATCTCTTACTCCTAACTGTTTGTGATGTCAGATCTTTATTATAGGTTAAAAAATAATTTAATTATGCGGCTGTGCGCGTACGTTTCGTGTTTTAGGGATAAAACTGTCCTCTGATCTCTGCTTCGATGTTTGTTTTGCTCGATGACGATGAGGAAAGGAGGCATGGGGTGTTAAAAAAAACAAAAGGCAGAATATTGTTCATTGTGTGAGTTTGCATGAATAGGCTTATGGAATGAATCAAAAAATAAGATTACTAGGTGCAGCGGTGGAGCTGGAAAATAAAGATGGGCGCTTGAAAACTACTTGGATTAATGGGGTGGCTTGAGCCTATGTTTTAGGCATGATGTTTTTTTTGCCAAACTTAAACCACCGTAAAATTAGATGTTTTTTTTGGAAGCCAGCCCAAATCTATATGTAGTTCCACCCATGACTAGGTGGTAAATAGCCATGGGGATGTGTAACAAAGTGTGTATGCCAAATCTACATCAGCCACGTGTCTCAAAAGTGCACACATGTACGTTATACAACGTCGGGTATCAAAAATAGGTGTCACACTCCAACAGACTCCGGTACGTCGAATCACCGTCTGACACGTCATCATCGGATTAGCCATTTAACGGCCGAAGAATTAGGGAGTATGTGATAAAAGAATACTCGAGAAGTATTACGGTGCTGCAAGTGACGCATAATGATGATGCGTTACAGAGTTGCAGGCCAAGTCAGAGTTCCGCCGTAATGGCGCATTGCGAAGCCATAATAGCGGTATACTGTATAGACCGTTAAGTGTCGAGAATGACATGAACCTGCAGGGCCAATGAAGCGCAAGAGTGGCGCTACATTGTAAAGATATTTGGCTAAGGAATGAAGCTTATTGGCCGACACAATGAAGCTTCATTGAAGGAAGGCAAGACAAGGCCAAAGTGACAGATGCAACATGCGATGTTGGCATTAAGGCATATCCGTGGAATTGAGTTGGCCCAAACTCAAGGATGATGCAAGAGTGTAGAATAGATCAAGAGTTGGTCTGTGGCATTAGTTTAAGGCTGGCCAAAGCTTGAACAATGCAAACAAGTTGACAATGCAAGAGTTGCATTGATATTGTCAAGCTAATTGGCGAAGTGAAGCATATATGACGCATGAGTAACTAGAGTGAGCTTAAGGAGTTGGCCTCGACAAGTAAAACCTGAAGAGTGTCCGTGCATTAGCTTAGAGTAATAAAAATGCAGGGCCAAGAGGGTTGTACGTTGGTGCAAGGCAGAATCCAGTAGGCCAAGACAAGTGGCGCAATAAGGCTCAAGTGACGGTTACGAGTTGGTTACGAGCTTCATAAGCATGCCAATGAAGTGAGACAAGAGAGGAGCGGTTATAAAGGATTTTATAACCATGTGTAAGGTTTATAACCACCTAGAACAGATGTGGAATCTGTTGGCTTGACAACACAAAAGGTGGCGGTTGAAAAGCAAGTTGGCGGTTATAGAAACTACCTGATGGGACAAATGGATGTCCCATGCGTGTGTAACGGTTATGCACGGTTTGGCCAAGCAAAGCTACTGTATAAATAGTCCTAAGGCATGGGAAATTCAGTAGCTAACCTGTGTGAGAGTTAAGCTAGCCTGTGTGAGAGTTAGCCTAACATATGTGAGAGTGAAGTTTGCATATGTGAGTGAATAGGAGAGTTTTTGTAAGACTTAGACTTGGTTCAAGGAGTGAACAAGTCTGTGTAAGTCCCCAAGTGGGAAAGTTTTGTATTTCTTCCCTTTGATGCAATAAAAGAGTTGATTGTGTCATGTTCTAAGTGTTCTTGGTTGGATGATTGTTGTTGGTAAAGTATGGCATGAATTGGGTGCATTATGGGGTGCATTTGATGAGTTTAGAGAAGTGAAAGAAGGTTGTTAAGACTTCCGTTGTTAACCTGAAGTGTTGGCTGTTTGCAAAGGTGCAAACTTATAAGGCTGAAGTGCAAGTGGGTGAAGCTTTATTCACAGAACCATTGTGCTGCCGGGTTACACTTTCGCAGAAAATTCCTAGGGCGTTTGAAGGTGTGACAATTCGGGTATCAGAGCTGTGTTTGGTACACAGTTCGAGTGTATTTGTTGGATAATACACTAGTGATTATTTCCCTCTAAAGATATTTTCCTGTGAGCAAGTAAGTGGCGCATTATTTTCAGAATATTGCATTAGAAATGAGTTCTAATGGCATGATGATCGACGAAGAACTACCGGGTACGTTTGATCAGCTTGAGGAGTATGGCAATAATCTTGATGATTTTGTCATAGACATGGGCTGTGATAGCCTTGTAAATCCTCTTGTTTCTGAAGATAAGGGCAGGCTAGACCTACTTGAAAGAAGAACATCAGATTGGTTTAAAGAATTTGACGAAAGGGTTGGTGTAGTCGAGGACAAGGTGTCCGATGCAACCTTGTTGAATTGCGAAACCAATGCTGAAGTGACTGAATTGAAGGTGCAATTCAGTGACATAAAGACCATACTAACAAGCCATGTGAAGCAAATGTCTAAGGAAGTGGCAAGCATTCGCGGGTTAATCAGTAACGGCATGTTTGTAGGGGCAAACGTGCATGAAGAAAGCTCAAGTCGAGTCTCCGAGCCAAGAATTTACGTTGGTTCCAGAAATGCTAGAGAAATTGAGAATTTCTTGTATGACGTTGATACATACTTTAAAGCGAATGGAACTAGGGAAGAACAAAAAGTAACTCTCGCGGGCAATTACCTTGGTGGTGATGCAAAGGTTTGGTGGAGAACTATGCTGCAAGAAGATGAAGCGGATGGTTATGCCAATCTTATGTCATGGGATGACATGAAATAGGGACTGAGATGTCAGTTCTGGCCGAGCAATGGTGCTTGGTATGCAAGAGAAAGTTTACGTAGGATAAAAATGATGAGTACACCACAGGCCTATGCTGAAAACTTCCTTGCATTGGTGCAAGAAGTACGTGGCATGAGTGAAGAAGATCAGATGTTCCAATTTCTGGCTGGCGCAAGTTCGAGTGTAATTGCTGAACTTAAGAGGCGCAAAATCCAGAGTATCCAGATGGCTATTCCAGCGGTAAGAGGGCTTACTAGTTGCACAACGACTGAAGATGTGCAAAGCTGTGAAGGTGAAGCCAAAAGGAAGGAAAAATCTGTAGGCAGTAAGTGCAAGCATGAACCGAAGAAAGATGAATTATTCCCTTTAGCCCGAAAGTATAGGGGATGTTTCATTTGCAAAGGTTTGCATTTTGCTAGAAGCTGTCCACTCAAAGCACAACTTAATGTATCAGTTTGGAATGACTATGGGGGTCATTCTAGCAAGACTCATGGAGGCCGAAGTGATGGTTCAAGGAAGAGACCACGCAGCGAAGTTGTCGCTCACTTCGACAAAGAAAGAAACTAAGCTAAGAACAAGAGTAAGTGTTGCTGTCTCCATTCACTACACCAAATTTCCGGAATCGTAACATCAATTCGTAACGGCTTATGGTCCGTTACGAATTTCCCGTTACAAATACCTGTTACAAAGAATTCGTAACATGCAGGAGCCGTTACTAATATTTTTGAAATTTGTAACACGCTTTAGCCGTTACAAAAAAATTTATAGGCGTGCCAGTCACACGCTTGGTCACACCTGGGTCGTCACACTTGGAGATTGTTCGTGTGCCATTCACACGCGTACTATTATGTTTCCACCCAAAATGAAAAACATTAGAGGATATTTCCTCCCACACGTAAGGGTTATCTCCTACCTTAGTGAATCGAGATGTTTCATTTTTCATGTTTTTTTCTCTTTCTCTTTTCCGCTCCTGCTTCTCTTCTCTTCTCTTTTTTTTCTCAATCGATTAGCCGAGAAACCATCACAAAAACCTCTCGTATTTTCTCCATCATCTTCAATAATCTTTAATCATCGATCTATGTAAGTGTTCATCGTCATAGGCTTTTCGATTTTTAGGGTTCCATCTGTTTTCAATCATCTGTTTATTTAGGGTTTCATATATTTTTTTCTAATACGGTTTGTAATCTATGAATCTGTTAATCTAATACAATTAGTTTCATTTTGGATCGATTTTAGTCATTCTTCTTCAATTAGATCTAATTTGATTTGTTTATTCTGATTTCATTTTAAGTTTTGAAGTACTGAAGAACTTTAAGGAATTATTGCCAACTTAGAAGGTATAAGTTCTAAAATATGAATTGATTTATGTTAATTTCTATGTTAGGGAATAAAAAATGAACTGGTTTTAGGGTTTCTTGTTGGGTATTTGTTTTATGATTTTAGGATTTGCTTTTATTTTAGAAACTTTTGTATTATCCATAATATTGATTTGATACTAGATAGCTTTTAATTTGTGATCTCTGATAGAGAATTAACATATGTTCTAGATGGGGTTGAAGGTATAAATTCGATTTTGACAAGGAATTGTGGATTGAATTTGTTGCAGTGGTGGAATTAGAAGGCTACAGGAAGAAGAAGAAAATAGTAGAGATGGTCAAGGACAAGAAGATGCCAAGGAAGTTAGTTGTTTGCTGTGATGATGGAAGGAGGTAGCTGAAATGGGTGCTTGTATGAGCATTTGCAGTTGAGTTATATGGTGAAATTGCAGATATGGTTGCAGAGAGGCAAGAGTTATATGGTGATGAAAAGACTGCGCGTTCAAGGGGTCTTGGTTTTGTCATTTGATTTTTGATGTACGAAATTACTAATAACAATTATCTCTATTGTTTCTCTACTGTTTCATTATAATGAATACAGAGGTAAAGACCGATTACAGAGCCGGAATCAGTATCATTAACTAGGACAAGAACTACTATGTCCACTTCACCACAAATATATTATTTGCTCAGATCATAGCTGCTATCATTACCGGTGATTCGGTAATGTGTGGGTGCTACAGTTGGAACTATTATTTAGCTTGATTAGACTAGATGAGGCTGTATGTAGGTTCATTATAATGTTATTTCCTCTTACAACTTCTTCATTCACACTTTACACGAAGATCATCTGAATTGAACACCTATATAGCAAATATTATTTGGTTTCGAGAAGGATAATGGACATGTGTGCCCTATTACTGGAAAAAGGATTCAAGGGGTAAGCTTCTTTCACTTCTAACATACTGTGCCTGATATATTTTTTTAATCTTGATTTCAGTTGGTTTATTTCTGTATATTGTGTTACCCTTATATTCTGCATAGGGTTTGCCAAGTGTTCTTGTGTTCATTGAGGTAATTAGAGAGTGAGTTCTTGTGTGGAATCACACAATGAGTGTGTATAATGAAGGTCAGTGTTTGGTTACAGAGAAAGATTCGAGGTAACTATTACTTATGCTGCCTTACTCTTTATGATTGATTGTTGAGTATCTGCTGCTTAGTTTGAGTAATGACTTAGTATTTTAATAGGATACATGACGAAGCCAGTGATATCATATACAATAGAATTCATGTTATCTCTAAGTGAATTGGAGGTTTGCAAAAAGTTTCCTGTCGGATTAGACTAGGCTATCCTACGGTATCACTATTGTTGCTCTTTGTTTTATTTCTTATAAGTGAACCTTATCGTAATGTCGGTACATACATATATAGAAGCAGTTTGGAAGTATTAAAGGACCTTGTAAGGACGTTGTGGGTGATATGGCTCACTGATCTTACTCTTTCATAAGTACCATTGCCTCGACCTTTGGAGCTAATTTCTATTGCTCTTTGTTTTATTGCTTAAGTGAACCTTGTCGTAATGTCGGTCCATACGTATAAAGAAGCAGGTAGGAAGTATAAAAGGACCTTGTAAGGACGTGGTGGGTGAAATGGCTCATTGGTCTTACTCTTTGATAGGTACCATTGCCTCGACCTTTGGAGCTGAAGCCCCAGATGGTCTTGGAAATACACCACTACTCGTGTCCTTATAGTGGTCTAGAAATAACTATGTGATGATATTATAATTGTTGAGTGCCAGGTATACTGTGGACTTGCATATATCATGTAAAGGCCTAATACTGTATTAATTTTCTATGTTCAATTTATGCATCGTTGTCCATTTTAATGTCCTTAGTATGCCTTTGCTCATCTACCTGGTAGTTAAATAAAATTAATTTGGTAATATCCAAATGACTGAATCAACTTATACAGACTCTTATAAGGAAAAACCAATGAGGCTTATTATCTCTCTATTTTTCTACTTACTGTTATTCCTTCATTTTCAAGGTTATAAATATATGTTTGTTTCCACTTTGACAGTTGGACTTCCTAATGTAATATGGTTTGGTGTTGAAGGGGGACTATAATTTTCTCGTGATGGATTTAATTGGACCTAATCTTGAAAGTCTATTCAACTTTTGTTGTAGGAAAATATCTTTAAAGTCTGTTCTGATGCTTGCTGGCCAGATGGTGGGTATTGAAAGTTCCCTCATCCTTTTATAACTGATTAACTGTAGATGTCTCTTAGGGTTTGCTCTAAGAATTACTTGCAAAATAAAGTAGATAAATATTGTCCGGTGGATGACTAAACTGACCTCATATATTCGACTCTAAACTATGCAGCTCTGGAATCTTCTCTTTCTCACTGACCCAAGCTTTCAACAAAAGCAAGCCTGCAAAGGATATAAAGCTTAGCTGCAAGGGTGGAGAACAAAGAAGCTTCAAAATTTGTAAGTTGCGGTTATTCAAGTTTTGTTTTGTATGAAGTTAGTAATTTTCTGAGTTCCCTTAGAAGTTTGGAACCCTTCCATGTATTTCCTTAGAAATTTTGATACTTAACGGAAAACAAAAGTTTGGTACTTAGAGAAATTTCAAAAAGTTTGGTACTTAGAGAAATTTCAGTTCTTTTGTAATATAAATTTGATATGAATAGATTGAAGTGTTGAGTGTGGATGATGAATGTATGCAGGTGTTGAATTAGGAATTCCGGCGAATTTCCGGCAGAGAATGAACTGCCAGTCAGGCTTGACCTGGTCAAAGTTGACTGGCGGTAATTTTTTGCTGTTACGAAAAAATTAGAAACGGCTATGAACCGTTTCAACCTGCCACGTAGTAACGGCTCGGGGATGTTACGACTAACCTGTTACGAATTTTTCCGTAACGGCTCTGGCATGTTACTACGTGGCAGGGTAGTAACAGGCCAAGGCCGTTACGAACGGCCGTTACAACCAAATTCGTAACGGCTACAAAGCCGTTACAAAAAAACTGTAACGCCCAGTTTTGTAACGGCCATTAGCCGTTACAACCCGTTTTAGTAACGGCTCAAGTATGTTACTAATCCAGAAATTTGGTGTAGTGATTGGCGACACTTTGATGTCAGAACAAAGAGTGTTCTTGGCCTTGTTCTATGTAGCTTTAGTTGTTGATTGATGCAAACTCTGTGTGTAGAGTTTGGTTGTACAGACTTTTATTTGAGTCTTCAAGTTTGTACATACTTTGCTTTGGTGTAAGCAAGTTGCTTTGTTAATGAAGTTTTAGCTTTCCAGAAGAGATCAGTTGATGATCAATCATGTAATGGTACATGGTATTGTTGTGTAAGAGCAGTAATGAACGAGGGTGTTTTCGTTCATAAAGCCTTGCCTCTTTATTTACGATGTAAAACTAGTTCATGGGGAGATGCTGCAAGTAGCATACTTAGCCTAACGTATGCAATAGCAAGACAAGTTGAAAGATAATAAGCAAAGCATAGGACAAGGGTCCTAGTTGGTGTAGAAGTGATGTTGCTGTTTGGGAATTGAAGAATAGCACGACGGCAGATTGGAAGCGACGGTGCAAGCAATGCATCAAGTAATAAATCACATCATCAGCAATCATGAGTTGGGTAGAACTCATGGCCTTAGAGAAAGACACACACACTTTCCAGACAATTAGCAATGCAGTTCAAAGAAGTATTTGGAGACATATTGGCTTTGAAGGCATAACATATGGACAACTAAAGGGTTAGCTAATGATATGTCCAAAGAGATAGTTAGTCACAGTTTTAAATGGGTTGTGCAACTCAATAGTTTTGTTGCATGGAAGTTAAGCAAAGAAAACTCACCATTCCAGTTCGGGTATGCAAAATGGCATAAGTATAGAGTTTATACTTGGTGGCCACATTCATAGAAATGAGTTCTTGAATGTTGTTTGCATAATCAGAGTTTGGCGAGGCATGAAGTGTTGAATTCGGGTGTCTAATGCAAAGAGAACTCCTATTCACTTTGTGATGTGCTTAATGAAGAGCGCGGAGAACAACAGTTCAACGGAAAGTTCCTAACAAAATTGATTGAAAATGAAGCCAAGTCGTTTATAAGTCCTTATCACGTTGAGTGAGATGAAAGAGGTGAAGTCGGAAAGCGATGGCAATGATCATGATGATCAAATTGATAAGAATCACTCAGTGCGTACACTTAGGCGCAAATGATTCATGCGAAATTCAAGTACAATTCAGGGAATTGGCAAAAAGAATTTACAAGTAGCATTTGGGTGTTGATATACGGTTGTAGTGGGAGTTGGAACGTATGCGCAACGTGAAAACAACAGTACAAGTCAGTAGGATCAATAGCAAAGAAGTAAAGCTAAGTGGTGGCATGTGGTACTAGGCATAAAATTTTTGGCAAGAAGGAATGCTAAATAAGTTTGCTGAATTCTGAGTGGCCCAGAAGTGTACAAGGCCGAAGAACAAGTATGTTGAGTATACTTGGTTGCGTTCAACGAGGGCGTTGAATAGATTAGGTGGGGGAGGTCTATTATGGTGCTGCAAGTGACGCATAATGATGATGCGTTACAGAGTTGCAGGCCAAGTCAGAGTTCCGCCGTAATGGCGCATTGCGAAGCCATAATAGCGGTATACTTTATAGACCGTTAAGTGTCGAGAATGACATGACCCTGCAGGGCCAATGAAGCGCAAGAGTGGCGCTACATTGTAAAGATATTTGGCTAAGGAAGGAAGATTATTGGCCGACACAATGAAGCTTCATTGAAGGAAGGCAAGACAAGGCCAAAGTGACAGATGCAACATGCGATGTTGGCATTAAGGCATATCCGTGGAATTGAGTTGGCCCAAACTCAAGGATGATGCAAGAGTGTAGAATAGATCAAGATTTGGTCTATGGAATTAGTTTAAGGCTGTCCAAAGCTTGAACAATGCAAACAAGTTGACAATGCAAGAGTTGCATTGCTATTGTCAATCTAATTGGCGAATTGAAGCATATATGACGCATGAGTAACTAGAGTGAGCTTAAGGAGTTGGCCTCGACAAGTAAAACCTGAAGAGTGTCCGTGCATTAGCTTAGAGTAATAAAAATGTAGGGCCAAGAGGGATGTACGTTGGCGCAAGGCAGAATACAGTAGGCCAAGACAAGTGGCGCAATAAGGCTCAAGTGACGGTTACGAGTTGGTTACGAGCTTCATAAGCATGCCAATGAAGTGAGACAAGAGAGGAGCGGTTATAAAGGATTTTATAACCATGTGTAAGGTTTATAACCACCTAGAATAGATATGGCATCTGTTGGCTTGACAACACAAAAGGTGGCGGTTGAAAAGCAAGTTGGCGGTTATAGAAACTACCTGATGGGACAAATGGTTGTCCCATGCGTGTGTAACGGTTATGCACGGTTTGTCCAAGCAAAGATACTGTATAAATAGTCCTAAGGCATGGGAAATTCAGTAGCTAGCCTATGTGAGAGTTATCCTAACATATGTGAGAGTGAAGTTTGCATATGTGAGTGAATAGGAGAGTTTTTGTAAGACTTAGACTTGGTTCAAGGAGTGAACAAGTCTGTGTAAGTCCCCAAGTGGGAAAGTTTTGTATTTCTTCCCTTTGATGCAATAAAAAGAGTTGATTGTGTCATGTTCTAAGTGTTCTTGGTTGGCTGATTGTTGTTGGTAAAGTATGGCATGAATTGGGTGCATTATGGGGTACATTTGATGAGTTTAGAGAAGTGAAAGAAGGCTGTTAAGACTTCCGCTGTTAACCTGAAGTGTTGTCTGTTTGAAAAGGTGCAAACTTATAAGGCTGAAGTGCAAGTGGGTGAAGCTTTATTCACAGAACCATTGTGCTGTCGGGTTACACTTTCGCAGAAAATTCCTAGGGCGTTTGAAGGTGTGACACAGTAAGAAGAGAATGTATTTGTTGGCTACATTAAAGCGTAGCAGTTTGAAGGAACAAGTGAGGCCTTGTTAGTTTCAAAGGCACGTGAAGAGGAACCTTGGCTCGGTGGGAGAGTCGGTCTAATGTTAGGGGTATCCTAAGTCATGGCTAATGTCATGCATTTCAGTCGAGTTTGCAAAGGAGTGTTGCAACATGATTGAAGAACTCTTAGTCTACAGTAAGGCCTGTTGAATTGCAAGAGTGCAATGTCAGTCGGAATTGAAGGCAAGTAAGCTAAGTTATACATATCACCATGGTAGTCGCTCAGATATTCACTTTATCAGATCACGATAGAAATTAAAATTGGACGGATAAGATGAAGCCAAACTAACATTGAAACGACATTTGTGTTTACAGCTGTCTGAAGCGTACATACTGACCAACCACCCGTATTAAATGCTATGAACATAGGATACGTGGCGCAATTCCTGTGGTAGAGACAGAGGTGGATCATCGTTACAACATATTTACCGTTGGACATCATCGGATCATCACAAAGGCCATCTTCGGGAACGGCACACAAACCAAGATGATAAGTGACAGCCGTGTCAGTAAGATCAAGGGCTATGGAATGAGTGTCTAACACTCTTCACTGCCAAAACGAGTGACATACTAGCTGAAAGAGTGACTTCCTGACCGTGGGAGAGCTAATTTGTAGACTAAGAGGAAGAATTTCCTCCCCAAACGGCTGAAATTCTACCTCCCACTGTTTTTTTTATAAAACTCCAGTGGGGCCCACCTAAAAGAGTTCAAATCAAATAAAAAAACTAGTAAATCTCTTTAAGCGGCAAAAAATCAACCGTTTCTCATGTGTTTTCTTTGAGCGGCAGAAATTTAGCCTCCTAGTAGAGATTTTCGCACACTCATTCGTCTAAATAAGTGTATGAGTGATTTTGGGTGTATGAGTGAGAGCTATCATCCCACAGTAGCACCTAATTTGATTTATTTTGATCAAACTCTTTCAAATCCAATGAGAGATCTCACTCCATAGTCCTTGCTCTAAGTGGGGCCCACTCGAAGAATTTATAAATACTCTGCTTGGCTAAAGGAGAGGGGGTCGACCAATTTGAGGGATAAAACTATTAGTATAGAGAGAGAAAGTGTAAAAACTAGGTATGAGTTGGATCCCTTTACATTACCTTCGTTCTTTACTTAAAGTCACTTGACTGATCTTTGTAATTCCGATCAATCCATAGTGAAAACCCCAACACCACGTGGATGTAGGCCTTAGAGCTGAACCACGTAAATCGCTGTCTCATTTACATTCTGCACTTATCATTTTACGTATCTTTATCTTGTGAACTTGTTTATGATCATTATCATTAATTGCATTTATGTTGAGTAGTATAAATACAAACGACGACGTGCTCTTATGCTCAGAGTTTTTCTCTTTGTTTTATTATCCGATCATCCTTTTATTTCAAATACCGTATTTCATTGACATTGCGAATATTGATTGTGGACACGAAGCCATCATCGTTACTTCTGTGTTCACAATTTGGCGCTAGAAACAAGGGATTTTGTCCCGGTAAAAGATTTATCTTTTCATGTGAACCCTTGTTTTCATGTGAACCCTTTTTGCAAGCCACGAATGATGAATCACAAAAGATTTCAGATCTGAGATGTTTTGATACAGGAATTTTAACCACAAAAAGTCCTTAGATTTAAATGTTTTATCACAAAACGCAGGAATTTTAACCACAAAAATACCCCAGATCTGAAATATTTTATCACAAAACACGGGAATTTTATCATGAAAGTTCTCAGATCTGAGTATTTTACAACCCCTAAGCCCTTTATTGCACCTCGATTTCCTAAACATGGAACCATTTTCTTGCATCATTTCTACGTGTGAATCTAAAAAAATCATCGTGGATATCTTTCTCTTGTTGATTGTTTACTTCTGCAGAACATGGATAAAACAAAAGACATTGGGAAGACAAGGGCAGCGTCAAAGGAAATGCCAAGAACATCACCAGTTGTAACGTGTAGCAAACAAAAGGGAGAGAAACTTAAAGCTGCGAGCAAAAAGCAGGACGCGGTGGAAAGTTTCATACCACTAGATGCTACTATAATAGCGGCGGTAACGCTCAAGACCGAAGTGACCAAGGCGGATGCAACAAAGGAGGCAGCTGAAAATACGAGGGTACCCAAATATACCTCAATCTAAAACTTTTCCACCTATAAGTCCTTTCTCCGAAAGTGATTGTCTATGGTCTGACTCGAGACAATACAACTAATCGGTTCACACTTCGTGTAATCGTCTATGGATACGAGATCGAGACAATACGACAACAAGATAACTTGTTGATGCGTGTCGTATGCGTCAAAAATAATTTCACTTCCTCACTCAACTAAATATAAATATAGTATTCGATAAGAAAGAGTTCGTATCCACAGAGAGGCGATTGTTGTTATGCAATTTTAAGATTCTTAAGTAACCAAGTAACCAAATAACCCAAGGTGTGTTTTTGTTTTTATCAAAGTAATAATACTAAATAAAGCAAAGCAAATAATTAGAATAATCAATAAGGAGAAGATATTGGTCAAGGGATAGTGTCATTCACAAACATGTATTTTTCATCTATGATTAGAATTGGTATTTAATCTCTCAATTATCAAAAGTCCTAGGATATCTTGATCGCAAGAGTATCCCGTTTATTTCCTGATTTTATCACAAACAACATTAAAAGATGCTATTGTCAAATCTACTTAAAAAGCAACCTAAAGTGTAAAAGCACAATTAGATTTAACTCCCTAAGAGCAATAAGTTCTATGAAATAAGACTAATCAATGCAAACAAACGTGTAAAAGCACTAATTCGTTTTAACAAAGGTTATGATTCATATGCGATTAAAAAGATGTATCACTACAAGTATTAACCACAAGATGCTACTAGAAATCAGGGATAAACAACTTTTACGTATTGAAAACCCTAATATAGCTATAGATATGAAAACAAATCCAATTGATTCCGGACTCAACCAAACTAGCATTCAAATCATATGATAATATAAATAATGAATCACAAACGATAAAATTAAGACAAAACTAATTCATAGAATCAAATAACATGCTTGACGAAATCAACTTTTATCCCATAACCAATAATAGTATTTAGCTACTCATATTCATGGAGTTCATCATCATAATATTCAAATAAAATAGATGAAACATAAAAGAAAGCAAACCCTAGAAGTAGTTCTCTGCAAAAGCTCCAAGAATAGAATAAAAAACGTTATATCTAAATTGTGTAGAAAACTTCCTTTTTATAGCTTTTCTTCCTTCCAAAATTAGGTCCAAGTCTTCAAAGTCCATTAGTTAGAAATTCACCCGGCCCACGAGAGAGAGAAACCCATGTAGAAATTCTGTCCCAAAAACGCTCGCCGGAAAACTGGGTTTTTGGCCGGAAATTGACCGGAATCCAGCGTCATAAAGTCGTCTCCGTCATCTGAATTATTCACTGTCACTGGTATATTCGACGGAATATTCCGTCATGACTCCGTTAAAGTCAACCGTTGACTTAACGGTCTTCTGTTAGTCAACCGGGTCAAGAAAACTGAGTTAGACCGAGTCAGCTAGCTAACTCGGCTGACTGGTCTGGGTTGGAGTTGAGCCAAGCTCAGTGCACATCCAAGATGGCTATATACCCTGCATTTCAATACCACCATCTTCTCCCTGCTAGAATACAATCACAATTTGTTAGCCTATTCCATAACCTCCACCTGCTGTTGTATTGCAGCTTCACAACTTCACTTTAGCTGCAACTTGAGAACATCTTCCATCAGTGACCACCAGTTTACTTTGCCATTAGCATCAACTGTAATTACCACCAAGTGCATCAATCTGCAGCTTATATAACCCATGAAAATCCTCATTGTTCACTGCCACCAATTCATCTATTAGCAACAGCTGCATCTCAGTCATTGCAACTGCAGCTGCAACGCTACAAAACCTGTAATACCAACTGTAACAGCTCCAACAAAACAACAATGCGGCTTCATAATCTCCGCTATCAACTGTGCAACCACCAAGACCTCCATTGCAGCTAAGCATTTCCACCTGAACCAACATCAATCCCCTTTTCAGCTTCATAGCTAGCAACACCAGCTTCAGCACACTCTTGCTAACTGCTAATCCAAGTGCAACTCCAGTTCTTGTTATCCCCCAAGTTCACATATAATCTCATAGCATACAGCCCACCATAGCTCAGCCATTCCCTGCAAACCTATCAAATACCATATCAAAATCTCTGTAATAATTCATAACACCATCTCTGTCATTTAAGGTAACATCACATTCATCACTCCGCAATCTCAGCCACGGTCCCATTGGCATACATCCACTGCAATGCACATCTCAACCATATTCTATCACCTCAGTCAATTCTTGACAGCACCAGCAATGCAGTGAAACCAACCTGCAATACCAGCTGGTGCTCACTGCAACACTTCCTTCATTCACTTAGCTAAATTAACTCAATTCCGACAGCTCCACCAACAGCAGCTCAGCCATTGCATCATTTCTTCAAGCTCACTCCAACTTCAGTTCAAGTCCATCACTTCCCTGTAATCTTCATAATTCCAAAACCCATTGTTCTTGGTTTACAGTTCAATCCCTCCACCAGAACTGCTCCTGAGTTGCAGCTCAAACACCCTGCAACATTTACTGTGACACTGCAATATCTCCTTGTACTGAAGCAACTCATCTGCACAACTCGTAACCAACTCAGTTCAACCCTATGAACCAATATCCTGCAACCTGAGATACAAACACTTTCATAGACATCTACAGATCTCAACCATTCTACTACAACTTCAATTCAACCACACTGCTTCATTTACATGACCAGCAAAACCCTAGCTTCTCACTTTCAACCACCAACATCACCAGAATTGAATCCATCTTGATTTTTATTCAAACTTGCTCAGACCCATGTATTCAATTGCGTCATAACTTTTAATTATCCGTAGCTTCGATTTACACCAAACAATTGATTAGAAAGCTTCACTGACTTCCACATCTCAGCCTTCACAGATTCTAAATCATTTTCTCCTCTTCATTTGAACCTCAGATCCACATTCACCCATTCTTCATCTAATCAATTTCATCCTCTGGGGTTAAAACCATCTCACTGTACCACCATCAAAAACCCATTACTCTTTCTAAACTCAGATTCACATTCAAACACAATTTCAATTCAAACCCACACTTCTCTGTGACCTTCAATCAAGAACAGCAGCAAAAATCCAGGGAAACCCTTACTAAATTCACTCTCCAAAATCTCTTCTCGTCAATCTGGTAGCAGCGGCTGTTATTAATATTTTTTTCTTTTTTTTTTCTTTCTCAATTTCTGTATAAATGATTGGGAGGAGATATTTCTTGATTTGAGGTTAGTATTGTCAGCCGGTCTCTTCTGATAAGGGATAACCATAATAATAGCCCTTTAACCTCGACTGAGCTCCAGATAGTGTTTTCCTAGGAAATGACAGCTTTGCCCCTTTATGCTCCAATTAAACGCTTTCTCCTTCTTTCGAGTTCCTCCGCTAACAACAACCGTCCCTTATTTCTCATATTCACTTAAACTCTTCAATGAAAGTCATCACTAAAGTTGTCGTGCTTTTCAGACAGAATTCGCATCACTAAAGCCGACATACTTTTTAGACAAAGATGAAGAAATAAAAGCAAATAATGAGACACAATCCGCCTCCAACGCTTTTTCCATGTTTCCTTCTCTTTAGATCCAAATGGATCCAAAGTACCTAAATACTCAAAAACAAAACATAAGATACATAATTTACAAGAAAACTAGCAGAGAAAGCATAAACAATAGATAAATAATACGGTGTTTTAGACACCTATCACTTGTGTGATTGACTATGGATACAAGATCGAGATAACACAACAACGAAGTATGATTACTTGATAATAGGTTCGGACTTAACCAAACACTATAGGATTGACATCAAATAATTAGGAATTAACGTTTGTGTATTTTACTTCTAATTATAATAAAACAATTATAATTGTGGAAATAAAAAAAGTAAAAGATACAACAAGATTTTTCTAACGAGGAATCCGCAAATGCAGAAAAACCCCCGGACCTTGTCCAAAATTGAATACTCTCATAATTAAGCCGTTATACAAAATCTAAACCAATTTCGTATAGTTGAGACCAAGCAACTAAACCTATAGTTCACCTAGTTCCCTCAGTATCCCTGCGCCTCCAACTTGTAATAAGTCACGCCCTTGGAACAATTCCTTTGGTTCGTATTCCATACAGTGAAGGAACAACAAATCTGTTCGATAACAACTGTTTTCAAACAACGTGATATGAGTTTGACAAAAAGGATCTTCCGTTTATCCCAATGAACTCCTTTGTCGGGTTCTTAGATCAATCTCTTCAACAACAACCAAAGTAATTGTTTATACTATGGAATCAATACTATGAATCACAAAGAAATGTATTGATGTCGATCTACACAACTAATCAATCCAATCTATCAAAAGATAAACCGATTATAGTTGGATCCCCAGCCGATCAAATTTTGTTCACACCAAAGATTATGAACTCAAATAAGAAATCTTCTTTATCTTCAAATCTTCTTAGATATTCAATAAACACATGCACACAAACAACTTGAATCTCTTGTGATCAATCACAAACAGAACGGAGTCTGTTAACGATGGATTATCACAAGACGTCTTTAGATCTACAAACAGTTCTAAAGATCCCCGTCGACACTTCGATCTAGTTTGAGCGAATCTTATATCAGAAGAGAAGATTCTCAAGCATAAACAAACTAGGTGCAATCAAAGTTCAATAACTGTTAGTCAATCAAATCAATCGAAAACTAATAATAAACTACAATTATCTAGTTTCCCACCAACGGTACTCGTAGAGCTTCTTAATCCCAAAGAAGTCTTTAAAACGAGCGGTCGTAAGAGATATCGCCTAAATAGGGTAATTTTCTCTATGAATAGGCGGCTCCACCAGTAACAACACAACTAGGTAGTTTTGCTAGCTCTGAGATGAAAACTTCAATATTTATAGACCAAGGAAGTTTGGACACCAAGGAATTTCCAAAACCAAATATTCTCAAAGATATGCAATAAAGTCCAAATTGGTTTTCATAATTCCTGGAAATGCTCTGTCCAAATATTGACCGAAATCTCAGTAGAAAATCTCCAATTAGTAAATGCACATTACCAATTTTTATTTTCTAAAGGTATGCCATTAATTGATGGAAATTAAAAGCATATAAAAACAAAAAAAACCTTAATTAAAGTAATCTCAATTTATTTCGATCTGGGATTCTCCTTTAGTTATTAAGGAATATTTTTGAATAATAAAAGATAAGAATTACTGCACATGTTCAAATTATGTCGACATCTTTACTTTGTAAATCCTTTTTCATATTTACAATCTTGGAACCGATTTGCCACACTTCCAAACGAGTTTAGAATTGGTTCATCTGACTTCCAAGAACTATGTGATTGATTATCCTATAAATCACCATTAATGGGTTTCACGGTTCTACCAAAACGCAAAGCTTCGGTTCTACCTCCATGTGGGTACTAGGATCGGTCACACTAGCTTTCCAAAAATTGGTTGACTAGGTACTAGGATTGGTTACCACATTATTATGGTATTTACTTGTGATTGGTTGCACAAGTCATAGGATCGGTTACCAATTCCTAAGGCTTATTATACCTCTTATAAGGATCGATTCCACATACTTGTGATCAGTTGCACCTCTTACTAGGATCGGTTTTACCTCCATGTGGGTACTAGAATTAGTCATGCTAGTTACCAAAACTTGGTTGACTAGGTACTAGGATCGGTTCCCACATATATATGGTATCTAACTTGTATTTGTTGCACATTTTCATAGGATCGGTTCCCCAATAACTAAAAGCTTGTTGCACCTCTTAAAAGGATCAATTCCCCTTTAGTTGTGATCGGTTGCACCTCTTACTAGGATTGGTTCCCCAATATCTAGAGTTGGTCATACCAATTACAACAAATCGATCATACCATCTCAGGTGATTACTTAAGATCGGTTTCACTAATAAAAGTCATACCAATACAAAAGTCATGCCTTGTGAATAGTTTTACCAAGATACATAAACAAGTTATGAGAAGTTATACTAAACACAAATATTGGTAATCCAAAGATTTACAATGAATAACAATACCAATAAGCATAGAGATTTCCCTTCGATTCACAAAACAAGTTTATGAATTGTACTTCCTTTAAACAAATGTAAAACATTGTTTCCTAGGACGAAATTTTCACCCATACCCATATAAAATCACAATAGAATTCATACGATTATGTCGATGTCTTATATACGATGTTCAAAAGATAGACGTTATACTTCTTATTGTAATTCCTTAATACTATGTCTAACTAGACTATAATCATTCACAGCTTCGTTGTTATGTTTTCAATATGCACGACTTGAAAGATACGTTAGGAATAAAACAATTCAAGTCAAATATTACTAACCTCAAGAGGAAGGATGATGTCGTTGTTGTATCTCTTTACTTCTTTACATTCTTCAAGTCTTCATGTAATACTTGTAAGTCTCATATCCTAGTAACTTTCTAGCTAGCCTATACGAAGTTGACTCTAGTAAAAAATCAAGCGACTCTTTAAATGAGTTTTGATTTACTAAAATATGACAACCAAACTTGACATTCTAACGCTTGGTTTTTTCAACTGAGCAATGCTCTGATAGCAGCCATGGCGCGTGCTCACGAACATCGAGAAGTAGTCGCAGAATCTGTGATGGAACAACCTATCTACAGGATGCCAAAAACCAATAAACAAAACAAGCCTCTGCTAACAATGAACCAGGTGATACCTCAATAAATGGAGCTTCAAACCCTACATGTATTCCCATTAATCCAAACCGTAGAAGAAGATCATATCATTTTTGTTGGTGGAAAAGCACCAAGATAAACTTCGAACTAAGGTTCAAACCCATCCGTCTAGTTGGTCGCGAAATTAGAGGATATGAAAATGAACCAGAAGGCATATGTGGATGCTGCGGCACTTCTCACACGTGAAAATCGGGAACTCAAGGATAAAATCGCTCTTGATACAGGGGCAGAAAACCCACATGACGAAGCAAATTCCAAAGCACCAAAACCAAACCGAGACCGAAGAATGATCATGGATAACATCAACAATCCCTAACCATTGAACAATCGTGACGCATGAAGAATCGGATAGTCATATCCAGACTATGTACCAGGAGACTCCGATTATTTCGACAGTGAATCCTGAAGACCAGTACGATCGGAGATACGCTTGATTCCAAGTTTCAACAACACAATAACATGTATACATTCAATCCATAAATGTCATTGTTGACATTATAATAACAAAGCTAATATTACCCATGAAGGTAAGATAGGTAGATTTTTAATCTGCACGTCTTTGTTATTCCCTTTGTAGTTAAGATAACCACAAGTATCAATATGATATGTTACTCCCCCTTAGTCTATACTTTACTCTTTCGTTAGATATAACGTTTAAGCACCATTGTCCTTTCCTTAGTGATACCAAATCACTTGTTTACTCCATATATTTCTCCCCCTTTTTGTCACAAAATGACAAAGGTACGAGCAAATAAAAGACAACCCAAAAGGATCTTACAAATCTAAAAAAGACTTGCATAAACTATAAGAGTTAAGCACGAGGGTTCCACGCACCATTTTAGATAACCAGTATCAAAACCGAAACTACAAAATAATTTTGTTTTGATATGTCACCAAGGAAATAATTGCCCGAAGAAATTTTACCTAATAGTTTAGCAAATCAAAAATTGACTAAGCACCTTAGTTCTTTTGCTAAACCGATTGTACAAATACAATCGCTTGTTCGATAAGACCAAAATAAAGATCAGAATTAACTCTATTTTTCTCACCAGGTTCTAATTATTCAAATAATAACTTAGACCTTTCACTTTTAAACAAGATAAGTACTAGGTTAGTTAATATCATTTCTTGTTAAGGCATTCAATTAGACTTGAATAACTGAAACCTCCACTTTGATAAGTCTAACTAAGATCAGAATTAACTTAGTTTCTCTTATCCGGAATCGAATTGGACTAAACAATTGATCCCGAAAACCTTTTTGTTGAGCCATAAATAATTCATACAAACCAAATAAATCAACTTGTATAATTATTTACCTCAACCGGAAGCAATTGAAACAAACATAGATATTATAGTACCGCAATTGCACCGAAATTTCGTAAGCCTAAACAATTGATACCAAACAATAAAGCAAGATAACAATATTTTTTCTTAACCGGAAATAATTGAATCACACACATACATCCATACACAAATAATGGATTTGTTAAGAAAAAACAATAAATATATGCAATAAAATCAGGTTTTTCTTAAACAGAAAAACGATTAACTAACAAATTCGTTACCTCAAATTCCGCATCCTCTTCACCCTAAAAAGATATATCATTAAGCGCAAGTTCACATAGAACTCTCCCCCATTATGTTGTCATCCTTTCGCAAGACAAAAAAAAAACAAAGACCAACCATTACCAGAGAAAGGTTGAAAACCGGTTTTAACTAATGCGATGCAAAATTTGAAACCCCGAAACACATATGATTTTATACTAAACCAAAAACGATTCAACTTATTGTGACTTTTTCACATATTAGTTTCAATCAGAACCCCTTATGATCCTTTGATAAGGCCTGCCAACATGGGCTAGAACTCAATCCCGTTAAATCAAAAAGTCACCCAAACCATAAGGGTTCACACAATATGATATCGAATAAGGTTATGAAAATCGAAATCAAAAGATCCCATAAACATACATAGCAATAATATAAATAATTCAAGCACATGTTATGTAATCGAAAAACTATCACAAGAAAAATTATAAAATAATAATTTTTTTATTAAAATAAAAGATAGTTTTATTCAAAATAGACCATATACAATTATTGAAAGAAATCAAAAACTAATATCTATATTCCATTTTGAAACTCTAATTTTATCCTTTTAGAGTTTCCTTCAAAGTTGAAGCCAGATCAGAAGATTTCACAGGATTCCAATCATCTTCTATGATTACTAGTATTGATTCAAGACTAATAACATTGTCATTGACTTCCTTTACTTCCTTACTTCACATAAGATTAGATCTAATTTTAGTGAGAGATTCTTGAGAAGATTATTATTGATAGAAGAGATTTCTTCATTAGGAACATCTTGATGAAGCTCTGAAGATGAATCTGAATCACCATCAGAAGATTCGAGACGAAGTTTCTTGTTAGGAAACACTATGGTCCAGACTTTTTCGGTTTTGCGAGAGTTGCAGCTAGAGGTAGACATTCTGTCAAAGCTCTATAAAATGAAGTAAGAAGTCTCTCTCCTCTTACAAGTTCAAGAACTTTCTCTCAAAATCTTTGAGAATATTATTTCAATTAAATTCTTAACCGAAAATTTATTTTTAGAAATATTTTTATCCAAATATTTACATTCATATCCATATTGTATACTTTTTGAGGGTAGCAAGTACGGATTCATGATAACCAAATAGTTTTTCATTTTTCGGTTGTTAAATTTTCTTCCTTTGTAGGTTTCAACATCCTTAAGGATTTGAGAAGCTATTGTGTTTGAACTTTTAGGTTCAACCCTTAATCTTGATGTTCGAAAATATTATTCTGCTTTTTAGAAGTGATTTTTTATCTAGACTTAGATCATGAATTTTCGGTTTTATAGAGTCTTTCTCTTTGTTTAATATCCGGACATTGCCTTTGATAATGCTCTCTTTGTTTGCATTGGAAACAAACACCAGAAATATTCCGGTTTCTGGAATTAGATTCCACAAATTTATTTAACCTTGCCTTCTTGCCTTTTGATGCATTCATACCAGGTAATGGTTTTCCAAAGCAATTGAGTTTATCTCTCAGTTTCTGATTTTCTGCTTTTAACTTTCTTATCTCATCTTTACAACATTTAATGTTGAGAATGAGTTTAGATACATGTACCATTTCGGAGCATTGAGAGACCTCGATTTTCTCAAGTCGCTTGTTAAATTTTTCTTTATCATTCAGAAAACTCCATTTGAGTTGATCAAGTGATGATTTTATTCCAATGATGTCAGATTCAAGAAGCTGAGTTCTTTTATCTTTACATGGAAATGTTTCTTTGAAAATCGTAGGGGTAAACTCTTCTTGAGTACCTAGACTTGAATGAATTTCAGAGTTAGAGACTTCTGTAATGGTTGCAATATTATCCACCATATAGTCTTAATCATCCTCGTCAGAGGAATAGTCAAAGGTTGCAGTATATGCATTTATTTTCCATTGGTTATCCTTAGTTGAAAAATCCGGAGAAATATGACCAAATCCTCTACATTTGTATCATTGAGGAATATCATCATTATCATCCCAAGTGTCTTCACGCTTATATGTAGAAATGTGATTTATTTCGTAGGTACCAAATATCGCAAGGTATTGGTTCACGAATATAGTAACAAGTATAAGGGGAAGGTGTCACAAGATAATGCGATAATAGAAGAAACACGAAAGACGTGTGAAGGATTTGCGAACATGAAATAGATTTGCGAATATAAGTTGCGATATTTCGCAACTTACATACAGTTGTATAGATTTCTCTATAAATAGTAGTTCAAATGTAAAATTTGAGAGGTTCTTTTAATGAGTGTTAGGAAATATCTTAGGAAAGAGAATAGAGAAAGTTGTGACTATTCTAGTTCCATTTAGATACTTCTTTGTAATCAATTGAGAGCATTAATAAGAAAATTGTCATTCATCATCAAGAACTTCTTAAGTTTTACAAATTTTACTGAGGGTGTAGTTGTAGGATATTCTGCAACTACATAATTGGCGCTAGAAACAGGGAACCTGAAGATCATCATAGCAGAAATTTGAAGGAATTTTGGAAATTTGAAGATCAAATGGAATCAACAGATGAAGATTGTAAAAGAAAAGAATGTAATATGATCACAAAGATAATGATTGATGAATTTCATAACAACATAAAGGGAAAACTACACAAACGAGATTGTAGAGGAAGAAAGATTATGGAGGTGGAGAAAATAACAACTTTGAAAGAATGGGAAAAGCAGAAAATCACGTTTTCAGTAGCAGAAATTCCAAATGAAGACTTGAACCACACTTCACCATTAGTAGTCACAATTCCAATCATGCAAGAAGAAAGGAAAGCTACAAAATCTATAGAAAAATGGAAATTAAACCGAGTCTTGATTGATACAGGGAGTTCTGTTGATATTATATTCTATCATGCACTTAAGGGGATGGGGATCAAAGATGAAGAAATTACAAATTCAGAATATCTTATCCATGGATTGGGGAAATCTACAACAAAATCCAAAGGGGAAATAATATTACGAGTATCTCTGGGAGAAATTGAAACACACATAGTTTTATGCGTGATAGATATGGAGTCTCCATACAATATGCTGATAGGAAGACCATGGATTCATGCGATTAAAGCTGTTGTTTCGACATTACATCAATCAATTAAGTTTCCTACACCAAGCGGAATACAAGAGATAAAAGGAGATCTTGATAGTGCAAAATTTTGTTATCGATGAAGTAAAAACAGTGTGGAGGAAGAGCCAGAAAGAAACAGTTTCGCAGAAAACTTGCGAAAGAAGCAAAAAAGGAAGAGGAGTTCAGGGTGTACACAATAAGAGCAGAAGAAGGAAGAGGAATACCAAGTGAGATCCCAGAAAAATAAGGAGAACCAATGAAAGTAATCAAAGATCCAACACCTATGGGAGAGCAAAGTCCTAGTTATGTCGCAGCAGAACCAACCAAAGAAATAAATATTAGAAGTAAAGAGGAGCCTTTAATCTTGCGAATTGGAAATAATATGGACGAAGAAGAAGAAAAAAGAACTATTGATCTCTTACGAGAATACAAATATATATTCGCAGGAGGTGTAGATGAAATACCAGGAATTGACCCATCAGTGGCGTGTCATAGATTGAACATAGATAAAAGTGTGAGACCATTCAAACAAAGAATAAGAAAGATTTCGCAAAATTATCATACACAAATAGAAGAAGAATTGCAAAAGATGTTGGATGCGGGAATCATAAGAGAAGCAAAATATCCAGAATGGATTGCGAATATGGTCATTGTTCCAAAGAAGAATAAAGGGATAAGGATTTGTATAGATTTCACTGATCTAAACAAAGGCTGTCCAAAAGATAGTTTTCCATTGCCAGATATACCACAAATGGTGGAATCAGCTGAAGGACATGATAGAGTCACTTCACTTGATGGGTATAAAGGATACAATCAAATATCACTCGCAGAAGAAGACCAAGAACATACTGCATTTTTTGCTCCAAGAGGTTTATATTGCTATATGAAGATGCCATTTGGTCTACGAAATACAGGTGCTACTTATCAACGAATGGTTGAAAATGTGTTCGCAAAATGGATACATAAAACCTTAGAGGTGTATGTAGACGATATGTTGATAAAAATTAAAGAAGCCAAAGATCATGTGCGGGACTTGAAGGAAATATTTGAGCAAATGAGAAAATTCAACATCAAATTGAATCCTGAAAAATGTATAATTGGAGTTGCGTCAGGAAAATTCTTGGGATACATAGTATCAAAAGAGGGAATACAAGTCGATCCAGAAAAAGTACAAGCAGTTCGTGACATGCCAACACCTGCAACAGTAAAAGAAGTGCAAAAGCTGAATGGACTCTTAGCTTCACTTGGAAGGTTTATTTCGCGAATGTCAGATAAGTGCAAACATTTCTTCAACATACTTAAGAAAGGAGCAAAATTCAAGTGGATTGATGAATGTGAAAAAGCTTTTCAAGGGATCAAGGAGTATCTCACGAATACATCCATATTACAGAAACCAGAGAAAGATGAAGAATTATTGGTATACCTCGCAACAACTCAATACGCTTTAAGTGCAGTTTTGTTGCGAACGGACGCATGTGTAGAAAGGCCCATTTACTACATCAGTAAAACTTTTAACACAGCAGAGAGAAATTATTATAAAATGGAGAAGTTAATCTTAGCCCTGGTTTATGCATCATTCAAATTACGGATATACTTTCAAGCACATGTGATAAAAGTGGTTACCAAAGTTCCAATTGAGTCAGTCATAAAGAACACAAAAAGATCAGGAAGAATAGAAAGATGGAATGCACAAATAAACCATTACAAGATAAAGTACGAAGTATTATCATCGCAAAAATCACAAGTTGTCGCAGATTTTTTGGCAGAATTTCCTTTGGAAGAAGATGAGGCAGTAGAAGAGATGATGAATGTTGAAGAAGAATTTGGGAATCCAAAAGACTTGTTAACAGAACCAAATAGATGGGAAATTTTAGTAGATGGATCATCCAACAGTGAGGGGAATGGAGTGGGAGTTGTGTTGATTTCACCAGAAGGAGAAAGAATAGCATTTTCATTCAGACTAGAATTTGCATCCACGAACAATGAAACAGAGTACGAAGATGTAGTGCATGCATTGAAGATCGCAATAGAAAAGAAGCTTGAAAGTATAAGAATAACAAGTGATTCTCAGTTGGTAATTTGTCAAATTAAAGGGGAATATACCACGAATGAGTCTTCTTTGAAGAAATACAAGAAACTCGTTGATGAATTATCTGCGAAGATACCAAAGCTAAAATTGAGGCATATCATAAGGAAATACAATCGACTCGCAGATGCTTTTGCATTCATTCCAAGTATGATGACAAATCCTAACGCAAGAAATATCAAAATCCAGACAATTCAACATCCATCAGTAAATAAAGAGGAAGAAGAAATTGAAGAAGCAATGGCGATGGAAGTAGAAAGGGAACTACCAGATAATATCGCAGAAGATATCGCAGATTGGAGAAAGGAAATTCATGCATATCTCGCAACAGGGGAAATATCCAGGAACAGACTAGAAGCACATAAATTAAAGAGTCGTGCAAAAAACTATGAAATACGAGAAGGAATTTTATACAGAAAATCTTTCAGTGGACCACCTCTAAGATATTTATCTCGTGAAGAAGGAGAAAAAATATTGAAGATGTTACATGGAGGAGAATCTGGAAACCATAGTGGTGGAAGATCTCTGGCGTACAGAGAAAAAATACAAGGATATTACTGGCCTTATATGCACACAGACGCAAAATTATTGGTAAGACGATGCAAAGAATTCCAACGACATGGGAAAAGAACTCACGCACCAGGATCAAAATTAACCTCTTAAACAAGATGTTGGCCTTTTGGTAAATGAGGATTGGACATTGTTGTCCCATTCTTACCTGGATCTGGGCAGAGAATATTTTTAATAGTCGCAACAGATTATTTCACGAAGCTCGTAGAAGTAAAAGAAGTACAACATATTCGTGATAAGGATGTTTTTACATTCATATTCGAGAATATAATTTGTAGGTATGGAGTTCCAGCATAACTAGTATATGACAATGGGAAACAATTTGAAGGGCAGAATATAGAGATGTTACTCAGTGCTTTTAGGATAAAATGTGGGAAATCAACCCATTATATCCACAAGCTAATGGACAGGCAGAGGCAACAAATAAAACAATCGCAGACACAATCAAAAAGAAATTAGAAGGACATCTCAAAGGGTGGTGCGAACAAGTACCTAGCGCAGTTTGGGCATACCATACAACTAGAAGAGAGGCAACTGGAATGTCTCCTTATTGATTAACATATGGAGTAGAAGCTGTATTGCCAACAGAGGTTGTAATTCCGACTACAAAGAAAGAAGCCTGGGAAAGGAATTTAAGTGCAGGGGTGATATTAAGTGAATTGGATGATTTGGAAGAAAAAAAGAGAAAAGGTGTTGCGATATATGAAAGTTTATCAGGAAAGATTAGCTCGAGAATATAACAAGAGAGTTATTGAACGTGAGTATCAACCAGGTGATTTGGTTATGCGAGAAACACCTCCATACTAGAAATAAAATGGAGGAAAATTATCACCTAAATGGGATGGACCATATGTCATCAAAGAGGTTGTGGGAAGTGGAGCTTATCGGCTGATGGATCCATAAGGGAGAGACATGGGTTTAAGACTTGGTCGACCCTGGAATAGATTGTATTTAAAAAGGTATTATCCATAAACCCCATGAAAATATTTGCGAATATGTTTTGCTCGCACAAAACTTAACAAAATTACGAATTTTTAGAATTCTTATTGCGATCAGCTTTTATTAAAGAAAGACGCAAAAATTACTTGCGAATAAAAGACCGCAAACTGTGATTATCTTTCAAAAAAGAAAGAAAGCCGCAGAAATTTTACACATGCAAACCTTTGTGGCGTACACCCTAGTTCGCGAAGCAACATTTCGTAAGAGGCAAAGTCCTAAAGTACGTCATTTAAGGGGGTACCTATAAGCATGGCTCAGGGAAACCGGAACACCACCAAGGAACCTGAGTACATGGACATTACGGGGTACAACCCAAAAGCGGGGTGCCTATCCGGGTTAGACACTTTGGATTCTCAACCTAATCTTGCGATGTAACATGATTTAGGTTGGGCGACTAAGGCATATTGTCTTTCCCAAGAAGTGCAGAAAACGATCAAGGTGTCGAGGTACACGGTTGAGTCAAGAGTTCCGGATGGGCTTGAAGCACATCTTCCATTTTTGACAAGTCTTGGCAAATGATGCACTTGGCCCAAAGATACCCCATAGGGTGCAACCTCATAATTATAAGCCCTATAGGAAAAAAGGATAAGAGGTTGCGAACAAAAGCTGGTTGTTTGCAAAACCGGATGGGAAGAGATAACCTTGTATGGTCGATGTACGCTTCCTTGAAGGGGCAGCACCCTCCATTAGGGAGATGATACGTGCTATAAGACGCAAATGTCATGAGGCTTCTTGTTCGCAAGAACATAAAGGCTTGTCATATTTGTGCAACAAAAATATTTCTGCGAATAATTAAAAAAAAAAAAAAAAAAAAAATCGCAGAGTTACATACAATGAAGTTAAGATGAGATCAATGGGTTATTACATGAAAGTGTGATAACGTCCTGCGATTTCATCGCAATACGATAATGTCACGAGGTTGTATATTCGCAAGAATATTCAAACTCGTCATATTATCGCAAAAATATTATCACAGAAGAGGTGGAAAAATAAGACCTTTACTTAGGAAGGAATGATAAGACCACAACAACTAATGAAACCAATTCCATCAATATCATTAGGGAATTTTTACGAGAATATATATATAAAGAATTCATAATAATAGAGGCAATTTTGTTCTCAATCAAAGACAGATATTTCATATTCATTAAATTTTATGAGGGTTGAATACTTCTTGCACTTCTTCAAAGATTCAATACTCCTTATACTTTTTCAGAGATTCGATACTTCTTATACTTTTTCAAACATTGAATGTTTCTTCACGGATTGAGTACTTCTTATACTTCTTCAAGGGTATTTCATACTTCTTATACTTCTTCAAGGATGTTTTATAATTCTTCACGGAGATTTCATACTTCTTATACTTCAAAGGGGAGATTTCTCATTTACTTCGCAACAAATAGAAACTTCGCAACTTAAACAGAGGCAGATACTCTAATATTTACAACAATAATTGATCATCTGAAGAGCAATAATAAGGGAAAGGGAATACTAAGCTAAGTCTTCAAGATATATTATTTCTCTTCATATGATCAAGTCATGCAATTTGTCTTCATATGATTAAGTCATGCAAATCTAGAGAAAGATCAAAGTAGTATCGCAAAATACAAAGTATACTTCATCTATAGAAAACAAACAGTAAGCAGGATCGTCTATAGAAAGAGAATCAACAGTAACCAAGAGAAAGGGTTTAAAAGAAAGGAAAACAAAGTTGTTCGTAAAAAAGAGGAATAACAGTAGGATAATCCATCATGCTTAATGCTCCTCGTCAATGTTTTGTGCTGGATATTTAGGAGCGGTAGGACCATCAACAAGAATTTATTTTTGGAGATCAGATTCTTTCTCACCACCATCTTCATCAGCAGCAACATGAGAATGTTCCTCACCATCAAGTCCTTCATCATCACTCTCGTAATCAAAATCACTATCAGGATCACGAACAACTTCATCATCAGATATTTCTAAAGGCTTAACTTTCACTGGAGGCAAGGATTTTGATAAAAAAATATTATTTGTGAAGACTTGAGATTTTAAATGACTTTCACGAGCTAAAGCCTTTTGGTGGTTAGTATCCTCAATGTCTTTGGCATAAGCAAGGTAGTTGAATCTCCGATTGGCACGATCACGTGAATCAGTTAAACGAGTAGAAAGCAAAGTATTCCTCTTGCGAAGCTTAGAACAGGAGGACTGAAGCTTAGAAAAAGTAGTTTCTAACGCAGCTTTAGCATTGCGAAGGTTGTTTTCGGATTCTGCGAGTAAAATAGAATTCAAAGCAGTCAGTCATGCGAGTATAACAAAGTTCAAAAATATGTCAAAGGAAGTCAAATTTTAATGACTACCTTCTCTTTATGAAGTAAGAAATTGAGCTAAAGATAGACAAAAATTCTTCATTTGATTCATAGCTTTATCAAAACCATCACCAACTAATCCTTCAAGTCTGGATTGAATCTTTTGATCTTTAGAATGAAGAAATTCGTTATCCTTCGTAAGTTTTGTATTAAGGTTTCTTACTTGGGAATGTTCTTCTTTAAGTTTATTTCTCTTAGTACTCAGGATTATGTTCTTATTAAGAAGGGATTTCTTCTCGGCAGCAAAAGAACTTCTCTCAGCATTTGAAGACTTCTTTAATTCCTCAAGTTCACCTTTTAACAAATAAAGGATATTTTCTTGATCGCAACATTTACTCTGAAGAACATTCAATTGTTGTGAAGAAACGGTCATTGTATTCAAATACGAACATCTTTCTTTTGATAAGGTTTCATTCTCTTCTAATAGGGTTTCTATTCTTAAATTGGCTTTAGTCAAAGAAGAGGTGAGCTGAGATATTTCATCATTCAAAAACTTTTGGTCGTAAATTAATTGGGTATTCTCTTGGAAAAGGGCATCAAAGTTATCAAGAGCACATGCATGAAGATTAGATAAGTGGGAGAATTGGTTCAAAATACTTGCATGCTTGGCTTGAGATTATTTTGCGTCTAATTCATGATGAAGTACCAACATTCTACATTTCTGGATAGATTCTATAAAGGGGAATGGGTTTAAATGGGTGTTTCAAGCATGCGAAGAGTAGAAGTAAATAAAAAGAAAGAAAATATAGAGATAATAGTAATACCTTTTAATGCATCATTCCTCTTGCGAAGGATCGCACAATCTAGAGAATCATTCTGAAGCTGATGATTCGCTTTACGAAGACTCTCACATTCCGCTTTCAAAGATTCCTGAGATTGGCGAAGCAATTCAACTTCTTTTTCCAAGGATTGACGTGAAATAGAAATATCAGGATTGATGAAATTATTGAGCACTTCACAAAATTCAGATTGCGAACGAATGTTTGAAGACTTCGCAATACTGCTTAAAACCTCAGATAACATTTGGAAAGTTGAATAAATTCCATCTCGAGCTTCTTGAGAAAGAGGAGAAGAATTTGAAGGAATCAGAGCAAGTTGTAAATTGTTTGGAGCAACAACACTCAAGGGACTAGGGGTAAAAATAGGTTTTTTGGGAGACGAAGTTGAGAAAGTATCTTGCGAAGGTTGATCTCGAAGAAGTGTTGATAAATTGACATTGGTGGGAGATTGAAATCTGGGTAATGGAGTAGAGGCAGGAGTTTGCGAAGAAGTATTTTCACGAGGGGGAGAGGTAAATTCTTCGTCAACCTCAGGAAGGAAATCATCGATTAAAATTGAAGGTGTTGGTTTAATCATACGAGTTCTCTTGTTGGGGTTGGGTTTTTCACCAACCTACGAATCAAAAGGAAGATTAAAAACTGAGGCAACAATATATTGTTTAAAAAAGAAGACAAATTATTTTAACTACCTTTTGATTCTCGGATTTTCTTCTTCGAAGATTAGGACTTGGGTTTTTAGTTGAAGGTTTCACTTGAGGGGTAGCTTTGCTGAAACAAATCAAAATCAAGCAATAAATTAGATAGAAATCAAAGGAATAAACAAATGAAAGATGCGAGAAATAAAAGAAAATTACCTTGGAGAACTCATGATGGGATTAACAGGAAAAGAAAGTGATAACCGAAAAGGTGATAAGAAGATGGAATTGCAGAAGTAAAAAGAGAAGGTAAGAAAAAGGTAAGGAAGGGAATAAAAGGAATTTATATAAGGGAATGGTTAAGAAAAGGACGGTTACAAAAGACGTGTCCAAATCCTAATAAAAAGAATAAGTAACGGTTATATTCTCACGATCATTACTTCTTCGCAGAAATGACATGAGAAGAGGCAAGATGTAGGTACCAAATATCGCAAGGTATTGGTTCACGAATATTGTAACAAGTATAAGGGGAAGGTGTCACAAGATAATGCGATAATAGAAGAAACACGAAAGACGTGTGAAGGATTTGCGAACATGAAATAGATTTGCGAATATAAGTTGCGATATTTCGCAACTTACATACAGTTGTATATATTTCTCTATAAATAGTAGTTCAAATGTAAAATTTGAGAGGTTCTTTTAATGAGTGTTAGGAAATATCTTAGGAAAGAGAATAGAGAAAGTTTTGACTATTCTAGTTCCATTTAGATACTTCTTTGTAATCAATTGAGAGCATTAATAAGAAAATTGTCATTCATCATCAAGAACTTCTTAAGTTTTACAAATTCTACTGAGGGTGTAGTTGTAGGATATTCTGCAACTACATCTTTTTGACACAGGGGATTTTATTTTTCGGTGTCTTAACAATTTCTTGAATCGTTGAGTAATAAGAGACAAATGATAATTTAGTTCAGCTTCATCTTCAGCATTTTGATATTCCTGATCTTGGGAGTTTTCCGGATATTGAGTCAGAACCTTTCTACTAGCTTTATAGGCCAGATTGTCTTTTTGTTTAGATGAATACTCCTAATCAAATATCTTTAGTTTTCCGATAAGGGAACTTCTCGATAGGGAGGAAATATCGTTAGCTTCGATGATTGCATGTTTCTTAGAATCGTATCTAGATGGCACCGATCTGAGAATTTTTCATACTGCATCTTTTTCAGAAATAGTCTTTCCAAGCTAGAAAGAAGTATTTACCATCTTAGAGAGTTTGATATAAAACTCTTCAAAAGTGTCGTTGTCATCCATTCGAAGGTTTTCCCAATCAGACATAAGAGTTTGAAGTCTAGATTATTTCTCTGATGTATTCCCTTCAAATACGATCTAAAGATTATCCCAAGCTTCTTTAGAAGTTTCACATGTTGATACATGATGTTGTAGATCACGACTTACAGCATGTACAATAGCATTCAAACCAAATGAATTATGCTTAGCAAAAGCCTTTTCTTCGTTTGAAAAATCCATTAAGCGTTTAAACTCAGTTTCCAAATTTTCTACTTTTGGGCGATTATAACCATCGACGACTAATAACCATGTATTAAAGTCTTGTAATTAAAGAAAAGATCTCATATCATATTTCCACCATAGATAGTTTGTTCCTTTAAATCTTGGCGGTACGTTAATTGAAGTCGATTCATGAGAAATCGAGTTCATTTCTTATAGGATGGATCACACCAAACACAAATTATTAGATCCTTTCGTGTTTTCTTTCTCTGATACCAATTCAAAAGACGAGGGTACCCAAATATACCTCAATCTAAAACTTTTCCACATATAAGTACTTTCTCCGAAAGTGATTGTCTATGGACTGTGTCGAGACAATACAACTAATCAGTTCAAACTTCGTGTTATCGTCTATAGATACGATATCGAGACAATATGACAACAAGATAACTCGTGTGATTGACTATGGATACAGGATCGAGACAATACAACAACAAAGTATGATTACTTGATAATATGTTCGGACTTAACCAAACATTATAGGATTGCTATCAAGTAATTAGGAATTAACGTTTGTGTATTTTACTTCTAATTATAATTGCGGAAATAGAAAAGCAAAAGACACGGCAAGATTTTGTCAACGAGGAAACCGTAAATGCATAAAAACCCCGGGACCTTTTCTAAAATTGAATACTCTCATAATTAAGCCGCTATACAAAATCTAAAACAACTTCGTATAGTTGAGACCAAGAAACTAAACATATAGTTTACCTAGTTCCCTCAGTATCACTGCGCCTCCAACTTGTAATAAGTCACACACTTGGAACAATTCCTTAGGCTCGTATTCCAAACAGTAAATGAATAACAAATCTGTTCGGTGATAACCCTTTTCAAACAACGTGATATGAGTTTGACAAAAGGCTCTTCCATTTATCCCAATAAACTCCTTTGTCGGGTTCTTAGATCAATCTCTTCAACAACTACCAAAGTAATTGTTTATACTATGCAATCAACACTATGAATCACAAAGAAATATATTGATGCCGATCTACACAACTAATCAATCCAATCTATCAAAAGATAAACCGATTATAGTTGGATCCCCAGCCGATCAAGTTTTGTACACGCCAAAGATTATGAACTCAAATAAGAAATCTTCATTGTCTTCAAATCTTCTTAGATCTTCAATAAACACCTTCCCACAAATAACTTGAATCTCTTGTGATTAATCACACACAGAACGGATTCTGTTATAGATGGATTATCACAAGATGTCTTTAGATCTACAAACAGTTCTAAATATCCTCGTCGACACTTCGATCTAGTTTGAGTGAATCTTATATCAGAAGAGAAGATTTTCAAGCATAAACAAACTAGGTGCAATCAAAGTTCAACAACCATTAGTCAATCAAATCAATCAAAAACTAATAATAAACTGCAATTATCTAGTTTCCCACCAACGGTACTCATAGAGCTTCTCAATCCCAAAGAAGTCTTTAAAACGAGCGGTCGTAAGAGATTTCACCTAATTAGGGTACTTTCCTCTCCGAATAGACATCTCCACTAGTAACAACACAACTAGGTAGTTTTCCTGGCTCTAAGGATTAGTTTTCTCGAAATGCACACTTAAAAATTTATAGACTAAGGAAGTTTGGACACCAAGGAATCTCCAAAACCGAATATTCTCAAAGATATGCAATAAAGTCCAAATCGGTTTTCATAATTCCTGAAAATGCTCTGTCCAAATATTGACCGAAATCTCAATAGAAAATCTCCTATTAGTAAATGCACATTACCAATTTTTATTTTCTAAAGATATGCATTTAATTGCTAGAAATTAAAATCATATAAAAACCAAAAACCTTAATTAAAAGATTCTCAATTTATTTCGATCCGGGATTCTCCTTTAGTTATTAAGGAATATATTTGAATAATAAAAGATAAGAATTACTGCACATGTTCAAATTATGTCGACATCTTTACTTTGTAAATCCTTTTTCATATTTACAATCTTGGAACCGATTTTCCACACTTCCAAACGAGTTTAGAATTGGTTCATCTGACTTCCAAGAACTATGTGATTGATTATCCTATAAATCACCATTAATGGGTTTCACGGTTCTACCAAAACGCAAAGCTTCGGTTCTACCTCCATGTGGGTACTAGGATCGGTCACACTAGCTTTCCAAAAATTGGTTGACTAGGTACTAGGATTGGTTACCACATTATTATGGTATTTACTTGTGATTGGTTGCACAAGTCATAGGATCGGTTACCAATTCCTAAGGCTTATTATACCTCTTATAAGGGTCGATTCCACATACTTGTGATCAGTTGCACCTCTTACTAGGATCGGTTTTACCTCCATGTGGGTACTAGAATTAGTCATGCTAGTTACCAAAACTTGGTTGACTAGGTACTAGGATCGGTTCCCACATATATATGGTATCTAACTTGTATTTGTTGCACATTTTCATAGGATCGGTTCCCCAATAACTAAAAACTTGTTGCACCTCTTACAAGGATCAATTCCCCTTTAGTTGTGATCGGTTGCACCTCTTACTAGGATTGGTTCCCCAATATCTAGAGTTGGTCATACCAATTACAACAAATCGATCATACCATCTCAGGTGATTACTTAAGATCGGTTTCACTAATAAAAGTCATACCAATACAAAAGTCATGCCTTGTGAATAGTTTTACCAAGATACATAAACAAGTTATGAGAAGTTATACTAAACACAAATATTGGTAATCCAAAGATTTACAATGAATAACAATACCAATAAGCATAGAGATTTCCCTTCGATTCACAAAACAAGTTTATGAATTGTACTTCCTTTAAACAAATGTAAAACATTGTTTCCTAGGACGAAATTTTCACCCATACCCATATAAAATCACAATAGAATTCATATGATTATGTCGATGTCTTATATACGATGTTCAAAAGATAGACGTTATACTTCTTATTGTAATTCCTTAATACTATGTCTAACTAGACTATAATCATTCACAGCTTCGTTGTTATGTTTTCAATATGCACGACTTGAAAGATACGTTAGGAATAAAACAATTCAAGTCAAATATTACTAACCTCAAGAGGAAGGATGATGTCGTTGTTGTATCTCTTTACTTCTTTACATTCTTCAAGTCTTCATGTAATACTTGTAAGTCTCATATCCTAGTAACTTTCTAGCTAGCCTATACGAAGTTGACTCTAGTAAAAAATCAAGCGACTCTTTAAATGGGTTTTGATTTACTAAAATATGACAACCAAACTTGACATTCTAACGCTTGGTTTTTTCAAATGAGCAATGCTCTGATAGCAGCCATGGCGCGTGCTCACGAACATCGAGAAGTAGTCGCAGAATCTGTGATGGAACAACCTATCTACAGGATGCCAAAAACCAATAAACAAAACAAGCCTCTGCTAACAATGAACCAGGTGATACCTCAATAAATGGAGCTTCAAACCCTACATGTATTCCCATTAATCCAAACCGTAGAAGAAGATCATATCATTTTCGTTGGTGGAAAAGCACCAAGATAAACTTCGAACTAAGGTTCAAACCCATCCGTCTAGTTGGTCGCGAAATTAGAGGATATGAAAATGAACCAGAAGGCATATGTGGATGCTGCGGCACTTCTCGCACGTGAAAATCGGGAACTCAAGGATAAAATCTCTCTTGATACAGGGGCAGAAAACCCACATGACGAAGCAAATTCCAAAGCACCAAAACCAAACCGAGACCGAAGAATGATCATGGATAACATCAACAATCCCTAACCATTGAACAATCGTGACGCATGAAGAATCGGATAGTCAGATCCAGACTATGTACCAGGAGACTCCGATTATTTCGACAGTGAATCCTGAAGACCAGTATGATCGGAGATATGGGACGAACATTTTCTCACTATGGAGGGTCTTCATAAAGAAATGATGGCGGAAACCAAGCAGTTAAAAGAAAAGAAAAGAGGAGGAAGATTGGAGGAAGTAATGAGAGAAGCAATTACCATGCCATTGACCGCGCATCTGGCAAAAGCGACCATCCCCCCAAAGTGCCAAATTCCAGCATTTGAATGCTACGATAGCTCAAACGACCCTGTAGACCATCTTCGTTATTACAATCGAATAATGGCCCGATGGGAGAGGGATGACGTAATTCTGTGCAGATATTTTTCATCAAGTCTGAAGGGATCGGCGCTGTCATGGTTTGATAACTTACCTCCCAAATCCATCGACTTTTACAGCCGGCTTACCGAGGTATTCCTGGAAACCTACATGTACAATAAGACTATTAACGCAGACATGGACAAGCTATTTTCGCTAGCAGTCGGACCAAAAAAAATAATAAGGGAGTATACAGACAGATGGCACAAGATTTGTCAGGCAATAGGGAACGTTAGCCAAGTGGTCATCAGCAACTGCTACAAGTAGGGTTTGGATATAATGAGCTCATTATTTGTTGAGATTCACCGGAACAACCCCACAATCGAAGGAGATCTCCATGTAATCATTAAAAATCACGCCATGCTGGAGGAGATCCAGCGGGAGAATCCAAGAGCGCAGATGCAGAAGTTTAATCGAACGAACTCAGGAGAACAAGCCAGCGGGTCAAAGAGGAAAAACTCTACCGAAACGTTTCAACGAAGATAAGCGAGGATGAAGAGAAGACTATCAGCGCAACGACCAAAAATTTGAAGATCAAGTCTATAAGAAACTCTATACGAGTTATGTTCGTATCCTACGAGAAATCAAGGGAATGACTAACTTCGAATGGACATGGTCAAAGGAAAGCAACCACCAAGATCTGAAAAGTCAATGCACTATTGTGAGTACTATTAGAGCACTGATCGGTCGAACTCGCAAGCGTTGCTATCTCAAGCTTGTTTGTCAAGTTTAGTTGTCAAAATTATAAGTCTTGATTTCTAGTCTACTTATAGCTATGTCTCCGATTATGATAGAATGTGTAGTTGAGATTTAGACTTCACGGCGTTCATTGATTGAAGATGAATACCTACTAAAGGGATCTTGTGGAACTTCATCAACAAAAGGCATGTGGAGACTTGAACTCATCTATCACTCAGAAGTCTATTCCTATTTTATATCCTATTGAGACAAAAGTCGTATGGCTATATAGACTTTACATTATACATATTTGATATTTCGAGTTGAGTTTAACTCGCTTACATATTTCTCGAAATATGTGTTGGTAATCGTTCGCTTTAACCAAGTTCATCTTTCATTCTTGACAAAAGTCAAAATATGATCATGTGAAAATCGCCTGGTAACATCTTACATGATTTGTTTGAGACATTCTTTTGATGTAGACTCGGAATATTTCGTATTGATCACTTGAAAATTGCTTTGAAGCTAATAGTTTGTGTGAGACAACTATTCCCATCTTCTAACAATGTTTCAATGATTAAGATGGAGTTAGAATAATTAACCATTGATTGGATATATAATAGTATGCATACTTGTATGCTAACTGTTTCAAGTTATTCCAAGTTCTGGAACCATAGTATGCATACCCGTATGCGTAATGGTTTAATAGTTGAAGTCCGGAAATTTAGTATGCATACCAGTATGCGTACCGGCTTAACAGTTCTAGTCAGGGAATTCAACTGAGTTTGGTCATGAACGACAATATGCATACATATTTGCATACTGGCGAACCCAGATGAAGTCTGGATACTTAGGTATGCGTACTCATTAAGCATACTTGAGTGGGTTAAGTTCTAATATCGATTTGTTCATGAACAAATACATTTATATATTAAGGAATGCAATCTTTTGCAAACCGTGGCTATAATGTTCATGAATTGATTCGAGTGAATCAAAATCATTTTTGCTTCAATTGTGTCTTGTATAATTCTATGAGAATATAAACAATTGAACAACTCTAGAACTAGTTTCATTTGAGTCATTTGAACTAATTATGGTTAAGATGAATATGGTTGATATGAAAGTGTTTATATGGCTAACTTTGGTTAAATATTGTTGAGCCAACAAGGTTTACACATTTAGGTACGGTTACCATATCTAAATAAAGTCACTTTTCATTTGTGTGTAACAAGCTAAGTTCGATCTAACGGTTGAAACATATTAGCTTGAGTCTAATCAAGTTTTCATCTAACGGTGGATATTTAATGCTTTGTTACCAAGGTAACTTAGATTGCAAACCCTGATTTGAAGATTATATAAAGGAGAATTCTAGCAACTGGGAAACCTAATACCCACACCTCCTGTGTGATACTAGTTGCGACCAGAGTCGATTATCCTTTAACCTTAGGTTTTTCACGAACCCTGTAGGTTAACGACTTTAATACTTCATTGGGATTGTGAAGCCAGACCCAAATATTTTCCCTGTAGTTGTGTGTTCTGATCTCGCTGTTTTCTATCGTATTGAGTATTATTTTCTCTAAGATTTGCTCAAGATTTATTCTCCGATAGGAAAGATAAAAAGTAGTCACAAACATCTTCGTCTCATCGTTTGTGATTCCATAATATCTTATTTCGCTACCATACAATTAAGATTATTGTGAGGTGATTGATATTTCTTGGTTGTTCTTCGGGAATATAAGTCCGGTATATCAATTGGTTCATGTTCACCTTGATTTATCAAAAGACGGAACAAAAACTTCTATATTTATCTGTGGGAGACAGATTTATCTATTCAATAGACTTTGATGTGTGAGACAGATTGGTTTATCAAGTCTTCGACTTTGGGTCAGAGCAACTCTTAGTTGTGGGTGAGATCAACAAACGGAATCAAGTGCGTAGAGCCCTGTTGGGATTCAGAGGTGTAAGGAACGCGACTGTACCTTGATCAGTGTGATATTGGTTAGGGTTCAACTACATTCCAGTATGAAGTTAACTTGGAGTAGGCTAGTGTCTGTAGCGGCTTAATACAATGTGGTGTTCAAATCTGGACTAGGTCCCGAGGTTTTTCTACATTTGTTGTTTCCTCGTTAACAAAATTTCTGGTGTCTGTGTTATTTATTTTCTGCATTATATTTCCTATATAATTGAAATATCATAGGTTGTGCATAGTTCAATCAATTAGATAATCCAACCTTTGGTTGTTGATATAAATTGATTGATACTTGAACATTGGTCTTTGGTACCGTTTAAGTTATTTCTCATAATAATCAGGCTCGCATATTTCTATCAGTTTGATTTGTTGATTACATTGAGAATCAAAGATATAACTCTCAGATATATTTTCCTTGATTGAGTCTGGCTGTCTAGTTGATTCTCTTGGAAGTATATTGGAGTTAGACCATACAGATTGCCTAAACGGAATATTAGGTGTGGTTTTTAGACCCCCTCTTTTTAAATTGGTATCATAGTAGCTAGGCAAACACTATAAACCTAATATGTTTGTGTTTGGTTGATCCCTAATGTCTGTCCTTATGGGAAATTACTTTGGGAAACTTGCTCTGGGCATCTGTAACATACTCCAGAATTCCTTAAAGATTTTTCAGAGCTTATTATCTACAAGACATCTGGTCTCTCAAGATAATCTCGTTCCATCTAAGATATTGAAAAACTTAGATGATGGAAAATAGTCTAAAGGAAAAAATAAAAGTTCTTTAAGAAAAATAGTTCGAAAAAACGTGGCCAAAGCTCAAGGATTTTGAGGAATATTATCATGATGGATCAATTGAAAAAGATCTATTTAAAGCTTTTGAAGGCGTTTTTAAAATTCTTAGAGAAACTTAATTCAATTGAGGAGAATAATCGTTCTGATAAAAGTTTCGTACCTGTAAAATCATGTATTCATGATGTACGAACTAAGCTTGATACCAACTCATATGAAATTGATAAAAAGATTTCTAGTGAGTTTGGTGTAGGTTCCAATTGTCGGAAAACGTCTTTCCCTGGTCATAAGAAAAACGAGTCAAAAAGTTCTATTAACCCTGAGTATCATCATTACTATAATTATACTTTCGGTACTTTTAACAAATATCAACCGGAGACGTTGCATGAGGTTCACTCTGCACATCTAGCCTCTTGGTAACAAGTTTGGCTCTACCCCATCTGTATATAGCTTGAGATGGGGCAAGTAATTGTTTGATTAATTTTGTGTTTGAGTTAATTTGCTTTTACTCTTTGACAGATTTATTCTCTATCTTACTACCCGAGGTTAAATAAAGTGATGTAGTTTTTCTACTATCCTTTTTACAGCACTATGTTGATATTTCTTCATAGTATGCGAACCTTGGTTGTTGATTTTTTTTTGAAATCCTACCTTCCTCCCGTGGGTCGCGGTTCATGAACGGGTCCAAGCCCATCAATGGGTTTATTAGCCCTTACCAAGCTGTGTTCATTGCTTCTAGAAAAATCACAGATAACATTGTGATTGCACATGAAATGGTTGACATTATTAGGAAAAACAAAGCTAAGAAATGTCTTATGGATGTTAAGTTGGACATGTCCAAGGATTTTGATAGAATCGAGTGGAATTTTTCGATTGTTATTCTTAGGAAATTAGGATTTAATGAAGATTGGTGTGAAATGATATATGAATGCATTTCTACTGTTTCATCATCTGTTTTTCTTAACGGGTCTCCAGGTGATGTTTTCTATCCAACAAGGGGTCTTAGGCAGGAAGACCCCTTGTCACCTTATCTCTTCATGATTTGTATGGACTATTTTTCTAGGATGTTACTTAAAGCTGAACATGATAATTCTTTGCAGGGTATAAAAGTCAGTAGAACTAGTCCTTTAGTTAGTCATCTATTTTTTGCAGATGATTGCCTGATTTTTGCTAAGGCTAATCTTAATAGTGCTAGGAAATTAAATAGTATTATTAAGGACTTTAGTAAACTCTCAGGACAGTCTATTAATCTAGGTAAATCTAGTATGGCTTTTAGCCCTAATGTGGACCCTAGCATTATGAACCAAATTGTTGGTATTCTCAATATCAAAACTTTGGCCCTTAAAGATAAATATTTAGGTTTGCATCAAAAAAAAAAGATAAATATTTAGGTGTGTCCATTATAATTCAGCAAAACAAAATGGAGACATTTGGTCATCTTGAGAAGAAATTTTATGGTAGATTGGTGGAAAGGTAAGAATCTGAATCAGCCATCTAGGACATTAATGGTTCAATATGTTTTAGGTACTTTGGCTTCTCATCAAATTGTTGTTTTCTCAATGCCTAAAAAAATTACAGATAGGCTAGATGGCATTCAAAGGAGTTTCTGGTGGAATAAAAAGCATGGTGCTATGGGTGGGTATCTCATTAATTGGAATTGTGTTGCTAAACCTAAATCTCTAAGGGGTTTAAATATATTAAAAAACTGCTGAATTGATTCAAGCACTATTCGCAAAACTAGCCTGGAGAATGCTTCATAAGGAAGATGCTTTATGGGTTCAAATTTTAGACATAAGTATTTCCCAGATTATAATCCTTTTCTTTATGCTAGTTCGGAGGGTTTTTGGGTATGTAAAGGAGTATGTGAAGTTCTATAAACTATTAAAAGTCACTATTGTTGGGAGGTAGGAAAAAATTTTATATGAAAAGATAGGTGGGTCCCTTTAAGACAACAATTGCTTCCTTCTAGATTTATTTCTGCTGTTATAGAAACAGTAAATCAATTATCAACTTATGATTCCGAATAGTAATCACTGGGATTTGGATATTTTGAATGTGTTGTTTGATATTGATGTGGTGAGACACATTTGCAGAATTAGAATACCTTTAAAAGGTGAAGATAGACTCATATGGATGCCTGCGTCTAATGGTATCTTTACAGTGAAATATGTGCTTATCAAGTAGTTGATAATATTGATAATACTAATAGTGTTACTAGTACTACCATCGCTTTTCCTTGAAAACAATTATGAAAATTAGTGCTGCCACCAAAAGTACCACATTTCCTTTCGAAGTGTGTGCATAGTAAGTGATGAGAAATAATGTGTCTTATGTCACTCTTTTATAGAAACCATAGATCATTTATTATTGGAATGTCCAGTCACTAACCAAATTTGGAATGTTGCTTATTCAAGTTTTGCAGGCTTGTTTACTGGTTTCAGAATAGATGAATGGATATCTAGTTGTTTTGATAACGGTTCTGGTGGTATTAGAGTGCGTAATAAGGGTATGATAATTTCTGCAGTGTTTATTCTATGGCATATCTGGAAAATAAGATGTGTTATACATTTTGAAAAAGTTAACTTTAATCTGGATAATGTTGTTAGACTAATTTAAAAGGAAATGCAGGAATGGAAGGAAAACATAGTGAGATTGAATACTCGGAATAGTAGGACCAATTCTGGAATTTTTGTACCATGGACAACTCCACCAAATACATTTACTAAAATAAATTTTGATGTTTCATATTATAAAACTAGTAAGTCCATGGGGTCTATAATAATTGTGATCAGTGCAACAGGTACGATACTTGGAGCAAGGTGTATCCCATCAATAGCAGAGGAGGATGAGGAGCAGGCTTAAGCAATAGCGGCATTGGGGGCAGTCAAGCCGACAAAATAAATGCAAATCACAAATCTCCAGTTACAAGGAGATTATCTCAATGTAGTTAACGCTTTAAATGGGAGAGTTGGGTCCATTAAATGGACATTAATTAATGCAATCATAAGAGATTGTTTAGAACTTCTTAAGTTTTTTAATAAGTGGGAGGTGTCTCATGTTCCCAGAGTCACAAATAATGTGGCTGATGTTCTTGCCAAAGATGCAAGCAGTAGTAATAGTATAACCATCTGAGAAGGTATGATTTCTGGTTGGTTAGAAGATCCTGTCAGCGAAAAACTTAATGTAATTGAAGCTTAAGCAATAAATATTTTCCTTTCCTATTAAAATAAATAAATAAGAGAGTATTGCAATAGGGAGGAAAGAAATTTTGTACAAAACTTTTTTTTTTTTGGTAAAATCAAATAAAATTGTCGTATTACATGAATTATGATCTTTGATTTCATATTTTTTCCACGCACTATGGTGGAGCAATGAGCATTCAGTTTCGCTATAGCCTAGTTAAAGCTAAGCGAAATGAGCGTGAAGGTACATCTCACTTTGGGTGAGACGCATTGCTTAGCTAATAAGGAAAAGTTTATGTGATTTGATTTATTGTTTTCCAATTTTTTCCACTTTGTATAAATTATAGGTTAAAAGATAATTAAGAGAGAGAAAAAGAAATACAATAGGAAATAAAAAATAGTAAATAAAAAACTGATAAAGAGAGGTATTACAGTAAAAGAGTGAAAACCAAAGGCGGAAACTAGTATATGTGTTTTATCCCTTAGCTTAAGGGTGAATCTGATCAACTTTTAAAAGTGGCGAAGCGAAGAGAATAGGAATCGCCACATTAAAGCGAAGCGAAGGACCATATTAGTTAAATTTCACTACTTTATGGTATAGCAAACTGAAATGCTCCACCATAATGCTTGGTTTTAGAAGTAAGATAAGTTAAGTTTGGTGTCAAATGGTTATAACCAGAAATTCGTCATAGATTAAACTAAACAATTTTAGAATTTTCCTCCGGTAAGAACTTTCTTTACTCCATATAACGACAATAGTCCTCCTTGGAGGAGCGCCGAATCTATGTCCACTGGGAGGAAGATAATAAAATCATCCACTATGTTGAAGGCCCGAGTTACAAGCACAATTTGTGGCATAAAGAGGCACTACCCAAGTGAATTCACAGGTGGAGCGCTAAATGGTTTAGAACTCCAACAAAAATAACCATTTAGAGTGAAGGGTGATTTGCTATTTCAGTGATAAGACTTCCTCCATCCATTCAGTAGGTGCAGATAAAGAAGCAACTTAGCTTCATGACATCTCCACATTGTAACTTTAAGGCAATCGGCAAAACCGTGCAAACAACATTTTTGAAGCAAAAGCTTAAAAAAAAAAAGTGCTCCCGGCGGGGCTCGAACCCGCGACCTTCGGCTCATAAGACCAACGCTCTAACCAACTGAGCTACGCGAGCAGCTGTTAGTTGTTAGCTAGTGTTTATTTTATTTAAACGAACACCAACGAGTAAATACACCTGCTCCCAATTCTTTTGAGAAAGCTTTTACAGTATTTCATCATTTGTTTCTCACCTCAACGTTTTTTAGGATTCTTGGTTAAAAGAGTAAAATCCAGGCTACAAATAGAGGTGCGCACATCTATACTTATTTGGACCATATGGTGTGAACTTGTTAACTCTAGATCCTTTAATATGTTTGTGTAAATCTTTCCGCTTTATTGATATACACATGAACAACTACTGATTACAACTTACAAGTTCACATACAATTTTTACAATCTGTTATGTTCATGCAACTCTTCACTAGTAAATTGAACGAATCGACGTCTGTCTCAAATGCTATACAATATACTCTTGTCGAGCGTTAAGCTTGAAAAACTCGATTATACCAGATAGAATGAAGGGTCATGTGAAAGATGTCGTATTTCACTGGTTCATTATGCCAAAGAAAATGCTTCTGCACCTTCTTCACCCTCTGATGCATCTCTATGTACTTCTCCTCTGGTATTGAAAGGAGTATCTCCTTTAAATTGGGAATATCTTTCTCCGCCACAAAAACCGCAAATGACTCCCAATCAAAAACCTCGAAGAAGGGAGGAACATAGTTGTCAGATATGATCACGGGGACACACTCGAAAAAGATGGCCTCGACGACCCTTGGACTAGCCACCTCGTAACCTTTGGCAGAAATGCAGTACTTGCTTGTCTTCATGCGTTGGATGTAATTCATTTTTGCAGTGATTGTGCTATTCATCTTACCATAGATTTGCATGTCAGGGTCTTTGTCCTCCCAGAATTTTAGTAGGATAGGGCGGAGATATCCGTGTATGTTTCCTGCGAAGAAAGCTAGAGTTTGTCTCTCTGAAGGAGGTTTCCCTCCTATATCTTTGAGAAAATCACTCTTTGAAAGAACCAATGTTTCAGCAAGAGGCACATCCTTTCCTAATACGAAATCATCATTGACATCAGAATTGCAGAATGCTCGGATGCATCCATTCATAAACGGCTTTGTCATTATTGGGGCCTAAGAAAATAGAAACTGTTAGAAAATCATCCAGTCAATAGTGAAGAGAAAGAACTTATAGCAATAGAATGCTAGAACTTCAAAGATGTAAAATGTAAGAGAACTTGAGAAGCATACCCAGTCATGGCAAGCAGTAAAAAAATGATCTGTTCCGCCAGTTCTGTTCCAGAAAGGGTATTTTGCCTTGATAGTGTCCAAGTAGTCACTCAGTAACTTGATAAAGTTCGCCTTGCTGCGTGTTTTACGATCATACAAACTACTGTACCTAATGCTTTCTGAACTAAACGGTAAGTAATATAGGTGAGCTTTTGCCGGGTCCTGAACAACAAATTTTTTGTTTTCCTCCATTTGTTTCATAAACCATCCTTCAGATGCGTACACTCCCTCAAGTATTGGGTCATGGAAAAAAGGTTTTTCGCCTTCCTTGTAAATGTAAACTTTAAGTGTCTCTTCCATCAACTCATAGCTCCTGTACATGTACTAACAATTAGAGCTTTTGCAAACTATGGAAAACTAGTAACGTCTAATATTCACTTAAAGAGAGTACTTGACAATCGACAAGTGAGCATAAAGTTCATATTCGATTTAGAAATCATCTAGTGTAACAACTTAACAGGATGTCCTGCACGAAGTTCTGGTATTTCAGTAATCCTAACATGTCTTACCTTTTAAATGTAGAAAGGTTGCGGTAAATAGGAGCATAGAGATCTTTATCGTTCGTTATAACAGGAGCATTCTCAATTTCTGATTTTACAGCAAGAATTTCACGATCCTGTTCTGACGACCATTTTGGTCTCTGCAACCGAACAACAAAAGTTAACATTTTTATGCACTTTAATCAATTCCAGGGTCAAACTAACAAACCAAGACAAAAAAACTTATACCATTGAATGAGAAGAAGCAAGATTCTTAAGCAATAAACGACTCATCGCAGATATTGATGTTATTCTGTTGGGAGGCATCTTCATCCAAGTCCTCTTCATGCGATTACTTGATGGAATCATCTCAGCCAACATCGTTTTTATTGATTTCTGAGGCATCTTCTTTGCAAGATCGATAGTCTCAGTACAATTCTTGCTTGGAGTGGCCATAGATGAATCATAAAAAGGTGTAAAAATACCCGTCATCGAAATATCAAGAGAAGAATCTCCAGCTGGAGCATTATTAACAAGAAACAAAGCATGAAATACATTCTCGTACGGGGTTAAGAAAATTTGAACAGAGAAAGCGGCACAAGTGATTATTCCTATAAAGAATAACAATTTCCTAGTCTCAACTCTCCATGGCTTCCCATGATATGGAAGTGAAAACTCCATATCCAGAATTATATATGGTAATCAAAATAACGCAAAAAGCTTACTTCAGAGTGTCATAACCTCGAAAAATATCTGCAAATTTGCTGTATTCAAAATTTTAGTAGCAGAGCAGCAAAGCTTCAGAAAGTTTGCAAAAATTTTATTTCTTAAGAATTAACATACATGAAACACTAGAATACAAAGAACACAGAAAAAAGAATCCACCGGATTGAAAATCGATACTAACTAAGATATTAAGTTTGTACACTAAAACAAAATAAAGAACTTGTACAAATTATGAACTTATGAATGATTCTTATTAAAATAAGTAGGTAACTTGAAGACAGATAAAGTCTGACTTTATATCCCTTAATTCCTATTTGGTGTCTGGAAAAAATTATCCTTTTCTGCTATGTGTTTCAGCTTGTGTGGTTGTTGCTTGTTGGTTACTGTGTCATTACAGAGACATTTCAATATTCAAATAAAGTCCAGAACATAGAGAATAATCAAAAGAAGAAAAGCCCATAAAATCTGTTGAGTATAAACCAAAGTGGCTGGCACAACTGTTCTATCCATGTTTGACTTTTACGCAATCAAAATTTTCAAATATCTTGAGTAGCCAACTTTGAAATGAAAACTCTTCAATAATTTTTGAAGGAAAAAGACACTTGAACAAACTTAGCCTCCACCACATAGCACACAAAGAGAATATAATGTAACACCAAATTACCCAGCACCCTGTTTTGAGTGTTTTATTAAATGTTAAACTAAATTATGAATAAGTGGTTTTATTAGTAAACGGACCTGAGCTATACAATAGCAATCCGAACGATTTTCTCATCATAGTTGCTACTGCCTTCTATTTCCTGCAAGATGAAGAAAAACTTACTATAGCAAACAAGATATGAAAAAAAGACTAACCAGTACACTGCAAAATGAAGTTAGGAAGTAGACAGGTATTACCTTTAAAGTTAGGATCCAATACACAGCCCAATTATGATTCCTCCAAAGATTCAAAAAAATCCAGAATGCTGGATTGTTATATTAAAAATATTGCACAAAAGCTTACAACGTGATCACAAAGTAACTTATCATTTCTAAAATCAACATACAATTTTATTGACATGAACGTGTTTCCTACATGAAGTTAGACTTCTGACGACTGACTAGCAATCACGAAATACTATCACTTTATCAGGTTGAATTTACAAGTGTGACATAAAACTAAAGGACTAAAAAAGTTAATTGTATCCCAGTTGAATGTTACTTTTGGCAATCCTCACCAAACACACAGCATCCAGGGATTGACTGATGTCCATCTAATTTAAGGTATTTGTCAGGTCAAACAAACTCTGTTTTTCAGTTTGTAGACCTATTCTTCAACCCACATGGACTCAAATGTTTCGGGGATATTCTTCAATTACTCCCTCCTTTCATTCCAGTTGCTTCATACATTCTTTTCTTTAACAAATATCTAACTTTTCTTTTTAAACTACTACTTTACCTGGTTTTAATCTGAAAAACTCTATTATACCAGATAGAATGCAGGGTCATGTGAAAGACATCGTACTTCACTGGCTTACTGTGCCAAAGAAAATGTTTCTGCACCTTCTTCACTCTCTTATGCATCTCCACATACTTCTCATCAGGTATCGAAGCCAGTATCTCCTTCAAGTTGGGAATATCTCTCTCTGCGACAAAAACTGCAAAAGCCTCCCAATTAAGAACCTCAAAGAAAGGAGGAACAAAATTATCTGATATGATCACTGGAACACACTCGAAGAAGATGGCTTCGACAACTCTAGGACTATTCCCCTCGTACCCTTTGGCAGAAATGCAGAACTTGCTTGTCTTCATGTGTTGGATGTAATTCATTTCTTTCTTTTGAGTTTTAGTCATCTTACCATAGATTTTCATGTCAGGGTCTTTGTTCTCCCAGTACTTTAGTAATATAGGACGTAGATATCCGTGCATATTTCCTGCGAAGAAGGCCAAAGTTCGTCTCTTTGAAGGAGGTTTTCCTCCTTTATCTTTGAGAAGATCACTTTTTGAAAGCACAAATGTTTCTGGAAGAGCAACATCTTTTCCTAGTACGAAACCCTCATAGACATCAGAGTTGCAGAGAGCTCTGAGGCATGCACTCATAATTCGCTTAGTAATTGCTGGGGCCTAAAAAATTACAGGTTATTAGAATCTTCATAATTTCATTTGACAATGAAGAGAATTCATACACATAGAATGTTCAACATTTACTTATAAGAATCTTAAAGTTGAAGAGCTTCAGAAGAATACCCAGTCATGGCAAGCAGTAAAGAAATGATCTGCTCCACCAGTTCTGTTCCAGAAAGGATATTTTACAGTGATTATGTTCAGGTACTCACTCATATACTTGATCAGGTTCTTCTTACTGTGTGAATTAGCTTTATACAAAGTGAACCTAAGACTTTGTGAACTGAACGGTATATAAAACAAGTGAGCTTCTCTAGGGTCCTCAACGGTGAATTGCTCATTTCCTTCCATCTGTTTCATGAACCATCCTTCAGAAGCATAGATTCCCTCCAGTATTGGGTCATGGAAAATGGGCTTTTTACCCTCCTTGTAAACGTAAACTTTTAGTATTTCTTCCATCAGTTCATAACTCCTGCACATGCAATCTAACATTTAGAATTCTTCAAAATGCAGTTGTGGGAGATTAAATATTGGCAGTCATTGCTACTACATGTGATGTCTGACAAAAGATCTGGAACAAAGTGGGTGTATGAAAAAATATTAACATCCATATAATGATAATTTACAGCTGAGAAAATTCTTATTCCGCTTCCAGTCAATCTTCATCTTGATTCCAAAGTCGTAATTTTTATGAACTCGAGATCAAATGTCCATGTGAGAAGCATATTACTATGGACAGTGGAGTATAGCAGAAATCAGATCAGGATTTAGGATATTATAATGGCATAGGGGTGAGAAATGAACATGTTAAGTGAGGCTGAGGCTGCGCTACATGAATCTAGATCTAAATTGGTTAATTACTTTTACCGGCTTGTTTGTATGTAATAGTTACTTGAGCAACAATAGCAATGATTAAAAAATAAGAAATGTCTTTGGCTAAACACCTAACAGTAACAACACAAGCAGTTAAAGTAGTTCAGTTTTCCTAATTAAACTTACCTTTTGAACACCGACACATTACGGTAAACAGGAGCATAAAGCTCTCGATCCTTCTTTATTATCGGAGCATTCTCAATCTGTGCTTTTGCAGCCAGAATTTCCTGATCCAGTTTTGAAGACCACAGCGGTTTCTGCATCCAAACAACAAATGTTAACATTTTCCAGCACTAAACTCAAATCATAAAATCAAAGGTAAATTCAAGAAACTAAGAAATATACCATCGAACGCAACAAAGCGCGATTCTTATGCAACAAAACATTCATTTCAGAAATTGATGTTACTTTTTTGGGAGGCATCTTCACTCTAATCTTCATTAAAGGATCACTAGGCAGAATCACTTCATCCAGCATTGACTTAATCGACTTCCGAGACATCCTTTTTACACGATCACTCGTCTCAGAAGTAGCCGGAGCACTTTGAGTCAAGATAGGCTTCTCCTCTTTCATATCCATACCAAGTACTTGCTCATCCACAGCAGATTTGTCAATCGCCACAGGTACAACAGAATCAGAAGCACTGAAATTTGCATCCACAATTTCTGCTGCACCAACATTACTTGGACTAATAATTGGAGAACCCACTGGAGCTAATGAATCAAATTTCTCTTCAAAAACCCCATCCCTTTCGTCCGCCGCCGCCGCCGTATGTTCCCCCATTTCAGTCACCTCATTCTTATTATTCACCACCACCACCGCCACCTCAGTTTCATTGTCCATTTGTTTCCCCATTTCAGCCGCTTCATTCTTATTATCCACCACCACCACCACCTCAGTTCCATCCTTCAATTGCTCCTCCATTTCACTCTCTTCATTCTTAGTCACCACTACCTCATTAACCAGTGATAAATTAGCTATCTTTGAATCATGCAAAAGCGAAAAATTACCAATTTTTGAAGAATTTGCAGCTGGGGCATTGAAGAATATATTCTGGTATGGAGTTGAGAAAATCTGAACAGCAAAAGCTGCAATTGTGATTATCCCTATCAGAAATAACAGTTTCTTAGTCTCCACTTGACATGGCTTTTGATGAAATGGAACTGAAAACTCCATTAAAGAAGCACAAATTACACCCTCATTACAAAAAATTGCATCTTATTTTAAGATTCATGCATTAATTTCAAGAACATTGCAGAATTAATACTTGAGAAAAAAATAATCCAAAAATGGGTCTTTTAACAGAGAAATCTGGAGCTAAAAACAAGAACAATAAAAACAAACCCTAGAATCAAAAATTGAAAATGTTCTTCCTTCATCTTGGGGTTTGAAGAGACTGAAGAAAGATTCCATTTTTCTTCTTCTTCTTCTTTCTTCTTTTTGTATTAATCTAAAGTTTCTAATGTTGGGTACTGTGTGATAAGAGAGGAACATTTCAATTTTCAAAATGAAAACAGAGACAAAGAAAATGACATTTTCTAATAATGCTTAGAAAATACCCTTGTTCTTTGGGTAAATTACATTCAGGTGACACTGTTAATTTTGAGGAAGTTTATTGATTGGGGAGGCAAAATGTGCGGTGAGTTTACCTTTTTACCCTTTCACTAATTAATCTTATTACTTAACCTAATAAAGTAATAATCCTAAAATTAAAAACTTAACTAAATCGTTAATTTTCTCTTAATCTTCTCTTCTTCTTCTTCTTCATCTCATCTAAAAATTGAAAACTTTGATTATCCTGAAAAATGGTTGATTCCAAACGATTAAGAGATAATATAAATTCAACAAGAAGTATCAAAAGATCCAAATTAGAGAAAAAAGGTAAGGGAAAAGATGGAACTAGTAAACCCGAAAGTTCAATCCCAGAGAATGTTGAAAACAACCCTCCGCCGGTGAAAAGAAGACTGTAAGTTGATTTCTAAACTCAACCCAATATTGTTTAGTGTTTTTTGATTGTTAGATTAGGTTGGAAACTGAAAATTTTGATTTTCAGGGTTTTTGGTTGGCAAGGTCGATAATTTAACATCATGCCGGCGGTTGTTGTTTCTTAAGCATCGGCGTGGTACGAGGATGAATAACCTGCCGACTTTTCATATCAGCTATGGAGATTGTTAGACAATAACCAGGGCCGGCAGGGTATACTAACAAAATCCTGCCAGCTAATTTGTATCCGGCATTGTATTGTACTTGGACATTGCCGTAATTGTAGGCATCGAAACTTGATATTTTTTAAGTTATAGCGGCATCATTATTTAATACAACCTGTACATTTGTGTTTTGGTCGGCTAGGTGAATGGTTATTACCATCTACAGTAGTAAAATTTCAAGATAGTCGGCGTGTTCTTCAACCGAGACAATGCCGATAGATATCTGATCATGATTATTCAAAATGGACCTGCCCGGTTAAACTTTGGTGTGCAGGTTTTCAAAATTTTCTTAGGCCGAGAACGTAGGCTCTTTATTCAAACCATGACCTTGCCGGCCTTGTGCATTTTCAAAACCAAATTTTTTTGATCGAAATCGAAATCATAAGACAGATGAAAGGTTTAATTTACTGAATTCAAAATTTTAATCAAAACTCAACTAATTAACCTAATCAGAATTTTAGTATTAATTAACCAAGGGCATTTTAGCCATTTAAAAAATACAAGGTTAAGGGGTGGCTTGGCTTTACTTCATAATGACCCTATTTCGTCTTATTGGGTATACCCCAATTAATATGGGTATACCCCAATCAAGCCAGGTTAATTAATCAAGATTAGGGGCATTATCATCATCTCATGACTAAGGCCGAGGGTAGTGGAGAGATTTGTGGTAATAAAAGTGACATAAAGCAGTGGCTAAACGCATAAAGCCTCGGAAAAATCTTAATCCCTTTTCTCTCTATTCGAAATCAGGTAAGGTGAGCGGGGATTTCAAAATAGGCGCCGAAAGGATCAGCGTCTGAAAAACGGAAAAAGCGAGGAAAGGACCTCGCTTTTAAAAATTCAGTGAGGACACCATCCTCGCTTTCACTGAGCGAGGTGAGGGACATCGCTCGTTTTCTCAGCGCAGGGACGGAGGGACAAGCGGGGTCTGCCGACCCCACTTGATTTTGAACTTTGACTAAGGTAGGCTTAGTTTTTTGGTAAATTACATACTTTGTGGGGGCAAATATGTATGATAAAATTAAAGTTCTGAATGGGGGCAAAATTATAAGCTTGATCGAACAAAATGCATCAAATACATGATACAAATATAAAAAATAATGTAAATTACTATCTTTAATTTAATTTAATTAAAATATTTTATATCTTGATCTTCACTTAAAAAATGATACAAAATCAATTAAAATGCAAAAAGAAAAAGAAAAATCGAACGACCTTTGGCCGCTGGTATGGCCGAATTTTTATTATACTTGTTAGAGCATTGCTCGGTCGAACTCGCATGCGTTGCTTGTCAATATTAGTGATCAAAACTATACATATTGATTCTAGTTTACTTATGACTAAGTCTCGGTCTAGGATAGTTAAGTATAGTTGTGCTCCAGACTCCATGACGATTATCTTATGAAGACGAAGAACTACTCAAGGAACCGGTGGAACTTCATCCGACCAAAAAGGTATGTGGAGACTTGAACTTATCTAGCACTCAAAAGTCTATCTATCTCTTACTCTTGAGACAACAGTCGTATAAGTATGATAGTTTTCATACGTACACATTTGTTATTTCGAGCCGAGTTTATTCGCTTATCTTTTTCTCGAAATATGTGTTGGTAAGCTTTCGCTTTAACCACATTTCATCTTTACTCGTGACGAAAGTCATGATGACGTTTTAATCTTGAAAATATCTTTGATGACAGTAGTCGATTCTTTATGTCTAACGAATATTAACATTATAGAAGAATGTTTCAGTGATTGAAATGTAGAGTTGAGATTACGTAACAACCTATGGATATAAGCATATATAGTGTGTTCGCACATTAGTGTATAAGTCCATGTACCGGAAACCAAGTGCTTGCATATGTGTGCATGCAATATTGGTGAAGGAGACAGGTTGGGTACGCGTACTGGCGGAAGTTCACGACTGTGAATTTCTGCTGAGTTTGGAGTGTACGAAATTACAAACCAGTCACCTTAGGTACGCGCGTATCCACGAAAGTTTTCATCAGAGAATTTCTGCTGGGTTTTCAAACCCAATTCTGGTAGCTAAGGTACGCATGCCCGTACGCGTACCCAAGCTGGTTATATTTCTCAAATCGATTGTTCATGAACTTAAACAATAAAACAATAAGGAATGCAATCTTTGCAAACCATGGCTATATTGTTCATGAATTGATTCAAGTGAATCAAACCGATTTTTCTTCAATTGTGTCTTGTGTAGTACATAAGATTTCCTTGCAATTGAACAACTCTTGAACTAGTTATTATGAGTCATTTGAACTAGTTATGAGAAGATGAATACGGTTGATATGAAAGTTCTCATATGGCTAACCATTGGTCAACCATTTGTGAATCAACTAAATGTACACGTTTAGGTATGGTTACTCAAACCTAAATGAAATACATTTCATTTGTGTGTGTGACAATCTAAGTTTCGATATTACGATTGAAAGATATTAGCTTGGATAAATTAGGTTTTTCATCTAACGGTGAATATTGAATACTTTGTTACCAAGGTAACTTGGATTGCAAACTCTGGTTTGAAAACTATATAAGGGAAACGTCTAGCAACTGGAAAAAATAATCCCCACACCTCCTGTGTGATACTAGTTGGTTTTCTAGAGCAGATTCTCCTTTAATCGTAGGTTTCTTTTCGAGACCTTGTCGATTAACGACTTGAAGACTTCATTGGTATTGTGAATCCAGAAGAAACTACTTCTCTTGTAGTTGAGCGATATGATCTTGCCATTTTTTATCGTACGAGTTCAATAGAATAATTGGATTGAGATTATATCTCCGATAGGGCAAGATAAAAAGAAATCACAAACATCTTCGTCTCATCGTTTGTGATCCACTGGAGTATTTCACAAAAGTCGTGTCTTTTGCTCCAAATAGGTTATGACTTACTTGTCTGCATCAATTTTGTTATCTTTTATATTATTTATTGTTGTTTACTTTCTCAAATGTTAATCATGTACTGTTATTGTGATAGAACTGAAGATTTCGCCTAACGCGCCAGGGCGTGCCAGGCGTAGTTTTACCGCCTGTAACACTTATCTTGTGCACGGATGCATGAAATAACAAGATCCATATTAAATAACTCTGAGAAATTCTATAAAATCTTATTGCACGACCATAATTCACATAACATTCATTTATTCAGAAGAGATATTTTTAGAGCATTGCTCGGTTTAATCCACCAAGTGTTGGTATGTCAAGTTTGGTTGTCATATCTTAGTATCAACATTGAATTATAGTCGCTTGATTAAATGTATTATTAGAGTCAACTTCACTTAGGTTAGACTTTAAAGTCTAGGAATGTTGAGACATACATGTATTACCTTAAATACCTGAAGAATACGAAGACGTATCAACTACAATGAAGACATCATCCTTCCACTTGAGGTTAGTGATACTGACTTGACTTGTTTCCATTCATATCATTACTTTCAAGTCATTTAATATTGAAAACATAACATGCGAGGTTATATTTAATAATCTAGTATTAGACTTGGTCATTTATTATGATCAAGGTGTCAAGGAAGAATATTTAATTACGAACTTTAACGTTTATTTTTTGAACTTTGTAAATACGACATCGACATAATCTATGTAACTCGTTACTTGATTTTGTATTAGATATATGTGTGATTTCATCCTAGGAAACTATGTTCGATTACATATGTTTAAAGGAAGTACATATAGGAAACTTGTTTCTTAATCGAAAAGAAGTCAATAGGTATTTTGGTCCAGTTTTCTATGAAGATCTATTCGATGACCAATTCGAACCTAATGTGGGAATTCTGGTAGAACCGATCTTAACTTATGTTGAGAGTTATGGTAAAACCGTTCCCTACCTACTTTTGGATATATGGTAGAACCAATCCTATCTTTTTTTTGGGACTCTTGGTAGAATCGATCCTTACTATATATATTAGGAGTCTTGGTATAACTGATCCTAGCTTTTGTTGGGAGTCATGATAAAAACGATTCCTACCTATATTTGGATACTTGGTAGAACCGATCTTAACTTATGTTAGGAGTCATGGTAGAACCGGTTCCAAGAGCAAAACCGATTTTCAACATTCACGTATTACTTACGTTTGTGTGAGTTTGGGATTAGGGTTTGCTAAACAGGAAAGTTCTGGATGTCGACATAATTTGAACATGTATATAATTCTTATCTTTAATTGTTCAAAGATATTACTTGATACTCAAGGTGATCCCAAATTGAAATATTGAGAATCTTTTAATTAAGATTTTTGAGTAATATGTTTTTTGATTTTCCAACAATCAACATATCTCTTGAAAAGTTATATTAGTTAAGTGTTAAACTAATATTAGATATTTTCTAAAGAGGGATTTCGAAATTACAGGTTGGATATTAGTTGGAAATATGAAAACCAAAATTAGGTACACATTGCATATCTTGAGAATCTTTCGGTTTTGAAATTTCCTTTTGTCCAAACAACCTTCTATAAATATTAGAAGTTTGCATTTATTTCGAACTATCCTAAGATCTAGGAAAACTTCATTCGTGTTTTTTCTGTGGTGGAGACGACTATCCAGAGAGGAAAGTACTCCAATTAGGCGAAATCTCTGACGTCTGCTTGTTTAAAGACTTCTGTTGAATCAAGAAGCTCTACGATTACCGTTGGTGGGAAACTAGATAATTGCATTGTTATTTTAGTTTTCGATTGTTTATTTGATTGATAAATAATTGTTGAAACTTTGATTGCACCTAGTTTGATTATTCTTGAGAGCCTTCTCTTCTGATATAAGGTCGGTTAAACTAGATCAAAGTATTAATGGGATCTCCAGAATTGTTTTAATATACTCCATTTTGTGTGTGATTGATCATATGTGGAATCAAGTTTGTGTGGTGTGCAGGTACAAAAGAAGGCAATTAAAGATTTGAAGACAATAAGATTTTTCTGATTCGTTTTCGTATCTCGTGATATTTTTGCACACATATGGATCGGCTTGGATCCGACTAAGATCTGATTTATCTTTGATAGATTTGATCAAATAGTCATTTAGACCTGCGACTATCGTTTAGTGGCATTTTTCAGTATCCGAATCTGATAGTTGTGCATCTAAATCTGATTTTCGGATTTGGATTGATCTTACTCGACAAAAGAGTTTACTAGTTTAAAAGGAAGAACATTTGTCAAAACTCAACAAAAAATTTCCTTAAAAGATTATTAGAGTATTTACCAAACCACTTTGTTCCTTTACTGTTTGGAAGACGATCAAAAGGAGTTGAGTGCTTAAGACTTTACATTGGTAAAAAAAAACTCAAGATAGTGATTTTTGTCTTGGGATTCACATGTGTTGACTAGACGGTTGTAGGTGAAGGGATACTGAGGGAACTAAGTAACTAGGGGTAGATTACTTGGTCTCAAATATACGAAGTTGGCTTTGTTCTTTGTATAACGGCTTAATTATGAGAGTATTCAAAACTGGAGTAGGTCCCAGGGTTTTTCTGCATTTGTGGTTTCCTCGTTAACAAAATCTTGTTGTATGATTTACTTTTACATTCTGCAATATAATTGTTTTTATTATAATTAAAAGTAATACATTAATACGTTAACCCTAATCACTTGATATTTGATCATATAGTAAATCGATTTTGAACCATAACTATTATCAAGTGAATATCTTGAAGTTGTATTGTCTTGACTTTGTCTATGGACGATAACTAAAGATATCGAACTTATAGGATTCAACGAAAAGATTGTGGAGTACTTGGGTACCCTCGTCATTTTAATTGGTATTAGAGCGGGCAAACACGAAAAAATCTAACAATTTGTGTTTGGTGCAATCCTCCTATAAGATTTGAATATAATGGCTGATTCAGTTAACGTATCAACAAAATTTGGTGACTTCAACTTTTTCTGGTGGAAGACACGAATGAAGAAAGAAATACTCTATCTTTAGGGTATCTTAACTTGGAATATGGATTATTTCCATTTGTTCCTCAGATCTATTGGTTAGAATCCTGCCATTCATAGGTATGTATCTTATGGGATTTATTTATTAACTAACTTAGTAATACTAATACAAATATCTACGTGACATTTTTTTATGTCAAATGTGAATATGCATAAGATCCTAGAAATGACGTTTCTAATAGTGCATCATGACTATTACTTTGGAATCTCAATTATATTTTGGTATTTATACCCAAATGCTTGTACACACACATCTAAAACTGTCTATATGTATCTGATCAGACTCAGCTTTTGGATTCCTTCTAACTCCGTGAAGGATGATTTCTCGGTTAATAATATTGTTAACAAAGTATTGCTTCATACACCACATAATGGTTTCAATGAACCAAATGATCTTATAAAATATTATAGTTTCGATAATTCTAAAGATATTCTCTGTAAATATCTTGTCACAATTGATTTTGTCATGCCCTACTCTGTTATCTTCAATAAAAAAAATATTGTTTCAAACCTGCACGGGTTTCAAAAGATATTAACAGATTAAACGGAAGAGCCTTTGTCAAAACTCAACGAATATTATCTTAAAATATTATTGGAGTAGTTACCAAACAACTTTGCTCCTTTATTGTTTGGAAGACGATCAAAAATAATTGAGTGCTTAAGATTTTACATCGGTAAAGCAACTCAAGATAGTGATTTGTATCTTGGGATTCACATGCGTTGACCAGACGGTTGTAGGCGCAGGGATACTAAGAAAACTAAGTAATTAGGGGTTGATTACTTGGTCTCAACTATACGAAGTTGGATTTGTTCTTTGTATAGCGGATTAATTCTAAGAGTATTCAAAATTGGACTAGGTCCCGGGGGGTTTTCTGCATTTGCGGTTTCCTCGTTAACAAAATCTTGTTGTGTGATTTACTTTTATATTCCGCGGTTGTAATTGTTTTTATTATAATTAAAAGTAAATACACTAGTATGTTAATCTTAATCACTTTATATTGATCCTATAGTAAATTGGTTTTGAACTGTAACTATTATCAAGAGAATATATTGAAATTATATTCACTCGACTTTGTCTACAAACGATCACTCAAGGTATAAAAGACTCGTACAAGGAAGGATAATTGCCTAACCACCGGGATCCGAAAGATTTTGTTGGTCACTCCCTAGTTGCGAATCTAAAACCTCATGAATTCGAGGATGTAAAGAGATTGAGCAAAGCATTTATCAAACCGAGACAAATTCTCAGAGGATTCAAGGAAAAGGATAAGACGAACGTGTCTTCTCTAAGTACAATTTATAGCGCACAAGCAACTATTAGAAGGGTGGAATGGGAAGGGAGGACCGTTATGCAAGAATTTGAGAAGACAGTTTGGGATCACAACTACACGCGTATCATTAAAAGAGGGCCGGACAACAAGGCCCTTCAAATATTCATTTCGCATCATTTGCTTTCACAATTGGCAAATACATGTTGTGTTGTTCTTTTGATGGATTGTACTTACAAGACAAACAGATACAATATGTCGTTGTTGAACATCGTGGGGCAAACATCAGACAAGGTAACATTCACACTGGATTGGTGTTTAATGGAAAACGAGAGAGACTATAATTATCATTGGGCATTACGATAATTGAAATTATTTTTCCTGGAAAATAAACTTCCAAAGGTCATCATAACCGATCAAGATGACGCCATAATGAATGCAATATCTGACGTCTTCCAGGGCGTACAAAATTTCATATGCACATATCATATACGTTAAAATATTATAAAACTTGTCATGCCTTGTTTGAACCCACCAAGGAGGATATTAATAAGAGAATTATTGTTAAACTAGAGGAAGATGTTCGCAAGAACAAACTATCCCCCGAAGAAAAATAAGATGAGAGAGGCAAGATAAAAGAGCGAGTGGACACAGAACATGCGGAAAATCATAAAAAGTGGTTGGAATTTCTAAGAGATTGGGAGAAAGTTTATTGGTCTCTTACCGAGGTTATGTACGAAAAGAGAATGGAGAAGTTTATTGCCGATTGGAATGAAGTTTATCCGATCGACATCTGGTATTATCGGACTCAATGGTTGGATAAGTTTTAGGAAAATTTTGTGCATGCATGGACAAACAGGTATAGACATTCAAAAATGAAGCAACTAATGCAGCGGAGTCCGCTCATGGTCGATTTAAAGATCTCATCCAGTCCAGTCCAGGCAATGTGGTTACGGTCACCGAGGCAATGGAGCAATACTTTAACAGTGATATCAATAGGATCAAGGAGGCTTTTGAGAAAATCTCAATGGAAAGGATGACTCCAATTTTTAAATATGGTAAGTTGCTGCAAGGAATAGAATTCAAAATCTCTCATTGGGCAATAAAACATATGATGAGACAAATGGAATACAAGAAAAATTACGGAAAACCGGTTGGTGTGTGTATTTGTACCGACATGTCTTCATTGGGGCTTCTATGTCGTCATATGCTTGTGAAGTATGAAGAGGTGATACCTATTGAGGTTATCGATCCATTTTGGAAGCAACTATCTTTCGACCATCCCCCTACGGAAGATCCAGGATAATCACCATGGGATACGAAAGAAGCAAATGAATTCTACGAAGCTTACTCATGCGGCAACTCGGTAAGCTAGCAAGTCTTGTTGAGCCAACTAAGGCTAATTACTCGCCCATGGATCACACAAAGTGAAGATCCAACAAAGGGAGATCTGATATGTAGACCTCAAACTAAAATTTCAAGGAGAAAACAAAGGAAATAATTGAAAAGATACTTACGAGTTGTTAAGGGGACAATCTATTGTGGGTAGAGTGCGCGATCCGATGTTTGATTTTAAAATACTCAACCATCGTACCTAGGATGGTGTCGTGTCGTTACTCGATTTGTTGAGCAGTTCTTCCTTTCGGGTTCCCATAATCATGAGTAAATTTGTTAAAAATCTTCAACCACATTGAATCCCTCGTACTGTTATATATGGTTAAAGGACGAGTTTTGGCGTACCATACTTGGGTGATTGCTAAATATTCCTCAGAGTCAAACATTGCCATTTGTTGTATGTAGGAGTAGGTTCTATACTAAGCTATTTATAGATAACATTTCTAGGGTTTAGGGTTTCGTAAGTTTAGAGTCTCATGGAGATAGTAAAGAACACACGAGTTTTGGGCTATGGGGTCAAAGTATTAGGTCTCTATATATAGAGAAAAATCTCAACGGATAGTTTTTTTTGAAATCACCAGTGCCGGCTTAAAATTTATTATAATAATGTACACCGGTACAGACTTCCGGTATGGATCATCATTAAAAGTTTATTCCGGTAACTTATTTTCTTACTTACATATTTTGTGGACTATGTAGATAGTGCCGGCGTAGTTTTCATGAGAATGTAGTACGTCGGCAGTGGATACCGGCAAAGAATATTTTCTACGATAATGCCGGTACATGTGAATTTTTTTTAAAAAAAACGGCTAGTTTTTATAAAAATAAGACCGTTGGCGCTTCAATATATATATACCCCCCCCCCCCCATTCCTTTGCAAAAATATACACAAAACCCCCCACCAAATATCTAATTTCCTTCTCTGAAGAAACCAAGGCTCAAATAATATATCAAGCTAGCATGGTTCGAGGTTCACAAGCGATGGGAGATTCATCAACAACCCCTACCTGCAAAGTAAGTACATTCAACATTACTAAGGATGAATTGGACAATTATAATCTTCTCTACTAGGACGAAACACTAATATAATTTTCTCTTACAGAGTCATCATTGCAGGTGTCAAATTTGCAAGTCACCTTCTCATCTAGCCATGGACTGTCCTTTTATTTATTCTAAGTGTAGACGCTGTGATGGGACACGCCGGTTTTGGGTTGCAAAAATGGAGGATGCTGAAAATGGAAGAATGTTTCTAAGGTGTTTGAATCACCCAAAGTGCGAAGAGTTTCAATGGTTTGACAAAGCTGTTGTACTAACCGAAGCAAGAGAAAACCACAAGGGCCATTGCGAGCCTATTGATGGGTGTGATGAGTGTTATATGAAGGGAAAGGAATATGTTGAACATGAAGATGAACCAATGAAGATGATCCTTGATAACGAGATTCCTGACGATGTCTTCGAAGATATTTGTGAAAATCTCAAAGATTCCGTAATTGTTGAAAAGGGATGAAAATAGAATATGAGATCATCTAAAACCAAAATTACTCCATTCCATGTTTTTAGTATGTTTTAATTTAAAGTTTCAAAACTAATGTAATAGATTACTTGGGAATGAAATAAAAGAGCATTCGGAAAAATAATTGGAATAATCTAAATTCCAATTTAAGTACCGGCATTGTTGTTTTATCCAAATCAATGCCGGTTTTCTGGAAAAAACTATCCAAGTTTACCAATATCAGATTTCCGACATCGATGAAATCAATATTTCAATGCCGGTACTATCAAATTTCTTGATAGGAACTTTGTGCCTTTCATCCGATTGTTCCGATATGGTTTTAGAAAAACCATATAGTGATGGTACACGCCCAGCGCTATAGAACCATAACGTTTCAATGCCGACACCTATGGTCTAAAGAAAACTTAAAGAAAACATGCATTCAGTAGAAATCTAAACATGTTCAACGTAAACAAACAACTGAATTATTCTTAAATGTTCTTAATCCGGCTATATATCAGGGTACCAAAATTAAACCAAACAACTAAAGAGTTAATCCAAAAACAAGTTTGGAATTGTTTAAGACGTAACAACCAAAGAGTTAATCACTTGGTCTTTTGCTTCTTAGGGACCGACACCTTCCTTGTTTCCCCGAACACATATTTTGCACTTGGATATTCAATTTTATCAAGCAATTCCTCGACTTCCTTCATTTCTTCAAGGGATAGCACCTCTCCTTTCTCGTACTTGCAACCAAACATCTTCTTTATCTTGCCAAGCCGACGTCGCTGGTTTCACACATCCAACACATAATTAGTATATATATGCTAATATAAGAGTATGTGTGCATTAAATGACCAAGGAATTAACAATACTTACTAACAATCCAAGAGTCTTATTAAGTTTTTCCATTGATAATGGTGCCTCTGTAGGAGTTGGAACCGGAGGGTTTTTCTGTGGTGGAACTCCGCCGTCGTTCGGGCGCACGACAAAAAGATGTGACCATTCCATAGTCATCAATGTAGTTGGAATCGGCTTCATCGCCGTTGTTCACAACCTCCAAATTACTTATATCTACCAAACGACTTGGTTCCCTATCCCTCCAATGTTTTGGTTCTAGAACTGGATCATACACTACCCTCAACTTTGAGGCAGTTGTAATGCACTCATCCAAGTTAAGAGCGTACCTTAAAGTAGAGGTTTTTATGCATCTAGGTAATTGCTTATATCCAAGTTTCCGCATCACACGTCGAGGATTGGCCATAACGTATCCCTTTGGGTGGAATAACGGTCCATTGTAGAATGAAACGTTCGGATACCTCAAAATTTGGCGGTTTTCTCTAGCCTCCTTATAAGGGTCGAACACAACGTCTTTGGTATTCATCGTGTCCATAGCCAATCTCATATCTATTAGTCGACCATTTTTACCGGGCTTCGGAGTATTGTTGAATTGGTATCTCTTAGCTCTAGGCTCATCATGTTCAGGAAGCTTTATAATCTTCAAGTAGGGGTAGTTCTTGAACAAGGTTGGGAAGTATTCATAAGCCCACACCTATAACAATGTGGAATGATACATATAAAAAGCAGTAAATATTGTTTCTGAGTTCATAAAAAGGGTAAATGTGAACAATATACATAAGAACATAAGTTTAAAAATAAAATTACCTGGAGCAGAGTGAAATTCCCGACAAATTGGTTTGTAACATCCTTAGAGGCCCTTCTCATCTCCGTCATCAAATGTGCCATTACCACGGTGCCCCAAGAATAGTTATAGGCATCTTCCAACGGATCCAAGTATTGAAGGAAGCTTGTGCTAACCCTGTTGCCACTAGTGTCATGGAATACCTTAGTGCCCAAGATGAATAAGAGGTACGCAACGGCTGTATAACGAATATGTGCAGGGTCTCATCCATCCTTCAAACTTCTTTGCTGTATTTTTTCAAACTTCTTCTTAAGCAGCGTCAGCTTGATTGTATTTGTCGTACTAGACTTTGATACATAGAAGCTTCCCACATAAGTTTTGTAGTCCCAACCCAACGGCTTATTAGTCAAAGCGTGCAACTTCGACCATTCTAGGTCCGGACAATGATCTCCTTCTACTATTGATTTTCCGATAACATTCAAGCCTAAAATTTTCTGAGCATCATCCAGGATCAAGGTCATCTCCCCAAACGGGAAGTGCATGGTATTAGTTTCGCCATGATACCTTTCGACGAAGTAATTGATTGTCACAGAATCACACTTCACATAATTTTCAACCAGAGCATATATATAGACCAGAATCTCTTACTAATGTTTGGACCTCTTCACATTCCAAAGACAAACCCCAATCGGACGCGTCTTGGTTTCGGCAAACACGCACAACCTTCTTGTGATCCTACAATTAAGAGATAGTACGGTTAAAATATTTGACATAAATACACAAGAATATATATGCACAAGATTAAAAAATTCTTACATAGGTTTGATAGATAGTACGAGCCCATGAGTGCTTGTAGCCAAATAAAACTATCGGATCGTGAGCTTCACCCCAAATTCTACCATGATCAAGGTCAGGTATCATGTCATCAACATGAGAAAGGTGCTCACCTTTAATTTTTACTTTGCCCTTGCCTTTGGCTTTGCCTAGTGTCGGTTGTTGACTCGGCCCACCCACTTCGTTTTGGCTTGATAATTGACTTGGATCAACTTCATTATCTTCCTCCTCAATTTCCTTTTCATCTTGCTCATCGTACTCAACTGTTGCAGTAGGTCCGTGGATTACAAGTCGACTACGGTTGCCACCACTCTCCCAAATTATCTATCTTGTATCAGCCTCCAAACGCTTCTTGCGACCTTCATCTTTCCCTCAAGGTGGCAAAGACTGAGGAGTATCAAGATTGTCCTTCCTCCTACTCTTAGTGACAATATCTTTAGTTTTTCTTTTGTTAGCTTCCTTGGCTTTTGACCTATATCATAAGCACATGAAATGAATATAAGACATCTCATATTTAGTACTAGTACCGACATAGACTCACTTAAAAAAATACGCCGGTACACATCTCCCGACATAGACACTAAGTAAATATAACCCGCCGGTACAGTGTTCCGGCGGTGACCATTAACTATCGACAATGCCGGTAGTCATATGTAATTCTCCTGGATACCAAAAGACTACTACCGGCACTATTAAAATTAATGGATTCCTTTCCGTAACTTAGTACCGGCATACAATGCTACCGAAAATATATACCGGCACTGGTGACAAAATCATACATGTTCCTATAAGTTTTTAATCCACTATCAGCATACATGAATTATCAATAAGGAATGACGTAATCTAAAACCAGCATAGTATTCGACAGAATTTCTATGCTGGTACATAACATTAAGTTTCAGTGTTTGGAAACGACATTGCATTCATGCTAACATCTAAGCCGAAACTTAATACCGACACTGAATTCATCCTAGTTTGAATGTCGTAACTCAAAACCGGCATAGTATTCATACACAATTCAATGCCGGAATCTACTGAAACTTAACTGTTTCGTTTAGGTTTCGCGATTCTAACCTAAACCAATTGTTATAAATCGATTTAAACACTCATAAAGGAGTTCAAAATCACTTACCTTCTCACAGAAGCCATCTTTGCGAGCGGTTGATTGTCCGAGTTCGCTGCCTCTTCTTCTTTTTGCTCTTGAGCAATCTTAGCAAGTCTTTGTTTTAATTTCTCTTCACCAATCGATTTTGAGTTCGATGGGGCATTTGGTCTCTTTCGTGGAGGCATTGTTCGATGGGGCATTTCTCTTCACCAATCGATTTTGAGTTCGATGCGGGTAGGTTAATCGACGAATAAATTTTTGAATCGACGAAGAACAATGAGGAAGAAGATGAAAGAATATTTTTTTTCGAAACCTAACCCTAAGTGCCAGAACAGATTGTGAAGAATGGGGGATATGTATTTGGTTTTTAGAATTTATGTTTTAAGGGAAAGGGTATAACAGTCTTTTCATAAATATTTTTAATTAACCAAAGGGTATTTTAGTACTTTCATACCAAATGGTCACCCCTTAGCAGAAACCATGGGTTGGGTAAGTAATCAATATCTCCCAATTGCGTCTTCTTAACAAAGTGGTTTATAAACTTTTCACTTCAGTTTCTAAAACCTCTCAGAAACTTGTACTTTAATAAAACATATCTATGTTATGCTTTTTGATAGGTGTCTAAAACACCGTATTATCTATATATTGTTTATGCTTTCTCTGCTAGTTTTCTTGTAAATTATGTATCTTATGTTTCGTTTTTGAGTATTTAGGTACTTTGGAGTCGTTTGGAGCAAAAGAAGAGGAAACAGGGCAAAATTTGCAAATGTTATTGGAGGTGATTATTTCTCATATTTGCTTTTATTTATTCATCCCTGTCTGAAAAGTTTGTCGGCTTTAGTGATGCGAATTTTGTCTGAAAAGCATGACTGCTTTAGTGATGAATAGAATTGAAGGAAAGAAGTGGATATGAGAAGTAAAGGGTGGCTGCTGCGGGTGAAAGAATTCAAAAAGAGCGAAAGAGTCATCCACAGGCGAGCATCTACTTGGAGCGAAAAGGAGCACGAAGTTCAATTCACATACGAGTTGTACTTGGAGCGGGCTAATGCGGAGAAAAGAAGAAGAAATCATCCAAATTACACAAGAAGGGCAAAAAGGGCATTTCACAAGCAATTACTATTGGGAGTCAGCTATGGTTAAGGGGTTTCCATCGGGTATCCCGTATCCTTTACTCAAGGATGTAATCAACACTGGGTAATCCTGATCCAGAAGATATGCGCGTTGTTAGCACCTAGTTTGGGTGGTTCTTATCTTGGGCGCAAATAGCTAGACCAATGATTACTAACCCTAAATCGAGAATCTCATTTCTTGATTTCATTTCATTCACCTCTAACCTGAAATCAAAGAAGACAACAGTGGCTGCAAGACGAATCGAAGATGGGTTCGGGAAAATTTAAGCCAGGAAGAAAATGGTGGAATTGAAGTTACAGCAGGTTGAACTGGAGGTAGCTCGACTGGTTAATTGATTTGGGTTCAGGTGGAGCTTCAAATGGGGTCTGTTGGTGTGCACTGAGTAATGTTGCAGTGGGTTTGCGATTGAGAGAAGGAAGGTGATTATGGAGATTGGTGGGATGAACTCAAGACCAGAAAACAACCAAAGTGGAATCTGTGTAGGGTTTGGTGAGATTAAAATCAGGGATGATATGGGGCATTATTAATGTCAGAATCAGGGAGATGAAATGGACACAGAACATGGTGAAACTTAAGAGGGAATGGACTGGTGGTTTTTGCTGAGGTTATGCTCATGGAGGCAGCTTCAGGATGGAATTGGTGGTGCTCAAGTCTGCTTGAAAGTGAAGTTTGCAAGAGTGTTGTGCCGGTGATGGTCAGTGAACCCAAGATGGTTGTCTTTGTCAAAGGCAATAGCTGGGAATGAATTGCAAGTGGCATCAGGGAGAGTATGTGTGGCTGTATTAGATGTTGAAGCTGGTGGTTTCGATGGAATGGTCTTGGCGTTAGTGCAGCTGTTACAGAGCATAAGTTGAGGCTAAGGAGCTGGTATGGAGCAGCAGAAATTGGTAGAAAATGTTACAGCTACAGGGCAGGGAAGTTTGCTGCTGTGTGTTGTGCTGTTAATGAGTGGTATTGGGTTTTTCTGTGAAATGGCTGTTACTGCCAGGGTTTGTTTTGCACCCCGTCTTGCTGATATGCAGAGAATGGCCTGGAGATGATGATGCTGTGTCAATTGGTACAGCAGGTGAAAATTGGAGTAATGGGTGCAGTCAGTTGGAAATAGAGAAACTGAAGCCCAAGACTTGGTGATGCAAGAGAGTGGACTGAGATGATGGCTGGGTTGTGTTGTGGTGCTGCTGGCTCGAGCTGGAGCATGGCAGTAAGGATGGTTCAATTCTGGTGGAATTAGGAGTTGCAGCTGCAGAGCAGTTGCAGTTGCAAGGGAGCTACAGATGGTGAGGTAGTGATGCTGAGAAGCTAAGTAGTTGCCACTGCTATGTGGTGCTGCTGCTTTATGGGATCTGTTGTTGTGTTCATGGTACTGATGCAGGTGGAGTAGGTGGAACGAGTCAGTGTGGCTGAAGTGTTGGTGTTGGAGGCAAAGCAGGTGGTGCTGCTGTCATTTGCCAATGAAGAGATGTATACCAAGGGTTGCAGTGAGGCAATGGTGGTAATGGTCTTGAGGGAAATTCTGGTGACTTATCAAGATGGCAAAGGTTTATATGTATGTCTAGAGCTGCAACAAATGGTGCACAAGGTGCTGTAATTGGCAGCAAGGAAGGACAGGGTTGATGCGCATGGGAATCTGGTGATTGAGCTTGAAGGTGTTTGCTGTTGATAACGAATGGGTTTGCGTAGCTGAGATCGATGGGGTTAATGAGATGGAGCTTGTGATTGTTTGGTGTTGTGGCAGTGAACTCAGAGTTTGCAGTTGTGCTTTGGTGGTACAGCCACAGATATGAGCAGAGATGGAGATGTAATGGTTTTGAAGTTGCAGAAACGGTGCGAAAAGTGGGCGATAATGGCGAGCAAGTGAGCATAGTTCCGGATGCCGGATTTCAGAGGTTAGAGTGTGAATCTTAATGTTTCAGTCAATCATGAAGTGGGTTCGAGTCGGATGCAAGAATCGATGGCCAGGCATATGAGCTACGCGCCACGCTTTTGGGTACGTTTTCGCAAGAAACAAGGAATTGGCTAAAATGGTTTTTGTGAATGTGTGGATTGCAGAGAAGCAAAGTTGAGCTACTGGAAGTGCAGAATTAATTGGTGATAGTTTCAGATGGCAAAAGTGATCGGAGAAAGTTTTCCAACGCCGGCGACCGGATTCCGGTGATGACGTTAGCACTCCGTCGACCAATTTTGGACCCAAAATTTCCAGAGATATATTTTTCACACCTGGGCTTGGTGGACTAGTAGATGGACGTGGACTTGAAGATTTTGAAGACTTTGACCTATTTTTGGAAAGCAAAGGGATATAAAAAGAGAGTTTCTACAACAAAGAAATACAACGTATTATTCTATTCTTGGAGCTTTTGCAGAGAACTACTTCTAGGGTTTGCTTTCTTTTATGTTTCATAGTCTTCCTTTGAATATTTTGATGATGAACTCCATGAATATGAGTAGCTAAATACATTAATTGGTTATGGGATAAAAGTTGATTTCTTCACGCATGATTATTTGATTCTATGAATTAGTTTTGTCTCAATTTTATCGTTTATGATTCATCGTTTATATTATCATATGATTTGAATGCTAGTTTGGTTGAATCCGGAATCAATTGGATTTGTTTTCATCTCTATAGCTATATTAGGGTTTTCAATACGTAAAAGTTGTTATCTCTGATTTTTAGTAGCATCTTGTGGTTAATTCTTGTAGTGATACATCTTTTTAATCGCATATGAATCATAACCTTTGTTAAAACGAATTAGTGCTTTTACACGTTTGTTTGCATCGATTAGTCTTATTTCATAGAACTTATTGCTCTTAGGGAGTTAAATCTAATTGTGCTTTTACACTTTAGGTTGCTTTTTAAGAAGATTTCACAATAGAATCTTTTAATGTTGTTTGTGATAAAATCAGGAAATAAACGGGATACTCTTGCGATCAAGATATCCTAGGGCTTTTGATAATTGAGAGATTAAATACCAATTCTAATCATAGATGAAAAATACATGTTTGTGAATGATACTATCCCTTAACCAATATCTTCTCCTTATTGATTATTCCAACTATTTACTTTGCTTTATTTAGTATTATTACTTTGATAAACACAAAAACACAACTTGGGTTATTTGGTTACATAAGAATCTGAAAATTTCATAACAACAATCGCCTCTCTGTGGATAGGAACTCTTTCTTATCGAATACTATATTCATATTAGTTAAGTGAGGAAGTGAATTATATTTGTGTCGTCTGACAAGCGATCACTTTTGAGAATGAATATGTTTGAGGTACAATTGTTACACGTTTTTCACTCTAGTTTAGACTCATTTTAGACATGGTTAAGGTCGGGTTAGAAAATGCATACTTGGGGGAGTAAGTTAGATTTTTTGCTTGCTTAAGGAACTAATCTTTAAAACCATATTTCTACCAAGTGTATTTTCATACTGACTTCACATAATCATTAAGAAAAGGAGTTTCAAGTTTCTGTGAAGTTGTCACATCTCAGATTTATAGGTGATACAAAAATATTGTGGTTATAGGTGTTGATTATCCACAAGGCTAGGTGGAAACATCTTAAGATGTGATACACCCAAGGAGGGAGAAGTGAGTAGCATGGGATAGAGACCGAAAGGCGTCAGGATTAAGGAGCCACGTGGATCGGACATGATCACCCTACAACTGTCGGACAAGACTCGACTCCAGATCTCTGACAAAGATGACAGACGAGACATTTTGGGTCAAACGAGGAACGATAGTCAAAAGGATAAGAAGATACATGCCATATTGGCCAATTACAAGGGAGACAGGATTCAAAGGGCGACATCGCACCAAGAGAACACCCAGAGGGATCGGCTCGGACGAGAGACCGCCAAGGAACCAAATTACACCGGTCATGTTCATAGAAGATGGGACGATGTGAGCAGGTCCGACAACATGACATCAAGTTAGATATATTGTGACCAACACCATAGTTTGGATGTATGTAACCTTCCCTATAAATAGAAGAACTTGTATTCAAGAGAGGTAGGTTATAATTTTGGAGAGAGGCTGGAAATCGTACTAAGTAAGAAGAGAGTGGAGAACTAGTTCATCTTGTAAGAGAGTTCAACTTGGAGAGTAACACCATTGTAACACCTTGAAGTAATAAGATTCATCCTTTCACCCCCGTGGACGTAGGTAATCATACCAAACCACGTATATACTTGTGTCTATTGTTAAGTTCTTACTTTCACTTGCATGAGTAGAAAATCTCTATCCTTTGTATGTAGTTTGTACTAAAATGCATCTACATTCTGGCGCCGACTAAGGGGATACGACTAAGATCTCCGGATACCTTGCCTTGATATCCTACAGAGATGATCAAAAGCTCATGGATACACGATCAAGTGTTGCAGTTGAAGCTATGATGAACTCTGTTGTCCGAAATAGTGGTTGTTTTGAGTTGTTTAGTGTGCATGCAAAGTTAAAGCAGTAGCAGCGTCTTTTACAAGGTATAATGGAATTCTCATTCTTCGCCCACAAACGGTTTGATCATCAGAAGATCTCCATAAGCTCACCGGAGATCAACAACACAGGTTAGGAGCTAGGTTGAAGATCTGCTGAAAGGATGACTGTTTGTTTTCAGTGGATAAGCGAGTTTTGACGGTAAATAAGTTGTTTTCTGGTTACGGTGTAAGGTTTGTGTGTTTATAATTACGAAGGTTAAGTTTAAGGCGTCTTTTTGTGATAAGCTGCCGATCTTAAGGTGTCTTGCCCGACGATGTTAACTAGTTATTGGAAAGTTCTTGGAGAAGATCTAGGGAAGACAGCCATGATAAGATCTTGAGAAAAACAACAACATTAAAAGTTTAATTTGACTTTTGGACTTACGCGACGTACCATTCAATCATCACGTGCATAAGTTTAATGATTTGGAGCATATAGAATGAAGGACAAACTGGCTTAAATGCGGAGGTCAAGTACTGAAGGCGACGTCGTACAGATTGATAGAGACATAATATAGAATCTGCCATAAAGTCAGCACAGAGTCAAAATAGGATAGATAGGCAGAACCCATTTGATAACCGGAGTAGGCTTGGTACCCGTAAGCTCTGACGTAGAGGCAGCCTTTGTGTCTGTCGGATATTTATCACCTTATTGAATGCTTATTTATAATATCAGGTCAAAGTAAGGTGTTCTTTGTATTTGCTGACGTAGGTAGGGACGATACTCGGCTTACCACGCATCGTGCCGATGGATAGCACTTCAAGGACCGGAAGGATGTTAAGGAATCGAACAGTTACTAACAGCAGCATGCAGGCAGGGGTAACTGGGCCGAGGCAAGAAGACAGACGACAACCACCTCCCGAGGAATCTCATACAGCAGCGCGAGGCATGCCAACTGTTGATGTAGGAGTGGATTTTGGGCGAGATGATAACACCCTACCTTTATACCAGGTTATCTCGACCCATAGGAGAGTTTACCAAGTCGATGGACTTACAGCCTCAAATACGGATGACGATGAGGAAGCGCTTGCAGCACAAGCCCAACGACAAAGAGCAAGGCAACAAGTCGAGTACCAGGAAGCCTTGGGAAGAGAGCAAGAACATCTTAGGCAGATTCAGTTAGGGCGAGGAGAATCTAGCAACATCGGCCCAGCGCCTGTCCACGCGATCGGCCATTTAACTGGTCCGATACTACCCTCACCACCAACATCGATACCGTTACAGCCCCGACCACACAATCCTAACGGACATTCTAGTCATGAAAGCACGAACCCGATATTATTGGCCATTTTGGAAAGTCAAAGGAGACAAGAAGCAGCACAAAGAGAACTCCAGCAACGGAATCTCGCCCAGGAGTATGAGAATTATCATTTGAGGAACCAACGGACCAGATCAAGAGGATCGTCCAGTCGAGGAACATCGAGTAATCATGGCCGATCCATCCAACCACAACCTATGACTGGGCCGGGAATTCCTATCCGGTCCAGGCGATCTCCCATCCCCTGCCCACAAGGATACAGAGCACCCAAGGACTCGTCTACCGATGAAGAAAGTCGAGGAAGGGGCGGACGACAGGACGGGGTGACAGAAGCTAAACTTAAAGAGTTAGAAGCGAAGATTAAGTAGCTATCGGGGAGTACCGAAGAGAACAAACTGGCAGAAATTATGAGCGAGGCCGAGAAGACACCTTTCTCCCAAGAACTCGAACAAATGTCGTTCCCTCCAAAGCGCACCTAACCTATGTTTCCTTCTAGATTCGACGGGACCGGAGATGCGGTTGAACATTTAAAAATGTATACCATGTCATTAATCCAATGGAAGAGCAACCCGGTAGTCATGTGTAAATTCTTTCCGGCCAGCTTGGAGGGCGAGGCGAGAGATTGGTTTTATTCACTTCCACCTGGATCGATCAACGGTTATGATGCACTTATCGAGGCCTTTCTTGAAACCTATATGCACAATAGCCGACCTCGACCAAGAATGAACAAACTATTCACCCTCGCCCGGAGGTTCAGGGAGCCCTTTAGAACCTTGACCGACAGGTGGAGGAAGCTGTGTACTGAAATTAGAAAAGTACCGGTAGATCAAGCTATCTTTGGATTCGAAAATGCATTGGGAAGATCGGACCCCATCTGGATAGCTATGTTCTCTGAAAAGCCAAAAACCCTAAAGGAGATGCGAAGAATGCAAGAACATTTTATCGCCCTAGAAGAAATCCAGGCCGAATCAAGAGATAGAGGAGTACAATAAGCAAGTGTTGAAGCTGGTGCTAAGGCCAAAGCGATTATGGACGATCCTGCTAGACGTCCCGAGAAGAGATCAGATCCTCCACCAAGAAGCAGTGAGAAGAAAAAATAGGTGTCCAAAGGGAAGCGGCCGAGGCATGGAGCCCGATCGTACACCCCTTTGAACGCTCCTTTGGAGGAAGTATTCAAGGAAGTCGAAAAGAGGAACGATATCAATTACCCAGCATCAAGGGGAGTCCAGTTCCAAGAAACCAAGGGTCACCCCGAGTACTGTCATTACCATCAGTATAGGGGCCACTCCACTAATAACTGCCGAGAAGTGAAGGATACCGTTCAACACCTCATCCGAGATGGATACCTGAGACAGTTCGTCCGACACCCATCTCAGCCAACAACAACACCTGATGTGCCGGTTCATCAAGTTCGCATTGATAGGTAAACTCAATTTGTGAATACTATTTCACACTCAACTATGCAAGATTACACTCTCGACCCAGTAATCACCTCAATGATTCACAAGAGGGACCGCAATGGCAGAGAAACATTTAGTGTAGCTAAGACCTTACTGATGGAACCTTGGATGATGCAACCTATTTCATTCTTTTCCAGGGATGTCCCAGCAAATGGGAAAGCTCACAATTATCCCCTGGTAATCACATTATTAATTGATAGGTGGGGAGTAAAAAGGATTCTTATGGATAACGGAAGTTCAGTCGAGGTGCTATTCTACGATACGTTCAAGAGAATGGAGTTGTCGGACGACATCCTCGTCCCCTCAACATATCGCATCTACGGTTTCAACGGGACAGTAAACATCCCTAAGGGCGAGGTAACTCTGAGGGTTTCGGACGATGGGGGATACCTTGACACTCTAACCACCTTTTGTGTGGTCGACGTCGCCTCGCCTTATGAAGCAATTATCGGACGACCATGGATCGCTGGGATTAAAGGGGTGGCATCGGCATATCATCAGAGATTAAGGTTCCCGACCTATAAGGGAATAGCTGAGGTAGTAGGTGACTCCCAAGCAGCACGACAATGCATGCATATTGACGCCAAAATTAATGAAGATCGACGAGCTCGACAAAGGCAAGATAAGAATAAATCCAAAGAAGCTAAGGCTGCAGAAGAGTTAGAGGAGACTATTTCACAAGCAGTCATGGCATACGAGGCCCAAGAGCAAGACCCTTTATAACAATTAAAGGAGACGGCTCCACTCAGGGAACCTAAGTCTAACTTCTCGACAGTTGAGCCGACTCGGGAAATAAATTTGGGGACAGTTGAGGAGCCAAGGATAATAAGGATCGGGACATTTCTCTCGGATGAACAAGCGAGTCGACTCATAAAAGTGTTAAAGGAAAACTTAGACGCATTCGCTTGGGAAGTACACGATTTGGAGGGCATTGACCCGGAGGTCTGTTTCCACCACTTGAATATTGATCCGAGGTTCAAATCCGTTAGACATAAAATGAGGCGAATCGCACCAGAGTTACAGGTAGCAGTTAAGGCCGAGCTAAAAAAGCTACAGGAATCCGAGATAATTAGGAAATCCCATTACCCGCAGTGGATATCTAATATGGTCGTGGTGCCCAAGAAAAAATGAGGAGTTAAAATATGTATTGATTTTAGTGACTTGAACAAGGCATGCCCGAAGGACAACTTCCCTCTCCCAAGCATATACCAATTAGTAGAATCAATATTTGGATATGAGGCTACGTTGATAGATGGATACATGGGCTACAACCAAATACCATTGGCGCACAAGGACCAGGAACATACTTACTTCTTCACACCAAGGGGGTTGTATTGTTATACCAAAATGCCATTTGGACTTAGGAACACTGGTGCCACATATCAAAGATTGGTAGGAGATATGTTCGAAGATAAGATCCACGATACCATAGAAGTGTACGTGGACGACATGTTAGTCAAGAGTCGCCGAGCTAAGGATCACGCCCGTGACCTTCGTGAGATATTTCAGACGATGAGGAAGCACAAGATGAAGATTAATCCCGCCAAGTGCGACTTTTGGGCCACATCAGGGAGATTCCTAGGATATTTCATCACCCCCATAGGAATAGAGGCCGATCCAGAGAAGGTTAGGGTTGTCTTATAAATGCCATATCCCGCGACAGTAAAGGATGTACAGAAGCTAAACGGTTGTATAGCAGCATTGGGACAATTCGTGTCAAGGTCATCGGACAAATGTAAAACCTTTTATGATATTCTGAAGAAGGGAGCAAAGTTTCAATGGATGGATGCTAGCGAATAGGCCTTTCAAAATATCAAGTTACACCTAGCCAGCCTTCCGCTTCTGCAGAGGCCCGAGCCATCGGAAATCCTTACCCTATACTTAGGGGTGACGCCATATGCCATCAGTGCAGTATTGGTTAGGACGGAGGGGAATGCGGAGAAGCCGGTATATTTCACCAGCAAAACACTAAGTCCGGCTGAGAAAAACTATACCAGAATAGAGCATATGGTACTGGCACTGGCTTTCTCCGCTTCTAAACTCCGAACATATTTTAAAGCTCATCGCATACGGGTGCTCACCAAATCGCCTATCGAAGCAGTCTTGGATAATGCAGGGCGGTCAGGGAGAATATCTAAATGGGGAGCCTTAATCAAACAGTATGATGTGGTGTACGAGACAAGGACGGCAACCAAGGGGCAGGTAGTGGCCGAATTCCTAGAAGATTTCCCACTTAGTGATGAAGACGAGGTGGAAGATATACCGGGGATGACGGAAGAACGAGAAGAGATTGATGACCTTTTAGCAGCCAATAGTCCTACACGGTGGGAGGTTTTCGTCGACGGGGCATCAAACAAAGAGGGATCAGGCCTCGGGTTAGTATTCACCACGCCAAAAGGAAGAAAGATAGTGCACTCGTTCAGGATGGAATTCAAAGCAACAAACAATGTCACCGAGTACGAAGCGGTAATCCACGCCTTGTGGATAATTTTAGAAATAGGGCTACAAGAGGTTCGCTTAACTAGTGATTCACAGTTGGTGATCCGACAGATTACGGGAAAATATGCGACACACGACCTAGTGTTGCAAAAGTATTGGGAACTCTCCCAATTTTACATCAACAAAATACCAAGCATTAAGTTCTGACATATCTGTAGGAAAGACAACAGGCACTCGGATGCTCTATCCTACATCGCCTCACAGCTGATAGACCCGAGCATAGAGGGCATTCGTGTTATAAGGCTCCTTACTCCCTCCATCCCAGAAACACCCAATGCACGGATCAAAGTGGCGGTTAACACGGCCGATCGATATAAATAGGGCAATTGGAGAAAGCCGATACACCAATATCTGGAAACGTGCGAGCTACCCAAAGGTCGAACCGAGATAAATTAAGTCAAAAGTAGGTCGGGCGCCTACGAGCTTAGGGAAGGGATATTATACAGGAGATCCTACTTGGGGCTACTTTTACGGTGCCTGAATAAAGAAGAAAGACACATAATCTTGCATGAATTACACTATGGATCCTCCGGAAACCACAGCTTGGGGAGAAGCTTATCGTCCAAGGCAAAGACAATGGGCTATTTTTGGATGTACATGAATGAAGATGCAAAGGAAATGGCGAAATCTTGTGAAGAATGTCAACGGTTTGGCAAGAAAACACAGGCGCCAGGAGTACCTTTAAACTCTGTTATAAGCCCATGGCCCTTTGCCAAATGGGAGGTAGACATTGTCGGGCCATTACATGTAGGAACATGGCAGAGGAAGTACTTGATCGTGGCCACGGATTACTTTACCAAATGGGTAGAGGAAGCACCACTGAGGCACATCCGGGACAAAGATGTCTTCAAGTTTATCTGTGAACATATCATTTGCCGCTTTGGGGTCCCAGTAGCTATCGTCTCCGATAATGGAAAACAACTCCAAGGGGAAAATATTGATCTTCTGTTCAACACGTACAACATCAGAAAGAGTAAAGCTACCCCCATTTACCCCCAGAGTAATGCGCAGGCCGAGATTACTAACAAAACAATCGCCGACAACATGAAGAAGAAATTGGATGGGGAATATGGTAACTGGTGTGAAGAGCTATATAACATTTTATGGGAATACAGAACCACATAGAGGGAAGATACAGGGTTCTCGCCGTTCATGCTTACTTACGGAACCGAGGCGATTCTACCAACAGAAGGAATGATCCCTACTACTAGCATAGAAGCTTGGAGGTGAAACGTCTCGTCCGATCTAATTTTGGAAAAACTCGACGATCTGGAAGAAACCATAGAGATGGCGCTACAAAAAATGGAAAACTACCAAAGGAGGTTACAGCGAGAGTACAACAAGCGTGTTCGCCCAAGGTAATTTCAACCATGGCAGTAAGTGCTGAAGTTTCTGGACGAATGGGAGCGCGACAAAAATGGCGGTAAACTAGCACCAAAGTGGGGTGGGCCGTATATAATTGCGTCTAAGGAAGGCGAGGGATCGTATCGGCTACTGAGACTCGATGGAACAAAAGAGTCCAAAACCTGGAACGTCAAGTATCTAAATCTATACCACCCATGAAGGGAGGTGCGGTGAAAAGGTGAGCATACTTGTCTTCTATTTCTATAAAACCGTGAGGGGTATGAGATAGGGTATGAGCGACTAATAGTCATTGGTACTTGGGGAAAAGCCATTGTGGAAGTGCCGTGGTGAATTACACTCGAATGGGCATTCGTACTCGGGGCAAAGCCAGTGTGGAAGTATCGAGGTGCCTTACAGTCGCCTGGCTATTCGTACTCGGGGCAGTGGAAGTGTGCAAGTGCCGAGGTATCCTAAGGGTTCTGGTGGTTGGAAAATAGTTCCACAGGTTGTTAAGACACGAGGTCTTCTCAGCTAGGTGGCCTACTTACATTTGAAAGGTCGCCCCCATCGCAATTGGATGTGACCACTTGCCCGAGATTGGTTGATCGATAACAACTCGGGGAAATCGAGCCTAGAATTAGGTTGACTGGTACCCTTCCACTGAATCCAAGAGATAGTGATGAGATACCCCAATCAGGACATGGCATTGGGCCCGATGACCCTCCTTGTTGGGTGTGTTCGATAGAAAAGGTTAAAATACTAACTTACATAAACAATAATTACAGGAATGACATAAAGAACAAGAGCTAAACCAACAACGTCATGCATCAATTAAAAAAGCACGGAAAGTGTCATGAAACCATACGAAACTCAAAGTATAGGAGAAATAAAAAGAACAACATCGGCGATGCAGCACCCCCATGTAAACAAACAAGCAATGTATCAGAAATAAAAGGGGAAGGTGTGTTCAAAGTGATTTACAACCCAGGACAAAGGGCTACTTAGTGACACAACACTAAAAAAAGGGAATTCAATCCTTGGGAGGAACAACGTTAGCCCTCCTTTGCGCGACCTCGCGCCGCTTATTCTCCTCATACTCCCCAACGCCCGTCCGAACCTTCTCGTCTATCTCCTCTACATGGGCGACGCGTTCATCCTCAATCTGCTGGTGAAGCTACAAATTGGCTTCCTCTGCATCGGCCAACTTGGTACCCAAATCGGCCTCGACCCACTTCGACCGTCGGACCTCCAGATCTAACTCTTGAGAACGTTTCTGCTCGGCTACAAAATCAAAACAACACGGGATTATTCATTGGATATGGTTTAGCAATTTCACAAGTACAGGAAATAATCTAATCTTAAAGAACGGCCTCAACACATCGCCTATGAGACCTAAAAGGGATGGTAACACTGACTGAAGCGACTCTACCGGCTTAGACAATTCATCCTCGGCCTTGGACAATTTCATGGTTAGTTCGTTATAGCATTGCTCATTAAATTCATTACTGGGGCAGTACTTCTTATGTTCACTCCACTCGTCCATTAAACGATTGCGCGATACTTGGAGCACTTAAAGTTGCGACCTACTCCACTCTAGCTCACCCACCATTTTGTCGAACTCGCCCACTTTGCCCAGCAGATCCCTATTAGCCCGCTCCACTACATCTTTATCCCTCAATATTCGTCGGCGATCCTCTTGAAGGTCTCGGTTCTGCAATTGTAAAGCGCCTACCTGCTGCTCTAAGTTCGTGTCCAAAGCAGTTTTCTCAGCGGCAAGACGTTGAGAAAAACCCAAGTGAGCCCGTAAATTGTCTATTTCTTCAGGGGCATACTCAAACTGACGATATCGTTCTAATTCACCTTGAAGTCCTTCGATCTCATCATCCTGGCGATCTATTTTTACATCCTTGTTTGAAATTCGCCGATAAAGATTCTCCACTAAATCCTTTTCGATATCCCACTTCCTCTTCATGATCCTAAACTCCGAAGAAGCATCTAAACCTATACTAGCTATCTCATCTAGCAGAAGGACACCCGACTCAGGATATTGGAATGATAAACTCAATCAACATAAGTAAGATTTATAACGTTGTAACGTACCTTGAGCATCGGCGAGGTACTTTGAAGACTATAAGATTTTCTTATTGGTATTATGATCACTATGATTATACTTCGAGCACAATTGATTGACTGGGATCCATTAAGCTCGTTTATCTTGATAGACTATTTATATCTTGTTGTATAGACTGGCGATCTATTATTTGGTGGTTCTCTTTGGAATCCGAATCTCATAGATTGTGAACTAAGGTATGATTATTTCGATAATCTTAATCTTGGTTGATCTAAACCGATGCAAAGGAGTTTATATTGATCGAATGGAAGAACCTTTGTAACTCAACTATATATATGATTAACTGGTTGATCCAGGATATTGATATAGCAGTTACTGAAACATATTAGTCCTTTACTGTTTTGGAATATGATCCAAAGGAGTTGAGTGGTAGTAGTGTTCACAATGGGTGAAACGACTTAAGATAGTGGACTCTATCTTAGAATTCACATGTGTGGACCAGATTGGTAGTAGGCACAGGGATACTGAAAAAACTGAGTAACTTGGAGTTAGTTTACTTGGTCTCAACTATATGAAATTAGTAGTAGTCTTTGTATAGCGACTCAATTCTGAGAGTATTCAAAACTGGACTAGGTCCCGGGGTTTTTCTGCATTTACGAATTCCTCTTTAACAAAATATGTTGTGTGTTTTTACTTTACTTTGGTTTGATCCCATAATTTTGAATAACATTACATTAAGTAGAAGTTTATGACTATATGAGTAGAGTTTTCTTTCTCTGTATGAATGTCACACGCGAGTAATTGCTTGTTGTGATGATTAGAATTTATGTGGGACATTGATTGTTGTAGTTAAAAAATTTAAGTTGGCCATCTAACTAGCTTTTTTAGCGTCTATCCTCAATCGTTCATGCACATCTAGAAATTTGGAGTAGGTTTGTGGTTATATATACCTCTTATTAAACCCTCACGAAACGATAACTCATCCACTAGGGAGCACCTAGGGGTTTAATAGATTGTTGCACATGCTAAGTGTAACCATGATTCCTGCAAAAGTGAGTTAGGATTTAGTTTAGTAAAGGTAGTTTGCTTGAGGACCAGGAAAAGCTAAAAGTATGGAGGAATTTGATAAATGCATAATTTACTATACTTTTGTTATCAATTCCATACTTATATTTTCTTCTAGTGTGACACCCCGAATTCCGGGCCTGGATTTCGACCCAAATCCAAACCCAAAATCCGAAATGCTACATTTAATAACAAGCCTAGACTTACACACTTGGCCCAAGTTTAAACAACTAATTCTTTGTCTAAATTTTTGTTACGTTCAATTCAAAAAATTCGGTCGCAGCGGATACGTAAAAATTCCTTTAGGAACATCTAACTGTAACTTGTCGTGATTTTTCACCCACATGAACACTAAAGAATTATAGTTTCCATAAAAATTTATTTCACCGTAAACTTTCCATATTTAATCCAAAGGAATCGCATGTTTAAGGAAGAATCATAAAACAAAAATAGACATCAATTAACTCCAAGAATTTTACTGAACCCATTTCAAATCCAAAAATTATTATGATTATACATTCTGAATTCTAACTGAGTATAGTTCCATTCGTATACTTTATATAATTTTTAGATTAACTTAAGGACCTTTTGACCACAGTCAAACATGTAGTTGACCAGAACTGCAGAAAAGAAAAACAGAGATAGTCCATTTTATAAAATCATATAAAATCACTCACAACTCCAAATAAGGTTTAGTTTACCATTTTGTAAACTTAAAATAAATATCTTCAAGTTTACAGAGACACCAAAGACTAAAACACTACATAGAATAGTTTAAAAACAGGAAAACTTCAACATAGTTGAATCTGTCAGAAAATATCTAAATTTCTTGTAGTAATAAACAATTGTTTTATAAATACTTCCGGGACTCAGAAAATTCTAATATTTTAACAACTTCATAAACCATGAGTTTTATGCATACCATAAAATATTCAGTCATAAATATCTTGTAAAATAATTATCATTAACAGTCAAACCGACATGAATCAGAAATTTTCATTTATCTAACTAAATAAAATTGTCTTAATAACACATTGTTCCATTAATTATACATTAACCCAATAATCTTCAAGGTATTAATAATCACTAAATACTCAATAAATCATCCAAAAGATAGTTTGATGATATTTTATTACTAATTTTCACTCATAATATGCAACTACTAATTAAAACACCAAAACCGATCTCTATACTCTTCCGCCATTAGCTCCTTGAGGTGTCATAAAATCTGGAATTTTTTGTCATAATACGACGTGAGTTGTGACACTCAGTAGGAAAAGAAGCAACAAAACATTTTATGCAATATTTTTCAATTTCTTTTCAAAACAAGTTGCATGGTTAATACCACCACAAACATATGGAAACACCACATCCATATACATTAATAAATTCAATCAATCTGCTCGCCCAAGGGAGCCCCACGTGGGTTTAGGAAACAAAACCGTCCCCAAGGATATCTCGTATCCCAATATAATACAACAATAAATTCAATCAATCCGCTCGCCCAAGGGAGCCCCCACGTGGGTTTAGGAAACAAATACCGTTTCCAAGGATATCTCGTATCCCGTCATAAATAATCTTTAAGAATCACATTCTATGGACCGCAACCCAACCTTCATAATCATGCTCACAACATCGATTATCATTCATATATTAATGGAAACTTGCAAACATAAATTTAATTAAAAGAAACTTAAATAAAAGAAGAGTTTTAGATTGTGTTGCGCCTACCTCGAATCGCAATCCAAAAGCTATCAATAATACAAGGAAGAGCTTTATCACCGAAGAAATTGTCTTTGATATAAACTAAAAGAATCTCTCGCTATTTCTATTAATTTAGATTTTTGTTTTCATTATATGATTCATGACTACAAAATAATAATGGAAAACATAAGAAAAGGTTGTGGCTAGGTTACTCTTTTCTTCTTAGTATGGTTACTCTTTTCTTCTTAGTATGGTTACTCTTTCTTCTTAGTATAAGATATATATATATGTATACACTCACAACCTAAAACAAGTTCCACCTAACCCCATGTTTTTAAAAGTTTTGGTCAAGATAAGAATCTAATAATTATGTCCTTCAAAGTGATGCTAATTATTTATGTCAACCACTACCACCTTATTTTAATTTATTTCTCTCTCCAACATAATTCTTCCCTTTGATCTCCCTTATAAAGCACAGTTTGGCTAACTTAGCCTATCTGAGTGGTGGCCAGGATTTAATCTTGGCAAAGATAAATCTACGGCCGTGGGTTGTTCAGCTTTAATGTTAGTTTAAGTGTTTTATTAATTGGTTTTGTCTCATTAATTGCTCATAATAAATGGTTTATTAATTTTTATTTCTACTAATTAAATTAATAAATGCATATTCCATTAATTTCTTAAATGATATTATTAGTGTTTTATTAATTGGGGTCTTATTAATTGTTTATGATGAATGATTTATTAAATTTTCATTTCCCTTGATTAATCTAATAAATATATAATTTCGTTAATAAATAATTTTACTAAAAATTACCTCAATTGAAACTATTAAACATAACGTGATGGTTGTAATTAGGAATAAAGATACATGTAACGGGCTCAGATCACATGTCCCGTATTTTCCTGTTTGTTCATGTCCTAACCAATGAAAGTACGCCACCTATTTTTCGCTATATTGTTTTATTTGTAAATTCATGGCGAGATTATATTAACCTAACGTCGTTGTTGATCACTAAAACTACCCTGTCTTTATTTCTTTGTATTTTCAAAGATGAATTTATATCTACTCCTCTCACCTCTCTGATAACCTTAAATAAGAACAATTAATTGGGGGATATGGGAATTAATTGGGAGATATGAATTACTTCCCCCAAACCATGGTATGTGTTAAGGAGTTATTTTTAGTTATGAAAATACTAAAATACCCTTCCCACAAAATTAAAATCAAAAACTTAAAATCAAAAAACAAAATCATATCCCCCATTTCCATCTCCACTTCTTATTAATCTTATTTAGGGGTAGAGCTTTGAAACCTAAATATTCCCCATTCCCTTTAAAATTCTAAACTCTCCCCACTCTACATCAAATTCTCTTCTCTTCACTTTGGAAACGAATTTTTATTTTATTCGGAAGTGATGAAGATCATCTTTGAAAGTGATGATGACCATTAGGAATTGATTCTCGAGCATCTTAGGTATCATGTTCAAGCATATGGTCTTCATCAATTAAAGCATGGTTTTCATCACTTCCTTTTGAATTTTTCTGGTTTTAATCACTTCATCTGCCTAGGCATGGTGGGTTGATATGAAGACCATGCCGGTATTGCTTTCCAAAGCATAGCATGTTGCTTTATTTTCTATCTTGGGAAAACAATACCGGCATGGTCTTCATATCAACCGACCATGCCGGAAGTGGAGTGACTAAAACCAGAAAAAATTCAAAACGGAAGTGATGAAGACCATGCTGGAATTGATGAAGACCATATGCTGGAACATGATACCAAGATTCTCGAGAATTTCCTATCAATGCCGGTATTCAAGTGAAAAAAAAATGAACATTCCGATACTTTTCATCCTGTTCGGCATAGAAATTTAAGCAAAATACTATGTCGGAACATGATACCGGCATGCTCGATAATTTCTTGTCAATGCCGGTAGTCAAGTGAAAAAAAAATCAACATTCTAGGTACTTTTCATCTTGTTCCGGCATAGAAATGTAAGAAAAATACTATTCGGAACAGGTACCGGCATGCTCGAAAACTAGATTACCATGCCGGTACCTGTTCAAACCCAGAAAAAAATCAACATTATGAAGATCAAAACTAGAAAAAAATCGTACTCGGGGGGGTTACGCCCCCCCGAACCCCCCCTGGATAGTGGCAAATAATTTTTGAAAATTTCCGACAAATGACGGCATGGTTTTTTGGTTGAATACCATGCCGGCACCGAGCTTTTTCAGCTGCAACAATGGTGAATTCAAAGGAAACAAATCAAATTTTCAACCTCTTAAAAAAGCAATTCTCTCATCACAATCATCTTCCATTTTCAAAAAAAAAAATTCCACTTATTTTTTTTTCCTCTCCTTCTACTCCTCACTCACACAAATTAAAATCAAAACACACACTAAACTATCCCCCAAATACTTAAGCATATACTAATTATTATTAACTACTAAACATGATTAGTGAGGGCTAGATTAGGAATTAAAAAAAATTTACATAGGGGGTCACCCAGAATTGCTATTGGGACACCGTTTTTGTCCTGTAGCTATATCCCCCAATTAGTTTCCATATCCCCCAATTAATTCTTCTTAAATAACATGTTAAAGATCGTAAAAACAATAACTATTATATAATGAGTGCAAATATTTTTTTGAGAAAACAAAAAATTAAAATAAATAAATAAAAAGGGATCGTCGTTCAGATCCACAACTACAAATTTAATCCAGTTTGATGAAGCTGGTAGTGTTCAAATAAAAATAAAATTTTAAGTTCAATCCAAAACCACGGTATCATGTACGCAAAAGCCTAACATTTTAAAAATCCATAACAACAAAGTTAAGATAAAATATTTAGCAATACATCAAAGTTTGAGAATACAAAGATAAAATATTTAGCAAAAATTAATGTGTCGAGTCTCGCCCTCTGCTTAACCCGTGCCATAACGGAACATGATGTTGATAGAAACCTCAAATATTACGTCAATTTTTCTTTACTTTTGATAGGGTTAACCCGTGCCGTAACGACACGGGGGTCGACTATTATATTTACATAATATTTTACTTTTCCTTTTAGGCACCCAGACAAAAAATATTTATGTAAATCAATGAAAATTGTATTATCAATTGAATTAGCTACAACTCAAATGTATCCCTTTTTATGAAAAATGCGCCTCAAAAAAATAAATTAAAAAAATCCTAGCTTCGAGTGATAACCTATAGAAGTATGAGGAAACCATTCACGGTTTCGAATAGACAGGAGTATTTCTTAGATGGAATTCTGCACGTTTCGATAATTGGTACACACCAGCAAAAATAATGGATATCGACAATGATAAATTATAGTTAGATGCACACATTTACAGTGCATCAGTGGGAAACATGAAATGGCCAAAATGGAATAGCTTATTATTAGCGAGAATGGGATATACCTTAGAAGCAAAACATTTGACATAATAGCTCATGAGAATATTGTATCCATGGACCTGATAGAAATTTGCAGCTCCAAGACCCTAAATCATTTGACATGAGCGTTACATTCGTAAAGTGAGCGTTGATTGAAAATGCAAAACAATGGAATACCTCAAATTTGAAACACACAAATGAAAACAAATGAGAAGTAAGAAGAAACCCTTACATTCAAGACATAGCTTCTTCTCATTATGATTACCTATAAAATAAAATCAAAATATTGACAAAAACAATAAGAAACAGTAAGATAAAACCAAAAATTAAATATACGATAATCTAGGAAATCTTTATTTCAAAGAAAATAAATATTACATTTTTTGGATTCAAAATCCTTTTGAAACCATTTGTAGACCTGGTATTGATCCAAGAGTTCTTCACAGCACTGCCTAGAAAAAAAAGAATAAGCTAATGAACTGGAAATGCTTATGTGAATTGCATATTTAGAGTACAGGGTTCAGTTTAGTTTTTTCAAATACGATCTTTGAATATTTGGTGTTGTAATGAACTAATAAAAATGATTTTTTCAGTTTAGTTTATTCAAATATTTGGCGCTGTAATGAACTAATCATAATTTATGAAACACATTGCTCACCTGATTAACACCTAGATAAATACTTGCGATGATGGCCATTATATATCGAAACTTCTTGGTGAGCTCAAAGCAGAGGCCACTTATGAACTGTGATGTGAATTGGATTTCTGTAATTGGAGAAAAATATACGCAAACCACCAACTGCTTAAGTAATACCCCAAATGTCTTAGTGTTACCAAGAATTCGATTCAAATATGCAAGCTCATATTCACGTTAAGGACCGCACTCTTATATAAATTAGCCACATACATGATACATCAGTGGCAATGCAAGCCTTGAATCACCTTTATAATGAGATTCTCTCTTCTTCTTCTTTTTTATCTTCCTAACATTGCACACTATAAGCACGCATAGGAGGTGATATCTAAGATTGAGGTATAATTCAAATCTATTAGATTCATACCATTTACAACTGGATGCCTTGAAAAAAATTTACGTGTTGTTATTATTATTACATAAAAGGGATACATTGACCACACTTGCGCAAATAGCTCACTTCGCAAATGATTGGTGTTGCATGTACTGTCTAAATTTCAACGAGGAGTTTTAGGAAACAAGGAACCAGAAGCAGTGTCCGGAGTATTTTGGGTATAGTAACTTAGACCCGATGTAATACTTATGTTTTTTTTTTTTTTTTTTTTTAGTTTTTCCACAATCTATTTATTTAATAAAAATGAACATTGCAAATACATAACATCAACGAAAATTAGATAGATTGCGCTTGACAATAATGTCTACTGATGGTCCGGAAACGACAAAAGAAAGGAATTGTGTAGAAGAATTGTTGGGATATACAACGGATTACTTGATACGAATGAAATAGGTATAACTATTTCGATTCTGAAATCACATAAAGTTCACAGTAGAAGATGACGTCAAGTTTAAAGTTAGTAACAAACATAATATGGTTAACTAAAATGTTAAAAACAAACAAGATATATAAACTTAGAAAGACGTGGGACTTGAAGAGGCCAATTTTTAAAACTACAATCCTAGAAAGCAACGGTCCATAATACCATAATTTTTTTTTAATAAATATTCAACGTAGAATATGTCAACTTTTGGTTAAGGATCTATTGACAACCTATTAATTTGAAATAAGATCAGGGAGTACAATATGTGTTTAAGGTTCTTTATGAGGTAATGTGTCACCAGATTGTATTCCAAGTGAAGGTAGGAACATACGGAAGTGACAAAATGTCCAAGACTTTTGAAGTTACCAAAGCCTTCGTTAAGATGAATTGCTGGGCACAATACTTTGTTGAAGATTTAATGGTAGAGGTTCGCATATATACAATCCCTTCGAAAAGGTAATGGGTACACATTTTAAACATTTTCATCTAATGGGTGTTGAAAAATTACAGGAAAATCATGTCATATTGGATAGTTTGTATCATCCGTTCGACGCAAAAAAAAATACTATTCTCTGCCTACTTGGAGGATCGACAACATGACCATGATAGCTGGGGCGAAATATGAGCATGTGGAGACTTTTATGGATGATATTGATTAGTTGATTTCATTGAGATGAGCGCTGCTGACGACATATTTCCAAAAAATATTTAAACTTCCATGTTCATGTACATCATTATCTCATTATAAGCAATGAACCTAAATAAAAAAGTGTCTGGAAGTTAAGATTATATTTCTTTTGTTTGAGGAAATCTCCGACGGTAAAATATTAAAGGAAAAAAACAAAGAAAAAAAGAGAGGAAAATCTCAACTATTTTTATGACAAACATATATTAAATCATAAGGATCTAATAAGTATTCGGGACACAAATTATACGATATATTAAAAATGAACCAACATCATGGCTCGTGCCGTTACGACACGGGTTAAGGGCTAGTTCTTTATTAAAGCAAACAGTATTATAAAGAAAAGTTTTCCATAGGATTCCACCAAAAAAACAAAAAGAATTCAAATTTGAATATAATAAGTTATTAATATCTATTATTTCTTAACTTTCATCATTAACAACAACTAATTTCAAAAAAAGCAAATGATTCTTTGTCCCACTAAGAATTCTTTAATCTAAAGAAAAAGAAAAGCATTAATAAAAAATAATTTCAAAAATCAAAAGATTCTTTGTTCCACTAAGAATTCTTTAATCTAAAGAAAAAGAAAAGCATTAACAAAAACTAATTTCAAAAATCAAAAGAATTCTTTTGTTCTTGGCTCAATTCATCTATTTTCAATAACAACTAGAATTTTATATTACATGTTTCATAATGATTCCTTAATCTGATCGTCTTCAAATTTCAGGGAAACATTTATAACATATGGATCTATGTCATATCCAATGTTTACGAAAACCCAATGGTTCAAATGAGAGTTATTGATTTTATAAGATCATTTTAAACATTTGGACAGATTGCATCATTTTACCAAACAATTCACCGTAAATTCATAATAATTCTAAATTTAAGCAAACTCAACGCATAATTAAATATAAGACATATATCTACAACTTTTATCAAGATCAAAAATCGTTTTGATATCATCAAGATGTCCTAAATACAGTCAAGAACATACAAAGCGAAAATGTACAAAAAAGTTTAGAAATCAACATCCAAGTACAAACAAACATTTAACGGTGAATATGTGATGTAATATTCTCAAATTTTAACTAAATATACCTAAGCATGTTATCTATCAATATTAAAAGGCCGATCATCAATTAGATTCATAGTTTTTAATCAATAAATCACTGAGATCTAATCATACAAATTCAAAATCAAGTATAACAAAAACATAAAGAGAAAGGGGATCTAGCATACTACCTCAATTGCTTAAAAAAAAACTCCTCTTAATTCTCCACTGATTTTCCATGGTTTTCCCCCTCTAAAATAAACTCTAGCTTCATCTCCTTCTTCTCCCTAGTTTTTAGTTTCTCTCTCTAAAATTTCTAAAGTTTTAGTTATCAAACCTTAATAACATTACTAAGGAAAAACAATGAATTTGGGTGGCTCTATTTCCACCCTAACTTGGAGCCTTTTTTATTCAATCCACCCATCTAAAGCTAAGCCTAAGGTTAAGGCTAAGGCTAAGTCTAAGGCTAAGGTTAAGGCTAAGTAACAACAATTTAATCACAAGGTTAACCAATCCAGGTATAACCCAACCCGAAACAGTAGCTAAAAAAATACAGGGTATTACATTCTACCACCCTTAAAAGAATTTCGTCACGAAATTTAGAAGTTACCTTGGAAAATCTCAGGGTATTTGCTCCACATCTCGGACTCTAATTCCCACGTTGCTTCCTCGACTTGGCGACGCTGCCACTGCACCTTAACCATAGGAATGATCTTTGTGCGAAGCACATGTTCCTTGAAGTCCAAAATTCGAACCGGTCTCTCCACATACGTAGCATCCTCTTGAATCTCCAAATCTTCCCAAGCAATAATATGTGAAGGATCAATGACATATAAAGGATTTCTCTCATACTTCCGTAACATTGACACGTGGAAAGTGTCATGAACATGCCCAATTCGCTGAGGTAACTTCAACTGATAAGCTGCTGCACCAACACGCCGAATAATCTGGAAGGGTCCAATGTACCGAGGTGATAACTTTCCTTTCTTGCCAAAACGCTTAACACCTCTCTTCGGGCTCACTTTGAGTAACACCAAGTCACCCTCAGTAAACTCTAAAGGTCGACGTCTCTTGTCTGCATAGCTCTTTTGACGACTCTGAGCTGTCATTAACCTCTGCCGGATTAACTGGACCTTCTCAGTCGTCTCTCGTACCAAATCAGGTCCAAAAATGCTACGTTCGCCGATCTCGGTCCAACAAACTGGAGATCTACAAGGTCGTCCATACAATGCTTCAAAAGGTGCCATACCAATACTAGCCTGATGACTATTGTTATAAGCAAACTCCACTAATGGCAAATGCTCACTCCAACTTCCTTTGAAATCCAAGGCACAAGCTCATAGCATATCCTCCACAATCTGAATCACCCGTTCAGACTGCCCGTCGGTCTGGGGATGAAAGGCAGTACTAAGAGATACATGTGTACCTAACGCCTTATGTAAACTTTTCCAGAACTGAGTAGTAAAACGAGAATCTATGTCAGATACAATTGACACCGGCGTACCGTGTAGCCTTATTATCTCATGGACATACATCTGACTTAACGTGGCTAACATATCAGTCTTCTTGATTGCTAAGAAGTGCGCTGACTTGGTAAGTTTATCAACGATAACCCATATAGCATCCTTGCCATGTGCAGTTTTGGGTAATCCCATGACAAAATCCATAGTGATGTGTTCCCATTTCCATTCTGAGATGGGTAATGGTTGAAGTAACCCTCCTGGTTTCCGATGATCAATCTTCACTTGCTGGCAAGTAAGAAATCTCGACACATACAAGGCAATATATTTTTTCATCCCTTTCCACCAATACTGTCTTTTCATGTCATGGTACATCTTCGATCCTCCCGGATGAACGGTAAACTTAGAATTGTGAGCCTGTTCTAGTACTTCCATCCTCAATTTCGTTGGAACAAAAAGTTTCCCCACTAAACGAAGTACACCATCAGTTTGAGTCCAACCACCTGGTGTTTGACCTTTCTCTATTTGAGCAAGAATCGAAATCATCTCTCTATCAGTCTGTTGAGCTTCTACGATCTGTTGTTGTAACTATGGAACAACTACAGTATTGTAAATCATCTCGTCAGGACTCAAGTCGCATTCCTCCATAAGTCTACACAAATCCCATGCATGAAGAGTCATACTTGCTACACCTACCCTTAATTTCCGGCTAAGAGCATCTGCTACAACATTTGCCTTTCCCAGGTGGTAATGGAAGGTATACGTGTAATCCTTAAGAAATTCCACCCAACGCCTTTGTCTTAGGTTCAAATCTCGTTGGGTAAAAATATACTGCAAGCTCTTATGGTCACAAAATATGTCTATCTTCTCACCATATAGATAATGTCTCCATAACTTCAGAGCGAACACAATAGCTGCCAACTCGAGGTCATGAGTTGCGTAATTCAACTCATGTGTCTTTAATTGTTTTGAGGCATAAGCTACCACTTTTCCTTCTTGCATAAGAACACATCCTAAACCCTTCAACGATGCATCAGAAAAGATCACATATCCAATTCCACTTACTGGTGTCGTCAAAACTGGTGCAGTAGTTAATCTCTCCTTCAGAATGGAGAAAGCCTTCTCACAATCATCATTCCACTCGAACTTGGAATCCTTTCGAGTCAACCTCGTCAATGGTGAAGCAATCCTTGAGAAATCTTGAATGAATCGTCTATAGTAACCCTCTAAGCCCAGAAAGCTACGAACTTCAAACATATTCTTTGGCCTTTCCCATTTAGTAACTGCTTCAACCTTAGATGGGTCCACCTTTATTTCTTCTTTACAAACTACGTATCCCAAAAACCGGACTTCAGAAAGCCAGAATTCACATTTACTCAACTTAGCATACAACTGATGAGATCTCAACAATTGCAACACTAATCTCAGGTGCTCCTCGTGCTCTTCTCGTGACCGCGAATAAATAAGAATGTCATCTACAAATACCACTACGAATTTATCTAAATACGGTCGGAAAATTCGATGCATAAGATCCATGAATGCTGTTGGAGCATTTGTGAGTCCAAATGGCATCACTACAAACTCAAAATGTCCAAATCGAGTTCGAAAAGCGTTTTTCGGAATATCTTCATCCTTGATTCGCAGTTGATGATAAGCTGATCGCATATCAATCTTCGAGAAAAATTTGGAATCCTTCAACTGATCAAACAAATCCTCGATCCTAGGTAAGGGATACTTATTTTTCACTGTAACTTCATTAAGTTTTCTGTAATCGATGCATAATCTTAGTGAATTATCCTTATTCTTCACAAAAAGGACTGGTGCACCCCAAAGTGACGTACTACCTCGAATAAAACCCTTAGCTTCCAACTCGAGTAGTTGTTTGTCCAATTCTTTTCAACTCTATTGGTGCCATTCGATAAGGAGTCATCGAAATTTGCGAAGTACCCGGTTGAACTTCAATGGTGAAGTCCATTTCTCTTCTAGGGGGTAAAACTGGTAATTCTTCAGGGAAAACATCTTCAAACTCTTCTACCACTGGAATACCCATATTAGAGACGGTATCTTGCTGATCGTCTTCTATCATCTCTAAGTGATAAAGAAAACCTCTAGAATGAGTCTGTCAAAAATGTCTTTCCGACAAGATAAGGGAAGCTGCAAAAATACGAGTTCCGGTAAAGTGGACAACTGAACCTTCACCCGAGTGCAGAGTCACACGTTTTTGAAAACAATCAAAAACAGCATGATGAGCGGATAACCAATCCATACCCAGGATTATATCATAACTAGACATATTCATCACGAAAAGGTCAATCAAAAACTCATGCCTAGATATACGTATTATGCACTTTCGTGCCACGCGATCAATACGTGCACTACCTCCTATAGCACTAGCTACGCCGAGAATTCTATCAAGTAATTCAGTTTCCAAACCCAAGGAAAAGACAAACGAAGAAGAAATAAACGAATGAGTAGCACCAGTATCAAACAATATCTTAGCCCAAGAATTGTAAACTAAGAATGTACCTTCAACAACTGAGTTATCCGGATCCTGTCCAATATGAGAAATATTGAAGGCCTTAGGTTGCTGAGGGGGTTGTCGAGCTTGATATTGTGGTGGATTATTCTGAGGATGGTTCTGTTGATACCCTTGACGCTGGTTCTGAGGTGGAAATGGTTGTTGGTTCCTCTGAGAAATAAGTGCAGGACAGTTCCTCTTAAAATGTCCAGGTTGTTTGCAGTGATAACATGAAGGTGCAGGAGGCTCCATATTCGGTCCATTTCCTTTCTTCTGGTATGGATGATTGTTATTTTTGTTCTTGTTCTTATGCCCAGTATGACGTTCTCGAATTCTATTTGCCTCCTCAATGTCTCTATCAGCAATCATTGCTCTTTCCACTATCTCATTATAAGAGGTGATCTTCAGAATAGACAACCTACTCTTGATTGAAGGCCTAAGTCCCTCCTGAAACTTAAAAGTCTTAAATTCTTCATTATCAACCAAGTTAGTAGCAAAACGAGAGAGTTCTTCAAACTTGGCTTGGTACTGTGCTACTGTCATGTTCCTCTGGGTCAATTGCATAAATTCGATCATGCGTTGGTTTCGTGCAGTTTGTGGAAAGTACTTATTTAGGAAGGCGAGGCGAAATTCCATCCAAGTAAATAGACCATCATTCCTAGAACGACGAGTCAAGTCCCACCAACGAGTGGCCTCACCCTCAAGCTTATAAACAGCAAGATCCAGCTTACTCTCATCATTCACGCCTAATAGGGTGAATATTTTCTCAATCTTATCTATCCAATCTTCAACAACTAATGGATCAGGACTACCCTTGAAGGAATCAGGGTGTTGTTCACTAAATCTTCTAACTAACAAAGACCGTTGATTAGGTGGTGGGGGAGGGGGAGGTGCATTCTGATTAAGAGTTACTTGTTGCTGCATTGCTTGAGCAACAACATTCAAATCACGAACAACATCACCAAAACCCCCATCTTGTGGGCCGGTTGAACCATTATTACGACGAGACATGTCCTGAATGAGGGACATTAAATCATAAGTATCACAGAGAGAATTCTCTATGCAAAAGGAGTGCAACCTATTATGCATTCTACCAAAACACAATCAACAATTGCTGCAATCAATTCACATACAAGCATATTCACACATTGACTCATTCAGAAACTAGTCTTCCCAAAGGATCAGACTGGCTCTGATACCAAACTGTGACACTCCGAATTCCGGGCCTAGATTTCGACCCAAATCCAAACCCAAAATCCGAAATGCTACATTTAATAACAAGCCTAGACTTCCACACTTGGCCCAAGTTTAAACAACTAATTCTTTGTCTAAATTTTTGTTACGTTCAATTCAAAAAATTCGGTCGCAGCGGATACGTAAAAATTCCTTTAGGAACATCTAACTGTAACTTGTCATGATTTTTCACCCACATGAACACTAAAGAATTATAGTTTCCATAAAAATTTATTTCACCATAAACTTTCCATATTTAATCCAAAGGAATCGCATGTTTAAGGAAGAATCATAAAACAAAAATAGACATCAATTAACTCCAAGAATTTTACTGAACCCATTTCAAATCCAAAAATTATTATGATTATACATTCTGAATTCTAACTGAGTATAGTTCCATTCATATACTTTATATAATTTTTAGATTATCTTAAGGACCTTTTGACCACAGTCAAACATGTAGTTGACCAGAACTGCAGAAAAGAAAAAACAGAGATAGTCCATTTTATAAAATCATATAAAATCACTCACAACTCCAAATCAGGTTTAGTTTACCATTTTGTAAACTGAAAAGAAAGCTCTTCAAGTTTACAGAGACACCAAAGACTAAAACATGCCATAGAATAGTTTAAAAACAGGAAAACTTCAACATAGTTGAATCTGTTAGAAAATATCTAAATTTCTTATAGTAATAAACAATTGTTTTATAAATACTTCCGGGACTCAGAAAATTCTAATATTTTAACAACTTCATAAACCATGAGTTTTATGCATACCATAAAATATTCAGTCATAAATAGCTTGTAAAATAATTATCATTAACAGTCAAACCGACATGACTCAGAAATTTTCATTTATCTAACTAAATAAAATTGTCTTAATAACACATTGTTCCATTAATTATACATTAACCCAATAATCTTCAAGGTATTAATAATCACTAAATACTCAATAAATCATCCAAAAGATAGTTTGATGATATTTTATTACAAATTTTCACTCATAATATGCAACTACTAATTAAAACACCAAAACCGATCTCTATACTCTTCCGCCATTAGCTCCTTGAGGTGTCATAAAATCTGGATTTTTTTGTCATAATACGACGTGAGTTGTGACACTCAGTAGGAAAAGAAGCAACAAAACATTTTATGCAATATTTTTCAATTTATTTTCAAAACAAGTTGCATGGTTAATACCACCACAAACATATGGAAACACCACATCCATATACATTAATAAATTCAATCAATCCGCTCGCCCAAGGGAGCCCCACGTGGGTTTAGGAAACAAAACCGTCCTCAAGGATATCTCGTATCCCAATATAATACAACAATAAATTCAATCAATCCGTTCGTCCAATGGAGCCCCCACGTGGGTTTAGGAAACAAATACCGTTTCCAAAGATATCTCGTATCCCGTCATAAATAATCTTTAAGAATCACATTCTATGGACCGCAGCCCAACCTTCATAATCATGCTCACAACATCGATTATCATTCATATATTAATGGAAACTTGCAAACATAAATTTAATTAAAAGAAACTTAAATAAAAGAAGAGTTTTAGATTGTGTTGCGCCTACCTCGAATCGCAATCCAAAAACTATCAATAATACAAGGAAGAGCTTTATCACCGAAGAAATTGTCTTTGATATAAACTAAAAGAATCTCTCGCTATTTCTATTAATTTAGATTTTTGTTTCCATTATATGATTCACGACTACAAAATAATAATGGAAAACATAAGAAAAGGTTGTGGCTAGGTTACTCTTTTCTTCTTAGTATGGTTACTCTTTTCTTCTTAGTATGGTTACTCTTTCTTCTTAGTATAAGATATATACACACTCACAACCTAAAACAAGTTCCACCTAACCCCATGTTTTTAAAAGTTTTGGTCAAGATAAGAATCTAATAATTATGTCCTTCAAAGTGATGCTAATTATTTATGTCTACCACTACCACCTTCTTTTAATTTATTTCTCTCTCCAACATAATTCTTCCCTTTTATTCTTTATTAAAGCAAACAGTATTATAAAGAAAAGTTTTCCATAGGATTCCAACAAAAAAACAAAAAGAATTCAAATTTGAATATAATAAGTTATTAATACATATTATTTCTTAACTTTCATAATTAATAACAACTAATTTCAAAAAAATCAAAAGATTCTTTGTCCCACTAAGAATTCTTTAATCTAAAGAAAAACAAAAGCATTAATAAAAACTAATTTCAAAAATCAAAAGATTCTTTGTTCCACTAAGAATTCTTTAATCTAAAGAAAAAGAAAAGCATTAACAAAAACTAATTTCAAAAATCAAAAGAATTCTTTTGTTCTTGGCTCAATTCATCTATTTTCAATAACAATTAGAATTTTATATTACATGTTTCATAATGATTAATTAATCCGATCGTCTTCAAATTTCAGGGAAACATTTCTAACATATGGATCTATGTCATATCCAATTTTTACGAAAACCCAATGGTTCAAATGAGAGTTATTGATTTTATAAGATCATTTTAAACATTTGGACAGATTGCATCATTTTACCAAACAATTCACCGTAAATTCATAATAATTCTAAATTTAAGCAAATTCAACGCATAATTAAATATAAGACATAGATATACAACTTTTATCAAGATCAAAAATCGTTTTGATATCATCAAGATGTCCTAAATACAGTCAAGAACATAAAAAGCGAAAATGTACAAAAACGTTTAGAAATCAACATCCAAGTACAAACAAACATTTAACGGTGAATATGTGATGAAATATTCTCAAATTTTAACTAGAGATACCTAAGCATGTTATCTATCAATATTAAAAGGCCGATCATCAATTAGATTCATAGTTTTTAATCAATAAATCACTGAGATCTAATCATACAAATTTAAAATCAAGTATAACAAAAACATAAAGAGAAAGGGGATCTAACATACAACCTCAATTGCTTAAAAAAAAAACTCCTCTTAATTCTCCACTGATTTTCCATGGTTTTCCCCCTCTAAAATAAACTCTAGCTTCATCTCCTTCTTCTCCCTAGTTTTTAGTTTCTCTCTCTAAAATTTCTAAAGTTTTAGTTATCAAACCTTAATAACATTACTAAGGAAAAATAATGAATTTGGGTGGCTCTATTTCCACCCTAACTTGGAGCCTTTTTTATTCAATCCACCCATCTAAAGCTAAGCCTAAGGTTAAGGCTAAGTAACAACAATTTAATCACAAGGTTAACCAATCCAAGTATAACCCAACCCGAAACAGTAGCTAAAAATTACAGGGTATTACAACTAGGATATGACCTGTGCCGTATTTGTTATTGCTATTTGTTAGCTTATTAACACATTCAATGCCTGTCCTAAGAATGCATTCGGGTCCACTAATGTATTCATTGTATATTTGATACTGATGTTCTAAATATATTCCATTATTTCTCACACCAAAGTTGCTTTTTCCAAATTACTGGAAGCCTTAAGAGCTCTATTGACTACTATGTATCCAGCCAACAAAACAACTCCAGATACACCCGTCTTCATAATCAAACTGTATATCAACAAATGTTTGCCCGTATTATTTTTCCTCAAGTATGCTAACATTCGTCGCAATGCCCTCCGTCTATTCAACTTAAAACCTGCCCCCTTAAATCCCCTAAAACTGCTTTCCTCTTTAAGAAAAAGTAAGAAGTTAAAAAAATGAATAAAGATAAAAAGTTAGTAATAAAACTGTTTTGAAAGTTTTTTCCTACTTTATACGATTTGTTAGCATTTAAAGATTGGTCCCACATCGTAGACGCATGAATGCAAATTAACAATGATTCTTAACAGACCGAGTATGAAAACCACATGAAAACAAGGTGAAAAAAACAGATTTTTTTTTTTTTTTTAATTATGTGGGTCCCACCCTCGGGAGACGTGCAGGGGGTGAGTGTGAGAGGCGGTTTTTTCACCTTGTTTTTCTCTCGGTCCGTTAATAATTTCTAGCAAATTAATTTCAATTCTCGGTTATATATACACTTTTTTTTATTTGAATCCATTAAGGTAATAGGTTTTGAGATATTTTAAATTACCTTTCCTAGAATTCATGATATTGGTGGATATCCCTCGTCATAGTCATTTGATACGTTACCATTCCGAAGGCTATAAATTACCTTTTAAAATATTAACTTTTGCCGAATGAAATGTTAACACAGTTTGCTTATTGATGAAAGATTGTTAACATAGCAGAATTTTATTAAAAACTAAATTTTTGTATGCTGAAGAAAATAGACCCTTATGTTTACTTGAAATGTGATATCCAGTGAACCTCGGTTGTGAAACATAATTTTTTAACTAATTCCATCGTTAAATCCAAAAACCGGACAGTCCGACACTTAATTGTCGTCCTGGTCATCCATCATAAATACAATGTCTGTTCGCTCTCATAACCTTCGCAATCAGTTTCCAAATCATCTCAATCATTAAAAATCCTTAGAACCTCAATCATTTCCAATTTCATACTTTGTTCTCATACCATATGCAAAACTTTTGAGCACTCAAAATCAAACAAAAAACACCAAAAAAATGATCATCAATGAATTCAGTAGATGAAGCCACACATATATATATACCTTGCTAATCTACCAACTAAAACCTTACCTTACGGATATTAAGACTGTTTTTACTGTGCTATAAACTCGCTACATACTCGACCCCTCTAAACAGGAAACAACTCCAAAGTTGTATATGTCGCTCGTAATTTTACGGTTATATGACCTTCACATAAAGATATAATGAAAAACACCTCAAAAATAACATGTACTACCAATTTTAAGAAAATTCCAGATAGTATACATTATACAAAACATAATACGATGCTAATTGTTTAGTCAAAAAACTTTAGAATTCGGGGTCTGGAAGCACTAATATTCCTATTTTGATACAAATTGGAACTCAAACACTCAATTTACAGGTAAAAAGAATCCCGAGAAAGGTCAATAGTACCTATGAGTGCGGCCCTTGAAGATGCATGACTTCATAGATGCTGCATACCCGTAGGTGCCCCTAAATAGTATATATACTTTTAATAGCAGTAGGATCATCTTTCGCCAACCAAATGCAGATAGAAAACCATTCATCCGTGTTGTAGAGGTTAAGCAAAACCCAAGAATTACTGGATCAAGAATATTTGAAAATCAAAACATAAAAAATGTCTAAATTAAAATAATGTACCAAATCAAAGTTAGACCTTTGTGTCATCGAAACAACTACGCAACCTGCATCATATATCCAGAACATACAGACATTTTTAATAACAAACCTTATTATCATAACATAAAAAAATAAGAAGCTATTATAGGAAAATACTTGACGACATCGTATAGACTTCAATGGTAATCGTTTCTGTGAATGTTAAAAACTGGAATTACTACCTTCTTAACTGTAGAATAAAATTTATCCACCAATTCAGAAACCCCAATCATACTATCAGGTGCGAACTTGTTCGAGGGGACAATTATAACCACAGCATCATAGACAATAACGCTTTGGTTTTAGATATGAACTACTGGTTTATATATACTAAGAAAGATGCAACGATGCGGATCTCAAATCAAATCAAATGTTTGTATTAAAATTTATCCGATGTAGTTTAGATATTAACAAAACTACATCGGAATACAAATGATTTCAAATTAGATGAGTTGGTTGCACATTCATCGCCAACATAATTAACAAACTTCACCAAAGATGATATGCCTATCTCAAATCGAAGAATTTAGTGACTAATTATTCTTGTTGAACAAAGGAAATTCCACAAACACCGAAAAATTAGGATTTATAATCACCAACAACTTAACAAATCAAAAAAAAGAAGAAGAATCACTCTGTTAAATTTGCTGGAACAATTTCTGAAAAGAAAGTTAAAAGACAGAAAGATGAAATTTTAGTGCGAGAGAAACTTTTTTTACCACGATTTTCTATGAGACTATAACAAAGCTAGATATCTCTCCTCCAACTCCTCCTTCTACTTCGTCTTCCATTATTAGATTCTTAGAAATGCATGTCACTTAAAGTCGATCCTTACCCGGATCTGGCATGATTTTCATTCTTCATGTTATTAATTTGGTTTTCATATTTTGATAGAATGTTGGTATCACTATCACCAGACAAAAATACAACAACTAAATGTAAACCAAATTAATGGTTAGAATGAGGTAATTCAACTGTTGCTAAACATTCAAAGATTAAAAAATAAAACAACTTGAAAACAAATAGAGGTATCTTTTCTAACATTGAAACAAAGATGGTTAGAATGAGCCATCTTTTCTAACATGTTAGATGCAGCCAATAGAGGTATTAAAATTATTTATCATTCTATTTCTACCATTGCAAATAATTAAACCTTCCCTATTGAATACACTCAAACTTTCAATCAAATAATTAACTTATTCGAAATGACAATAATTAAAAAATAGTAGTACCTGTTCGGAGAACCCAAAGTTCGTGAGACCTACAAAAATTAAATTTTAAGAAAACAGAAACCTAGATTTTTATAAATTGATTCAGAATCATTGATAATACCCAATATTTCTGCAAATTATACCTCGATTTGAAATGACTCGAAATATGAGAAATGAATTGATTAGAATCGCACAAAAAGAATTAATCAGAATTCTTCTTCACCCATATCTTTTCACATTGATTTCACATTATTCACAGGGGCGAAGAATAACGCCTCCGGAAGAAGAAGAAAAACGCTTCTGACATTGATAAAGGGAAATTATTTTCATCGATGCGATGGAAGGAAAATATAAACTGATTTAATGTCGAATATCAAGAGTTAAAGGTGGAGATATTTTCGGGTCAATTAAGAGGCTAAATCGTAACCATCCTTCACATTGTTCACATTAGATGTCCCGTATACACTAAATATGAACCGTGTTTTATATCCCAAACTGTCTCTTATGATATGCTAAATCTTGAACATCTTTTATGTGTCCAAATTATAGATTTCCGTCCATTTTGAAAAATACCATTGTCCTTTATAATATAGACTAGGAAATGACCCGTGCCGTAACGGCACAGACTATTTCACACTTTTTAAGCTGGGTCAGTAGACATTCTTCAGAGCTTGACTTCTTAGTTTTTATCCAAAATTAGTCGCAATGTATCATGTTTCTGAACAACATATTTACATTCAGCGAGGGGTGAATTGACCATGGATTCAACCATTTCCAGTGATAATTTGTTTAAATCGATAAAATATGTAACTGAATATGTTCTCACCAAGCTGTCTGATCCTTCCTGTTTATATATTTTTGTTGAAGTATTACATAATGTTTATAGGATTTTCATTGAAGCTCGAAACTGATGCCAATGAAGTTTAGATTGATCAAACATTTTTGCACGTATCCGGAAACAATTACAGGATCAAAAATTATCATTCATAAATTATTTGTCCATTCCAAAAACACACACTAAGGACTCCAAAAATTCTTAGTGTTCAGGAAAAGAAAGCAAAATAAATCAAAATGTCTGATCTGAATAAGGATTCGATCCTCTATGTGCCTCCTTGCTAATCCAAAATCTCCTTTGATGCAGCAACTCCCTCGAAGGGTGTCCCATCTAGCTGTAGATGTTGAAGCTGTTTCACCACATTTCCTTGCTGCATATAATTCTCGAACCCTACTTCAGAACGTTTTTGGTTAAAAAGTGTTGATGCCATTAGAAGCACAACAATCTCCAGTATATAGTCGACTATTCAAGCTGTTCTTTCTCTGTATCCAGGGATGAGGACCATTAGTCAGTAACTTATAAACTTATGTGCAGCAATGAAATGACGGACGAAAGAAAGGATAAAGGTTTCATAGACAAAAAAGCGATCCACATGGTTCTGCACCTCCGTGTTCAACTGTAAAAACAATGAAAAGACAAACAATGACCAAATCTAGAAAAAAGTAAAATATTTTAAATAAAAGAACACTGCATTGAAGAAGAAAACATAAAACTTGTACACTATATATCCTTTTTCCTCAATATGCCATTTAACCCTGTGTATTTTAGTTGAAGATATACTAAAGTTAATCGGCACCACATATTTTTCAGTTAATGATATCAAAATCAGAAAGAACACAGTGGGCATGGTATCATTCCATAAATGTTATTAGTGTCATAATCTAATTTTAGACAAATAAACTTGAGTTGGGCTTTAAACATCTTAAACATGAACATAAATACATAATCAGTACACACATATTTTTTTACCTTCAATGATGTTTTAATGTGGTTGATCATAAACTGCAATTCAGGATTCAGGGTCACCAACCTATTAAACTGCAATTCAGGGCCACTAACCTATTAAACTACTGATTTCTCTCAAAATAATAGTTCTACTGGAAAAAGACAATAGAAGGCAAGAGATTGAGTATAATTGCACAACTGCAAGCAACAGATTAAGTACAATAGTAATGTTTGTTCTCAATTGGATAGTTTCTGCTACTGAATAGAGGTTTCCCGATGTTTGTCTCGCCAAATCAAGGTTGCATATAGTTTGAAAAGTTGCGCATATGCGGAACAAATTTCTTACAAATATTCAACTGATTCCAGGGATTTTCTTTACAATGAACTCTTCAAAAATGTACCTGATAACTTCAGAGATCCATATAGCTCAATATTGCTAGTATGATGTTGTTTGCTACCTAAAAATATAACATCGTTTAGCCATATGTGAAAGCCAAATATGTTTACCATTCAAAGTCGGTAAATAAAGCTTGAAAGTTAGAACAGTAAAGAGAATGAAACTATGTGATAACTGTGATGAACGCTTAGTACACTTTATATTGTTTTCTTGCACCATTAATATTTTTTGCTACGACACTGCAAATGAAGTAAAAGGTTCCTTCGCTGAGGAAATAGAATCAAAGTATGAAACCTAAGTAGACATTAAGTCAACAGTATGCTATTATATACTTCCCACCTTCAATGCAAATGGTTGGATATAGAAAGACTGACTATTAAGTATTTGCTACATTTAATATATGATTTTTCGACGGTGGACAATTTTCATGAACTCGACAATGGACTAACACCAATAGTGTACAAATTTAAGCTTTGTGGCTTTCAAGGAAATGAAAAGGATGGACGGGTATCAACATGATTCTCAAAATGATCTTTTGTACACGCAAAATAAGTCTGAGTAAGCAATTCGTAAAAAATAACTTTAGATAAAACAGTCATAAATCAGAGTTAAAGAGTTAAAACAAAGTTCAGACTACAAAAAAAAGGTATTAGCAGTTCATGGCACCTGCTAATGATTACTCGAACATACAACAACCCAATTTTACCTACCAAATCAAGAGAAACCTTATAAATAAATAGCGTAGCCCAAACTACTGAATACGTACAAATTTAATCAAAGAAAAAAGTCCCTTTAAAAGTAAGTTCCTTATTAAAACAGAGATGTAACCCAGGTAAATGGGAAAAAGAGTAAGTTCTTTATAGAAACAAAAATGTAACCCAAAGAAAATATAGATATAACTGGTACCTCAACCCAACCAAATAAAAGGGAAAAAAAATCTTTTAATGAGAAAGCACAAACTTAAGTCAAAGATGGGTTTTTATTAGTTTGAATAATAGATAGTGGGAGACAGAGAATCACCTCTTGCACTCCGGATATGTCTAGTTGACAATATTTGATGAGATTGAAGAACACTTACCTTCTCTTTGGTAAAGAAGCATTGCTTGAAACTCGAAAATTTTCTGGTGTTGGTTGAAACTTAAAGGTTTCTTCCCTATTTTAATTACAAATGTAGTTTATCTTATCGTGAGACTGGAGTGTCGGTAGTCCAAACCCTTCATTGGAATGAAATATGAGAGTCTGAAGGGGAAGTGGAATACGTTGAATTTGAGCAGTGGGCACCCATTTAGCTTTCCTGTGATGCCATTTGCTTTGTGTTTTGGGTAGCTATGGGACAACTAAAAAACCAAATTCTTCGGAAACTTAATCAAAATATGGTTAAAAATTGGACGCAGTGATATCTTGTTGTCCTAAGTACTTAGTAGGTACTAAACATACAAAAGTGATTTATCATAAATAAATCAACAAAGAAACCTCCAAAAAAAATGTTATTGAAATTGCACAAAAAAAAAATTTGATAAAGCAAACATGTTTTGGCTATGATTGAATTCAAGATAGAAAATCCGAGATTACGAAAAATATATATCAAAATTGTAAGCAAGCAATTGTTACTATGAATACTGCTTATCTTAGAGACAATTTATCAAACACTTAAAGATCACTTAATTATAAGCAAAGGTTAAAAAATTGAGAACAATAAACAGAGCACATAAGAACAGACTGTGATGATTTTTACTTTCTCGATCATGAATCAAATAAACAGAGAGGAAATTACCATAGTTAATTAAATGATTGAATCTCCAAGAAATTTATAGACAAAAAGATAATCAAAGAAACCCAATAAAAATGTAATTGAAATTGTGCAAAGTAAGGAAAGTGGAAAAACTTACATGAACCGGTGGAACGCATATTGTTTTCGAATGGGATGTGCCATTATGTATGGAGAAGCCATTGAAAACTGAGTATCATTCAATAAGAGAAAGATGGAGGGCTATTCATCGTCGGTGCTTGATCGAAATATCTTCTTTTGATGAAGAGGGGATCGAAAGGTTGAATCATTTTTAAGGTTGCCGTGCAATAGAGAGGAAAAACGGAAGGAATTGAAGAAACGAATTCATTGAGCCATATGTAGACGCAGGTCACAAACAACGGCTGACCACTTGATGAACTCAATTCAGATTATACTGGGAACAGTGAGATTTGTGTCGTTACAAAAGCGGTGCAGCTACGATGTGTTCGGGCCACATATTTCAATGATGTGGCCCTTCTTTAAATGATGACACGTCATACAAAGTAGGAAAAAGTTTGAAAACCAATTTTATTACATAACTGTTTTGTGTTTTTTATTTTTTAACTTCCTATTTTTTCTCAAAAAGTAGAGCGGTTGAGGGGATTTAGAGGGGGCAAGTATTTTATTTAGATATGTGTTAAAAAATAAAGAGGGGTCACGTACAAAATGTATGTGGCCCGACCACATCGTAGCTTTTTAATTACAAAAGAGAGAAAGGGAAAGAAAAGGCAATCAATTCACACATATGGAGAAGGAATTCATTGCAACCGACTGATTGGAGTAATTAAAGCTTAAACATAAATATCAGATTACACGGTGAAGGGAGGAGAGTACATCCTAGCCGCCACTTAGGAAAAAGAATAAGGGTTTGTTATTTTGTGCACACATGCACAAGATAACACCCAATCATTGCATTGGGAAAGTGTAAAAACAATTTAAAAAAATAGGAGAGATGGTTTAAACTTGTATTGGAGAGTGTAAATTAACATAGATATGCAAAACATGATTTATTGAGAATGAAGTTTTGCACTCTCCAATGCAAGTGGAAACCATCTCTCCTATTTTTTTAATTGTTTTTGCACTTTCCCAATGCAATGATTGGGTGTTATCTTGTGCATGGGTGCACAAGATAACAAAACCCGAAGAATAAATCTCAGCCGTTGCATGACGCACCATAAACTACTATTGTGTGAGCAATGAAGTCTGTCTTTTATGATCTGATTTTAATTAAGGGAATAAAAACATATATACGTATAGCAGCCATTGGATCAACAAATTCAATACGTTATTCTAGGAAGGGAGGACAGATCTCAGCCAGTAGTTAGAATTCTCTTTGTATCCTGGCCGCTGGGTGGCACATCAGACCCATCTGTTGTATAAGCATAGATATTTATTGCATATTATCTTGTATTACTCTTGTTTTGCTTTTGTTTGTCTTATTTAGGTAGAGTCATCCAAAAAAAGCGAAAAGAGTGCTAAAATGGACATAAAAGTAAACATGGATTAAGTACTAAGTGGAATTCGACCAAATTAAGGAGTGATCAACTTTGTGTTATAGAGAATGAAGAGACAAAAGCAACCCAAAAACAATGATCATGTCATTCCGAGTTCATATAAAAGGTTATGGGGAAAAATATTTTCAGAGGATTCAGGACCGATCCAACGTGAAAACAGTTGCGAAAATAGTTTTTAAAGGGTAAAAATTTGGGTTTTTAGGGTATTTAAGGGAATATTAAGGGGTAATTAACGAAACTTCTAAGACTTCTTAAGACACATTTTTGTATAGGTTTTTATCATCTTATCGTTTTTCTTCATCGTATCTAAGATTTATGATTGATTTATAAATCGTTTAAGTGTACAAATAAATTAATATATTGATCAATCTATTGCTAGTAAAGAGTTGAGCGATCTGTAAATATCAATTTTATTCTACACAAGTATGGAACGAAAGACCTTGTAGAGGGATCCTCTGGAGCAGTCATGTGTGAAGACAACACCAGTAAGTGTACTGAGCATACCGAGTTTAACTGCTGGGATCAACCTAAATTCACAAATCGTAAAACGTATGATTGAGTTACACCTTGAGAGCGTACTTCATGGTGGTTCAGATAAATGCAATTTGGTTATTAAGAATACTTGTTATTCGTTGATACAAGAGTTTCAGGGATAACTAATAAGTTACCTGCTACCCTACGGTTGGTGATAGATGATTCTAGCGACATGTAAACGAGTATGCTAATTGAGTTAATGATTGGTAACGACGAAGGATTTCCTAATCATCTCTTTCTTCTTATTGCTTCAATTCATCAATCAATCCTCATTATTATTTTCTTTTGTCTCTGTTTAGCTAATCTGAATAACATCTCAATTACACGTCTCTCTGTGGGAATGATGCTTAGTACCTCTATATTACTTGTTAATTAATGGAAAATATCTTCATTAATTTATTGCATTCACAACACACATCAGTTATTCCCTTGTCCAACTTCCTAAATTGAATTAGTTGTACTCATTGTTAAACCTTATACAGTTCCAAATAATGAGCTTGGATGTTTAAAGTTATTTCCGAAAGAACGTTTACTGTTAAGAAAGTATTTGTTTTTTCACACTACGTGGCTTGTGGAAATTTAATCAATCCCCAAGCTACTTTAACTAATTGAGATAAGTTTTTGGTGTGGAGGTTCATAAAACTAACTCCTCCATTGTTTTTAGTTTGCAAAGTGTATCTCGGGCCTTTAATCAAAGGTCTTTTCCATCGCATATTAGTCCTTTAAGTACAACCTTTTACAGCTTATTGTTTTCCCCGCCAAAAATTATTTTTTAGTGAGATTAGTTGGTTGGTAATTTTTTTAAAATACGAGAAAGCACTCTATTTGAAAAATAAAATGGATTTCATGACATATTTGATTTTGCCAGTTTGTTGCTTGAAAGAGCAATCCGTCTTTCCAATTCTAAAGTTGGATTTAAATAGAACTATTAACGAGTTTTGATGTATGACTAATCTATGAAAATCGGTCTCCCTACGCCGTTATCTGTCATTTTTCTAAAATTTCTTGGTGAGCCGTATGAAAAAAGGACTAAAACGACACTCTCACATGAAAATTTTGTTTGGTAGGTCCCTTAAATTTTATATGGGACCTATCATCACTTCAAAAAAGGTTAATCACTTTCTTTTTTATACCGGGAGGATTGGGATATACCCTTCACAATTATAATTAAAACTTAACCAAATTCATCTTCTCATTCTTCTCCTCTTCCTCTACTCAACGTAACAAAAACAATCTAAAATTTCAACGTCGATTAATCTTCATACATGCACCCGCATATGAAACACACTAATAGAAAACCTAATTGTGGTGACCTTGGCATTGGAAAATATATTTAATACAAATGAAAGAAAAAATCAGTTCACGAAGAAGAAATCTCTGAAACTGCTGAAACCGAAGAAATGGCGAGACTGAGAAAGTAAGTGATTACATAAACTTACTTTAGTACTTCATTTTATTGTTTGCATGTCAAATTAGGTCAAAAAATTCGAAATTCTTAAATTGCAGTTATACGATCGTTATGGTATCTGTTCGCATACCCAACGAATTTCATGTTTAGAAACACTCGTTATCTTCCTAGTTTGAATATCTTGATGACTTTTCATCTCTGAAAGTGACATCTACAGATTCGTCATGATATTCAACCTAATACCTTGATGCCTAATGATATGATATTATTAGTCGTCAGATTTATAAATTCTAAACATACTGTTAGAGCATAGCTCGGTTGAACCCACCAAGCGTTTGTATGTCAAGTTTGGTTGTCATATTTTAGTGAGCCAAAGATCATTTAAAGAGTCGCTTGATTATGTACTTGAGTAAACTTCGTATAGGTTAGCTTGAAAGTATTAGGATATGAGACATTACAAGTAAAGCGAAGACTTGATGAAGTGAAGAAGTAAGGAGCTACAACGACAACATCATCATTCCACTTGAGGTTAGTGATATTTAACTTGAACTGTTTCATTCCCTAACGTATCTTTCAAGTCGTTCATATTGAAAACATAACTGCTAAGCATGAATGATTACACTCTAGTTAGACATAGTATTAAGGAATACAATACGAGGTTTATTGCTTAACCATTAAACTTTGTATATAAGATATCGACATAATCGTTTGAGTGCTATTGTGATTATGTACATGTATAAGGTTAAGATTTCATCCTAAGAAACAATGTTTTACATTTGTTTAAAGGAAGTAAATTCATGAACTTGTTTTGTTAATCAAAAAGGAAATCGCTAGACATTATTGGTATTGTTATTCATTGCATATATTTTGAACTACCAATATATGTGATTAGTATAACCACTCATGCCTTGTTTATGCTCTTGGTAAAAATATTCACAAAAGCCTGACTTTTATATCGGTATGACTTTTATTAGTTAAACCGACCTTAAGTAATCACCTGAAATGGTATGATCGATTTAGTGTTATTGGTATGACCGAATATGGGTAAACGGGAACCGGTCCTAGTAAGAGGTGTAACCTATCACAAAGGGGAATCGATCCTTGTATGAGGTGCGACAAGTTTTTAGTAAAAAGGGGAACCGGTCCTATGGACATGTGCAACACGTTTTTAGGAAAAAGGGAACCGATCCTATGGACATGTGCAACAAGTACAAGTTAGATACCATATATATGTGGGAACCGATCCTAGTACCTAGTCAACCGAATTTTTGGAAAGCTAGTGTGACTAAATCCAGTACCCACATGGAGGTAGAACCGAAACTTGTTTTGGTAGAACATTGAAACCCATGTTTGGTGATTGAGTGTTCTTAATCAATCACGTAGTTCTTAAAAGTCAGATGAACCAATTTTAAACTTGTTTGAAAGTGTGGCAAACCGGTTTCAAGATTGTAAGTATGAAAGAGAACTTAGAAAGTTAAGATGTCGACATACTTTGAACATGTGCAGTAACACTTCTCTTTTATTGTTCAAAGATATTCCCTAATAGCTAAAGGAAAAATCCTTGATCGAAAAATAAGTTGAGAATCTTTTAATTAAGGTTTTTAATTTTATTTTTGGAAAATGAAAATTAGTAATGTGCAGTTACTAGTTGGAGATTTTCTAAGAGATTTTCGGTCATTATTTGGACAAAGCATTTCCAGGAATTATGGAAACCGATTTTAGAATATATTGCATATCTTGATAATATTTTCGGTTTTGGAAATTCCCTGGTGTCCAAACTTCCTTGTCTATAAATATCAAACTTTGCATTTCGAGCAAACTAATCCTCAGAGCCAACAAAACTACTTTAGTTGTGTTGTTACTAGTGGAGCCGCCTATTCGGAGAGGAAAGTAACATAATTAGACAAAATATCTTACGGCCGCTCAGTTTAAAGACTTCTTTGGGATTGAGAAGCTCTATTAGTACCATTGGTGGGAAACCAGATAATTGCAGTTTATCTTTTGTTTTCGATTGATTTGATTGACTAACGGTGGTTGAACTTTGATTGCACCTAGTTTGTTTATGCTTGATAATCTTCTCTTCTGATATAAGATTCACTCAAACTAGATCGAAGTTTCGACGGGGATCTTTAGACTGTTTGTATATCTAAAGACGTATTTTCATAAACCATTGTTAACAGACTCCGTTTTGTGCATGATTGATCACAAGAGATTCAAGTTTATTGTGTGCATGTGTTTATTAAAGATCTAAGAAGATTTGAAGACAAAGAAGAATTTGAAGATTTGTGATTTGGGTTCATAATCTTTGGTGTGCACAATACTTGTTTCGGTTAAAGAGGATCCAACTATAATCGTTTTATCCTTGTGGTAGATTGGATTGATTGGTTGTGTAGACCGACATCAATACAATTCTTTGTGATTAAAAGTATTGATTGCAAAATCTTAATAATTACTTTGGTATTTGTTGATAAGATAGATCTAAGAACCTGACAAAAGAGTTTATTAAGATAAAAAGGAGAGCCTTTTGTCAAACTCACATCACTTGGTTGAAAAGAGTTGATACCAAATAGATTTGTTGTTCCTTTACTGTTTGGAATACGAACCAAAAGAATTTTTCCAAGTACGTGACTTATTACAGGTCGGAGGCGTGGGAATACATTCAGAACTAGGTGAAATATAGGTTTAGTTACTTGGTCTCAACTATACAAAGTTTGTTTGATTTTTTATAGCGGATTAATCCTGAGAGTATTCAATTCTGGACAAGGTCCCGGGGTTTTTCTGCATTTGCAATTTCCTCATTAACAAAATTTTGTTGTGTCATTTTTTTTTTAATAGCCCTAATATTTATTTATTTTGTTGTGTCATTTACTTTTATTTTCCGCAATTATAATTGTTGTTATTATTATAATTTAAAGTAAATTACACAAACGTTAATTCCTAGTTATTTGATAGTAATCCTATTGTGTTTGGTTAAGTCCAAACCTTTTATCAAGTAAACATACTTCGTTGTTGTATTGTCTCGATCTCGTATCCATAGACGATCACACGAAGTGTGAACCTGTCTCGACTCAGTCCATAGACAATCACTTTCGGAGAAAGGACGTATATATGGAAAAGTTTTAGATTGAGGTATATTTGGGTACCCTCGTCTTTTCACATACCGACTAATACTGGCAAAAAAAAAAAATTCTTCATGTGTTCTATTTTGTTATTGGTAGTTATGTTATTAGAATAGTACTTGACGACTAAGTGTTGGTCATCACCGTGGGTATTTATTGACCATGCCGACTAATAACTCCTCAAACATAGTTTTTCCTGTGTTTGGATTGGTTATTGGTTGTTATTGTGTTTTTTTCCTAAGGTAACGACTAAGTTTTAGTGGTCACCTAATATAATTTTCGTCCTTGATGATTATGCACATTAGTTACTTAGGAGTCTCCTTGTTTAGATGTTGATCACCTTGATGACCAATTGAAATGTATTTCTATTTTTATCGATAATTTGTTTTCTCAAAAATTAATTGATTTCTTGTGTATTGTTTTATTATTTAAGCTGCAAAAGGTCAACGACAGTTCCGGAAACTTGGTCGACGGAAAGTATCTTCAACTATTGCCTCCCTTTGATGAAATGCATAAGTATTCATGGCGTAGTGTGGTGGTTGGCTACTTGAAAAATATTCAAGGGCACTCACTAAACAAGTTAACGTGAATCTAAGTCTTTTCCGGGTAATTCAATTGTATATATCTTTATATTTTTCGGTTTTGATAATTAGATTTTATAAGATGAGTTTTGTACTATACTTTGTGTTTGCATAGATTTGGATATACGAGTACTTCTCGTCCTTGATGAAATCCAATCCCAGCACCAAAATCGATGTCGATCTTTCGAAGCGCAAGCACAGAGAATGCAAGTACAATTTCACCAGTTATCAGGAAAAATATATGCCTCAACAACTAATCAACATGCGAGTTCCTTGGACAATATGACTGCAGATGAGGTAATTTTCGATCCATATCGACTAGATATAAAAGATTGGATAATTATAAAGAGAAATGATGTTGCATTTTACTACGGTCCATTATTTTACCCAAATGGATTTTCAATGTACGACTCACATCGGGTCATACGACAAGTCAGTTACGTCTAAGAAGAACCCCATCCCAGTGATGAACTATACTTTAAAGTGTTAAGGGAGGAGTGCAGAATATTTCAAAAGTCTATTGACGTGGTTTACTTTTCAAAGCTAAAAAATTCTCGTTGGGACGAAAGGCGTGCACATAGAGTTGATTTGACTCTTTTAGACAAGGTGACCGAACGTCGTAAAGTTCATGATAATTATACATGCCGTGGTACTCTGGTTTTGCTCATCCTTGTGTAATTCAGGAAGGAATTGTTGATCAATCGGCTCGTAGGAAGAACACCGCGAAAGACCCAACAACAAGTATTACGAATTTTGTAAGTATTTTGTGTTCTCTTATTGTTTTAAGATTTATTTGATTATTGAATAAGTTTAATTTATTGTTTTTGTTTAAATAAAAATAGAAGAACATTTTAAAGATCTTTGTGAAGATGATGTGTTGCGTGAGAGATACGGGAGAGCCTTTATCGGTAGAAGAGAAAACTAAGCACATTGACTTTTCTAAGAATGTTGATAATGAAGATGCCACCGAAACGTTCTGCCAGGAAAATGTTGAATAAATAGGTCTCGTAGTCATTGAGGTGGAAGCCAACGAGGCGATGGTACTAAACAAGGCCGGGGTGGTGGTCGTGGCCATGAATGAATTTCTACTTTTTATTTTTATTTTATGTGTTAGACAAGTATCTTAAGGTTAATGGTTGGACAAATGTTTCTTTATGGTCGGTTCTAGAAAAATGATGGATTTCTAGTTATTAAATGAATGGTTTGCTTAGTTATGTTAAGTTTCAATAGTTTAATCATCAAGGCTGTAATACTTATAAAGTTACGGCCAAATCAGGATCGGGACCTTTTTTTTAGCAGACTGAAAACCATGGCACTAGAAATTATGTATTTACCAGGATCGCGACATGCTAAGAACATAACGACCTAAGTCGTCATCCTTTTAAGCCCCTATATTTCCGACTAAATGTTGATGGATGTGACCATTTCCTGTGTGAAAATTATTAATAGTCGTCATGTTAAGAACATTACGACCTAGAAGACCATGTCTTAGTCGTCATCTTTTTAAACTACTACCATGCCACTAAAGTTAGATGAATGTCAACTATTCATATGTGATAAAATACCAATAGTCGTCGGGTTATCTTTCTAAATAACTGTCCTATCGATTAATGGTAGTTGGTAGATGAATATGACTATTTCCTATATGCAAACATGCTATTAGTCGTTAGGTTATAAAATTACTATCCCGAAGAATACATAGTTGGCATTGTAAGGAAAAGAAAATAATAACGGCGAGTTCAAAATTCAAAATTTTGCGAATAAAATTGCATTGATTTGTTATCCAACGACCAGATTTTGGCATCATCATATAAATATACTAGTTATCTCTACAAAACAACACACACCTTGTTTCATATACTTTACAAAGCTCAATTTATTATCTACTCTTTCTAACTCTCTTCACACCTCTACTTATAATCATGACATCATTTGATTCAAGTAAAGATTTGGCGATAATCAAATAATGGTACGTCGAAAGTCGAGTTGTAGATCTCTCCCCCATAACCGTATACCGAAACCTTTTGGGAGAAGATATATAACCTATATAGGCGAGATTATGAGAATCCAAAGAGAAGAAGTCTTCAATAAATTCATGATAGGTACCAAGTTACCCAAAAATGCATCTATGATTTTTCTAGCTATCCACCAACGGATCTTCAATGCTAGCTATCTAAGCTTGTCGCTTGAAAAATTTGTAATTATTTTTAGAGTTTCTGTCACATAAGCTAAGCTGTTTGATCCTCTAATTAAACAAGACTAACAAAGTAAGTTTGTGTTGTGTTTTTGTAAGAGGAAATTATAAAAGAAAGATACTAGGAGGAAAAGGGAGAAGCATTCATATTTGATAAAAGCTATCATTTCATGATATCCGAAATTCCGAAGAGTGAATCGCACTTCCGATTCCTACGATGAAGGTTGATAGTTTTAGAATTTTTTGTGTAGATTTTGTGGATAAATCTCTATGTAAACCCTCACGATACTATAAGTCATCCACTAGGGCCTCCTAGGAGTTAAAAGGCTTGGTGCACATGTTAAATACATCTGTGTTGCCTAGAAAAGTGAGTTGCATTTTATGTTTCAATCAATGTACTAAGCAATAGTACATGAATAAAGTAGATAACATCTTTTAAGATCCTATTTATTTGTTGGGTATAAATAAAGTTGGCAAGATTTCATGCTGCACATCCTGCCGACTAATCCAAGGTCATCATTTTGTTGTTTCGAAAGAATAACGACTGTCACCAAAATATAATACAATGAACAAGGACGTCTTATTCTTATATTAGAACAATGACAACTTCAGTTTCGTCGGCAAGTTATGAAATTAATACCTTTCCGACTAATCATATATTTATAACACCTTCCTCTATATGTCAAAACTCATCTGACGGGCATCATGGTTTATTAACAACTTGCCGGCTAAGCTAAGTCGTTATCTTTAGTTTTGTCGATCACGCTAACTTTTCATACTTTTAGTTCTGAAAGTGGTGATTTCTTTTAAAATTTGGAGAATGAAACCATTAAACAACTTTGCAATCCCCTTTTTAGAAATATTTGGCCAGTGTGGTTTTATTTCCGTTACAAATAAAATTCTCAAAACAATTTTTTTCTTCTCAAAAATCTTACAACAAAATCCATAAATTCAATCCAACTAAAACTAAAACATTATTTTGTAACTTTTTAACTTTTAACTCAACTAATTAATGAACACTTAATTGGGGGATATTTTACTGTAGTTGTCGGCATAGTTTTTCAATGTCGACAATCCATTGACCATGCCGGAAACATCAACAAACCATGCCCGCACATATCTTCCAATTAATTTATGTATCCCCCAATTTTGTGTTCTACTTAATCTAACTAAATTAATTAACTAAACATGTTTATGAGTGCTAATTAAATAAGGGCAATTTAAGCATTTTTGAAAAAATATGGCTAAGGGGAATTTTACTTTCTAATGACCCTATTTTGTCTCATTTGGTATATCCCGATTAATCTGGGTATACCCCAATCCCGCGAGTTGTTTTTTAAGGTACACAGTTTTTAGGAAGCTGAGTCCTGCAGACATTACTGAAAATGTGGTTCCATTTTAAGTAGAGCCGAGAGCCACAATATTGTCAAATATAAAGCATTTGAAACCAAGACTACCTCTATAACAATATGAAAGTAATGTGAAAATCAGATTCATTTTCGAAGGGAACATATGAAAATCAGTCTTTTAGACCATTATAACGGAATGTTAGATGCACTTTTCTTTTCCTCCTGAAAAGAAATTAAAGCAACATACTATGCAGCGTTACAGACTCACATTCACAATGTAATTTCGACCATCCGTTCTGAAATGAAACAGGTTTTCGAGCTTCGAGTAGAATAAGAACATGAGCATCACCTATGATACATAAATTCTGGTTCCACACTATAGCCAATAGCTATAAAAAAATGAACTTACTAGCCCAAATAAACAACAATATAACAACTGATATTGTCAGTAAAAAGAGTTTTAATTATTTTGATTGTGTGTAATGTTATTAATAGACTTTATATTATCATGTTATTTTATTTACCTTTAAAAGATTATCTCCCTTTACTTTGGTTATAAAGAAAAACGTTTTTACTTAGGTTTTATATATATTCTGTCCCTGGAGAACATTGCTCCTTAAGGGAATTATCATCAAATCCAAGATGGTATCATCCCCTACACGATCCTATATCTTCTAAATCATTGAAATCCATGGCAGGTGAAAAGAAATCCATTAACCCGGCTTTTGCTATCAATAACATCAAATATATGATTCCAGTCATCTTAGATATCAAACAAGATGAATACTCATCATGGGTATTTCTCTTCGATCTTCATCTTCAAGCTCATCGATTGCTCTTTATGATTGATGGTTCACAATGACCTACGGATATTGATGCCAATACTGAAAAACAGTTAGATGCTCTTTGTCGTCAATGGATGTTTGCTACCATGACCAAGGATCTTATGCTTACCATTCTCAAGAAAGGAAAAACCGCCAAGGATATTTGGGACCATCTCAAAACACTTTTTCAAGACAACAAAGGAAGCAGTGCTGCAAATATAGAAAGTAAGTTTGTCAATCTCAAGTTTTCTGATTGTGTTAGTGTTGATGATTATTGTGATAAACTTAAATCACTGTCCGATCGATTGAGTGACCTTGATTTTCCAATGAATGATAAACGACTAGTTATCCAATTGGTTACTGTCTTCGGAGGAGTACAACACCGTGGCATCCTTCATCCAACAATCCATGCCCACGTTCGATGTTGCTCGATCTCAATTGCGTACTGAGGAGATTAGGCGTGCACAACGCTCTCTTGCTTCTGCACCTACTGCACTTGTTGCTGCTGCTCCTACAGATCGCAACTTCCAGCGTCCTCCTCAACCCAACAATGGAAGACGTGGTAATCGTCCGCAGCAAGCTGAAAGACGCCACCAAGCCCATAACAAAGGATCCGGCCCAACTACTATAAACTCCTCAAGCCCACCTTTGCTGCCTACACCACCAGTCCTACGCCCATCATTTTAGCCAGCTTACCCACCTTATTGGCCACCGTATTGGGACGTTCCCTCATGCCCCTACCCAACTACATCTCCCTGGCAGTCTTCTCATAGGCCTCTTGCTGTAAACCCGCGACATACCAGCTCTCGTGGACGTAATCATGGCCAAGCTTACATTACTCCATCGACTGAACTACTGCAGCCCACAGACATTGCTGAGGTGTATAGCTTTATGCATTTACAGCCACCTAATGATGCTTTCTATATGTACACTGGTGCTACCTCGCACCTTACTGTTGATACATGTACTTTACATAATGTTTTCAATTCCAGCGATGTACGGTCTATTTTAATTGGCAATGGAAATAGTATTCCAGTTACTGCTAGTGGAACTAAGTTCATAACCCTCCCTTCTCTTACTTTTCAACTCAAAAATACCCTTGTTGTTCCTGATATTATCAAAAACTTGGTTTCCGTTAGTAAGTTCACCACTGATAATCATGTGTATGTTGAGTTTGATCCGTCTGGTTTTTCTGTGAAGGATCTGAGTTCGAGGAAGATTATCCTTTAATATAATAGTTCCGGGGAGCTCTACCCTATCACCAACTCTGTCGTTCCACCATAAATATCGTCCCAGTCTTCCCCCATTTTTCTTGCTGTCTGCTCGCCAGATATTTGGAACAACCTCCTTGGTCACCCCGGCAAGGCTGTTTTAGATGTTCTTTGTACCAATAATTCTATTCATTGTAATAAGGATCAGCATTTTAAACTTTGTCATTCATGTCAAGTTAGTAAACATGTTCGATTACCTTTTTATGAATCAAATTCCAATACTTTTGCTCCATTTGATATCATTCACAGTGATTTATGGACCTCTCCATTACATGTTGATACCAGTTTTCGTTATTATCTTATCTTGCTGGATGATTTCACCAACTATCTTTGGGTTTATCCTTTAAAATTTAAATCCCAAGTCTATGACAAGTTTTTGGAATTTCGTTCTCTTGTTCAAACCCAATTTGAGCGTAAAATTAAATTTTTTCAATGCGACATGGGACGTGAATTTGACAACTATTCTTTTCATAATTTTGCTCGTACTAATGGTATAGTTTTTCGCTTTTCTTGCCCCCAAACTTCCTTTCAAAATGGCAAGGCCGAACGCATGATACGCCGTGTCAATGATATCACCCGCACCCTTATGTCTCACGCTTCTGTTCCACCAAAATTTTGGGTCTATTCTCTCCTTATGGTTGTTTATCTTCATAATATTCTTCCCACAAAAATCCTAAATTTTCCTCTCCCGTGTCTATTCTCTATCAACGCCAACCAACATATGACCATATTCGTACTTTTGGTTGTCTTTGCTATCCAAATCATTCCTCCACAACTCATCACAAACTTGCCCCCCGCTCCACTAAATGTGTCTTCCTTGGTTTTCCTCCCAACCACTGTGGATACCGCTTCCTTGATCTTGCCACCAACAAGATCATCATTTTCCGTCATGTGACTTTTGACGAGAACGTATTCCCTTTCACTGATCCTCCAACACCCTTGTCCGATATTGATCCCTCTTCTTCTCCCCTTCATTCCCCCTATATTTCCTACAGTTCTCCTCCCATCAATCCTACTGTCAACCCTTCCTTACCCACTCCACATCCCTATACTCCACCTCACCGGCGTCTTAACACATTACCCACCTTCCTCACTACAGACAGTCCAACTTCATCTTCCATTGTCCCCTGTTCCTTAACAGACCGTCCAACTTCCACCTTAACAACTTCCCAACTGTCCCCAATACACACCAGCGCCTTAAAAACTTCCCCACTGTCTCCTGTTCTCAATACCATTATTTCACAGCACAGAAACCTGTTGCCACCTCCTGCTTCCACTGTTCCCTCTACATACCACCGTCGATCTTCTTCCTTTCCTACTGCACCGTCCCCTGTCTCCACTCCCACTCCCACTACAGCACAACACAGTACTGTGTTGCTACCTCTTTCTTCCACTGTACCCTCTACAGAACAACATCCCACTCCCTCCACTCCAACTCCCACTACAATATAATACTCAGCCACAACACCTTCGAACTTGTCAACATAGCATTTACCATATCTATGAGTGTTCTATTTTTCTTTTCAAAATACCAAGCGAAGGATGGTACACCATTCGATTCGGGTGAATATAGTGCGATTGTTTCATGAATGATTCCATTATGTTTACAAAACTCACAAATGGGTATCACATACTCATTACGATCGACCTAAGAGTTTTAATTTTAACTCCTTTTTGGGTTTCTACTTCAATTTTATAAAATTTGAAGGCCTCACAAGGCTTCATCTTTACTTCTAAGAAGATGAACTGACAATAGCGTGAGTAATCATCTATAAAAGTGATGTACCATTTTTTTACCACTTCTTGTTGGTGTTGATTTCAAATCTCTAAATCCGAGTGTATTAGTTCCCGTTTTTCGTCAATCCTTTTATTAAACGGTTTTCTTGTATATTTAGATTCAACATGATTTCACATCTTTGATTTTTATCAAAGTTTATTTTTGGTATGCAACCTAAATTAGCAAGTCTTTCTAGAGATTTGAGATTAACATGCCCAAGTCTATCATGCCAAACATGTGAAGAGTCACAAACATAAGCGAAGAAGATGCATTAACATTCAATTTCAAATCGGATACACTAAGCTTAATCATGTTATCGGTAACATAACCTTTTCTACGAATTCACCATGCTTAGAAAGGACAACGATATTAGATTAAGGCAACAATCTTAAATCCTCCCATCAATCCTACTGTCAACCCTTCAATTTCTCATATCCCACTCCACATCCCTATACTCCACCTCACCGGCGTCTTAACACATTACCCACCTTCTTTGATGGTGTGCTCACTACAGACAGTCCAACTTCATCTTCCATTGTCCCCTGTTCCTTAACAGACCGTCCAACTTCCACCTTAACAACTTCCCAACTGTCCCCAATACACATTAAAACCAGCGCAAGACAATTAAGAATATGATTCTTGCACAAAAAAACTTCCCCACTGTCTCCTGTTCTCAATACCATTATTTCACGGCACAGAAACCTGTTGCCACCTCGGAGATGCAGAGATGATAGTATTTGCACGTATGAGATTCCACTGTTCCCTCTACATACCACCGTCGATCTTCTTCCTTTCCTACTGCACCGTCCCCTGTTTACGTAAACTTAAATAAAATTTACGAAAGAATAAAAGAAGAAGAAGAATTTCTCACTCCCCACTCCCACTACAGCTCCTCCCACTACAATATAATACTCAGCCACAACACCTTCGGCTCCTCCCATAACTACATCTCATTATCGACTAATCACTCGTGCCTCTCGTGGTAATTTTCTCCCTATTAATCGTTTTAACCTTCATGTGCAAACCCTATGTCATATCTCCTCTTCCTCGTTCTCACTTGTATGCTCTTAGGGACATAAAATGGAATGTTGCCATGAAAGACGAGTACAACGCTATGTTGAAAACTAATACTTGGGAACTTGTACCACGATCACGTGATGCTCATGTTATTCGTTCCATGTGGATGTTTCGTCATGAATATAATGCTGATGGATCCTTACAGCGACACAAGGCTCGTCTTGTCAACAAGTTGGAGTTGACTTTTTTGAAACGTTTAGTCCGGTTGTTAAACATACTACTATTCGTACTGTTCTCACTATTGCTACATCACGATCTTGGACCATACATCAACTAGATGTCAAGAATGCTTTTCTTCATGGTGATTTAACCGATACAGTATATATGCATCAGCCTCCAGGATTTGTTGACCCTTCTCACCCATATTACGTATGTAGATTACATAGATCACTCTATGGCCTCAAGCAGGCTCCCCGGGCGTGGTTTCAGAGATTTTCCAAGTTTATCACAAGTTGTGGTTTCCGTGGTAGTGTATGTGATCCCTCACTTTTTGTTTATCAATCAGGATCCGAAATGGCATACTCACTTTTATATGTTGATGACATTATTTTGACTGCCTCTACTGATGCTCTCATATGCCGCTTGATAGGTGTCGTAAACATCATGAGTTTATCTATAGTTTATGCTTTCTTTGCTATGTTTTCTTGTAAATTATGTATCTTATGTTTGATTTTGAGTTTATTAGGTGCAATGGAGTCATATAAACAAAAATGAGATAATTAGGAGCTCAAAGCATTACTATGAGGTATTGGATGTTTCCAACCTCCAAGTTAGCAAGCACAAGGATCTTTATTGCGTAAGAATTACTGGGGGCAGGTACAAATTATTAAATACACCCGTATTTTACATAAGAAGAGTATGTGTGGAGATATTAGCTGGGTGTTTACATCCATTCTCTGTTTACTCCAAAAGCTAGGTTGGGAGTAAAAGGAACCATTTTCTTCTTTATTTCCTTCTCTCCTCAAGCAGCGGCCAAGGCAACTGCTGTCAAGATCTCACGCCGGCAGAGTTTGGGTTGTCATGGCTGGTCAAGACGGAGGTTAAGACAAGTCTCAAGGCCGAGAAGATATGAATAATTGAGGTGTTATTGCTATTCAAATTGATGATAGATAAGTGAGAAAACACATATGAAGATGCAATGATGAAGCCGATGATTATTAGTGAGATTGCTGGGATTTTGAAGTCAAGTGGGAGATGGACATTGGGTACGAACCAATTGGCAGAAGACTGAACTGTTGCTGTGGAATTTTGTTGGTGGATTTGAGGATTAGGATTGTGAGATGGAGGAATTAGGTCAAGAACAAATCTGCTGCTGCGAATTGGTAGACATCTGTTGGAATTTTGAAGTTGAGAACAAAACAAAGAATGGGTATGTGTTGGTTGAGTTACTGCCGTGAAATGGGTTATGTTGAGATTCAAGACTCAAGTGAATTGAATGCAGAGCTGGGTTTGATTTAAGTGGATGTACTCAGGTGAAGAACTGGTGAATGGAGTAATTTCAGGTTTCCTATGGTTTATGTGGTGAACAGGGAAAGAGGGAATTAGAGATGCTATGTTTAAGCTAAAGGGTTTAAATGGTGGAGATTATCATGGTGATGCTGTGGTTTTGATGGTGTGTGACTCTGTTGTTGAGATTGAGAATCTGAGAAGGGCATACTGATGTAATGGGTTGTATAAAGTGCAGTGACAATGGCTTGTGGTAACTAAGGATGAGAAGAATGGACATAATTAAGCAAGAAGAAGTGCAGTTACATGGATTGGTTGAATTGCAGCTATGGGTCTGTAGTATTATGAACTTCAGTGATGAATTATTAGCATGGAAGACTCGGTTGAACTGGTACTGTGTAACTCAATATGCAGCTGGGAGGTGAATTTGAGATGGAAAAGATGGTGGTTGTTGTTCAAGAATTGGTAAGGGTCAGAACAGTTAGGTGTTGGTATTTCACAGGATTGAGTTATGAAGCTGCGGATGGTCGATCTTGAAGTGGAGAATTACAGCCATAAATTGCTGCTGTTGCTTGTAGATTTATGTGAAGATAACAGGGACAAGATGATGCTGAGTCAATGGTGGTAGCAGGTTGAGAATGGGATGAAAAATAATGTTGATATGATTCAGAGGAGATGGGAATCGAGGAGGAAGTAATGCTGTTGCTGCCATGGATATGAGAATGTGACAGTGAGATGAATGATTGAATAGATGAATGTTTAGGCTTGTTTCAGGGAGAAGAAGAATGGCTCAGTTGAATTGAAGCGATGCAGTGAGGGATGGTGCTTGAATGATATGAATGAATGTTTTTGTGTTGGTTGCAGTGATTTTCATGTGATACTGCAGCTGCATTTGGATGCTGAGAAGCTACAGCAAGGGTCAGAGAGTGTGCATGCATGAATTGCGCTGACTGTGTGGGTATTGCAGTGAGATGCAGGGTTACAAGGATGAGAATGGCATGGTTCCAGATAAGGGGTGTTGCGGCAGTGGTGAAACACCTTGCAGGTACATGAATGAAGGTGTTTGGAGGCACTGTGGTGGAGTTTGTGCTGTGCAGTCAAGATCAAGGGAGGTTGTGCTGCAGTTCTAATGAAGAAATGGCTGATGTGCAGCTGCATAGGACTTACAGGCCGTGTCGCAGCTGTGTTGCTGATGGTCTTGAATTGAAGTTGCTGCTGGAGTTTCTAAGCAAGGGTAACTGGAGTTTGAAATTGGCTGGAGGATTTGGTTGCAATGGAGATTGAAGGGGAGGACTCAATGTAGGCATGATTTGGCCTGAAATCGACAGAACTCGTCTGGAATCGGAGTTTGGAGAGTTGATTCACCGATCCAGGTTTGGCTCAGATGGACTTGGGCCTGATATTGTATGGGCTAGACAAACTTGGTCTTTGGCGAGCTTGCCATGGTTTGTGTGTGCCTGAACAGAGAATTGATGGGAAAAAAAAGGGAGGACATAATAGGGATATCTCTTTACACATAAAAAAGAATCTTCTACTCTTGTTTTCTAGGGTTTAGAAACATGATAGGTTTTCTCTTCCTTCTTGTTATGAACTCCATGAATATGAGTACCTAGTTTTCTTTTGGTTATGGATTAGTTGGATTTCACATAACATGATTCTTTGATTCAATATATTAGTTTTGTCTCATATTTATCGTTTATGATTCATCGTTTATATTGTTACATGTGATTTGAATGCTTGTTTGATCGAGTCGCGAATCGGTTGAGTTTGTTTTCATCTATATTGCTAGATTAGGATTTATTATACGCAAAAGTGATAGATTCCTGATTACAAGTTGCATAAATATGGTTATAGATTGTAGTGATGCATCCTTGTAATCATATGTGAACCATAACCTTTGTTAAATCGGATTAGTGCTTTTACACGTTCGATTGCTTTGATTGGCCTGATTTCATAGAACTTAATGCATCTAGGGAATTACACTTGATTAATGCTTTTACACGTTAGGTTGTTCTCTTAGATAGAATTCATATTCACACCTTTTAATGTGATTGTTGATGTTAAGAGGAAATTAGCGGGATATTTTTGCGATCAAGGTATTCTAGGGCCATTGATAAAATAGAGATTATATATCAATTCTAGTTATTATGACAAGAGCATGTTAGTGAATGAAAACGAAATCCTTAACCAATATCTCACATATTTGAATTGCTTGCTTTATTTCTTTGTTTTGCTTTTATTTTATTTTAGTATATAAAAATCAGAAAATCCCCCCCTTGTTTTATATAGGAAACCGAAACATATTGACAACCTAGTCCTCTCTGTGGGAACGATCCTTTCTTGCCCTTGCTTCATTATATATTTTGAGTAGTAAGAAAGTGTAATTTATTTTTGACGCCTACGACAGCGATCACCGCTTCATTGATTTGATGAAGAGAGAGTTTGCTATGTCTGACCTTGGTCCACTACATCATTTTCTGGGCATCACTGGTACTCGTTCATCCTCAGGATTATATTTGTCTCAGTCATTATATGCACAAGACATCATTGCGCGTGCCTCCATGACAAAATGTAATCCAGTGGCTACTCCGGTCGACACCGATTCCAAGCTCAGTTCCACCTCTGGCCCAGCATTTTCAGATCATACTCTATTCATAAGCCTAGCAGGTGCTCTTCAGTACCTCACTTTTACTCGGCCAGATATTTCATACGCAGTTTAGCAGGCATGTCTATTTATGCATGACCCCCGTGAGCCTCACATGCATCCCCTCAAGCGAATCCTTCGCTATCTTCAGGGAACCATCAACCACGGACTGTTTCTCTCGGTTTCTACTATCTCTGACTTAACAACATACTCTGATGTTGACTGGGCGGGTTGTCTTGGTTCTCGACGATCGACATCTGGTTTTTGTATCTTTCTTGGTAACAATCTCATCTCCTGGTCCTCCAAGCGTCAAGCAACAGTCTCTCGATCCAGTGCTGAAACTGAATACCCGGGAGTAGCAAATGCGGTTGTTGAGACAACATGGCTTCACAACCTTCTTTTTTGTCTAGAGCTCCATCTACCTCTATGATGTGCTACTATTGTTTACTGTGACAATGTAAGTGCGATATATATGTCTGGAGATCCTGTTCAACATTAGCGCACCAAACATGTGGAGATTGATATACATTTTGTTCGTGAACGAGTTCGTATTGGTGCCATTCAAGTCTTACACGTCCCCTCTGAGAACCAGTATGCTGACATCTTCACCAAGGGGCTTCCTCGACAGTTATTTGTTCAATTTCGTTTTAGTCTCAGCGTTTGTTCCTCTCCCGCTCAGACTAAGGGGGTGTAATAGACTTTATATTATCCTGTTACCTTATTTACCTTTAGGATATTATCTCCCTTTACTTTCGTTGTAAAGACAAAAGTTTTTATTGAGGTTTTATATATATTCGGTCACGGAGAACATTGCTCCTTAAGGGAATTATCATCAAATCCAAGAGTTATTATTACCTGTTTAATAAATTCTGATCCCTAATTAACAATCATGAAACATGATCTGCTTCCTAATCGGTTGAGTAAGTATGCAGCTAAAGCTCGAGCACAGAGAATATATCGTCAGACAGTGTATCGGCATTCGGCATCAACAACACCAACGGCCGACGAGCTCTGTAGGAGGACTTTCCTTCAGCATTGGGTTTTCTTCACTTCTCACAGTACAGTTCCCTACTGAAATCAAACTCAGCTCTACTGGTCATTGGTTTACTTTTGTGCACCAACTATAATAACAAACTCGATCAAGAAAGACTGTACTAACAAAAGTTTTGCGAAATACTTCTAGTCTTCGAGTTATACTTGGATTTGATTTAACCTGCTAAACCAAACAGAGTGAAGAATCATGTGAAAAATATCATACTTGACAGGCTTACTGTGCCAAAGAAAATGCTGTTGTGCTTTCTTCACCCTCTTGTGCATCTCACGATATTTATTTTCAGGGATTGCGAGGAGTATATCCTTCAATTTTGGAATATCATCTTCAGCGACAAATACGGCAAATGCCTCCCAATCCAAAACCTCGAAGAAAGGAGGAACATAGTTGTCTGAAATGATAACAGGCACACATTCGTAGAAAATGGCTTCCACCACCCGGGGGCTGTTAACTTCATAACCCCTTGCGCAGATGCAATACTTACTACTCTTCATGTGCTGAGCATAATTCATTCTGTTATTCAAGCGAGGAAGCTCTCCAAAGATTTTCATGTCAGGGTCATTTTTCCAATGTCGAAGTAAAATGGGACGGAGATATCCATGCATCTGCCCAGCAAAGAAAGCAAGAATGGATCTCTTTGAAGAAGGTTTTCCTCCAAGATCTCTAAGAGGGTCCTCCACTTTGCGTATTTGTGCTTCCGGAAGAGTCAAATCTTTCCCAATTTTGAAGTCTCTAGCAGCATTCGCATTGCAAAGAACTTTGATACAATTATCCATGTGGTGCCTTGTCTCGAAGGGTGCCTGAAGAGAGTCATTATATAAGAACAAATCTGCACATAATGAGCTAATCAAACTTTGAGATCTCATTTGAAGATTGCACAGTAAAGAAACAACATCTAATATTGTGAAAGTTTTTGCTCTTGTTCAAGTGTTATTAATGCTAAAATCTAATAACTTAGATAAGATAAATGAAATCATACCCAATCATGGCAAGCAACTAAAAAGTGATCTCTACCACTAGTTCTGTTCCAGAAGGGATGTTTTGTTGCAAGCATATCTACATATTTCTTCAAATAATCAGCTAGGTTGTTCCGCTTGTGAGAGTCACGTACGTATAATGTTAGCTGTAGCATGCGCGAACTAAAGGGCATGTAGAATAGATGAGCTTTTGTTGGATCACTCACTACGAATTGCTTGTTGTCCTCCATGACTTTCATAAACCATCCCTCTGAAGCATAAATTCCCTTTAGAATCGGTTTTGTTTTCTCATGGAAGATGGGCTTTTCTCCTTCTTTATAAATGTAGACTTTTAATGTGCGTTCCATCATTTCATAGCTTCTGTAAATGTGATCACAGAAAAATTATATACAAAATTTTACCAACAGGACCAATTTTTACAATCTATGCTAGTAACTCTCACCTTTTGAATCTCGAAAAATTTCGATAAACTCTGGGGTAAAGATCTTTATCTTCTTTTAAAATTGGAGAATTCTTGATTTGTGTTTTTGCATAGACAAGTTCATCATCACATTTTGAAGGCCATTGTGGTTTCTACTGCATAAGACCAGAGTTAGAAAACAGCTTTCTCAATAGAAGTTGAACTTAACCCCTTCGTTCAAATCAGTGTCAAAGTTCAAAAATTCATACCACTGAGTGGGAAGAATTACGACTCTGAAGCAATAAACTGTACATCTTAGCCAAAGATGTCCGTGGCGCCCATCCTTTCTTGATGTATGCTTCATGAATCTTTGTAAGGTTAATATCTGAAGTAACCGAACTAGTACTCGATTGCAATGAATTTTCATTAGCAGAAGGCATTGGAGCTGCCTGTTTCTCCTCTGAAGTGCTTGAATTTATTTCTACATCCCTCGGCACAGTCATGCTACTCAAAGACAATGTCAGCGATACTGCAGGTGGTATAGATAAAACACTAATTTCTGGAGCTCCAACATTCCCTACTGTAAAACCAGAATCTGATATTTGACTACTTCCCACTGAAGAATTCGGCAGAGTCATGCTATTCAAAGACAATGTCGGCGATACTGCAGGTGGTATAGATAAAACACTAACTTCGGGAGCTCCAACATTCCCTAATGTAAAACCAGAATCTGATCTTTGACCGCTTCCCACTGAAGAATTCGGCAGAGTCATGCTATCCAAAGACAATGTCGGCGATACTGCAGGTGGAATAGATAAAACACTAACTTCGGGAATTCCAACATTCCCTAATGTAAAACCAGAATCTGATCTTTGACCACTTCTCACTGAAGAATTTTTATCTAATCCGTTAACTTGCGTCGGAGAAAGGGCGGCTTCAGGTTCTCTTGCCTTGTCTCCACTATAACCAGTATCTTGAGTTGTGCCATTCCCCAAACCGGTACCGTTATCATCTACAACTACAACATTCTCATTTAAAGTATCATTAACTGAACTGTTGTTACCTACAATTGGCTGTTCAAAGTCATACTTTAGGCTTTCATCCATTCCTTTAGTTCCATTTGTGAGATGATCATTGTTCCCCAATACAGAAACCTCAGTATTATTTAACCGCTCTAACACTATCGAAGAATTCATCGACTTCGAGTTATTGCCAACCATTGCAGAATTTTCAACCAATGAACTATTTCTCCCAAGTGACAATGAACTCTTACCAAAAGAAAACAACGAGAATAAAGCATTCCCATCAGGGAGAGTTGAAGATTGATATACTAAAACAATAGCTAGCACAATCCCTACAGCTAAAATCGATCTCCTCGTTTCAACGTGACATAACTTTTGAAAATAATACAAGAAATCCATTATATAAAACCAAGACAACAACTTCCCAATAACTGCAGACACAGTAGCAGCACTGAATCAGTCTCCAGGAAGTTAAACTTCTACAACCTCTTCAAAACCTGCAAAAAAGTCACCCAAACTAAACTAAGTATAATGGACGAACTTCGCTAAAGCATGGTGGTAAATACATAAAGATTAAAGCAATTTGAAGTAAGAATTTCAAAAAAAAAAAAATCCAGAAAATGAATCTCTTGGGGAATTCAAATCAGTGAAATCCAAACCCATTCATACATCATTAGAACTACACTAAACATGCTAATCAAGCTAACTCGAATCAAATTCCTTGACCAGTGCTATGAAGTTTCAATATTAAGATCTACTAAAATTCAATCTAAAATTAATTAACAATAAAAAAATGAGAAAAATTAAGACAAATGATAATCAAAAAGAAGTAATTAATGATTTGATTATGACCTTGAGATAGTTTGAATTTTGATTTCTTCATCAAAAAAATAATAATTCCCATTTTGCCATTTTGGTGATTTTTCAATTCAACTGTTGAGTCTTCTCTGCTGCTGTCAGATTTGAAAGAAGTTTCTTATTTTTGTTTTTCCGCCAAGTGTTAACACTCAGCTTAAAAAATGTTATTAAGACAAATTTTGTTTAACTTACCCCTTTAGTTTCAACATATTACATAAATACCACTGGGATTAGTCGGTGAATATCTTGCTTGGACATTAATATCCCCATAATGAAAGTCTATGACAATTATGAGCCAGAAGAACAAAACCCTTGTCTCCCTCATCAGTCTTCTCCATCTCTAAATCTTATTTCAATTTCTGGGATTTTCTCATCTGAATCCAAGGGCTTTTTTCTTGCAACAACAGGTATGTTCTCACAACCTCTTCTTTCCCTGTCAATTTCTCTTCCATCTCTTTCATCTTTTCAATTTGATTTCCCCGAAAATGGGTTTCTGGTTTTACTTAGAGAATCTGTATAAAAAGTAATTGGTTACTCTAGAGCTTGTTGATTTCTGATTGATAAGGAACCCAAGTTATATATGATCGGTATGAAATTACTGCACATCATAGAGTGTTTAGGGTTTGTAGGTATTCTTAGGGTTCTTAAAGTTAGTATTGTAGAAGAAATTAAAAACAAGTTTGGGTGTACTGTTATAAGCATACAGAGTATCTGCATTAAAGACTTTTTATGTATACAAACATCTTATTGCTCCTGAAGATTCAATTGAGCTAAGTAATTTTTGATATAGGTGTTTTATCTGGCATTCTTTCTGTGAATGTGTTTGTTTTTTGGTTCAAACAATAATATTGCATTTTAAGCATAAGAAAATTCTGGCGATAGTTCTCAACAACCATTCTAACTTAAGTTACTTAAGGCACGGTACCAATGTAGCTTCAGTTGGTGAAAGCCGCTAGTGAGTGTGTTTCGTTTCTTGATAAATTGTTCGCACCACCATCCTTAGTTTTAAAATGCATCCACAAGTGATTTCGTGTACTCTCCAATTAATGGGATAACACAAACTCCAACTTTGGTTTCCTCCACCTTCTCAAGCTTGTCAGGCAGTCATCTGAATATAATCCTCTTAAAAAGGAAAATAAAAATGATTCCAAGAAGAGTTATGTCATGAAACTCAAAAGTTTCAAACAGTAATTAGTAATAGTTCAAACTTTGCGCTATATAAGCACACGCAACACAGACGTTCGAAAATAACCCACAAAAACCACTTTGATCTCTTGACAACTTCATTAAGTTACGTTTATATGAAGAAAAAAGCATCCCATTTGTAAGTTATGAAAGGGCTGGTGAACTTCCCATATATTTGTTGTTAGTCATGAAATTGAGCCCACTCGTCATGCCTCTTATGAACTTAAACATCTTTGTCGTGTAGTTGGTGGAGAACCAGTATAAATAGTTGTATTGTTTTTGGGTGTATGTCAATTTCTTCCCAATTTAATTTAGCTTTTAATCACTATTATAAAAAATAGTGGTCTTTGTCTTTGTGATTAAAGAGTCAATCAGTAGACAGGATTGAGCAGAGAGGGTCATCCGGCGGTCCATAGCATCCAGATGGAGTTTTGACTTCGACGGCCAGGAAAGTTCAGTAATGTTACGTGAGGGGGTCGTGGGTTAACGAAATACCAAAAACTCATAATAGTCGCACCCGAAAGCTTTTTTTTCTTTAACCTGTTTATCTTCTCTCCATCCCTCTCCTCTCTTCTCCTCTACAAAGAAAATCAACAGAATCTACACTATACGTCTATACGATTCTTTCTTCCAAATATACGGTTCGTCTTTGGAACATCTTCTCATACACTACCAGGTCTACCCCACCACCAGAACTACACATTCATCTACTTCTCCTTCTCCAGCAGCAACAGAGATTCGGTGAACTACAACGCCATCTTCACATACTTGAGAAAATCCATGCAATATCTTCATCTTCTTTATGTTGATTTCAGTTGAACTTGAAGGAATTTGCTAGGTAAGAAGAGATTTTGGTGATATTAATTGATTTTTATAGGTTTTTAATATTAATTTGAGTTTGTGATTTTCTGTTTAGGTTTTTAATTTGTTACTTTCTTTTGATTAATCCTGCTTAGTCAATATGTTATGTTATGTTGATTTGGTTTTTGTTTTTTATCTTGCGAGTGAGGTTTTTCGACATCCGGAATATGATTAGGGTTTTCAGAATCATTCATTCCATATGATTTATATATTTGATTCTGAGAAAGAGATTTAGATCATGAGTCAGTTGTGACAAAATTCGAAATTCGGTGATTCAAATGTTTTACACGAAACAAATTCATATCAGCCTTCGAATTCTTTAGATATCGTTGAGCTTTGGATAGATTAAATTGGGCTGCGGTTATGGATATCAGGGTTAACTTTTGTGGTTGAATGAGAGGCTGGGTAAGATTTCTGAAGTGTAGGGAATAGTTTTTAGAGAATTGAGTGGAAAAATGGTGCAGCATCTCGATACAAGCTAAAAATGGATTGGGTCAGTGCATTTAAAATGTATTAATTTTTTTTGTGTAATTTTTTGTGTGGCAGTGGCTATGTCTGGGTTATATAATAGTTTCGTATTTCTTATTAGTCTGCACATTACTTTTTTCTTTGTTTGTTTTTCTTTGGTCTGGTGTTGTGTTAGCTTGGAGCTGGATTAATGTGCAGCCGTTCTTTGTATTATAAGACTGATTATTTTTAATTGATTTTTTAGTATTCGTGAGAATTTGCTGTGGTCAAATGATTACCAGAAACAAATCTAGCCTGGCTCTATTAATGCATGATCGTTTTTGGTTCGGATGATCATTTGAGCTTAGCAAATTTGGCCTAGCTTCGGGGCTCACTGCTACGAAGAGTTTTCTTGAAGTTGATTCAGATAATGGGAACTGTGAGACAATCTGATTCTGGAAATTCCAGTGGGGTATGTGATTGCTAATGTTAGGTTTGTTAGGTTTACTTATTCTATGGGTATCCTATACGATCAACCTAAACTAATTTTAAAGTTGATTCAGAGAAAATTGGAATCATGTGATAAAACAATATGGCACACATCAGAATAAACTTAGATTTATGGCCACCAAATCTATACAATGAGTTTAAATTCATGGAAAGAATTGCATAATACTGTACATAAATATGGGCGAACTACAGGTGTGTTCATTAGCATTTTTCATTAATTGATGCATAGTCCACAAGCTTGTACTTATTTTATTCAGAGAAAATGTTTGTTTAATTGATTCTGAGAAATTTTTATGGCTAATGCTGCTGTTTTGAAAGTAAGTGTTCTTATTCGTTTCATTGCATTCTATGTTTTTTTCCTTTTATCTACTTTATCATCCTCCTATTTATCCCTTATCTATAAATCAAATTTTGCGTCGAGTACGCTGTGGTTCGCTGCCAGTTAATAAAATACAGTTGACTACATTAGCAAACAACACCATAAAACCCACTGACATGCCAAAAATAAATATTAAGAAAAGTTGGCAAACTTGCCATGATGGTTTAGGTGCCAACCACGCAGTTTAAACTTGCTAATGTTAGGTTTACTTATTCTATGGGTATCCGCCAAATTTTGTGCCATGTCAGTGGCTATGTGGACGTATATAGATTACAATACAACACTAGCTTCGGTCTACTTAAGTTGTAGAATAACACTTCGATTGAGGATGGCTTTTGCAGCTACCAATGACATGGCAGCATGAGGCCTTTGGGTTAACTAATTAGTGCTGACTTATAGGCAAATTTGGTATTAACAGATGCTGTCAGAAAGTATCAATCATTGCGTGATTAAATTACATGTGCTGTGTTGACAAAGTTCATAATTTCTAACTACAACTTTGGACTCACGACTCTTACTGGCACATGGATCGAGATGAGGCAGTAGAAGCAACGACGACGGGTGTTAGACCACTAATTTCTGTTGAAGGTAATTTTCATGCTGCCTGCTACTTCTCATACACTTCGTAAATATTGTACTTAGTCACAAAGCTTGGTTGTACCACCTAAATTCTATGTCACGTGGTTGGCTACATTAGTAAATGATTGTTATTAAGAATAACTCAGATGGTGCTGAGAGTTCCTAATTTCTGCTACAACTTTTGACTCACGAGGGGTGTCAGACCACTAACTTACGTTGAAGGTAATTTTCCTGTTGCCTGCTACTTCTCATACACGTCGTACATATTTTACTTGGTCACAAAGCTTGGTTATTCCACCTAAATTCTATGTCACGTGGTTGGCTAGATTAGTAAATGATATAAAATAACTCTGATGGTGCTGAGACTTGATCTCTACTGCATTTCTTCTTTGGGGTTTTAGTTGTTTTAGAATATCATGTCATAACCTCATCAGTTTTGTTGTTTGGGAAGAAAAGCCAACTTATTGAAATTGGAGTTTGCATTTTAGTTAAAGTTAATGTTGTGGTGTTGTGCGGAGTAATGTTGTTGATTGTGCAGCCAGACCGATTACAATCAGTTGGTGAAGTTTAAATACCTATATGTTCAGACTCACGTAGGTACGAATATTAGGATGCTTTATTGTTAGACCTATGCTATTGAGGATAGTAACCATCTTTAAGAAGGCTGGGAGCACATCCAAACATGTTTATCTAGATTTGGGCACTTAGACATGTTGTCCTTCTGAACAACTTCATTCTCCGAAACACAAGGAAAAATGCAGAAGGGAATAGGAAATGCTCTCCGAGATTCGGGGTTCTTACGAAGGTTTACTGTGGGAGTTAACAGTGGACCTGTTACCCCAGAGCGGATAAATAATATTATTTCCAATTTGAATCTGCTTGATCAGATTGAGAGTTTTGAAATGAACCACATATTTGCTTATAGCCCAAGACTGAACAGTGAAGCAATAGTAGGCGTTTTTTAAGGCCCTCGGCAAAGTAGTCATAGTAAGCCCACAAGTCATCTGTACTTTTAGGTTTGTCATATTTTGGTATGTTGTCATATGTGTACTTCGGTTTTGGACCATGCATAAAATGTCATTCCATTTTGTTTCGATGTAGATATATAGTTTCACCAATATATTGTTTTGGCAGATCATAGCGACTAACTAGCTTCTTTGGCAAGGGACTTAGAGATGGATTTGTTACTTGAAGCACCGGGGCAGAATTTCGGTTTCACAGGAATACATCTTTCAACTTACTCCCAGGTTTGAGAAATGCCTTAGACTTTGCTTCTTCTTCTTTTTTTTTTTTTTTTTTTTCTGAGTTTGTAATAGATATAATATAGCAAACTGTTGTACTACATTACTTCGGCTCCTGAATTAGCTTACACTTAATTTATGAATGATGTATCTCTAAGATTGTAATATTTTCTCATATTATCCAATCATTTTCCTAATAACTTCGATGAATATTGCCTCTCGAATAGAAACCTGGAATTTTAGTTTTAAATATCTTATGGTGGTACCCGACTCTAACTAGGACAGCTTAGTTCTACTTAAATTTCTTATATGTTTTCAGAGATTGAATCACTCTATCTGGAAATTTAAGAAATCCTTAGTGCTTTGTATGTACTCACATGAAAACTTATCTTTTAACTCTTTCTTTCGATTGTGTTTGGTCATTTCAGTTGCGCTGCAGTACACATGTACTATAGAAGCTCCTGATGCAAGGTGATCTTGAAAGGCAAAGACTTGAAGGTAGTCGAATTGCCTCAATTGTTAACTTTTCCTTCGTATAAAGGTAATGCAATAAACATTCCATTTTGCAATTAATGGTTGAACTTCCCCATATGGTATGGTAATTTGATTTAAGATAGCGAAAATGTTCCGGTTCTACTTTATATGCATAGATGCCAAGCCACTCTTGCTAAAAGGTAATAAGTATATGATTCGTCGTGGGTTTGATGGTTCTAACATAGTGTGACTTGCTAGCTTAGCTCAATTGGTAGAGCACATGGTTTGCAACCATGTAGTCCCACAGATGGCAAATTATGTGATTAGACTTCTATATATCGGCGTAGTACTGATTAAGTGACGAATCATGTTGATATTAAATATCTTTTATCATTTAGTTTATTAGTCCTACAAAAACTTATGTAACGAAATTGTTCTGGCCATTTGCTAAAACCAATTTTTTAAATTGTTCTTTAGGTTTTCAAAACCCACACGCCTAACGGTAATGATAATAAACATAATCAGTCGAAACCATTCGATCTCAGAGATAGTTGGTAGTACACATCAAGCTAAATCCTATGAAGTTTCGGTTTGCATCTCGGGTTTGATGTTGTTGGATAGTTAAAAAAAAAGCGTTGGAAGACTGAGATTTCTGTTTTCTTTTCCTCTAATCTCTATAACTTGGTTTTGCGTGTAAAATTGCTCAGCTGGCTATGACATAAATTCTTGGGTTTGTTCTCTCTTATCCTCTTCTGATGTCATTTTGATGTTCTTACTTTTGTATTCTTCTTCTTAGTAAGATCCAATTATGCTTGATCAATTCTTCTTTTGATTGAAATATTTGATCGGTTGAATGTTGTCTTATGTTTCTTATTTAATAGATCTTTAGATGTAGCAACACAAAGTGTTTATTGTTTTTTTCTTCTTCAGTTCTTCACGTTCTATGTGATTTAGTTTCTGTTTCATTACTTTCGACGGTTTAGTTTCTATTTAATTTAGTTTCTGTTGCAAACTCTACTTCAATCAATACTTTTCTCAATCACTAAGAAGAAAGCTGTGTTTCTTTCTTCCAGGACAGAAAAAAATGGGAGAAAAAATAATGAGGTTACGCAGAGCAACAAATGAAGTGACCTTTTTCTCTACCGAGCATATTTCAATATATTTAGAGACTGATACAAAACAATAGTGCCCAAAAATTGGCTTCAATTACATGCTGCCCAGGAATAATTGGCACTACATGTGTATATTTGTTGATGTGTACAGGTCAGTTGTTAACCAAAATTTTACATCAGATGATTCTGATGCATTTTGTGGTCTTTCAGATGATGAGCAAGACGTTGCTACACAGAGCATTGTAAACCAAAATGATGATATACACTTATATGTTAGTCACTATCTTGGTAAAATGGCATTGGATTGACAAGAGAATGATCGACGAGAGAACGTCCGTCTAACAATCCATCCTTCGAAAAATGTTGCCGCGAAGGAAAAGTAATACTTCCTGCACTGCGAGATCCTCCTCAGGAACTGATGAATTTACTTGATGTAGACGAAGCCAGGTCAAGGATTTTCAGAGATCACATCCAAGAGTATAATGCTTTGAATGCTTTTACCAGTCTTGGTTGTAAACAACACAAGAAAGTTTTAAAGGATAACAGCCTGAAATATTTTGGAGTTCATGGGAATTTCAGCACAACAACGAAACGTTACTACCTAACAAGGGAAAAGATCCAAACTATCAACAGTTGTATGTCTATGATCCTTATCAAGCCCTGGATGTTCGTAAAAAACGGAATCCCCAACTAGATAAAGACATTCTTGGAATAATTTAGGAAAATATTTCAAAACATAATGTGTTTTGCACTAAATATTCCAAGGCACAAGAGATTTTGAGCAATAAATAAACTTCAAACCAGCGGACCAAAATGTGGAAGTCATCATGCATTAGAAATAAACTTCAGATGATAGGCGATATAACCTACCAACGGCTGACGAAGTTCAAGTTAAACTATCCGGAGATGGTTCTCAAAAGTCGAACTTCAGAGATATCATACTTCATCATCGGTTTGGGAAAATGGATTCTAACATATTTTAGACTGTCTCCCTATATACTTGCCCCTACATTATTTTTTACTCTTTCCATAGACGAATGAGTTGGCGATCCTGATATGAAACATATGGATCCGTCCACAAGTGAGTATTCTATCATCCTAAGAGGAAAAAAAATAGTTTCACAGTTTTCGTCTTTTTAAGCGTCCAAGTGAGAGAGCAAAGAGTACTTGGTGGATGCCAATTGAACAAAATCGCCTTTATTATCTTATGAAAAAGGATTTTGCGGAATCTGCGCTGAATCCCGACGATGGAGGTAAGCCATACGTATTACCATCAATTTTTATTGATGGTCCCAGGAATCTATATAAGATTTATCAAGATCCAATGGCCATTACACAGTTTAATAATCATCCAGATATCTTCTAACAATGATTGGGAATCCGCGTTGACCAGAAATTAAAGATAACCTTCTATCCCATAAATATGCTTCAGATCGGCCTGATATCATAGCCCGCGTCTTTGAGTTGAAGAGAGATGGGTTGATGAAAGAAATCAAGAAATGGAATGTGTTCAGAAAAGTAGTTTCTCATGTTTTCAGAATCGTGGTTTACCTCATATGCATGCTCTTATATTCTTGTACGGTCCTGAAAAAATTAAGATAGTTGAACAGGTGGATAAATTTGTTTGTGCAAATTTCCTGATGAAAAAATCAATCCAATTTTATTTGGGACTGTTAGCAATTGCATGGCACATGATCCATGTGGTGTGGACTCCATGTGCATAAAGAATGGAAAATAGAGGATATCCGAAGAAACATAACGAAAGTACAAGCGTGGATGAAGACATGTATCCAATATATCGTCGTATCTATAATGGGAAGGAGATTATTTCGAACAACACAAATGTTGTTCCGTACAACCCATAAGGGGTATAAGGGTTGTTAAATTAATACATACACAAATATATCTATAAAGGTCACAATCGTGAAACACTAATCGTTGGCGAATATGATGAGGTGCAATTGTACATTGATGGAAGGTATATTGAGCCACCTGAGTCTCTGTGGCGTTTATACAGTCACTAAATGCACACGTGAAGAATCTAATGTAGTTCCCCTGTCTATTCATCTTTCAGGCCAACAAAGAATCGTGTATGATCGCAAGAATTCTATTACCAAAGCATCACGAGTTTCCACAATCTGTATGAGACAAAAAAATGGATCGAAAGTAAGGAAGGATGGTTTTGCAATTGCAAGCATGTACTTTGTCAGTCCCAATGATGATCAATCGTATTACCTACGTTTAGTACTCACCGTTATAACTGGTGCAAATTCATTTAAAAAGCTGAAAATAGTCGAGGATGGTGATGCTAGGAAACTTCATAGTACATTTAAAGGAGCGTGCATTGCACTTGGAATTTTAGGAGTTGACAATGAATGGTCTAAGTGTTTACAATAGGCAGCAGTGATGAAAACTGTAGTTCAGCTAAGAATTTTTTTTTAAAGATTATTTTATGTGTCTGTAATACGAATCAACCATATTTGATTGTCTATTTTTAAACTGCGCACAAAGTATATATAATATCCGGAAGACAACAGATGAACGTGCATTTGATATTGGTTTGTACCTTCTGGACGAACAACTACGTGAATCTGGAAAGTCTATTTAAGATTTTGAAGATATGCCAAGACCAAAATTCACATGGAGTGATGTTGTTGGTGACAAGTTCATGTAGGGCATCAGTGCCTTTAACTCGCATTGCGTGATCCTGAAGTCGAAGAGTGTATCAGGAAGATGAGTTTTGGCCTCTACATGGTGTTTAATTCTTTGAGAGATGGTGGCGGTAAACTTTTTTTCCTCAATGAAAGTGCAGGAAGTGGTAAAAAAAATTGCATAACACATTGGCGTCTAGATGCCTCAGGGATGGACACATAGTTCTGACTGCTGCTTCATTTGGAATCACTTCACTTTTTTTTGGTTGGAGGTCATATTGAACACTCGACGTTCAGGATTCCCATATACGTAACTGAGAACAATGTTTGTGGGATTTGATAAACAGTATTCATAGTATAAACTACTAAAACCAGTAAACCTAATAATATGGGACGAAGTTCCCGTGCAACATAGATTTTGTGTTGAAGCAGTTGGTCGTATGCTACATGATATTGGATTAAGGAAAGACCATTTGGTGGAATTACCATTGTTATAGGAGGAAAATTTAGATATACGTTACCTGTTATAGGAGGAAAATTTAGACATATACGTTATATGTTATACCCAGTGGATGTCTTGAAGAAGTCGTTGGAGCATATCTTGGGAGATCATTGCTTTTTAATGATATCACTGTCTTGGCGCTTCATCAAAATATGCGGATGGATGCACTTGAACTAGAAAATGTATCTTTTTCAAAGTTTTTAGTTGAGGTATCATACCCTAATATTGTTTACATCCCTTGTTGGGTTTTTACATTTATATGGATACAAATGATAGGTCGGTGATAATTCTAAGGAAGTTATAGAGCTTCCATGTTTAATAAACAGATGCAACGACACGACTGGACATGTAACCAGTCATTATACCAGGCTGGGAACAAATGAAAGAGTGTCTCCAAAACGCTTAACAAAGTAGATTATACTATCATCCAACAACGATGATGTTAAAAAGATTAATGCAGAAGCAATGATGAACTTAGACGGGGATATGTACACATAAGTTGTTGCAGACAAGCTAAATGCAGATGATGCTAGCAATATTGTGCACCTTTCCAGCAAATTCCCGCAGAATTTAAATCCATCTAGATTTCCTCAGTTCTAGTTAGATATCAAAGTTGGATGCCCAATCATGATGTTGAAGAATCTTACACCAAAAGAAGGTCTCTTCAAGGAACAATACTATTGGTCACTAGATGTGGAAAACATGTAATTAAAGCCAAGATTTAATTGCAGAAAAATCCAAGGAAATTGTGTTCATCACAAGGATAAATTTCAAACTGTCAGCGTCAAAGATGAATATTAATCTGACGAGGCATCAGTTTCATGTCCGTGCTTCTTATGCTATGACAATCAATAAGTCGCGAAGACAGTCCGTGAAATCTCGCTTCCCATTATTAAACCGTAAATTTATAATGTCCATCACAAAGGATTTCACTAAAACAGTAGTGAAGGTTATACCTGATTAAACTCTTCAATTAAGGATCTAACTGAGATAAACACAACTATGTCCTGTCGCATGTGATATTTACTAAGTTGTCTTCCCTTGCAACTATTGCTAACCCCAGTAATAGAAGGTTGTGATTACATGTTTAGTAGTAGTTGCAAGGATAAGGTAACTCAATTAGACATATAACATGCACCAACAACCTTGGAGTGCAACCACACTTGATAGCACCTCAGACGCTGCAAACAATGCGAAGTAAAAATGACACAAACAAGTACACAATTACACAATTCAAAATATCTAAACATAATTTAAGAAATCTGAAAATGATGGTAATTGAATTTTGCTCATATTTTAAAAACTTACAACAATCATTCAAGAATTGATTACAATAGTCTAAATTAAAGCACGTGATACAGTGAATTGATTAAACCACATAAAAAAGAAGAGAGGAGGATTTTATATATTCAAAAAATCAAATATGAGAACTAATTAAGATAATTTGATGTAATAGTTACCTTCATTACAGATACTGGAAAGCCAAGCAATATTTATTAGCAACACTTTGTGGATTTGTAAAAATCGGTATTTTCAATTGCAGTTACAAGAAAATAAGAAAAATATAAATTTCATAGATTTCTCTCATTCAACTTCTTCAAATAAGATTAATAAAAATATAATCTTTTATATATTCCTCTCATTCAACTTCTCGAACGAAGATAAGTAACGAGAAAAAAAAGACGGATTTTATTGATAAGCAATATTGTGTTGTACAAATAAGTTGGATGTAAAGATGTAAGGTAATGTGTAATGGAGCCGACTTTAATGATCTAATTTAATTATTAGACAAGTTTCAGCTGGACCATATGGAGCTCAAAAATCTAAGTTTAACTTAGTTGTGTTATTTTTGAAATACAATTACAATACAATACAAAAAAAAAAGGTTTAAGTTATAGGAAACCGATTTCCCAAAGAACGGTATGGGTGCGATACCATGTTTCCGCAGTATTATCCAATTGAGTTTTATGAATCTGAAAAAGATTGGATTAAATATCATTACAATAGGATCATATATATGCACCACGAAAAAGAGAAGGAAAAACCACAAGCTGACAAAGTTCACATTATCAAAACTTAGACAAAAACGGAATGACCAATTTTTAGAATTTGATGGCGCTAACAAATTCAACAATGCAGGAAAAAACTTCTACAACTCATCTGTTGTCGTGTGACAGTAAAAATCTTGAAGGTTATTTACTAGGAAATTTTTTCAAAGAAGATTCAAAGTCTAATGAGGGGCCGGATGCAAAAAAACTACATAGACATCTTTTTTTTTTGACTCAAAGAAGGGAAAAATTTAATAAAAGAGACAGTAGGCAGTCACGGAGAACATGAAGCCACTGTGTCAAAAATTACAAAAAAAAACAGGGATGAGAACCTGCTAAACAAATTCAAGAAGAAGAAACTAAGTTACATGATAACAACATGCCAATTATGAAGTACCATATCCGGTGATTAGTTCATAAACACTCCATCTTTTGATAGACAATTGAAGAGCAAAATCTTAGTATCATCAATCAACCTCTCTACAGAATGATATACTCCTTGATAGTATCTTCTATTTCTTTCAAGCCATATAGTACACCAAATAGCAAAGGGAATAAGTTCCCATATTTTCCATTTTTTATCCTTCTTCTTCCTCTTATGTTTCCATTCCCAAAGAGTACTTTTAACACAATCATTAGACACCCAATGAATATTGTAACAATCCAAAAATAACTGCCTAATTTTCCTTGTAGTATCACAGTGCAAGAAGATATGGTCATTTGATTCTGCAGCCTTCTTACATCAAACAACCATTCACAATGATTGTATTCCTTAGCTTATCCATTGTAGGAGCAGCCTTATAACAAAGAGACTGGATGAAGAAAGACACGTTCATAGGAACCTTATAATTCCAAATAATTTTGTAAGGAAAAGGATCCCCTTCAGAATTATCCAAAGAAGAATAACAACCTAAGACAGTAAAGGTATCACCAGTTCTCCAAAGTCTGACACCATCTTCATGAGTTAATGAGTTTGGATCTGGAATAAAATTCAACATATGCACAAGCTCATTCAATTCACAATCATACAAATCTCTTGAGAAGTTCAAATTCCAGGACTTTATACCATTGTAAGTAAAAACTACTTCAGATATAGTGCAATATTTACTTCTTGAGATTCTGTAAATATTAGGAAAATGAGATCTTAAAGCCAAACCATTGCACCATCTATCTTTCCAAAAGAGACACATGTTTCCACTATTAACTTGAATAACAGAGTTAGTAATGACAATTTCATTGTACTTTAAAATCCCTGCCCATAAACTTTTGTTAACTGGCCTATAATTAGAGTTAGGGAACAAAGCCATAGGATTACCATCAAATTTCTGGTTCACCACCTTCCTCCAAAGAGCATCTTTCTCATTGTCATATCTCCATTACCACTTAGCATGAAGTGATTTGTTCATAATACTAAGTTTCTTGATTCCCACACCACCATTCTTCTTTGAAGTATTAAATCTATTCAATCCAATCCAGCTTTTTTCTTAACTGTCTTAGAGCCTCCCCAAATGAAATGCCTCATAATCCTTTCCATTTCCTTTAACACCATGTTTTCTTGCCACAACTTGCACATCATCTTAACGAATGTATATTATTCTCCCGTCCACATCCAAGAAGTATTTTTCTATGTTGCACCTCTTTTGCTTTTCAGAACTGAAGGTAAGGCGATATGACAAAAATGTAGGTAAATATTCATAAAACCATTTCCTTTTTAGTGTTGTACATAAATTCATTTCTGATACTCCGAAAGTAGTGTTCCTTTTTTTGTTTTTCATCAAACCCTTGCGAGTTTTATATTTTCTTTATGACATTTGCATTTACTTTCAGGTTTATCTGTACGCTAGATATAATTAGTTTTGTATTTACTAAGGAGCTCCAAATGGGTTTTTCCAATAGTCTTTTTCAAAGGAAAATAACTCCACCGGAATCCCAAAGTTCAAAGGAAAGTATGGAAGATCAGCCAAGATCACCAATTACAGCAACAGAAAAAATAAATAGAAGTAGTATCAAGCATAGCAACAACAACAACACTTGCCACACTTGGAGAAAACAGTCTAACTGGTAGTGCAAAATATAATAGAAAAGAATTTAAAGGTTAATAATGTATTTAAGGTATCTGGATAAAAAATACTTCATGGCTAACTCCATAAATATTGTTTAGGCTTACTACTTTAAAAAAAATATTAAGTTTATCAATTATATTGATATTGCAAAGATACTGTACGGAAATCAAATATGTACTCCAAAAGTTTTATCTATCATTTTTCTACGTTTTTGTATTGGCTAATGAGATGAATGAAGTACACAATGAGGGGTTTTGATCTATTTTTGGCATCATTAATTTCATGTTAAAGAAACCGGGTTTCAGAAGAAAAAAAAAGTAGGACGACATTTATAATATCTAGAAGTAATTTGAGACTTTTGAAGATATTGTATGCGAAAGCTACCATCTGCCATGTGTTGATTTCATGATCCCTAAGTTTGGAAAAGTGAAATATTTTCCAACAGTTCGTGCTGCAGACATGCCTCTAAAACATTAGCAGTAAAAGGTCGATAGGACAACGAAAGGGATGGGAAAAAGAGAGGGAAAAACGTCTCAGTACGGAACAGAATCAATTAAATTTACATGTTTCCTATCCTCAAGTAAATGTAATTTTGTTTTTTATTGTATAGATGCGTTGTCATTTGTATATTGATAACTATTTGACTTTCAAGTGACACAATATAATATAGCGGACATGCCGCAAGAGCATGATTCCCTTAACCTTGGTACTAAAAGGTCCTTGTCCCAACGGAAACATCGGGAAAAAAAAGACATCAACAACTTATTCAAAGTAACGGATATCAAGAGCAACAGTTCCATGCAATCTGTGCGAAGTTGATTATCCAATTTTACATGCCTCATCTCGAAAATTCAATGTATAGTTTGGGTATTTTCCTACAGATGTGCTCATATGTCTTCGATTTATACCCATGTATAATGAAGTATATATTATTTTTCTACTAGCAAGGCTACATATTTTAATAATAATTATCTATTTAATATTAAGGAATTTTGGTTGATTGTAATTCTATTTTGTAGAAACAAAATCACAAAGGTAATGGTATTCATTAGACAATTTTCATGTGACTACAATATTTTGTTTGTATTTGTATTAGAATTAACAAGTTGTCCCATAAGCAGGAAGGTCGCCATGAGGGAGATCGGCGTAAGATAGATGCATCCATTAAAAAATTATACAACATGAGTTATTTTATAATTTCAAGCCTGGATGCTACTGTTGTTATTGTTTGCATAGAATTACTGGATGGTCATATGTTAATGACAAAATTTAGATGAGCATGTCACACGCTAACCATCCCAAACGGCTGTGCACATGCTATTAAAACCACTTGCGCGAAAACATTGTCTCGGATAGTACAGAAAGTATCTAAACAAATTATCTTTGTGGATTATGTCCTCTTTACAAACCTAAGTACCTAAGAATGTCTAATTGATTGTAGATTAATATAAAGAGAAATTCAAGAATTTCGGGCAACAATGTAGATGTAATTGTAGACGCTTTAATGGAACCCGTGGAATCAACTGTTAAACCTTTTGATTCAATTTATATTCAAATGTAACCTCACGTTTACATAATTTTCCGGCTTTATAGTTTTTTATATTTGTATATACATAATTGTCACTAATTTCGGCTTTGCAGTTTCTTATATTTGTATATACATAATTGTCACTAACTATGTGTATATTTTTTGATGTGTACATGTCAGTTTCTAATAAATATTTTACTTTATTGATTATGTGGTCTTTCAGAGACGTTGGTACACAGAGCACCGTAAACCAGAAAGATGATATACACTTATCGGATATTGATTTTCTAGTGCACGGAGCACTGCATTGGATCGACGAGAGAACGTCCGACTCATCCAAGAAGAATCCAACTATTGCAAAATGTTATCGCAAAGGAAATATAATACTACATTCGTTGTGAGAGCCTCATCAAGAAATAATGGATTTACTTGACGAATACGAAGCCAATTCAAGGATTTTTTAGGGATCACATCCGAGGGTACAATACTTTGAAATCTTTTACTATTATGATTGCAAACTGGATAAGAGAACAGAGAAATGACCTAAAATCATTTTGCGAAACAATGGGAATTTCGGCACAACACCGAAACGTACTACCCAAAGAGGGTATAGACCCAATTTATCAACAGTTATATGTCTATGATCTTGATCAATCCTTGGATGTTTGTGCAAAATAAAATCTCAACTGGATAAAGACGCTTTTGGAATAATTTAGAAAATTATCTCAAAACATGATATGTTTTGCAATAAATATTCCAAGGCATAAGAGATTCTAATCAATGTCAATCCCATCGAACAAAATGTCAAAGTCATCATGCAATATAACGAAACCACATATGAAAGACGTTATAATCTGTCAATGACTGACGAAGTTTCCCTTACACTATCCGGAGATAGTTCTCAAAGACTTAACTTCAGAGATATCACACTTCACCGGAAGGGGACAAATGGATTCAAACGTATTTCAGAGTGTCACTACGTCTAATTTTCCATATGACAAATGGATTCAAACAGCCTTGAAGAACTCCATAGTATATCCATCAGGACCGAGTGATTTGTTAGAACCAAAATTCCATATGAGAAATTTCACTTCATCTTCATTAAAAGGCTTTTCAAGCATTATACTTTGTTGAACTGATAAGGCAGGCAATTCCAAATCATCAAAGTTAGGTCTGTAATGGATATGATCTTCAAATAACTTCTCATAGTAATTTTTTTGCGTCAGCATTTATCTGTTCTTTGTCATAAGACAAATTACCATCTATAACAAGAGAATTAATGCTATTACATAGACATCTTTGCAGCATTAACAAAATGGACGATTTATGTTTTCAAGATATTGTTTTGAGGAATAAAAAAAAAAAAAAAAGACGGTAAAGTGATTTCATTCCCAGGAAAACAAGTAAATAAGGGATATATATAGAAAGAATGTAATAGAGCCCCCAATTGGGGGATAGTAAACCTAATCGGGGAATATAGCTAAAGAACAAAAACAGGTTCCCAATAGCCATTCCGGGTCACCCCTTATCTAAATAGTTTTTTAATACCTAATCTACCCCTCACTAATCCGGATTAGTGATTAATTATAATTAGGAAAATCATAAGATTATTTGATAAAAGATTAGTGTGTGTTTTTATTTGTATTTGGGTGAGTGAGGTGAGAGTAGAAGGAGGGAAATTTTTTTGAGAGGGAATTTTTATTTGGGGAAAATGGAGGATGATTGTGAAGAGAGAATTGCTGCTAAGAGGTTGAAAATTTGATTTTTTTTTCTCTGAATCCACCATTTTTGCAGCTGAAAAAGCTTGGTGACGGCATGAAAGTGGTATGAATTCAATGCCAGAAGCAGCAATACCGGCATGGTATTCATACCACGTCCATGCCGACACCGAGCTTATCCCCCATTTTGAAATTCAAGCCGGCATAATATTCAACCAAAAAACTATGCCGTTTTGATTTTTTTTCTTCTGGTTTTCCGTCCACTGCCGGCACAGTCATTTCATTCTCGAGCATGCCGGTACTGCTACAGGCATGGTATGTTGCTTGAATTTTTATGCCGGCACATGATGTAAAGTATCCAGAAACTTGATTTTTTTTTTAACTTGACTACCAAAATTGATAGATTTCTATCGAGCATGCCGACACTTAGTTACAACATTGAATATTAGTGACCAAGCATGCCGACACCATTTTCCGGCATGGTCTTCATCAATTCCGGCATGGTCTTCATCACTTCCGGTGATGTAAATTTTTTTATTTCCGACATGGTATTCATCACTACCGGCATGGTCTTCATCACTTCCGGAATGTCTTCATTACTTCCGGTAACTCCTAGGATGTTCCTAGATACTAAAAGAGAACTACCGGCACGGAAAAAAAAATCAAACCTATGCCGTAACTAAGTACCAGCACTCAAGGCAACCTAAAATTCATGCCGGTACTGATAAAAAATTCTAGGGGTTTCCTGGATACAAAATAATCACTACCGGCATACTCGAATAAATGTAAACCAATGCCGTAATCTTCTACCGGCATAGTATTCCACCTATTTTCAATGCCGGTACATAACTATCAGTTTTCAGATGACTCTGGGTTTGAAAAAAACACTGTATTCATACCAAAATCATTGTCGTAACTCAATACCGGCATTGTCTTCATTCTATTTTGAATGCCGTAACCCAATACCGGCATTGTATTCATACAAAAATCAATGCCGATACTCTCTGAAACTCAACTGTTTGATTTAGGGTTCTCGATTCTGACGATTCTAACCCAAACCTACTGTTATAAATCGATTCAAACACTTATAAAATAGTTCAAACGGAAGCCATATTTACGAGAAGTTGATCGTCTGAAGCCTCTTGTTCTTCTTCTTCTTGCTCTTGAGCAATCAAAGCAAGCCTTTCTTGCAATTTTTGTTGAGCAACCGATTTTGACTTTGATTGGGCTCTTGAATAACCGAAGATGGAACAATTTTTTTTCTTCAAAAACTAACCCTAGTGCCTGAATTGATGGTTTAAATGGGGGATAAATGATTTGGTTATTTGATTTTATGTTTTAGGGGAAAGGGTAGTATAGTCTTTTCATAAAGTTTTTTAATTAACATTTTAGTATTTTCATACCAAAAGGTCACCCCTTAGCGGACACCATGGGTTGGGGGAAGTAATTTATATCCCCCAATTAGATTTACTATCCCCTAATTGGGGTACATGTAATATGAGTGTTTTCCCAAATCATGGATCTGAAGAGCAAATAAAAAAATCTGGAGAATATTATTACAAAGATGAACGAAAAATACAAAAAAAGATAAGAATGTAGGATGTTAACCTTTAAGAACATTGACAACAAAAATACGAAGCAAACATGGATATAATTTGAGATTGAGAAGGAATGAGAATACGCAAAGAGGGTATAGTGTATAAACTTGAAGAAAGAATATGGGAAGTCGAGTGCAATTCAAAAACATATAGATCTGATTTTGGTTAAATGACTAGCAGAAGTCAAATATGATTAAAAGGCAATGTCATGCTACTTTTACGTTAAACTTTATGGTTGTTTTCATATATTTTTTTAATCAACATATATTACTACTTTCTTATTTTGGTTGAACGTGATATATGTACCAAACTACCAATACATCCTACAATAGGTATGAATAATGTACATATCTATGGATTTTTTTTACTTTTTTGTTGGGGATTATTGATTTACTCTTTTATAAGGGTTAGATCTTTCTCATCTGCAATTTTTTTAATCAGTTTTTGCAAATTTTTATGTAGAATCATATTACTCAATGAGTTTTTGTTTTGTTTTTTGGTTATTTGTTGTTATATTGCTTTGTCTGTTTGTTTAAGAAATATAATTTATTGTTCAAACCCGGTTCAAAACGAAGTGCTATCATGTACACTTTAAAGTATGCAGTAATTTGATCTCTTCCTCTAAAAATCAGACCTAATTCTTTATGTTTGTAATACTATACCAATCCTTTTTTTTTTCTTGAAGCATGTATACAATTTTTGGGTAATAACCAGAAATAATGTTACATTATTTTTCCCTATCGGCATGTATTTCATGAAATACATTTTATTTCTTTATTGTAGATGTATTTTAGGTGTTTAATGGGACAGTATTACATTTTTTTTCTTCTATCGGCATGTATTTCATAAAATAACCGACTGCATCACTAATGGTCTTATAATATGCGTTTACATAATTGGGGGAGCATCATAAATTCTTAAAGAATAGTATCTTCAGTAAATTAAAAAAAATATCACGTGAGGATCATTGAGGTATAAGTAATTTTGTCTTCTTCTAACAAATATACTGGAATACAGTTTAATTCCCAAGTTGGCAGGATGAAATACCAATTGCTTTTAGCTAAAATGAGAACTTAGACGTATTGATGCATTATTGTCACGTTGTTGAAGTCCGTGCATTCTACTATATTTCCTTGGTGTAGTCTTTACTTAGCTTGACTATATTAGGCTTACAATCACATGTTAGTAAATCACATATGTTTTTCTAAAAACTGCCATACTGTACTTTTGAAGTAAAGCACCGGAAATTTAATTTTTCATAGAGTTGACCCAATTTGACCACTTTTGTTCTGTATCATTCTCTAAGTATAGAAATATGTTTAGTAGAGAAAAATTTCACTTCATTTTTGCTCTATCATCATAATCACCGTTACTTACTAAAGTAAACTAATTTATAGTTACCTACATGGATACATCTGGTTTTTTTTATTTCTCTATTTCGGTATTCAATAACGATTATTGGTTTTAAAACTAACTAACCAGGGTTAAATGTTGATGAAATTAAATCAAGTGATTGATATTTTTCAAAGATATATTTACTGGAACCATGAATATAAACTGATTCTATTAATATTGATGTTATAGAAATATGAGTAACCTGGAATGACACAAGTTTATCTTATAATTGAATGAATTGTAATGTTTTTAAAGTGTTTAGATGGGTTCAAGGGCATACCTCAGTGCTATCTGATCAAATCCAGTAAGAGCAAGGGCTATGGAGTGAGGATCCTCATTCAATATGAATGAGCCTCACTCATTTTGGTCTAATTTGATGCTGCTATGGGCACTAATTGAACCCACTCTCCCCCAAAATCATTCGTGCACTCACTGAAACGAGTGCGAGATGGAAAGTCTTCACTAGGCAGCTAAAAATAAGCCGTTTTGGAGAAAAATATAAGGAGCGGCTAAAGATATGCCTCCTAGTGATGTTTTCAGAGTTTTATTAATTTAAAACTCTTTAAAGTGGGCCCTTTATAAATTTTAATATTAAAGTAACCTAAAAAATAGGTGAAACGGCTGATGTTTAGCCGCTTGTGTGTATTTAATAAATAGAAAAAGAAAACAAACGGCTGATTTTCAGCCGCTTAGTCTTTAGTTTTCTTTCTCCACGGTCACCACATCACTCTTTCACCTCATGTCTCACTCGTTTGGACAGTGAATGAGTGTTAAAAACACTCATTCCATAGCCCTTGCTCTAAAGCGGAAGTCAGGGGTTCAATCCCCATTGTATTTAAAATGATTAGTTGGATACATTAACTAAGTTGCAGTCTTTTTTGATACTTTCTCTAACCCATGTTTTTAATTGGGAAAGGGAGGTTGATTCGGGGCCGTAAGGCCCCGATGATACCTAGTCATATTGTTACAAAAAAAGGTGGTCTTTGTTAGAGAATTTCTCGGTCGAACTCGCATGCGTTTCTATATCAAGCATGTTTCTCAATGTTAGTGATCAAAATTATAAAGTCTTGATTTCTAGTCTACTATAGCTAAGGTCCCGGACTAGGATAGAAAGTGTAGTTGAGATCAAGAACTCCATGGAAATCATCATATAAGACGAAGGACTACTCAAGGAACCAGTGGACCTTCATCGACTAAAAGGTATGTGGAGACTTGAACTTATCTATCACTCAAAAGTCTATCTACTCTATCTCCTATCTTGAGACAAAAGTCATTTTAATATATAGACTAAAGATATACACATGTGACATTTCGAGCTGAGTATATCTCTCTTATCTATTTATCGAAATGTGTGTTGGTAAAGCTTTCGCTTTAGCCAAGTTAATCTTTGCCTAGTGACGGAAGTCATGTTATGTTTCAATCACTTTGGAAATTGCTCTAACGAAAACTAGTTTGTGAATAACAACTATATGACGTCCTCTGAGAATGTTTCAATGATTGAAATAAGAGTTTAGACAATATAACCACTGGGGGATATAAACATTGTTGTGGTAACACATATATGTATAAGACCTTAGCACTTGAACCGAAGTTTGCAAAATTTATTGATCAAGTGAAAACCGGAACTTGAGCAGTCAACTCAGTCCGCGAACGTGCGTAGTTCTCGAACCCGAGAATTTCTGCTGGATTTGTAGCTTGGTTTCAGTCCGCGAACTGACGGAAATTATTGAACTTGAGAATTTCTGCTAGAGTTTGTGAACTCCAACCGATTACTTAAGTCCGTGAACCTAGTCCGCGAACTTGAGTGGTTATGTCTAAAAACGATGTTCGTGAACTTATTTAAATTATCTAAGGAATGCTATTGCAAACCGTGGCTTTATAGGTCATGAATTAATTCGAGTGAATCACATTGTTTTTGCTTCAATTGTGTCTTGTGTAGTACATAAGATCTCATAGGAATTGAACAACTCTCTAACTAGTTCATTTGAGTCAATTGGACTAGTTATGGTGAAGAAGAATATGGTTAATATGAAAGTTATCATTTGGCTAACCATTTGGTTGACTAATATTGAACCAACTATTGTACACGTTTGGGTACGGTTACACAAACCCAAAATCATCAAGTACATGTGTGTATGGCAAGCTAAGTTTTCGATCTAACGGTTGAGAAATAATAGCTTGTATCTAATCAGGTTTTCATCTAATAGTGAATATTGAATGCTTTGTTACTAAGCTAACATTGATTGCAAACTATGATTTGAAAGACTATATAAGAGAGAACTCTAACAACTGGGAAACCTAATCCCCACACATTCTGTGTGATACTAGTTTTCTAAGATAGAGTCCATTCTCCTTTAACCTTTGGTTTTCTTCTTCTAAAACCAGGTTAACGACTTAAAGACTTCATTGGGATTGTGAAGCCAGACCGATACTACTTTTCTTGTAGTTGTGTGATCTGATCTTGCTGTTTATATCGTACGAGTATAATTGTAATAATTGGCTTGAGATTTCTATCTCCGATAGGCAAGATATAAAAGTTATCCCAAACATCTTCGTCTTATCGTTTGTGATTCCACAATATCTTTTTTTTGCTGCGTCTATTAAGACTATTGTGAGGTGATTGATAAAACTGAGTTGTTCTTCGGGAATATAAGTCTAGTTTTATTGATTGGTTCCTGTTCACCTTGATTTATCAAAATATGGAACAAAACTCATAGGTTTATTCGTGGGATACGAATTTATCTATCTTGTAGACTTTTCTGTGTGAGACAAATTTGTTTGCTAAAGTCTTCGACTTTGGGTCGTAGCAACTCTTGGTTGTGGGTGAGATTAGATAAGGGAATCAAGTGCGCAGTATCCTACTGGGATCAGAGGCGTAGGAGCATAAATGTACCTTGGATCAGTGTGAGATTGATTGGGGTTCAACTACAGTCCATACCGAAGTTAATTTGGAGTAGGCTAGTGTCTGTAGTGGCTTAATACAGTGTATGTTTAATCTGGACTAGGTCCCGAGGTTTTTATGCATTTTCGGTTTCCTCATTAACAAAATTTTGGTGTCTGTGTTATTTCTTTTGCGCATTATATTTTGTTATATATGCGTTGTTCAATCAATTAGAATATCCGACCTTATTGGTTGTTGATTTAACTTGATTGACACTTGGATATTGGTCTTTGGTACCATCCAAGTTATCTATCTTTGATTAGACTATTGAATCACATTCGCTTGAGTAAATAAAATTGATATATTGAGATAATAACTCCTTGAGTATTTTTTATTGATTGAGTCTAGTTGATTCTCAAGAAAACAACTCGGAGTTGTCCATACATATTGCTAATCGAAATATTGGGCGAGGTTGTTAGACTCCCGCTTTTTCAATTGGTATCAGAGCAGTCAAACACGTTCAAGACCTCACAAGTCTGTGTTTGTAGCGATCTGACTCTATGGACGACAAAGTCTCTTATAACGCTTCACCATGATTAATAATAATGGTAGAAGAAATTATGATAAACTAGTTATCCTTCAAAGGTTGGATGAACAAATCCATATCAATTCTGATCTTATTGCAGAAATTGCAATCCTAAAGGATTTGAAACCCAATTTAAGTTCCTTAATGGATATGGGTAACTATAATAGTTCCTATCTAAGGAACCGTCATATATCAGATGATAAACAACGTATAAAGGTTGTGAAAACTGATGTGACTAAGAACTATTCTACCAAGCTTAAATATGTTAATCTATGTTTGTTTTGTGATTCCTATAATCAGTTTCAACATAAGTGTATGTCTTTTCAAAATAATTTAAAAGTTGGAAGTAATCTTTATAAAAAAACTAAACAACTTCTTGCGTCTCTAAAAATACATACAGAACTAATAGAAAACACCAAAAAGGACAGCACTAATAGTATGGGAGCATTTGATTTAAAATCAACATCACCTTTTCAATGGTTCCTTGATAGTTGGTGTAGCACACATATGACAAGTGATCTTACTTGGTATGTTTCTGCGGAAGACTATGAAGGAGGACTAGTAACATTTGGAGATGGAAGATTTTGCTTCATAAGTAAGAAGGGAACGATCAAGTTACCTAGCGTACCTGGAATTCATGACGTAGTCTACGTAAAAGGTATGACTACAAATCTTCTTTCGATTAGTCAAATTTGTGACAAGGGCCATCAAGTTATCTTCAATGCAAATGGATGTGACATTGTGGACAAAACTGGGAAATTATTTTTTCAAGGAACTTGTGGTAAAAACAACTGTTATCTTCTCGATATTCAGTTTAGCAATTGTTGCAATTTGACTAAGGTGGAATCTACACATCTTTGGAATGAACGTTTTGGTCACATCAATTATCGCCTTCTAACTAAGATCATTAACAAAGAACTTGTTAGAGGTGTTCCAAAAATCAATACAAAGATTGAAGGTGTATGTAGTGCCTGTCAAAAGGGTAAACAAATAAAAGTCCACCATAAATCATCTCGAGATATTCTCACCAAATCCCCACTTGATTTAATTCATATGGATCTCTTCGGACCAATTCAACATCCCACTGTTGCTGGCAAGATGTATGCTTTGGTTATGGAAGATGATTACACCAGATTCACTTGGGTTGCATTTCTATCTCATAAGAATGAAACCCTTGGGGAATTCAAGATTATTGTGAGTAGAATCCAGAACGAACAAGGTCGTAAACTAAAGAAAATTAGGAGCGACCGTGGAACTGAATTCAAAGACACTAAAGTGTTTAAATTTTGTGATGAACTGGGGATTACTCAGCAATATTCTTCACCTATTACTCCTCAAGATAATGGAGTTGCCTAAATAAAGAACATGAATATTCAAGAGATGTCCAGGGTAATGCTCCATAACAAGAATATACCTTTAAGATTTTGGGGAAAAGCTGTTTTTACAGCATGTTACTTGATCAACCGTGTTTACTTACGGTCTAAAACTCTCAACACTCCTTATGAGTTATGGTATGGTAGAAAACCTAACTTACACTATCTCAGAGTGTTTGGAAGTAAGTGTTACATACTAAAAGATCGAGAGGAAAGAGGGAAATTTGATACCAAAAGTGCTTGGCTATGATTCTGACAGTCATGGGTTCCGAGTATTTAATCTCTGAACACAAGTCATGATGGAGTCTGCTAATGTTATTATTGATGATATTAGTGATTTCCATCATGATAATTCTCTTAATGAGTTTCCTCCAACTGAGACAATTGAGAAAGTCAAGGAAATATCAGAATCAGTTGAAGTCATTCCAACTATTACTGATCCTGATATTACTAGTGACGAGGAGAAGGACACTGATGAGACTGCCCCTGAAGAACCAGAACATGTTCCCCCTCCACGACACCTCTGGGTTAAAAGGAATCATGTTCCAAACAGTATTATTAGAGGAAAAGATTCTACAACTAGAACAAGAGGACAACTTCAAAATATTTGCAATTTTGGTTGTTATTAGTCTCTTGTAGAACCAAGAAATATTGATGAAGCTCTTAATGACCCCGCTTGGGGTGAATGCTATGCATGAAGAGTTAAATCAATTTCAAAGGCAAGACATATGGGAACTCGTACCTTGTCCCTCCAATGTTAACATTGTTGGTACCAAATGGATATTTAATAACAAGTCTGAAAAATTTGGCACAATCATTAGAAACAAAACCAGGCTTGTCGCTCAAGGATACTCAAAAATTGAAGGTATCGACTTTGATGAAACCTTTGCACCTATGGCACGCCTTGAGTCCATTAGGCTCTTATTAGCTCATGCTTGTTTTCTCAAAGTTAAACTTTTCCAGATGGATGTAAAATCTGCATTCCTGAATGGGATTTTAAAAGAAGAAGTTTATGTTCCTCAACAAAAAGGGTTTGAAAACCGTGACTTTCCAGATCATGTTCTCAAACTCAAAAAGGCTTTATATGGGTTAAAAAAAGCACCTAGAGCCTAGTTTGAAAAACTTACCATTTCTCTTATTCGGAAAGGTTTCTCAAGAGGTGGAGCTGATAAAACCTTATTTACCAAATTGAGTAGGAAAAATGTTGTCATTTCTCAAGTATATGTAGATGATATTATCTATGGATCAACATATGAGAAGCTAGCAAAGGACTTTCAAGTTTCACTGGCTAGAGAATTTGAAATGAGCAATGTTGGTGAATTAAAATTCTTTTTAGGATTACAAATTCAACAACATAAGGATGGGATTTACTTATCCCAGGAAAATTATGCAAGGGATCTTGTAACACGATTCGGCTTGGATAAGTTTTCTCCAAAATTGACACCTATGCTTACTACTGGTAAATTACATAGAGATGAGAAAGGAGTAAAAGTAGATCAAAAGATGTATCGATCTATTATTGGAAGCCTTTTATATCTAACAACTACTAGACCTGATATTTCTTTTATTGTTAGTTGTTGTGCTAGATTTCAGGCTGATCCAAGGGAATCTCATCTTGCAGCTGCAAAAAGGATCATACATTATGTCAATCACACTGTCGGGTATGGTCTATCCTACACTTTTGATACTAACACTGACCTTTCCGCCTATTCTGATGCTGATTGGGCAGGATGTGTAGAAGACAGAAAAAGTACATCAGGGGGTTTCTACTATATAGGATTGAATCTTGTTGCTTGGCACAATAAGAAACAAAATTCACAATCCCTGTATACATGCGAAGCAGAGTATATTGTTGTTGGGTCATGATGTACACAACTCTTATGGATGAAACAAATGTTGGCAGACTATGGAGTTGATACTGGAATAATGAAGATCTTTTGTGATAACTCTAATGCGATTCGAATCACTGAGAATCCTGTTGAGCACTCAAGAACAAAGCACATTGACATAAGGTACCATTTTATTCGAGATATTTATGAGAATGGTATCATAAATATGGAATTTGTGCCTTCCGAACAATAGTTGGCTGATATTCTCACCAAACCATTAGACACTGCCACTTTTAAGCACTTAAGGCAGTCTATTGGTGTTATTTTGGTTCATTAGATACTTCAGTAACTCTTTCCCCTGTGCTTATCTTGATCTTTTGGGCAATTAAGTTGGAACTCCAGTAGGTGAATACCTTGTTTGTAGTTGATTCATCCATTTTTTCTGTTAGTGTGAATAAATCCTTCTTTCCTTTTGAAATTAAGGTCGCTCTTGTTGTTCCTTAAGGAATGACATATTATGGGGGAAAGTTCTTTTGAACTTGTGCTTAATTTCCAAATCTTTGTGGGGAGTGCGGCTGTGGAATATTATAGGGTTATCTTGCGTCTTTATAAACTCCTTGATGAATACATTTAGCTTCGGTTTTATGATTGCATCTAAACAAGATGATATACATTTACCTTTGGTCATGAAATGTCTCTTACGGAAATTTCATTAGGATCCCGTTCTTGTACCTTTGCCAATTTTATTGACAAAAAGGGAGAGAATTAATATGTAGTTCACACTACAAATACATATGGTTTTCGGATCATTATGTAAGGGGGGAGTGGTTTCCATGTGAGATGGAGTATTGACTAAGGGGGAGTGAAGTATCACCATAGTATTGTTGTTGAAGTTGTGATGCAATTGGACTCTGACGCAGTGTAATAATACTATGACACTGTATAACAATGATTGAGAACCGATGCTTTTCTCATTGTTATAGCTACAGATTTTCAACAACGATGATGCTAAACATACAACCTTTGGGATCATTAGGCTAATTGGAAGTGACGAAGATTTCGAGTGTAGGAGCATAATCTCGCATAGCACTAAGATCTCGCGAGAATATAGGAAGAGCCTTGCGAGAATGATAGAGAGAGATCCTGCGAGATTATAAAGATAGCCTGAGAAAACGTAGCAGAGGATCCGAAAATGTAGGGTAATATGAGCTTTATGTGAGATGTCATCCACTATGTAAACACCTATATAAAGAGAAGAGCAGGAGAGAGAAAATAGAGGAACACATTCCGAGAGGGAGATATTTTTGTAAGAGAGAGAAATTTATTTTCTTTATCATCTTCTTCCCCAAAAACTAAATCTAGAGCTCCAAATACTCATTAATGGAGTCTCTATGTAACCCAAATGTAATTTCAATAATCATAGTGAAGAACCCTAACCCCGTGGATGTGGATCACATTGATCGAACCACGTAATCTTGTGTCTTATTTTATAATTTTAACACTTTAATCTTTATTTTGGTTAGGAAATAGATTTAGATCTAGAAATTATTATCATAATATTATATGGAGTGTGTTGTGGGATTTCCTGCAACCACATTTTGGCGCTAGAAATAGGGAGGAGTAAAGGATTTATCCTTCCTGTAGATTGATTGGTTCAAGAGATTTCCATGAAGATTTGCTACTGTTCATATTTTTCTAGATCTAAAAAATTTAGGTTCAAAAATGGAAATTTCATGGAAGAAATTACACTTTCAGGGAGTAAACATCATCAACAATTCAAAGACATGAAAAGAATAAGAGAAAAAAAATTAGTTGATTTGGTGAATTTAAGGAAGAAAACCAAACTTTCGGTGAAAGATTTTCATGTTCAGAAGAAGAAGGAAAATGTGAAATATATTAAGGAAGGACGAAGAGAATATAAGAGGCAGACGCTGCAATTTCTATCACAAATAAAAATTCGCACAAATAGTTCAAGGTTGCGAGAGCAAAAAATAGGTCACGGGTTCAAATTAGCAGAGACACATATTTTTCATTTTCTTTCTCATTTTCATTGGCGAATAAAATAATAAGGAAAAACGTTCTACGTTAATTTCGCAGAGAGGTTCTTGAACAGTTGGTCCAGAGAACAATATGTGAGTTTGTGGTCACATGTTCGAATTCGCTTGCGAGCATAGTTTTCTTCTTTTTACAGATGGTGAAAAAATTAATAATTTCGCAGCATTGTTTCATTATTTCGCAAGCAAGAGTCAGCACAGTTGGTGATCGGTGAAGTTAATGAGTTCATGGTCGCGAGTTCAAGTCCCAACACATGAAATTTTTTCGCGAAATCCTTGATAATTTCGCAGGTATATTTCACACAGAAGAAAGTTGATGATTATTTCGCACAGATATTTCGCAGAGGAGGGTTAGCACAGATGATTCAATATGGTAAATCACAAGGAGTAGGACATGGGATCAATTCTTGCCTCTCGCATATTTGTTTTTGTTATGCGAAATTCGCAAGTTAATCTTTGATTATTTTGCACAGAAGAGAGTTCATGATAATTTCGCAGAGAAATTTCGCAAGCAAGAGAACTAGCACAGTTGGTTGGGAGGCATGAATGTAAGCAGCAGGTCGCGGGATCAATTCTTGCTTCTCGCAAGTTTATTTTTGTTATGCGAAATTTCTACATAATTGTCTCTCGAACAATTAGACTTTGATTACTTCGCAAAATCTTTGATTAATTCGCAAGAGAGGGTTAGCACAGTTGGTATGGTGCGAGATTATGTAGGAGGCAGGTCAAGGGTTCAAGTCTCATCTCTCGCTCTTCTTTTTGATGCGAGACGTTCAGACAACTCGCATAAGAGCTAAGTACCCTTTCATAGAACATTTTACTTACAACAAATAAAAGATTTTTGATTTAATTTCCAAAAAAGCGATACAATCGCAAGATTTCAAAGAAGATTTCTAAGATTTTAAAGATTTTTGATTTGGTTTACAAAACACGATAAATTCGCAGAATTACAGAGATTTCAGAATTACAAAGATTTCAAAATTACAAGTGAAACCGAGAACAATATCTCGCAGATCAATTTATATATTTCCCTTAAATATTTGCTTTGTTTCAAATGAGAATGATATCTAACATGGAGAGTAGTAGGAGGCAAAATAAGACCTTCCATCAACATGCTAGTAAGACCATCCATCAATAGGCTGCATAAGACCTCATTAGGATTATTTCCATGAAAGATGTTTATCGGGTGAGACGAAACAATTTATACAAAGGAAATCAAAACAAATAAAAACGAATTGAACTTGCAATTAAATGAAAAATTTTGATAAAAGAAATGTTGAATACTAATCTAAATTCTTATTTCTCTTAAATATTTACTTCGCTTCAAATGATATGATATTATAAGAATGAAAGAGTGAATGAAAGAAATGACAGAAATGAAATAATGAATGAAAGAATAAAGAAACGCGAAAATTTCGCAGATAAACAAATAGAATGGGACGAACCTTTATGGCGTACACCCTAGTTCGCGAATAAAATTTCGCAAGAGGCAAATGTAAGACCTAAAGTGCATCATATAAGGGGGCATATCTTTGCATGGCTCAGGGATAAGGTTATACCGCTGTTGGAACCTGAGTCATGGAGATTTGGGGTCAATGAAAGCCCATCCAGGAGAGGTACCTTGGATTTCCAACTATATATATATATATATATATATTAAAAGTTGGACGACCGAGGGTCTCTCCTAAGTAGTGCAAAGTATGATCAAGGCGCCGAGGTACACGGTTGAGCCAAGGGTGCTCGGGGCGTATGAAACTACCCTGGACATTCTTGGAAAGTCTTGACTATGATGCACTCGGCCCGAAGAAAACCCCACTTAGGGTGCAGTCTCGTAACTATAAGTCATCAAAAAGGATAAGAGGCTGCGAAAACAACTAATTGTTGGTAAAACTGTATGGGAGGAGCTAGTCTTGTATGGACGATGTACACCTCATTGAAGGGGCAACCAGGGGGAAGATAAGGGATGCACCCTCCATTAGGGAGCTGATAAGTGTCTTAAGACGCAAATGTCATGAGGCTTTATTTTCGCAAGAAAATTTAGGCTTGTCATATTTGTGCAAAAAATATAAAGAGGCAAAAAGTCAAGAGAAAAGATAAGACGAGATCAATGGGTTTTTGCATGAAAATGTAAAGACGTCCTGCGATTTCGTCGCAAGACGACAATGTCATGGGGCTTTATGTTCGCAAGAATATTTAGGCCTATCATATTATCGCATGAAAAATATCTTGCTGAGGCCATAATACAAGAGATAAGACAAGATCAATGAGTCAATACATGAAAGTGTAAAGATGTCCTGTGATTTTGTCGCAAAGAAAAAAGAAACTTGGCGAAATAAGACCTTTAACTAGGAAGGCAAAATAAGACCACATAAGAAAGTAAGCAAATAAGCTTGAGAAAATGATTATATGTGAGCAAACAAGCTAGCGAACATATATACTGAAAACAAATTAAGATAGTGAGAATGATGCACCTTTGATATTTTAATTATATTATATTATGCGAGACTAATAATGCAGGAATAAACAGTGAAGACAATAAAACAATGAGATACAATGAGCAAGAAAGATGAGGCACAATCAAATGAACTTGCGAGAACAATAAATATGCAAAGAGGGATGCATATACTAGAGACAAAAACTGAGAAATGAAGAATGGAAGCGATTTAAAGCTACATCAATTTTACATTGCAATAGATAAGCATTCTCATCATACAAACATCATACTCGCATCATGAAAGCATTGCATAGGCATTTCATGGAATAAACATTGCATACACATCTCATAACATAATCATCACATAAGAATTAAATTCGCACAATATTTTACAAAAATTTATGAAATATTCAGAAGTTCACAAGACTATTCAGGGTTATTCGCAATACTATTCAGAATCTCTCAGGAATATTATTCAGAATTTCGCAGAGTACTTTAGAATTTCGCAGAGTTTTTCATAATTTCGTAGACTCACTCAGAATTTCGCAACCTCATTCAGAATCTCGCAGGAGATGTGATTAATTCTCACAATTATAAGCAACTTGAAGAGATTATACAATCACATGAGGCAGAGGCAAGATAAGAATGATGAAACAACTCTCTCATTCAATATTTTCTCAAGTATTCTACCCTCATAAATAAAGAACAGAGGCAACTATGGATTACCAAGAAAACATTTCATGTTCTTTATCTTCTCGGCAAGAATCATTTCCAAAGTGGACGTTCACTAATGAACAACAAGAAGTATCACCAAAAATGGAGTAATAATTTCACATGAACAGAGGCAATACTTATCACTCTCATTCAAGGACGGATACTTCTTATATTTCGAGGATTAAGTACTTCTTCTACTTCTTCAAGGATACTTCATACTTCGCATACTCCAAGAGATGATACTTTTCAAGTACATAATACTTTTCAAATCTTCGGAACTTCGCAAAAGAATAGAGGCAAGTACGTACTTTTCAAGTCCAGTATTCTTTCGCTCATTCCTTCATCAACAAAGATCAAAGACTACTACAACAATGGATTTTTTCTTAAAGATCTCTCTTCAAGCAATATTCAAGAAAAAAGAGGCAAGATGTAGGAGCAGAATCTTGCTAGAATATAGCAAGATCCCTGCGAGAAGTTAAAAAGAGCCTTGCGAGAATGATAGAGAGAGATCCTGCGAGATTATAAAGAGAGCCTGAGAGAACGTAGCAGGGGATCCGAAAATGTAGGGTATTATGAGTTGTATGTGAGATGTCATCCATTATGTAAACACCTATATAAAGAGAAGAGCAGGAGAGAGAAAGTAGAGGAACACATTCCGAGAGGGAGATATTTTTGTAAGAGAGAGAAATTTATTTTCTTTATCATCTTCTTCCCCAAAAACTAAATCTAGAGCTCCAAATACTCATTAATGGAGTCTCCATGTAACCCAAATGTAATTTCAATAATCATAGTGAAGAACCCTAACCCCGTGGATGTAGATCACATTGATCGAGCCACGTAAATCTTGTGTCTTATTTTATAATTTTAACACTTTAATCTTTATTTTGGTTAGGAAATAGATTTGGATCTAGAAATTATTATCATAATATTATATGGGGTGTATTGTGGGATTTCCTGCAATCACATCGAGTATTGTTGAAGATTAGACATGTGGAATAGGAGCTACAAAGTTTATTTATATATTTTTTGTATTGCATATGTATTAATAGTTTTGCCACTAAAATTGATAAAGGGGGAGATTGTTAGAGCATTGCTTGGTCGAACTTGCATGCGTTGCTATATCAAGCATGTTTGTCAATGTTAGTGATCAAAACTATAAAGTCTTGATTTCTAGTCTACTATAGCTAAGGTCTCGTACTAGGATAGAAAGTGTAGTTGAGCTCAAGAACTCCATGGAAATCATCATACAAGATGAAGGACTACTCAAGGAACCAGTGGACCTTCATCGACTAAAAGGTATGTGGAGACTTGAACTTATCTATCACTCAAAAGTCTATCTACTCTATCTCCTATCTTGAGATAAAAGTCGTTTTACTATATAGACTAAAGATATACACATGTGAGATTTCGAGCTGAGTATATCTTGCTTATCTATTTCTCAAAATGTGTGTTGGTAAAGCTTTCGCTTTAGACAAGTTCATCTTTTCCTAGTGACGAAAGTCATGTTATGTTTCAATCACTTTGGAAATTTCTATGACGAAAACTAGTTTGTGAATAACAACTATATGATGTCCTCTGAGAATGTTTCAATGATTAAAATGAGAGTTTAGATAATATAACCACTAGGGGATATAAACATTGTTGTGGTAACATATATATATATAAGTCCTAAGCACTTGAACCGAAGTTTGCGAACTTTGTTGATCAAGTGAAAAACGAAACTTGAGCAGTCAACTCAGTCCGCGAACATGCGTAGTTCTCGAACCCGAGAATTTCTGTTGGAGCTGTTGCTTGGTTTCAGTACGCAAACTGATGAAAGTTCTCGAACTCGATAATTTATACTGGAGTTTGTGAACTCCAACCGGTTACTTAAGTCCGCGAACCCAGTCCGCGAACTTGAGTGGTTATGTCTAAAAAAGATATTCGTGAACTTATTTAAATTATCTAAGGAATGCTATTGCAAACTGTGGCTTTATAGTTCATGAATTTATTCGAGTGAATCACATCGTTTTTGCTTCAATTATGTCTTGTGTGGTACATAAGATCTCATAGCAATTGAACAACTCTCTAACTAGTTGATTTGAGTCATTTGGACTAGTTATGGCGAAGAAGAATATGGTTGATATGAAAGTTATCATTTGGCTAACCATTTGGTTGACTAATATTGAATCAACTATTGTACACGTTTGGGTACAGTTACACAAACCCAAAATCGTCAAGTATATGTGTGTATGGAAATCTAAGTTTTCGATCTAACGGTTGAGAGATATTAGCTTGTATCTAATCAGGTTTTCATCTAACGGTGAATATTGAATGCTTTGTTACGAAGCTAACATTGATTGCAAACCATGATTTGAAAGACTATATAAGGGAGAACTCTAGTAACTGGGAAACCTAATCCCCACACATTCTGTGTGATACTAGTTTGCTAAGCTAGAGTCGATTCTCCTTTAACCTTTGGTTTTCTTCTTCTAAAACCAGGTTAACGACTTAAAGACTTCATTGGGATTGTGAATCCAGACCGATACTACTTTTCTTGTAGTTGTGTGATCTGATCTTGCTGTTTCTATCGTACGAGTACAATTATAATAATTTTCTTGAGATTTCTATCTCCGATAGGCAAGATATAAAAGTTATCACAAACATCTTCGTCTCATCGTTTGTGATTCCACAATAAGACTATTGTGAGGTGATTGATAAAACTGAGATGTTCTTCGGGAGTATAAGTATGGTTTTATTGATTGGTTTATGTTCACCTTGATTTATAAAAAGACGTAACAAAACTCATAGGTTTATTCGTGGGAGACGAATCTATCTATCTTGTAGACTTTTCTGTGTGAGACAGATTTGTTTGCTAAAGTCTTCGACTTTGGGTCATAGCAACTTTTGGTTGTGGGTGAGATCATCTAAGGGAATTAAGTGCGTAGTATCCTACTGGGATCAGAGGCGTAGGAGCATAATTGTACCTTGGATCAGTGTGAGATTGATTGGGGTTCAACTACAGTCCATACCAAAGTTAATTTGGAGTAGGCTAGTGTCTGTAGCGGCTTAATACAGTGTATGTTTAATCTGGACTGGGTCCCGGGGTTTTTCTGCATTTGCGGTTTCCTCGTTAAGAAAATTCTAGTGTCTGTGTTATTTATTTTGCACATTATATTTTGTTATATAATTGAAATAATACAGGTTGTGCGTTATTCAATCAATTAGAATATCCGACCTTATTGGTTGTTGGTTTAACTTGATTGACACTTGGATATTGGTCTTTGGTATCATCCAAGTTATCTCTCTTTGATTAGACTTGCGAATCACATTTTTTTGAGTAAATCAAATTGAGAGATTGAGATAATAATTCCTTGAGTATTTTCTATTAATTGAGTCTAGTTGATTCTCTAGAAAACAACTCGGAGTTGTCCATACAGATTGCTAATCGAAATATTGGGTGAGGTTGTTAGACCCCCGATTTTTCAGTCTTTGTCTTTGTGATCAAAGAGTCAAGGACATTATTGAGCCGAGAGAGTCATTCGGCGGTCCATAGCATCCGGATGGAGTTTTGACTTCGACGACTGAGAATTATTTGTTGTGTTCTGTTCAAATCCCCAAATTCACGAAACCAGGACGACACTTATTAAACTCTGGAGTTTTACCATATATGTATCGGTTCGGAATTTTAGAATATATATATATCAGCTCCCGCAAGAGTTTTACCATATATATATTTTGTTCTATCAGTTCTCCATCCACATTGTTTTCTCACAGTTCCTGCAGGAAATATGCAACCAAAAGATGCCTATATCGACGTTAACAGTATAGGGTTGATGGCACAAAAGAAGCGTAGAGGATAGGAAAGGAATGAACAGCCTAGCACGAAACCAAATTTACATGCCTCTTCTCTACAATTTAATGTAAAAACTTAGGGAATTTTTCTAGGAAAAAGGGATAAGTTTCTTAATTTGTTGGAAAAGGTAAGATTCTTACCATGAATTTTGTTTTTAAACATTATTCAAGTGGAATTAATTTGGCGATGTTTGCAGGAAATTCAATAGGAGAAGTTTAATCACCCTAGAAAGACGATGCAGAGGTAAGGAAGAAGAAGGTAAACATGTGGAAACCTAGAATTTTTTATTTTGGTTTTTTTGAGTGTTGTAGGTTGATTGATTAAAATAAAATTGGAAAGTTAATTATTGATTTGTGTGTGATTGAGATTCTGATGGAGATGCTACTGGAAAGATTAACGTAAAGTTAGACAAGTGGACTGATGTAATCCTTATAATTTTATAGAAATTTAGGATTTTCTAGCTAGGATTTTCATGGGTTTTGTTCCGAGTATTCTAATTTTATCCCACTATAGGTCTATCGCCTTATTTTCTACTATTTCACCAACCAGAAGTTCTAAAGTAATTTAGGATAGGATCATGGTGGCTCACTACTGAGAACTGTAATGCGGTATTTTCATATGTGAGTAGTTGTTGAGGGGCCAAAACTGAGTGGTATACGGAACAAACCATTTAGAAGACATTTAATTGCTTTTGGTAGCTGAACCTCTATATGGTACTGATATAGAAAACATGCAATTGTAGTTGTGAATGTACTTTCAAAGTATAAATCTAAACTTTTGATTGTTCTCCAATTGAATTTAAAATGTTTGGTTGAAGGGAGGAATGTTTCTAACATTGTTCAATGAATTATTTACATCTCTTTAGATATATTTCATTCTCGTTTTTATGTTCTGCTTCAAAAACAATTTGTGTCTTTCAGTCCTGTAGGGGAACGTTACTTAAGTAAAATTTGGTCGAGAGTATGTAATTTGTGTCTTTATGCTTAGAGGACCTAAAAATCACAACTCAACAGCCTTAGCACATGCACAATTATCGGTACGATGGTTCTTAATTTGTGTTGTTCTTTATTTGTGTCTTTATGTAGATGCGGTTAAGATATTTTCTTCAAATGTGGTGTTTACGAATTTCTTAGATTTTTTTCTACTGCCGAGCAGACAAAACAAGAAAAAGAAAGGATGTCAACAAAATTTGAGGAGGGAAGAAAGCTTCTTTCTAAGCAACATTCACAAGTATGCTTTCGTGTATGGCCATTCATAAATGGAGTCTCCAAAGATAAATGTTCGGGAGACAATTGTTCTTAGTTATATATGCATCTGAGCATACTGTTTTACTAATTGTAAGTTTTATCTTTGTTTCTTTAGAATTACGAGGAGACAATAAATACCTAGGGAAATGCAAAAAAGTTTGTATTCTACCATCGTGCTTAACCCTTGGCTACTATGGATTCTTATGGTAATTTATTAGTGTGGATTATATACTTATTACTGTGATTTATGTTCTTGGTTGGGGTTCTCTCATATATAATCTTGGTCTTTGGATAACATGAATTTTATAACTTTATTTTTTATTTGTTTTCTGATGTCTTGAGAAGATTATATTGGAGACTTATATCTCGCAGATCCATATATCTAAGGTATGCTCAATCGATTTAATTATTTTCCATGTATATACCCTCTAACGGTGTGGATACCTAACTTAGAATCTTGAAAACCGACTTGCCTGAAAATATTCCAGTGTTATGAAGTAATTACTTCTACGGTGACGAAAGGGAACAATATGAAGTGATTTAGATTTTTTTTTTGTACTGTCAGTGACGTAGTCTTCCTAATACTGTGCAACAACTATGCATCTTGGATTTGATGAGCATTTCCTATATTGTTGGTTGAGTGAGAAAGGTTTTTGTAAGTATGTTGGATTAATATTTAACGCACCGTAATCACTATTCCGAACCATTGGATTAAGTGAAAGTGCATAGCTACCTCAGTTGTACTAACATGTATAACACGCATTCCACGAATGCGATTTATCTGCAGCACCAACTGAATGTCCCAAATATCCGAACATTTAAGGGATCTTTAACAGGTTTAAAATGTACCTGGATAGATTTGAAAGTTATAATGCATGCATTGCTGGAATTGGTAGGAGTTGATCTTGCACTTTAAGTGGGTAAAGCATTAGTAATATAAGATATTTTTGTTGAGACGTCTTTGTTTAATACATTATCAGTTTCTTTTTCTTAGGGTACGAGAAATATTGGAGAGAATGCCGGGTTTGTTAGGAAAATATTCAAATCGATGCTACTATTAATTGGGGAGAATCAAAATGAATCAGTAGGTTTTTACGAATGGAAAAGTTTATGCATAACTCATGAAATAGGTTCTTCATTTATATGCCAAAATAGTGATACATTTGTTGTTTTGTCGATCCTAAAATGAAATAGGACCAAGTAGTAGTAAGTATTCAAAGAAGAAAAATGCAGACCCGACCCAGGGTGAAACATCAACAAAGTTTTTTTTGATGTCAATCTAAAGATCTTTAGGCTCATTGGTTAGCACATTGGTGGAAAGATAACTTAGAGCTTCAGATGGCCAGCTCTTAACAACAATAAGCTCATAGATAGACAGCTCAAGTCTTTATATGCCCTCTCATTAATTATTTTATGATTACTGTAAATCGCATCTGTGAATTTAAAAGTGATTCTCTAATGAACTTATATGCTACTTCTACCTGACCTCCTGATTCTCTGTGAATGGAAAGACCCTGAACCAAGGTAATTTTGCTGAATAAAGGCCAACTTGAGTAATAAAACTGTAGCTTCTAATGTCTTCTGACGGGATGGGTATAGCTCATATTATTTATTATATGAACGAAATTTCCTCCCTCTCACCTTAGCATACCTCACTTTAGGCTTGCTTTGGATTTTGATGTGAATTTCGACAATCCAGGACTATATCAACATATTACTCCCTTTCTTTACAAAACTCTCCATTCAAATTATTATGATCATTAATTTCATCACTATCATCTTATTTTGTTTTTCTTATTATTGCATCCAAGGGACCTCATCAAACTATGAAAGTAAGAATCTGCAACTGTCTGAAGAAGATGGTAGTGGTTTTGGTAGTTTCATTTTTTATCGTTTAGGAATTACGATTCAAAGAGGAGTTGGGGCCCAGTTTGTTGCTAGGTTGCCAACCAAAATCTTTGTGTAAGATGTTAACTCCAAATAATTATTAAGTATATAAATAATAAGATGTCTGAAGAAGAAACAACCTAATACTTTAATTATATTTGCATCAAACCTTTTTTGAGTTCGTTAACATTTTAAGTTTTACCAATTTTATAATTTGCATTGTGTAGGAACTCTTTCTTGATGTTTTGAACACAATTAACTTCTCATTAGAAGTTCAAATGCAAAAACAAGCTGGTTAATGAAAGATGGAAGTCAGTTCGTTTCAAGAACTTTTGGGAGGAGAACCCACTTTCGTTTTATAACATTGAATCAGAAGACAGTAGAGGTTAGTATATTTGCGAATATTACCATAACTAAAATTGGATTGCCATGCTTTTATCATTCATCTTACCTATGATTTGGTTCCAATTCTTTTTTGGTTACTTTTTTTTTAATTAATGTGTTACTTCCCCATCCATTTCCCCATGCAATCACGTGATACCACTTTCTTACTCTCAAGTCTCAACTACATGAATGCATCCATCTTCAGCATATTGGTTTTGGTTTTTGTAGCCCAGCCACTTACAAAGCCATAAACAAGTACGAAATTATGATCTGTTCATTTTGGTGAGGACGTGTGTAAACTCGATGAGACGCACTACTACCACCACCACCACCCATTTTCATCACTGCACCTTTCCTTTCACTTTAATCTGTAATTTTACCTGCAACATCAAATATTTGATTCATGCTAAAGTATCTATCTATGTCAGCTGACTTAGTGATGCCCTAGATTTTATTTTGTCTCTTTCTGTTGTTCATATTGATTTCCACTTGATATTAGATATTTCAAGATTATTTTTTCCCTTATTAGTTTACTGTTGTTATTTCTAATATTTAGTTTATGGTTTATGGTATGTCGTACCTACCCAATTTGAGAAACATGCTCAGTTATTTATGTTATCAAGGGCTGGAAGAGTATGGGGAGCAAAGCGTGAGTTGAAGTAGGAAAAATCACTTACATATTTGGCATGTATCACTAGATGTTCCAGCATACACAATAAAGTGGCGACAGTTATGATGATTGATGAATAAATATAATCAAATTATAAATTTATAGTGGGATGCAATTCACATGGATAGTGTTGTTGAATAGTTTTCATCTATGTAACAGGTACCTAAAGCACTCTTAGAAGAGGTTCTTGGAAAGATGGGTGCACCACCAAAGACTGACGTGCCTATTTTTACTCCTAACGATCTTGATGATGCTGATTTTCTTATCGTTGTGTTCCCTACTCGATATGGAATGATGGAATCTCAATGCAAAGCTTTTCTAGAACCACAAGGGGTCTACGGAGAACATAATCTTTTGCTGGCAAACCCGCTAGAATGTTCTACAGTACTGGGTCTCAAGGTGGTCGTCATGAAATAATTGTGCAAGTCTTTCTCTACTCTCTCTACCTAAGAAAGTAATCAGTAACAAAATATTCATCGAACCGCTTCACATTTCCCTGTTTTTCATTAATTCTGAATTCTTGCTTATCTGTTTTTATTTTTGCGATTCAAGTTTTATTTTTATGTTTGCAGGAAATTTTAACATCCTAAGAGCACTGGATTAACTGATACTTTATCTAGATGAATGGTCCATACTTATATATACAACGGACAATGTAATGAGTAAAAAACTCATTAGTATCTTCACTCCAAAATGACAATTATATTGCATAACATCTTAGGATTTCTTCATTACTGAAAAGGCGAGGGTACCCAAATATACCTCAATCTAAAACTTTTCCTTCCTATAAGTCCTTTCTCCGAAAGTGATTGTCTATGGACTGAGTCGAGACAATACAACTAATCGGTTCACACTTCGTGTGATCATCTATGGATACAAGATCGAGACAATACAATAACGAAGTATGTTTACTTAATACAAAGGTTCGGACTTAACCAAACACAATAGGATTGCTTATCAAGTAAATAGGAATTAACGTTTGTGTAATTTACTTTAATTATAATAAAATAATTATAATGCGGAAATATAAATTAAATGACACAACAAGATTTTGTTAACGAGGAAAACCGCAAATGTAGAAAACCCCGGGACCTTGTCCAGGATTGAATACTCTCAGGATTAAGCCACTATTATAGGATCAGAATATCGCAAGAAGGACACATTTGTGAAGTTTAGCTAACAACACTTTGCGAGTGTCGCAGAATGATTTGAAGAATGACATAACAAATGACGATTGCAGAAACATGAGAAAAGTGTGATGACTCTGCGACGTTTGTAATGGTCGCGAAGATTGACAATAGAACTCTTGCGAGAATATCGCAAGTCAGATCCTAAAATAAAGGACAGATTAGCTATCATCCACTATGTAATTCCCTATATAAAGAGTTGAATAAGCGTAAGGAAAGGAGAGATCTTTTTCGAGTGTTGAGAAAGTCATTAGGAGAGAGAAAGTCTAGAACAGTTGTTAATTTCTTAGTTTGATTTCTTTCCTTTCTTGTAAAATTTGTGAGATTAATCAATAAAGATTGTGATTGTTCATCTTAAAATGACTTGATTGTATGAATTCTTGTGAGGGGTGTAGTGTGGGATTTCCTGCTACTACATATTGGCACTAGAAACAAGGACTGAAGATTATCAAATCAAGAGAATTTGACTAAAGATTGTGGAGATTATTGTGAAAACTGTTTAAATCGAGAAAATGATAAAATAAAACAACAAATCAGTTGGAGAAAAGATGGTTAAGATCAATGAGAATAAAAGAAGATTGGAGAGTAATGTAATCACAAAAACGATGGTTAATGAATTCCATGAAAATATTAGAGGGAGGATACATAAACGAGATTTTGAAGGAAAGAAGATTATGACGGTAGAAAAAATATCTCCGTTGAAGGATTGGGAAAAACAGAAAATTACATTCACAGCGGCAGAGATGGCAGAAGAAAATTTGAACCAAACATCTCCTTTGGTAATCATAGTAACAGCTATGCGAAAAGAAAAGGAGAAATCAACAAAATCTATGGAAGAATGGGAGGTGAATAGAACTTTGGTAGACACGGGAAGCTCAATGGATGTAATATTTTATCATGCGTACAAAGGAATGGGATACAAAGATGAATAAATATCTCATCCAACATATCATATTCATGGTTTCGGCAAGTCCACAATTAAACCAAAAGGACAAATAACAGTGAGAATTTCGTTGGGAGAAATTGAAACACAAATAATGCTATGTGTGGTGGATACGGAGTCACCATATAACATGTTGTTGGGAAGATCATGGATACACACAATCAAAGATGTAGCATCAACATTATATCAGTGCATCAAGTTTCTATGCCAAGCGGGGTTGGAGAAATTAGGGGAAATATTGAAGGTGCGAAACTATGTTATCAAATTGAAGTAAAAAATTATGAAGGACGAGTGAAGAAGAGAAAAGCTCGCAGGAAGATGGCGAAAGAGGCAAAGAAAGATGAGGAGTTTAAAATCTACATGATAAGAGAATACCCAGCGAAATTTTGCAGGAAGGAGATAAACCAACGAAAATTATAAAAGAACAAACACCAATGGGAGAACCTGAAGCAAGTTACACCGCATCAGAACCAACAAAACAAGTAAATATTGGAACTGAAGAAGAACCTAAAATGTTGAAAATTGAAATTAAGATGGATACAGAAGAGGAAGAAAGAACCGTCAATCTCTTGCGAGAATATAAAGATATTTTCGCATGAAACATGTACGAAATGCCTGGAATAGATCCATCAGTTTCATGTCATAAATTGGATATTAACAAAGACGCAAGACCATTTAAACAAAGGATAAGAAAAATCGCAAAAACTTACCATCCCAAAATAGAAGAGGAACTGCAGAAAATGCTTGATGCAGGAATTATAAGACAAGCAAAATACCCAGAGTGGATAGTAAATATGGTTGCGGTTCCAAAGAAAAATAATGGGATAAGAATTTGCATAGACTTTACTGATCTAAACAAAGCTTGTCCTAAAGACAATTTTCCATTACCAGATATACCTCAAATGGTCGAATCGGCAGCATGAAATGATATAATATCTTCTCTAGATGGGTATAAAGGATACAACCAGATTCCTCTCGCCGAAGAAGATCAAGAACATACTGCTTTTTTCGCTCCAAGAGGATTATATTGTTATACAAAAATGCTATTTGGATTGCGAAATGCATGAGCAACATATCAAAGGATGGTAGAGAATGTATTCGCAAAGTGGATACACAAAAAATTAGAGGTGTACGTAGATGACATGTTGATAAAAAGTAAAGAATCTAAAAACCATGTACAAGATCTGAAGGAGATTTTTGAAAAGATGCGACATTTTAACATCAAGGTAAATCCAGAAAAATGCATTTTTGGAGTTGCGTCAGGAATTTTTTTAGGATACATTATATCAAAGAAAGAAATACAAGTTAATCTAGAAAAAGTGCAAGCAGTTCGCGATATGCTAACACCAGCAACCGTAAAAGATGTGCAAAAGTTAAATGGACTCTTAGCTTCGTTGGGAAGGTTCATCTCGCGACCATCTGATAAATATAAACATTTCTTCAGCATACTAAAAAAGGGAACAAAATTCAGATGGACAGATGAATGTGAGAAAGCTTTTCATGGAATAAAAGAATACCTGGCGAATACATCTATTTTACAAAAGGTAGAACCGGGATAAGAGCTGATAATCTATCTTGCGACAACTTCGCATGCATTAAGTGTTGTGTTATTGCGAGTAGATGCAGGAGTTGAAAAACCAATTTACTACATCAACAAGACGTTCAATGCCGCAGAAAGAAATTATTCTAAAATTGAAAAACTAATTCTACCATTGGTGTATGCGACCTTTAAGCTCCGCATATATTTTCAGGCACATAAAGTTAAAGTGTTAACAAAGGTACCAATTGAATCAGTAATGAAGAACTCAAAAAGATCAGGCAGAGTAGAGAGATGGAATGCGCAAGTAGAACATTTCGAAATTAAATATGAAGTGTTATCTTCACTAAAGTCGCAGGTTGTTGCAGACTTTTTAGCAGAATTACCTTTAGAAGATGATGAAGCTGTTGCGGAGATGATGGATGTAGAATAAGGAGACCCAAAATACTTGTTAACAGAACCAAATAGATGGGAGATATTGGTGGATGGATCCTCAAATGGGGAAGGTAATGGAGTTGGAATTATCTTGATTTCACCATAAGGAACAAAGATGGATTTTTCATTTAGGTTGGAGTTCGCATCCACTAATAATGAAACAGAATATGAAGCTGTGGTACATGCCCTAAAATTCACAATATAAATGAAATTAGAAAATGCTAGAATTACCAGTGATTCACAACTAGTCATTCGCCAGATAAAAGGAGAATACACAACAAATGAACCATTCTTGAAGAAATACAAGAAATTTGTTGAAGAATTGTCAGCGAAAATCCCAAAAATAAAATGGAGGCATATATCAAGGAAGAATAATAGGCTCGCAGATGCTTATGCTTTCATTTCAAGGATGATGACAGATCCAACTACGAGATGCATAAAGATACAGACACTTTTATCGTCATCAATCAATAAAGAAGAGGAAGAAGAAATAGATGTAATGATAGTAGAAGGTGTTGAAGAAGGGTCAAATGACAATATCGCATATTGGAGAACATAACTTCATGCATATTTAGCAAGAGGAGAAATACCAAGAAACAGATTGGAGGAACACAAATTAAAGATTCGTGCAACAAATTATGAATTAAGAGATGGGATATTGTATAGACAATCATTTAATGGACCATCACTTAGATGTTTGACACGAGAAGAAGGAGATAAAGTGTTAAAAATGCTGCATAGTGGAGATACTGGCAACCACAACGGAGGAAGATCTTTGGCATACATAGAAAAAATATAAGGTTATTATTAGCCATATATGCATGAAGATGCAAAACAAGTATCAAGGCGTTGCGAAGATTTTCAGCGACATGGAAAGAGAATACATGCACTTGGAGCACCCTTATCATCCTCAACCAATGTGTGGCCTTTTGGAAAGTGGGGGTTAGATATTGTGGGACCATTTGTACCAGGATTCGGACAAAAAAGATACTTAATTGTCACAACAGATTATTTCACAAAATGGGCAGAAGTAAAAGCGGTACATCACATTCGCGACAAAGACATATTTACATTCATTTTTGAAAATATCAGCTGCAGATTTGGAATTCCAGCACAGTTGGTATCTGATAATGGGAAGAAATTTGAAGGGAACAATATAGAAATGTTGCTTAATGCATTTAAAATAAAATACGGAAAATCCACTCCTTTATACCCACAGGCTAATGGGAAAGAAGAGGCAACAAATAAGACAATTGCAGATATATTAAAGAAGAAGTTGGATGGACATAATAGAGCATGGTGCGAACAAGTACATAATGCAGTATGGGATTACAACACAACTAGGCGAGAAGCAACCATGGAATGCCACCTTTTTGTCTAACATATGGGGTTGAGGCAGTGTTACCAATAGAAGTTGATATACCCACGACGAAAAGAGAGGCCTGAGAGAAGAATCTTAGTGCTGGAATAATCCTAAGAAAATTGGATGAATAAGAAGATAAGAGAGAAAAATCTCTACATCATATGGAGAATTATAAACGGATTAGCACGAGAATATAATAAGTGTGTCAAACTACGTGAATTTCAGCCAGGTAATTTGGTTCTTCGCGAGACGCCAAATTATCAGTGAGAAGGTGGTGGAAAATTAGTGAGAAAATGGGATGGACCTTACATTATAAAAGATATAATTGGAACAGGGGCATACAAATTGATGGATCCAGAGGGTAAAGATGTTGGTCAAAGACTTGGTAGACCATGGAATAGGCTATATTTAAAGAGATATTACCCGTGAGGAACTTTGAGAATCCCTAGTTGATGAAACGATGTATGATGCAACAAAATAAGTATTAAGAAAAAAAATTATGAAAAAATTACTGCGAGATTATTCAAGATCAAATAAGAATGTGCGAAAATTTCGCAAGAAATGATCATTTAAGATCCAGAATGAGATGAACCTTTATGGCGTACACCCTAGTTCGCGAATAAAATTTCGCAAGAGGAAAATGTAAGACCTAAAGTACGTCATAGAAGGGGGGATCTGTTGCATGGCTCAGCGATAAGGTTACACCGCTGCTGGAACCTGAGTCATGGAGATTTGGGGTCAATGAAATCCCATCCAGGAGAGACACCTTGGATTATCAACTAGAGCATATGACTTGAGTTGGGCGAATAAGGTAATAAGAGCTCTCCTAAGGGGTGCAGAGTATGACCAAGGCACCGAGGTATATGGTTGAGCCAAGAGTGCCCGGGGCGTATGAAACTACCCTGGCCATTCTTGGTAAGTCTTGGATATGATGTACTCGGCCCGAAGAAAACCCTACTTAGGGTGCAGTCTCGTAACCATAAGCCATATATGCAAAAGGGATAAGAGGCTGCGAACACAACTGGTTGTTGTTAAGACTGGATAAGATGAGCTAGTCTTGTATGGACGATTTACGTCTCCTTGAAAGGGAAACTAGCTGGGGGAAGATAAGGGCGTCACCCTCCATTTGGGAGATGATAAGTTTCTTAAGACGCAAATGTCATGAGACTTTTTACTCACGGGAGTATTAAGACTTGTCATATTTGTGCAACATTCCTGAAGAGGCAATAATACAAAAGAGAAGATAAGACGAGATCAATGGGTCATTGCATGCAAGTGTAAAGACATCCTGCGATTTCGTCGCAAGAAGACAATGTCATGGGGCTTTGATTTTGCAAGAAAATTTAGGCATGTCATATTGTCGCAACAAAAATACAAAGAACAAAAAGTTAAGGCAAGGTCAATGGGTTTCTACATGAAAATGTAGAAACGTCCTGCGATTTTGTCGCAAAGAGAAAAGATGGCAAAATAAGACCTTTAACTAGGAAGGCAAAATAAGACCAGAAAAGATTTATAAATACTCACTATTCTTTATGCAGATCATTCATCACTAGAAAGATAATGAGAGGCAAGTATGGGAATTAATAAACAAGATGACATTATCTTTCTTGCAAGTACCTAAAATACCAAAAGTATAACTGGATTCGAAAGTGGTCCAAAGTATATTGTTCGTAAGAAAAGAAAGAGTAATTCAAGAAAATAAAACTAGAACTCAAGCTTCAATATCTTCTTCGCCAGCCTTATCATCTCCACCAATGTTATCATCTTTGCCAATGTTCTCCTCATTCTGGTCGACTCTGGTTTCTTCCTTATTTGGCTTATCACCAGTAGTTGTTTCATCACCATCATCTCCTTCTTTATTAGGGATTTCTTCTTCTTCTTCTAAATCTTCTTGGGAAACATTATCTTCACCACTTCCATAATTAAGGTCACTATCGGAAGCTCGAGGAGTTTCATTTTCATCTACTTCCAGAGGTTTGAGTGATACTGGAGAAAGAGATTTGGACAGCAAAATCTCATTCACAAGAACTTCAACACTAAGATGAGCTTGGCGAAGGAAAGCTCTGTCACGGTTTCTAATCTCCATGTTTTTGAAATATACGGGCAAGGTGAGCAGCAAGTAATCCATTTTATTTGCGAAGCTTGGAAAGTTTAGAATCCAAAGAAGAAACAGAAGAATGAAGCTTTCTTTCAGATTCTGCGAAAAATAAGAACAACAATTATTCAGGCGAACACCTTGCAAGGGAAATATTGCAAAAAAGTTTTAAAAAAAAAAGGATATCTGAGGAAGTCAAAATGACTACCTTCCTTTTGCGAAATTAGATTTTGAATTAGTGCCAAGCAAGTATTTTCCCAATGATTCATTGCATCATCAAATTTATCTCCAACTAAACCCTTCAGTCGGGATTTTAAGTTCTTTTCTTTGGAGATGAGAAAAGTGTTTTCCTTCGCTAGAGAAGAATAAGATTCTTCTAATTTGGAGTACTGTTCTTGGAGTTCATTTGCTTTTACACTTAAAATTATCCTACCTTGCATGAGTGAATTTTTCTCAGCAATAAATGATTCAGTTACTTCTTTAAGTTCATTTTTCAGCGAGCGAAGAGATTGTCTTGACTATCACACACTTTTTGGAGAACAATTAGTTTCTGCGAAGAGATCGCCACCGTATTTGATAGGGCTCTCTTTTCCTGAGATAGAGTTTTGTTTTCATATGAGAAAGTTTCCATCTCTAAGTTCGCTTTAGTCAAAAAATAAAAGAGGCGAGATATTTCGCTACTTAATGAGTTTTGCTCTTGAACTAGTTGAGTGTTCTCTTTGGTAAGATTATCTATTTGATCAACTGAATATATATGAAGATTATCTAATCGGTTATACTGATCCATCCAAATATCTCTATCAACGCGAATTTCTTCAGCAGCAGATTCAAACTGAAATCTTTCCATTATACGTTTCTGGTTTAAAGCTTAACAAGCGAAAAAATATTTTAAGAATAAACAACATGGAAAGAACAAATTTGTGAAAAGGAAAGTTAAAGTTGAAGATAAGAAATCCATACCTTTTAGTTCATCATTCTTCCTACGAAGAAGCTCGCAGTCTAAAGAAACATTTAGAAGTTTCTGATTTTCAAGATGAAGAGTGTCACATTCAATGGTCTTGGTTTGAAGACTTTTCTTCAAAATTTCAATTTCTTTTTCCAAGGATGTTTGCGAAACTATCCTACCAGAACCAAAATATTTACCCAAAATTTCACAGACACCAGACTTGACAGGGTCCACAGATGATTTCTTGACATCATCCAAGATATCAGATAAGGCTTTGAATGCAATATCCATTCCGTCCGCAGTTTCTTTAGAAAAAGGGAGAGACTCAGATGGAGTAGCAGGAATAATAGAAAGATGATGATCATCATTCTTTGTTAAAGAGATGTCATTTGAGGGATAAGTCTGAGGAATATCAATGGCTGAGGTTATAGTAGAATTAATTTGAGAAGTATTGGTCGCAGGAGAAAAAAAAAAGTCATTCGCAACAAACCCGGCAGAGGGAATTTCATCCATAACAAGATTGGTTGAAATATTAGCATATGTTGTGATGGTTTCGTATACAGGAAGTAGAGGTTCATCTTGTGAAAGTGTTGGAGAAGAAGTTGAAAGACCGAGTTTGGGAAAGGAAACAGAAGTTTCAACGGTTTTGGTTTGACGAGATATTTTAAGAGGTTTAATGGCATCTCCATTACCCTGCGAATCAAAACTTAGATAAGAAACAGAGGCAACAAGATTGTTATTACAAAATAATGGTGTTTCTTACTACCTTGTCATTCGCAGACTTTCTCTTTCTCGCAGGAACTTTGAGTTGCGAACTTCTGGGAGCATTAGGGTTTTGAACTGTAAATTTAGTATTGGAGGTGTTTTTGCTGAAACAGAAACAGTATGGGAATTACACAAAGAACAAACAAGATGATCTCAACAAAATAAAATCAGTTTCAGCAAAATCAATAGAAGAAAAAGAAGAAGAACTAACCTTGGTGACTCCATGGAAATAGAAGAGAATAGTAGCAGAAGATGAATTTGGTAAATAAGGGAATTTGAAGATGATGAAGATTTGCAGAAGATGAAAACGAAACAAAATAAGAAAATTCTCTTTCTTCCGGATCCCTCTTTAAATAGGCAAAAGAAGATGACCGGTTAATGATAAAACGTTCAAGTAATTAAAGGAATATTCAACACGTGTTGACGGTTATGCTTAATTCACGGAGCCTTGTCGATAGAAAAAGAAGTTGAAACAAAAAATGAACAGCTGCGGCATTTTGAAGAACAGTTTCTCATGACATTCCCTCCTTCGCAGAGAAGACATGAGAAGAGGCAAGATGTAGGATCAGAATATCGCAAGAAGGACACATTTGTGAAGTTTAGATAACAACACTTTGCGAGCGTCGCAGAATGATTTGAAGAATGACATAACATATGAAGATTTCAGAAACATGAGAAAAGTGTGATGACTCTGCGATGTTTGTAGTGCTCGCGAAGATTGACAATATAACTCTTGCGAGAATATCGCAAGTCAGATCCTAAAATAAAGGACATATTAGATGTCATCCACTATGTAATTCCCTATATAAAGAGTTGAATAAGCGTAAGGAAAGGAGATATCTTTTTCGAGTGTTGAGCAAGTCATTAGGAGAGAGAAAGTCTAGAATAGTTGTTAATTTCTTAGTTTGATTTCTTTCCTTTCTTGTAAAATTTGTGAGATTAATCAATAAAGATTGTGATTGTTCATCTTAAAATGACTTGACTGTATGAATTCTTGTGAGAGGTGTAGTGTGGGATTTCCCGCTACTACAGCTATAAAAAATAAACCAACTTCGTATAGTTGAGACCAAGCAACTAAACCTATAGTTCACCTAGTTCCGTCTATATTCCCACGCCTCCAACTTATGAATAAGTCACGTACTTGGAACAATTCCTTTGGTTCGTATTCCAAACAGTAAAGGAACAATTGTTTGGTATCAACTCTCTTCAACCAAGTGATATGAGTCGGACAAATGCTCTTCTGTTTATCTCAAATAAACTCCTTCGTCATGTCCTTAGATATATCTTATGTTCAATTACCCAAGGTAATCGTAAGATTTTGCAATCAATACTTTTAATCACAAAGAACCGTATTGATGCCGATCTACTCAACTAATCAATCCAATCTACCACAAGGATAAATCGATTATAGTTGGATCCTTTTTTTAACAAAAGTATTGTGCACACCAAAGATTTATATAACCAAGTCAGAAATCTTTTATCTCTTCTTTGTCTTCAAATCTTCTTAGATCTTCAATAAACACCGACACGCAACTACTTGCATATCTTGTGATCAATCACACATAAAACGGAGTCTGTTAACAATGGTTTATCACAAGATCGTCTTTAGCACTAATAACAGTCTAAAGATCCCTGTCGAAAATTCGATCTAGTTTGAGTGAATCTTATATCAGAATAGAAGATTCTCAAGCATAAACAAACTAGGTGCAATCAAAGTTCAACCACCGTTAGTCAATCAAATCAATCGAAAACAAAAGATAAACCGCAATTATCTAGTTTCCCACCAACAGTACTAATAGAGATTCTCAATCCCAAAGAAGACTTTAAACTGAGCGGCCAAAGAGATTTTGCCTAATTAGGTTACTCTCCTCTCTGAATAGGCGGTTTCACCAATAACAACACAACCGAGAAAGTTTTCTGTCATGAAGGATTAGTTTTCCCGAAGTTCAAACTTCAAGTATTTATAGACAATGAACTTTGGACACCAAGAAATTTCCAAAACCAAAAATATTCTCAAGATATTCAATAATAATTTCCAAATTCGGTTTTCATAATTCATGAGAATGCTCTATCCAAAATAATGATCAAAAATCTCCTTGGAAAATCTGTAACTAGTAAATGCACATTACTAATTCTTATTTTCCTTATGTAATTAAAAACCTTAATTAAAAGATTCTTAACTTATTTAATTTCGATCCTGAGATTTACCTCCTTCTTAGTTGTTAAGGAATATCTTTGAACAATAAAAGATACGCATTACTGTACATGTTCAAAGTGTGTTGACATCCTTAATTTGTAAGTCCTCTTTCATACTTACACACTTGAAACCGATTTACCGCACTTCCAAGCAAGTTTAGAAGTGGTTAATCTGACTTTTAAGAACTATTTGATTGATCAATAACACTCAATCACAAATCATGGGTTTAACGGTTCTACCAAAACAAGTTTCGGTTCTACCTCCATGTGAGGAATGTACATAGTCACACTATCTTTCCAAAATTCGGTTGACTAGTTACTAGGATTGGTTTCCCACATATACATGGTATCTAACTTATATGTGTTGCACATGTCCATAGGATCGGTTCCCCTTTCTGATATAAACCTTGTTGCACCTCATATAAGGATCGATTTCCCTTTGTGATGTGTTGCACCTCTTATTTGGATCGGTTCCGCTTTACCCAGAGTTGGTCTTATAAACTACACAAACTCGATCATACCATCAGGTGATTACTTAAGATCTGTTTCACTAATAAAAGTCATACCAATACATAAGTCAGACCTTATGTGAATAGTTTTACCAAGAACACAAACAAGTCATGAGCGGTTATACTAATCACACATATTGGCCGTTCATAAGATATGCAATAAATAACAACCCCAATAATGCTTGGCGATTTACTTTTAGATTCACAAACCAAGTTCATGAACTTACTTCCTTAAAACACATATAAAATATTGTTTTCTAGGATGAAATCATCAGCTCATACCCATACATAATCACAATAGAGCTCAAACGATTATGTCGATGTCTTATCTACAAAGTTTAATGGTAAAGCAATAAACTTTTTATTGTATTCCTTAATACTATGTCTATCTAGAGTGTTCATGCTTCGCAGTTTTGTTTTCAATATGCACGACTTGAAAGAAATGTTAGGGAATGAAATAGTTCAAGTCAAATATCACTAACCTCAAGTGGAAGGATGATGTTGTGGTTGTAGATCCTTACTTCTTCACTTCTTCAAGTATTCTCAATACTTGTAATATCTCATATCCTAATATTTTCAAGCTAATCTATACGAAGTTGACTCTAGTACATTTAATCAAGCGACTCTTATATTTTAGCCAGCACCTGATATGTACCAATTAAGTTCTTTTGTACATTTCATGCAAATCTGAATAACTATAATGTTCGACTGGAGTTATATCATTGTATTCATCAACATATATAATTTGAGAGGATGGTGGACGGTAATTTTTTCATATGAAAGAGATGTTGTGAGGAGCCTTTTGTGACCTATTCTTTAGTTTTACTGTAATCATGGTTGATTACCTTGATATTTGATAAGCTCGACATTTCAAATTAAGTTTTTAACACCATGTTGTCTTGCCACCGCTTGCATATCATCTTAACAAATGTAAATTATTCTCCCATCCACATCCAAGAAGTATTTTTCGATGTTGCACCTCTTTTGCTTTTTAGAACTGAAGGTAAGGTGATATGACACAAATGTAGGTAAATATTCATAAAACCATTTCCTTTTTAGTGTTGTACATAAATTCATTTCTGATACTCTAAAAGAAGTGTTCCTTTTTTATTTTTCATCAAACCCTTGCATTTTTATATTTTCGTTATGACATTTGCATTTACTTTCAGGTTTATCTGTACGTTAGATATAATTAGTTTCGTATTTACTAAGGAACTCCAAATGGGTTTTTCCAATAGAAATTTTCAAAGGAAAATAACTCCACCGGAATCCCAAAGTTCAAAGGCAAGTATGGAAGATCAGCCAAGATCACCAGTTACAGCAGCAGAAAAAATAAATAGAAGTAGTATCAAGCATAGCAACAGCAACACTTGCCATACGTGGAGAAAACAGTCTAACTGGTAGTGAAAAATATGTTACAGAAGAATTTAAAGGTTAATGATGTATTTAGGGTATCTGGATAAAAAAAATATTTCATGGCTAACTCCATAAATATTGTTTAGGCTTACTACTTGTTTATCAATTATATTAATATCGCAAAATAAATATTGTTTAGGCTTACTACTTTTTTTAAAATAAGTTTATCAATTATATTGATATCGCAAAGATATTGTATGTAAATCAAATATGTATTCCAAAAGTTTTATCTATCGGCTTTCTAAGTTTTCGTATTGGCTAATGAGCTTAATGAAGTACACAATGAGGGTTTTTGATCTATTTTTGGCATCACTAATTTCATGTTAAAGAAACCGGGTTTCAGAATAAAGAAAAAAAAAGTAGGAAGACGTGTATAACATCTAGAAGTAATTTGAGACTTTTGAAGATATTGTATGCGAAAGCTACCATCTACGATCTGCCATGTGTTAATTTCATGATCCCTAAGTTTGGTAAAGTGAAATATTTTCCAACAGTTCGCGTTGCATACATGCCTCTAAAATATTACCAGTAAAATGTCAATAGGACAACGAAAGAGGTGGGAAAAAGAAAGGGAAAAATGTCTCAGTACGGAACAAAATCTGCTAAATTTACATGTTTCCTATCCTCAAGTAAATGTAATTTTGTTTTTTATTGTATAGATGTGTTGTCATTTGTATATTGATAACTTTTTGACTTTCAAGTGACATAGTATAATGTAGCGGACATGCCGCAAGAGCATGATTCCATTAACCTTGGTAATAAAAGGTCCTTGGCCCTATGAAAACATAGGGAAAAAAAGACATCAACAATTTATTCAAAGTAACGGACATCATAGTTCCATGCAATTTGTGCGAAGTTGATTATCCAATTTTACATGCCTCATCTCGAAAATTCAATGTATAGTTTGGGTATTTTCCTACGGATGTGCTCATATGTCTTCGATTATACCCATGTGTAATGCAGTATATATTATTTTTCTACTAGCTAGGCTACATATTTTAATTTTAATAATAATAATCTATTTAATATTAAGGAATTTTGGTTGATTGTAATTCTATTTTGTTGAAAAACAAAATCATAAAGGTAATGGTATTCATTAGACAATTTTTATGTGACTACAATATTTTGTTTGTCTTTGTATTAGAATCAACAAGTTGTCCCATAAGCATGGAGGTCGCCATAAGGGAGCTCGGCATAAGATAGATGCATCCATTAAAAAATCCTGGCGAGATTGGGGTATACCCAGATTAATTGGGGAATACCCAATAAGACAAAATAGGGTCATTTGGAAGTAAAATAAGCCACCCCTTAAACCATATATTTTCTAAATGGCTAATATATCGTTGTTTCATTAACACTAAAAATTCTAATTAAGTTAATTAATTGAGTAGATTAAAACTTATGAAATGAAATTTTGTTTTTGATTGAACTTATTTGGGAAGTTTTTTGATGAAAAAAAAATTATTTCGAGAAAATATTTTACAACGGAAATGAAATCACACAACCCAAACACTTCTAAAAATGGGATTGCAAAGCTGTTGTATGAAATCATACTCAAAATTAGATCAAAAATCAACACTTTCAGTTCTGAAAGTATAAAAAGTCGGCAAGGACGACGAATGAAGATCATGCCGGCATGATCTTCATTCGTCGACCTTTCCGACTTTATTTTTTTGACACACATGAGACGACATAAAAAATTTATTAGCCGGCAAGGTCTTCACAAAATACCCTGCCGGCTGTTCAGAAAAATGAATTAGTCGGCAAGGTTTTAAAAAAATACCTTGCCGGCTGTTTATTAGCCGGAAAGGTCTTCAAAAAATACCCTGCCGGCTGTGTATTAGCCGGCATGGTCTTCATAAAATACCCTGCCGGCTGTTTAAAAATTTACAGTCGCCCATGGTTATTATGAAAAGTCGGCAAGATATGCATGTTACGACCTTGTCGGCTGTATTGGCCGGTAAGGTCTTTAAAAATACCTTGTCGGCGGTTGAATTTTTTGTACAGTGGCCATGGATGTTATGAAAAGTCGGCAAGATATGCATGTTACGACCTTGCCGACTAAAAACACAGAAATCATAATTTTCGATTTCTAACCTAACATAACAGTCAAATCACACAACACAATGATGGGTTTGAGTTTAAACATCATTTATGGTCTTCTTTTCGCCCGTAGAACCGATAATTTTTTTGGAAAATCAATGTTGAAAATTTTTATATGGTTTTGGTTGATGAAAGATGTAGATGAAGAAGAAGAAAACATTAAGAGTTGTTTAGTTTTTTTAATTTTAAGGTTAATGAAATTAAGAAATGGGTATATTTTTAAGATTTAATTAGATAAAGGGTATTAAAGTAAAATCACCCCTTTTAATAATGACACACTATGTCCCCTTGAAATTGGGTATACACCAATTAATCTGGGTATACCCCAATCTCGCCAGGTAAAAAATTATACAACATGAGCTATTTTATAATGTCAAGCCTGGATGCTACTATTGTTATTGTTTGCATAGAATTATTGGATGGTCATATGCTACTGACAAAATTTAGATGAGAATGTCACACGCTAACCATCCAAAACGGATGTGTACATGCTATTAAAACCACTTGTGCGAAAACATTGTCTCGAATAGTACGAAAAGTATCTAAACGAATTATCTTTGTGGATTATGTCCTCTTTACAAATCTAAGTACCTAAGACTATCTGTTTGATTGTAGATTAATATAAATAGAAATTCAAGAATTTCGGGAGACAATGTAGATATAATTGTAGACGCTTTAATGAAGCCCGTGGAATCAACTGTTAAACCTTTTGATTCAACTGTTAAACCTTTTGATTCAACTTATATTCAAATGTAACCTCGCGTTTACATAATTTTTTGGCTTTATAGTTTTTATATTTGTATATACATAATTGTCACTAATTTCGGTTTTGCAGTTTCTTATATTTGTGTATACATAATTGTCACTAACTATGTGTATATTTTTTGATGTGTACATGTCAGTTGCTGAAAAGGTGAGGGTACCCCAAATATACCTCAAGCTATAACTTTTCCTTCCTATAAGTCCTTTCTCCGAAAGTGATTGTCTATGGACTGAGTCGAGTCAATACAACAAATCGGTTCACACTTTGTGTGATCGTCTATGGATACGAGATCGAGACAATACATCAACAAAGTATGTTTACTTGATATAAAGGTTCGGACTTAACCAAACTCAATAGGATTCACGTATCAAGTAAATAGGAATTAACATGTGTGCAATTTACTTTAATTATAATAAAACAATTATAATGCGGAAATATAAAGTAAATGACACAACAAGATTTTGTTAACGAGGAAACCGCAAATGAAAAAAACCCCCGGGACCTAGTCTAGAATTGAATACTCTCAGGATTAAGCCGCTATACAAAATAAGATAACTTCGTATAGTTGAGACCAAGCAACTAAACCTATAATTCACCTAGTTCCGTCTGTATTCCCACGCCTCCAACATGTAAACAAGTTACGTACTTGGACCAATTCCTTTGGTTTGTATTCCAAACAGTAAAGGAACAACAGATATGTTTGGTACTCTCTTCAACCAAGTGATATGAGCTGTGCAAAGGTTCCCTTGTTTATCTTAACATAAACTCCTTTGCCAGGTTCCAAGAACTATCGTATGTTCAAATTCCCAAAAGCAATTGTTAAGATTAAGCCAACAACACTCTTCAACCAAGTGATATGTGTTGATTCCGATCTTCCTCAAATAATCAATCCAATCTACCACAAGGATAAACCAATTATTAATTGGATCCCCTTTTTCCCAAACAAGTATTGTGCACACCAAAGATTATAAAAACACCAAGTAAGAAATCTTCAATATCTTCTTTGACTTCAAATATTCTTAGATCTTCAATAAACACGTGCACACAATAACTTGAATCTCTTGTGATCAATCATACACAAAACGGAGTCTGTTAACAATGGATTATCACAAGATAGTCTTTAGATCTAACAACATTCTAAAGATCCCTGTCGAAACCTTGAACTAGTTTGAGTGAATCTTATATCATAAGAGAAGATTCTCAAGCATAAACAAACTAGGTGCAATCAAAGTTCAACCACCGTTAGTCAATCAAATCAATATGAAAACTAAAGATAAACCGCAATATCTAGTTTCCCACCAACGAGTCACGCTAGAGCTTCTCAATCCCAAAGAAGACTTTAAATTGAACAGACATAAGAGATTTCACCTAATTAGATTACTCTTCTCTCCGATAGGCGGCTTCACCAGTAATAAAGACAAAAGAGTATGTCTAGGTTACATATGATTAATTTGCTAGAAATGCAAACTCAAAGTATTTATAGACAACCAAGGAATTTCCAAAATCGAAAATATTCTCAAGATATTTTTCATTACTCCACCAAATTCGGTTTTCATAATTCTTGTGAATGCACTGTCCAAAAATATTGATCGAAATCTCCTTGGAAAATATTTAATAAGAAAATGCACATTACTAATTCTTATTTTCCATATATAATTAAAAACCCTTAATTAAAAAGATTCTTAACTTATTTAAATTCGATCTTGGGATTTACTTCCTTCTTAGCCTTTTGTTGATGGTGGATTTTAGTTTAGGGCTAAAATTGTAAAACCAAATTTAATATGTTGCCACCCTGCAAAGGATGAAGCTAATTTAATAGGATGACATCCTGCAAAAAATAAAACCATTCAAGTGACGAATACTTATCACTTTATTAATTCACCAAAGCATGTGCAACCATCCTGTGAATTTAATATACCCAGAACGGAGCATGTAGCAACCATCCCGACGGAGCATGTAGCAACCATCCCGGTTTTCTGTAGGTATACAACATTACTATTAATGCTTTAATTAAAGCCTTGTGTTCGACATGCAAACACCCGTAGGCTACCTGACGGCGGGTTATATTAGCCCCGTTGAACGCATGCAAGACTACCCATGTTAGTCTCACCTGCTGAAAACAAACTCAAAAATATATCTCATCTGTCCAACTTCCCAGGCATAGTCGGACGGCCTAGATCGCACGAGGGACCGAGTAGCATGCATGCACATGCTCACCGCCATCCCACCTTCCTACTGGGTTGATTGGTTTCCCTAAGGGGGCCGTAGAAACCACAAAACCGTTAGAGAGAAGTGGCGGACCCACAAGCCCTAAAATTAGGGTTTTGCTAAACAAGTTGCGACCAAGCAACTTGCAACCAGCGTACACGAACGGATTGGTGTCCCAACCACTGGCCGGAAGCACCTGCATGCTCACCGTGGGCCTGGATACATGGCCAACCAATCGGCCATGGTTGGTTGCATCCGGTCGTCTCGAAAATCGTTCCCAAAGGTAGCATGCAAGGCCACTTCTAATCTCGGCCATCCGTCATCGCATGCGTGTTTGGATGGCTTAGATCGCGCCTATGGTCGCAAACCAAGCATGCACATGCTCGCCACCAACCCACCTCCATGTTAGTATGATCGGCTTGCCTGTGGGAGTCACGGACGTTGGGAAACGTTAGCTTGAAGGTTGGGCCCGCAAACCCTAAAATTAGGGTTTGCCGACAAGTTGCGACCACGCAACTTTGGGCGGGTGTGTACGAACGACCAGGAGGCGGAATTGCTGGCCGACGGTGTCTACATGCTCACCATGGGCCCACCTCCATGGTGAACCAATCGGCCAGCTCCCCTGACTGCCATGTGTCTAGATTTGCATGCCCAAAGGTGGCATGTAAGGACACTTCTAATCTCGACCATCCGTCATCGCAGGCCAGAACGGGCGACCCAGATCGCTCCAATGAGATTCAACTCTACATGGGCGTGTAGATTGGCGTCCTGCCTGCCTGCAGGACCAATCGGTCCTCCCTTGCACGCCTCCTAAGGCATAAAACCGTTAGGGTGAAGAAGGAAGGTCGCAAGCCTTCCATACCCTAATCCAACGGTTATCTCTCCATCAATTTCGTCCGTCCAAGTTCGCATGCTTGGATGAATAGCCTATGGAGGGAGTTAGGTGGCAAACAAGGTATCACCGTGATCACCATCCTCCACTCTACCACACCATGTGGTCGGTCAAGGAAGGGTTTGCATACGCAACTTCCAAACCATGTTGGATATACTCAAGGCAGTACCTGCATAGTATACACACGATACTTCACAAGTATCAATTTCCTTCCTGGGTTTTGCTTTTGGGCTGTTTTCTTCTCCCGAACGAGCTTAAAACCTAAATATTCCAGCGTTGGGAGATAGGAAATTCTTTTCCGTATGGAATGGAGGGGCGGACCATCAAAATCCGAGTCCGTGCTGGAATTCTACAACGATTCTAGTAAAGGGCGTTAATTAGGGTTTCTAGTGCCACAATCAACGGTTGCCCCTCCTCTCAAGATGCAAAATCTCGACCGTCGAAGGACACCAAGCTAGTAGGTTTCCCGATCCTGACTTGCCAAGCCACAACAACATGCAACATGTTTTCCAAAAACATTCGAGACATCAATCATGTCACAAACTGGGGGATACATCTTTGGGGTATTGGTGCGGCGGTTTACAGCGTGCAGCGCACAACGCGCCATCACAAGAACGTGTCAGGAAGTCATAGACGGTTAGTGATGATGGGAGAAGTGGGAAAGCCTAGTCGTGTGACACCAACAAACTACTCCACTACTACATCACTCCACTTTCTCCACTTCCCACGAGATATGAAGGTTAGGCTAAAGGACTTGTATAAATAGGTTCTCCTCCCTATTTTCAACAACAACACAGAAAACCAAGTGTTAATACCATCGTATTCAACACCCAGAGCCTTCCTGCAACATTTGCTAGCCTGCTTAACCTTATGTTAACAAGTTATCAAATAGCCTTCATCTTCATACTCTCAACACCTTCTTCGCTTCCCTCCCTAAGATCAACCTCACATCCTTCACCTGTGACCGAAAAAAATCTGGAACGGCCGTATCTTCGGTTTAGGCCAGAATTGCACAGATTATCTCTCGAATCAAAAGTGCTCATCGTGCAGCACATTTGTTGAAGGTTTAAATTCACTTCTCATCCACACACACCCAAAATTACCTAAACCGGCAGAAGTAGTTTTCTCCCACAAACAATTGGCGACCATAGTGGGAGGTTAATCTCTTGGTTGTGAAGTCGATTTATTCAATACCAGTAAAATTTCTCTGATTTCAAGAATGGTGGATCTTAGGTCTGGACCAGTAACCAATCCTGCTGGAGTTAGCGCCGAAAACACTTTTGTCGCTGATATCCCAATCACCGGTGTCACCATACAACCCGCCTGTACAACCAACGTGTCCCGTGGAATTGCGTCTTCTTCCATCAGTACCAGTACCATCGGAGCAGCATCAGACATTCCAGTAGGCGTGACACCTCCAATTACAAGAGCCATATCGGCTGCAAATCCAGGCATTTCCTCAAGCATGACACCTCCGTCTGTAACCAGAACGACTGCTACTCCCCCTTCAGGACGAGGATATGGAGGACCCAAAGGAGGGAAACCTCCTATCACCATGGTGGAATTGATGGAGAGACAAGAAACCCTCGCTAAAGCTCAGGAAGACATGGAAACCACTCAGAAGGAGGTACTCACCTTCCTTAAAACATTAACCGATCGATTACCACAAGAGTCGAGACAGTCCCAAGGTCCAACAAGAAATACGTTCAGCATACCTGGAGCAGGTGCCTCAGTTACGCAAGCCTACCTGAACGAAGAGTCTTATGCTGCTGACCACGCAAGAGAAAGGGACCAGGAGCGTCTCAGGGAAAGGAGCCGATCATCCAACTTTATTAGACGTGAAGATCTGGAGAGACTCCTCCAAAATCGTGGCAAAGAAAATCCGATGGACGCGCATCGACACCAGCCTCCATATCCACAAGACGTGCAGCGGATTCCTCTTCCCAGGGGATAAACCTCCCCTCAATTCACCCTTTACGATGGTACCGGTAATGCTCGTGAACACGTCTCTCGATTTTTAGAATCCTTAGGAGAAAACGAATACAATCACGTTCTCCGCCTGAAGCAATTCTCCAAATAACTTACGGGGAGAGCCTATACGTGGTACAACAACATCGCACCCGACAGCATATCCAATTGGAGTGAGATGGTCAACGCGTTTTACAGTAAGTACTTCTTTGTATCTTAGAAAGTTACTTTCTCAGACCTGGGGAGAATCTCCCAACGGAACAATGAACATCCAAATGATTTTTTCAAAAGGTTCAGAACACAAGCGTTGGACTTCCATGAACCGAATGTCACAGAGCGACAGCTGGTGGAACTGTGCATCAATGGAATGATACCCATATACCGGGCCTTGTTGGGGAAACTAGGGTTCCATATGTTCCCTGAGCCCCGTGAAGCCGCCAAACGCTCAGCCACTACCGCCCCATCACTATTGGAAAGAACCAGAGTTGTTCGGAGTAAAGATTCCCGGGAGAACCGAGGAAACAAGTGTCTCATCAACAAACAGTACAACACTGGTCCTTTTGTGAGCATGGTGGGCGAAGGCAGAAAAAGGAAGGCCCCGGAAGCTGAACAACAACCCAAGCGTGCAGCTCCAGCGCATACAGTTGCATCTCGAAAAGGAGGAGGCAAGGCTCCTATGCAAGACGCTGAATATACAGGCTTACCATTTCCGATGAACGAAGTAATGAAGCTAGTGGAAGCATGGATTCAGGATGATGCTGTTAAGATGCCACGTGTCAAACGCCCACCGACCGAGAAAGACATGACGGACGCTAATTACTTCTGCTATCATAGGTTCGTCAACCACCCAACCAAGGATTGCAACAAGTTGAAACAAATCTTCAGAGAGAAGATAGAAGTAGGAGAACTCCATCTAGGAAATGAGGGCATTTCATAGAGATCCTCCATGTCAAGAGCTGCATGATTTCTGGGGACTCTGTTCACAAGACTTTACAATCTACGATGGACTACCTATGCGTTTATATCCAGAGAAGGAAGATGTCTTGGCATCTCAAATCCTCCTCGAAGTCACCACCAGCAAGCATCCATGTCCAGAGGATAAAGCTGTCTAGGAACCTCAGTCTGAAGTTACCACCAACAAAGGAAACTTGGGACTGTTAACCACTGCTCACTTAAAAGATGTCAAGTTCGATAACACGCTGATCAATACAATTTCCATATTTAACATCGTCACTGTCAGGACCCTGAGAGCCGCAAAGATCTCAAATCAGGAAGCTACCCGCAATCCTACTGTGATCAAAAACCCGGAAGGAAAATTCGTGGGCGCCTACAGATACATTGACCTTGATTTCAAGATCGATGACACTCCAACACAAGCCAAGTTCCACATAATCAAGGAACATCCGGATTACGACATGATTCTAGGGCGCCCGTAGATACACAAGGCGAAATCCTTACCGATCTCAGTACCTAAAAGGATCTTTAACAAGCCAGCCCCGATGATCTCCAGCAAACCTTGGAGTCTTGAAGACTACCTGTTGCCTCCGTACCAACTACTCACAGGCATAACGCAATTTCCTGGTGAAAGTCTTTTGTCCTACGTCAAGAGATTCCGAGCTCAAGTAAGTCTTATTGAAAAACCCTCCTTGCAAGTAGTGAATGATCACCATGTTGGACCACAGGGGACTGCTTCACCTGACAGGATGACCACCGCCAAGAGATGTGAGTGGAGCGATGTTCCCTTTAAGCGCTTCACCAAAAGTTTGGAAACAGTGAAGGACAACACGTCTCATAAGCAGGCTGTCATACCAACTCCAACTCCAGCATCATATGAACGACTGCCGTGATGGTAAAACAACAACCACGGTATTTCATATCCGGATCGATGGTAACTACATCAATGAGATACAATTTCATAAATTGTATCCCGTATAAGAAGTGGTTGCATTACCAAAGGAGTATGATTGGGACTTTTTAGCACTGCCCATCTCAAAGACGGTGAATTTAGATATGCAAGCATGCTATTATTATGATTCCAAGATGTCTAAAGACGAGGATGTACTCAAGAGAGTAGATATGGCCTCATGAACATAGCGTGACAACTCCTATCAATTCGAAAGTTTTGTGTACTCGTCGACAGGGGACTGTCTCCTTCTTCTCTATCTCATGAAGGAACGTCAAGAAAGTCGTTGGTTCCAGCTTACACCTCTACCAATGAAATGAGATAAGATCTACCACTATATGGAGACTGCCAAGTTTGTGCCTGTGTATACCATGCCTCTCCCTGCCAGTCTCTTCTGATCAAAGCTGCTGCAGTTGATATTATGCCTGAACTTTGCTATAGCAACAACCACTACCGACATAGGTAATCCGAACTTCTGCATATTTTACCATGGAGAAGTAACATAATCATGTAGGCGAGATGATATCTTTATTATGGTAAAATCACCAACGGTGTAACATAGAACCACATAAGTCATGCTTGGGGATCGAGGCTCGATGATGAGATTCCTTCACCATCAGTCAAGGAATTCCTCAACACAAGAGATGATCAATCAAGAAGCATGTGAAGGGAAAACCAAACTAAAGAATCTGCTTCGATGCTCTCTCAAGGAACCGCATGCAATCCACTTCAGAAGCCACTTCAATGCTCTCTCGAGGAGACTCCTCCAGTTCTATTCAGAAGATGCTTCAACGCTCCCACCAGCAGCCGCTTGCATGTTAGCTTCAGCCTGATTCAACGTTACCGCTAGGAGCTACCTCCACGTTCGCTTCAAAATCCGTCTCCAACTCTCCGAGACGCTCTAGAATCTGCTTCAACGTTCTCCAGGACCTGATCGCTCCAGAAGTTGCTTCAACATGTTTATGTTTGAGCAAAACAAGCGCGCAGTGGGTCCCATGTTCGAGCAGTCACCAAAGATGGTGACGATTCAAGGCAGCAAGAATGGCGTTTGGTCAACGTAGCAGGTTCAGTGTTTGGTCGAAGTAATAAGGATGGCACTCGAATGTTCAACCGAAGTAGGTATAGCAATCCCACATTCGATCAAGCAGGAGCATGATGAGTCCCACGATTAAGCGAAGTAGGCGGCCCCACATGTCTATCAAATAGGTGCAACATGGAGACATTCGGTTGAAGCATATACGTGGTGGGTCCACATTCATCTATGGTTACACTCACAGCTTCCCACGATCAGAGCAAGCATGCTCGCATCAGGTCCCACTAAAGCAGGCTCTCAACTGAAGCATGCATAACAATGTCGATCGAAGCAGGAAGGATCAATATCATGCTACTCGAAGACTCGCCTAGGCGCCTCTTGAATATGACATACTCCAAGAACAGGATGACTCGTCTCTCCTGGTAACATCCAACTTTGTCTCAAAAGTTTATCTTTATTTGTCACCATCTCATGCCTACCCCCGCAATGATATAACCATTGTGTGCTAGGAAGGGGACTTAATGTTGATGGTGGATTTTAGTTTAGGGCTAAAATTGTAAAACCAAATTTAATATGTTGCCACCCTGCAAAGGATGAAGCTAATTTAATAGGATGACATCCTGCAAAGAATAAAACCATTCAAGTGAAGAATACTTCTCACTTTATTAATTCACCAAAGCATGTGCAACCATCCTGTGAATTTAATATACCCATAACGGAGCATGTAGCAACCATCCCGACGGAGCATGTAGCAACCATCCCGGTTTTCTGTAGGTATACAACATTACTATTAATGCTTTAATTAAAGCCTTGTGTTCGACATGCAAACACCCGTAGGCTACCTGACGGCGGGTTATATTAGCCCCGTTGAACGCATGCAATACTACCCATGTTAGTCTCACCTGCTGAAAACAAACTCAAAAATAGATCTCATCTGTCCAACTTCGCAAGCATAGTCGGACGACCTAGATCGCACGAGGGACCAAGTAGCATGCATGCACATGCTCACCGCCAGCCTACCTTCCTCCTGGGTTGATTGGTTTCCCCAAGGGGGCCGTAGAAACCACAAAACCGTTAGAGAGAAGTGTAGGACCCACAAGCGTTTACAAGAGGCCACAATGATGAAAACTAGAGTTCAATTAAGAAAACTTTTCAAGATTATTCCCTATGAATGTAATCCAAATTAGCTAGACATTTTATGGTCAAAGTTTAGACTAAACACACGTGATGATTTATATTTTAAACATTGCAAAAAGTATAATATCAGTAAGACAACCGATAAGAATATAGTTTATTTTGGATTATACCTTTTCGACGAATAGATGCATGAATCTGGCAATTCGCTTGAACTTTTCGAGGATATGCTAAAACCAAAATTGACATGGAGTGATGTTGTTGGTGGAAAGTTCATGCGGGAATATCGGTGCCTCTAACTAGCAGTATGTGATGTTGAAGTCAAAAAAATTATCGGGAAGTTGAAGCTTTCCCAGTAATCGGCGAACAACATCATGTTATTATTCTATAAGAGATGGATGGTAAAATATTTTTTCTCAACCGTAGCGCAGTTTGTGGTAAAACATTTGTGTATAACACATTGGCGTCTAACTTCCGCAAAGCTGGACATATAGTTTTGACTGCTACTTTATATGGAATTTCTTTAAGATGTCATATATCACACTCGACATTGAGGATATTCATAGAAATATCTGAGAATAATGTTTGAGGAGTTGAAAAATACAATACACAATCTAAACTCCTTCAACAAGTGAAACTAATTATATAAAACATAATTTCCATACATCATAGATTTTGAGGTGGAGCAATTTATCGAACGGTAATTAATATTCAGAATAAAGAAAAACCATATGTGGAATTACCGTGGTTCTAGGAGGAAACTTTAGACTGATGTTGCTTGTTATACCCGATGGATATCATGTAGAAGTTGTTGGAGCATGTCTTAGGAGATCATTACTTTGAAATTATGTCACTGTCTTGGTGCTCCATCAAGATATGCGGCTGAATGTGCTTGGACCGGAAAATTATCTTTTGCAAAGTTCTTTGTAGGGGGATGAATACCCCTAATGCGTTTTTCCTTTAACATGTCTTCGATCTATATATGTTGGATATAATGACAAGTTCATGATTGTTTGAAGGAAGTTTTTTATCTTCCATAGTTAGGAAATAGATGCAAGAACATGCCTGGAAAGATAACCAGTCTTTATCCTTGAATGGGAACAAAAAAAAAAGGTGTATCTCCAGAATGCTTTACTAAGTAGATTATACTGTGAACCTACTATGACGATTTGAAAAATATTAAATGCATAATCTTGTATGAAAATATTACATAGCTTTCTAGCGAATTCTTGAAGAATTCAATCCACCTAGAATTCCTCAGTTCAAGTTAGGTATCAAAGTTGGCTTCCCAATGATGGTGTTGAGAAATCTTGCAACAAGAGAAAGGTCTCTGCAATGACACAAGATTATTAGTCACTGGTACAACATGTAATTGAAGGCAATATTTATACGGAGAATATATATTTTAAACCGTCAAATTACGATCAATTTTACAGGCTTTGAATTGTGATCACAGGTTTGATGCAGTGACCATGTCTGCTGAATTGAGTGTTACTCTTTTTCTGGCAAATTTGTTTTTGTTATCATCAATTGCATTATTGAACCAATTAAAACATGTCTGTTGGAAACCAGGTAGTAGCATAAAGCCAAATCTTACAATATTTTTGAAGGCTTCCTTACCAGAGGTCAACCTGAGGATGTTCTATATATTGTGGATGATCGTAGGAATGATCTTTGGGGTGCTAGAGATGCATATTGTGATGCTTGGCTGTGAGGAAGTGATGTTAACTCTTTTAAGGAGGTAAAAATAACCTCTTATTATCCTCAGCTTTATAGAGATCAATTCTATAGTTACAAAGTATCTAAATTAATAAAGAACTAGCTATTTTTTGGAGCCGTCAGTTTCCTGTCAGTCCTATTTATGCTGTGATAATCATCAAGTCAAAAATACAGTCAGTAAATATGTTCGGATTGATTTATGCATTTTTTTTATATTAACCATGGGAAACTCTGAGTAGCATTATCAAGATGCACTGCTACAGGTACAATAACTGTGCTACTACCAGATGAAGCTAAGTTAGGTATCAAAGTTGGCTTCCCAATGATGGTGTTGAGAAATCTTACAACAAGAGAAAGGTCTCTGCAACGACACAAGACTATTACCCACTAGGAAAACATATAATTGAAGGAAATATTTTATATGGCGAAAAACCAGTGAAATTCTATTAGTGGGCGAAGAATACTAACATGACGAGTCATCAGTTTCTTGGTCATCCTATTTATGTTGTGATAATCAATAAGTCACAAGGATAGTTAGTAAATACGTTCAGATCGATTTATGCATTTTTGTGATTAGTCATGGGAAACTCTAAGTAGCATTATCAAGATGCACTACTATAGGTACAATAATTGTGCTACGAGCGGATGAAACAAAGGACCTTTCAATCATAAAGATGTTTATCCTGAGGCTTTACCATAGAGCTAACGAATTCACATATGAACTTTGATTTAATTTCAGGATGATTTTTGTTGTTGTTGTTTTTATGTATATCAACTACCAGTATTGTTACAAATGAAGTTGTCATCTTTTCTAATATATTGCTACGAAGAAATAAAATGTGTACAGAGGTTGAGCCGGGGCCGTAAGTCCCCGGTGATACCTAGTTGATATTACAAGTTCTGCGTGTTACCATGATGTCTCTTTTTTTGAGGTATCGGAAGAAGCTGAATTCGGGAATTTAGTGTTGTTAGAAAAAAAATCCACCTCCAATCTATGAGTCCAGTCCTTCCATAATCATCTTCAGTTGATAGTTCTGATTCGTCTGTAAAAACTAAAAAATTCATTTCAGAATCCTTTTGATTGACTTCTTGAAAGTTATACAGCGACGGAACCAGGAATTTGTGTTCGGGTGGGCTAATATTTTTTTTCGTACACCCAGATTATAACAATATAAATGCCTCAAATATAAACACAGTGATAAAAGCACTGCATGTTGCTTATCATTTTCTGTATAGTAAGGTTCAGCTCAGTGACAATATTTAAAATTGCGAAGACAACGTATATGATAAAAATAAATATTATTATCTGAAATGCGGCCGAAGGCCGCCCGAATTTTTGAATTTTTAAAATGTTACTTCTATATCATTGTATGGTTTTCAAATCAGTTCATGAAATTAAAAAACGATACACCAGGACAGTTAAAATGTCAATTTTTTGTCATTTTTGTGAAAAGAAAAGAAAAGAAAAGGGGGGAATTATTATGTAATAGATTTTGATATTTGGGTTAATTTTTAATTTATGTATGCATGGACCAAGTTTTAGAATATTTGGAAACAACATGGGCTGGATAGATTAAATTGTGAAGGAGTGAGAGTAAATTTCACCGTTGAATTTAATTTCTAAGCACTAACCGAAACAGAAGAGGACGCAAAAGTTTAAAACAAGAAAAAAACGTAACATAACAATAAAATTGGTAGAAGTCGTATGAATATATCATACTAATGGGCTAATGAAAAGTTTTACCATAGGCTAATCTATAGTTATATGAATCTGTTGACCCTCACCTCTGTCACTGTTGTTTTAGATCCAAGTTTTAACCTAGAAACTAAAAAGAAACGCAAGATGAGAAGAAAAAAAGGTAGGAGGGAGTCAAGAGAAGACTTTTCTTGCATGTTTGTATAGACAGAGAATTATTAGTGGGATACGTGGCGTGTGGTTTCTCATTTTTACATAGACAGGGAATTTATTTTGGGCTAACTAGAATTTTGACCAGGGCTTTTTCATTTTTTTCTTATGAATAGGCTGGCTAATAAGGAGTATCTCATATTTTGGGAGGGGCTGCAGCCTGGGTAAGCCACCCCCTAGTACCGTCCCTGAAGTTATATCTGAAAACATACGAGAAGAATAAGAATCGAAGAACATGTCAACAGGAGGTTAAAGTTTTGATTAAGAATGACAACTATGAAGACGAAGACGACGTTGAGACTAGAGGATGAAAAAAAAATTTGTTTCTAATTTTTTTTTGCACACATTTAATTTCTTTCAAAGAAAAATCTGTGTTTTTTTTCCCCATTTAGAACTCGTTTTATTTCGGAGAATTATGAGAATAAAAATGGTTGGTGAAATAGTTAAAATATGGTTGGTGAAAATCTGATTTTTCCCATTTAGAACTCGTTTTGTTTTATCTTAAGTGTAACCATGCTAGATGCTAATTTTTCTTGAACCGAATTATGCTAGAGGCACTGGACCAGTTATAGGCACATTCATGATATTGTACTGGAATTTTATATGACACCCCATGAAAAAGATGACTAATGCTATATATGACCGATAATGTTAACATCCTAAGTTGTACCAGACCGTGTTGTTAACATCTTAAAGCAATACAAATTTGATGGGGTAAGTTTTGAGGTACATAATACTTGTAAATGGTAGATCAAACGTGAGTAGTAAGTCACTAATATGTACGTGCATTTTCCATTTTGTACCTCAGTACTTGTTAACAGTTAACTCGATTAGGCTTATCATATTTTTAGTCCTAAGTGGCGGGATTGTGCGTTTCACATTTACAGTGGCCGCTCAGTGTATCCGTCGTACGTGTTTAGGTAGCAGACATGGAAGATTGGTGTTTTGCATTTGAAACGAAGCTGCATAAGTGAAAAATGGTACGTGAGGGATGTACTTTCTTGGAAGGCTATTTTTAGGCATACATAAAATTTTCGAGGCATACAAAATGATAGTCTCATCTTGGGTGACCTTATAAGGAGTAATTTATGGGTAATTTAATTACCTATATACCCTTAGTATAAAAATCTAAAATCAGTTTTCTAAAAAATCAAAATCAGCTTCCCTTAACATCTATTCTTCTTCCTTCTCTGGCCGAACTCTTCCCTTCCCGCAAATAAAAATAAAAAAATGCATCACCGTGATTAATTGTCGATTCGTAAAAAATTAATTGTCTATTAAACTGAACTACATAATGACTCGTACAAAGAAAAGCAGGGACTAGGCAAACCAAATCGTCTTCTAATCCATCAATTGAAGAAGAAGAACCAATTGAAGATGAAGGTGTAGAAACTGAAAATCAACCACCAATTGAACCAGAAATTGAACCAACTGCATCTCCAACTCCGGAAATGAGGATAAGAAAGTAAGTTTTACAAACCCAATCTCCTATTTGCTGTTTTTCATCGATTAAATGACAGTTACGGTGTTGGGCTCGGCTCAAAATTGAGTTGCGTTTTTAGCCGAACTGTTCTTCACAAAAGCTTCATGTAAGTGTATATGAACAGTTCGTCTTGCAATTTTCAAGCCGAACCTAGTCACATAAAGAGATGCATAGGGGTTCGGCGTATTCGATAATCATAATATGTGCCAAACCTAGCATATTTACGAGGTTCGGCTATTACGATATTCACAATATGTGCCGAACCAATAAAAAATTAATAACCCAGGAATGTACATGATCAGGTTCGGCTTATATTCTACTTATTCAAATAGCCGAACAATGTGTTTCCAACAGGTTCGGCGCTTACGAATTTCTAAATATAAGCCGAACCCTAAACATTTTTTCTTCCAGATAGTTCACTGTAGGGTTCGGCTTGTTAGGACAATTCGAACCAAGCCGAACTCTGGTCTACAAGGTAGGTTCGGCTCTTAATCAACACTTTCAGCTAGCCCAACTGTTCATCCAGACTCGTCGAACCTTAGTTAAAAAACACAAACTTCGAACCCCGGGAACAACCTAAATGCCTACAATTCAAGTTACAAGTTTTTTTCTTACTTTCCCCTTCTCCTTCTAAAAAAACCTAACTTTTTTTTCTTACTCAATTTTTTTTCTTACTCAATTTTTTTTATCTACACAAATTTATAACTAAATAATCTTAAAACTAATCACTAATCAGAATTATTTTAACTAATCATCAGTATTAACAATAATCCTAAAAGGGAAGATTTGTCATTACTTGGTATGCCCTAAAATATTTCCGTATGCCTAAAAACAACCTTCCTTTCTTGAGCCATCAGCCAGGAGCCCAGGACACAGAGGGTAGATAGACGAAAAAACAAGGCCCAAACTTAGATCCATATGAACGTATGGGCCAAACTATATAGGTAACATTAATTTTCCCTAACTCAAAACCCTTATTAACCTATTTAGGGTACTTCTCTTACTTATTAATTACTAGTGCTTAACCTGTGCCATAACGGCACGGGCATAATTTTTATTTAGTTATGCATTTTCCGATATATGAATATTAAGCATGATATTTATTAATATCAAGTTTACCCTTCTTATCATTACAAAAGTAAATGAAAACCCATAGATATTTTATTCTTCACTCCACAAATCCTTTCTAGCATTTCCTCCTTGAAATTCTCTCATACTATGCGTCTCCTTTCTCGAGTTGTATCCTCAAGCCAGCCATGAAATTATATCGGAATTAATTTTTACAGATTTTGTCCCCCCATAAAAATATTATTGGATATGTTTATTAGTTTACATAGATATCTTATTGATCCTTTGAAATGGTATTACCTTTCTGTATCTTCCTTATTTCAGTGAAGGATGTTAGGATCTTCATGGACCATAGGAACCTACTATGGGCATGACCACACAGTACTGATGTTTTCCCTACTTGACTACCTTGGGATAAGAGGTGTGCGGTTTTAATCTAAAAGGCATCGGTGCTACGTAAGGAGATGCCCAAGCTTATTAAGCTCCACATGTACTCCTCTTAATTTGTTCCATGTGTGACTATCCCTAGCTATACATATGTGGTTTATCACGCCAAATACTCCAACAATCTCCACCTTGGAGAAATTAAACCACTTAACCAGTCCAATCATACTCCACCATATCATTACCATATGTATATGTTACCCATCGATCATGATTATTGACAGTATACACCCTGGAATTCTTCTCCACCTTGTGTTAATGAGAAGGCAAGCACTAACTCCACCTTGAGCATTTTCTTGCCCACCTAAAACCCTGTTCCACTTGAGAGTTAATGTGTGAAACATTAACTCCACATTAAGTGTCAATTCAACCTTGAGCATTGCCTTGACGATCTAGAACCATGCTCTACCAGAGTTAATGGGTGAGTCACTAACTCCACCTTGAGTGTCAGTTCAACTTTGGGCCTTTCCTGCTCCACCTTGAGTTTGACTCCACTTGCGCCCTAAACCGAGTGACATGCACAACCACTTCTATGTTCGAACAATATCCCCGACCATGGGCTCAGATATCAATTGTTAGGATCTTCAAGGACCATCAGACACTACTCAGGGCCCGACCACATAACCCTGAGCCCCACTTGACCACCTTGGGATAAGAAGTGTGGGGTTTAAAATTAAAATGCCTCAATACTATGTATGATGATTCCCAAGCTTATGAAGCTCCACATGTATTCCTCTTTATTCCATGAGGGACTATCCATAGCTATACATATGTGGTTTATTGTGCCATATACTCCAACAACCGAGCAGAACCAAAACATTAAACTATGTAAGCTGTAAAAAAAAATACAACACCGAAACTCATTCGTCTCAAGAATAATTGTGTAGATATTATTAACACTTTTCAGATCCTTATTGCTTTTTTCCTCTTTAAGAATAGTCTAAAAAGAGTAAATCCCAGAAATGACTCAACAGTACATACCGTATTGTATGTTCTTACTATTTCAATGACATAATGAAAAGTTAATTCATTCACTTAAGCTATTATATTTTGAAATGTTAAGTCATTTCCGATACAACCATTTTACTCATATACGATATAGTTCTAGTTTTTCAAAATCCCAAAATATATTATTTACGTAATTCAATTCGGCAGGAAGAGTTTTCCGAATGGAATATAGGTAATAGCTTGTCCTTTCGTAACATTGTGTCCTTTTCAACATATTTGGATCCAGAGTTGGTAAAAAACAATGTATTTATGCGTTCTCGGGTGAGAGCTAGCTATTTAGTGATGGGATACCTCCAAGAAAATTATTAATTGATGACCGCATCAATGTCAAATTGAAAACCCCACACTTTCGGATAACCACAATGACTAAGTGAGGACAGTATTGGCGGAGGATCATGTCTTTACAAATGGTATTAGAGTCGACCACGGGTTACACATCGAGGGTGAAAGAGTATGCTTGACGAATTATGTCGGAAAAGGGTCTCATGAGTAAGAAAAATGCCAGAGTCTAGAATTGAACATATTCCGGAGCAGAGGACTACTCCTAATTAAGTTTGTGGTATTATAGTACTCCGACTCGGCATGTAGAATTCATCAAGTGGAATATAGGTAATGGTTTGTCCTTTCCTAACAGCGAGACCTTTTCAGCATAATTGGATTCATAGTTGGCGAAAAATCTCTATAGTTAGGCATGCTCAATATTGAGTAATCCTAGGATAAGCGACCTCCTGAGAAGCTGTTGTTGGATGACCGCATCAATGACCATTGAAAACCCCATATTGTCAGATGCCCACAGTGGCTAAGTGAAGATATTATCGGTAGAGGTTCATTCCATTACATTCTACGAAATTACGCTTCCAAATGTGAGGTCATTCGTTGCATAAATAATAACAATACGCTCTACTTACAATAAATTATGTTATCCATCATCATTGAATAAAAATAACGTCAAACCATTTATCAAGAAATACATGAGATGATGTGAAATTACTCACTGAGCACCAATACTTGCCACCATCACTATGGTCCACTTATATAATTGTTATCCAATCTAACTAAGTTTGTTACTCTTTTTTCTTTCAAAAAATAAAAAGTACATCGAAAACATATTTATAGAAATATTTTTTCATCCTAGTGTTTGGTAAAGATTTCATAAAGTGTTTTTTATGCAAAACACTTCCAAAATCTATCAATTTTAAAGTGGGGGAGAAAGAGCTTTTAAAAGCTTCAAAAACAAATGATATAGTTCAACCTAATTTCATATTTTATTTACCAATTTTATCCCATCTTTTTTTATAACTGAAAAAAATTATCCTTGATTCTATGTATCACCATTTTTTATTAATTAGTTATATTTTATTCTTTAAAAATAAGTATTTTTTATTTTCAAACTCCATTTTATGTTATACTGTATCACCGAAATATACTTTAATTTTTCAACAATAAATATTAAGCAATTATTGTTTTTTAAAAAGTGGTTAAGAAAAATAGTACTTTTTAGTAATAATACTAATTAATAAATTTAATATTACATATATGCACTCTAATGGTAGAAAAATTTACTTATTTTAAGCACAATAAAATATAATAAATAATTTTCAGAGATATATGTCTGCTTTTGTCATTTTCTCACTAACTACAAACACAATTTGATCGCTTTTTTAAATAGTTTTAGCTTTAGTTTATAATTTGCAACCATTCAATCATTTTTTTAACGGAGCTCGGCACATTAACGTACATCGGCAACCATTTAATTGCTTGTTTTACATGAATTGGCACAATAACGTAAATCAGAAAAGCACTTTTGTAAAGCCCGCACCAATACCAAACTAATCCTAAGTATTAGTTAATAAAGTATATTTATTATCATCATTAATATAATAATTTATATATTAACATTTAATAAAATATTATCATGGAAAATTAATAGAGTATTTATTATGAAGAATTATGGAACCTTAATGACATGATAAATTTTGTCAGTTAGATGCATTTCTAATTCCAATCACAACCATCACTTACGAAAAGCGATTACATCCCTAGATTTATCTCTTGTGAGGACAAATCTGAACCGCCACTTACACATGCAAAATTAGCCAAACTATGCTTTATACTATTTATTATATACTGTACTTGCCATTTTGTCTAAGTATGCAGAAACTAGAAATATATATTACTGTTTGGTCCTACAAATAATACAAATAGAGTTAGTTTGGTTCTTTTGAACCTGACGTTTTTAGGGGTCACTTCAAAGGATTTAGGGGCCAACAATAAAATAAAATGGGGTCACCCAAACCTAAATTGAGTCACCCCTTATCCTATTTTTTTCGTAATGGCAAAATTTCCCTTTAATAATTGGTAGTTAAACATGATTTTGGTAGTTACTTTACATTTAGTTATTGTTAGCCAATTTTTTTTTTCTTCGTGAATTTTGGTTCTACCATAATCAGTAGATAAAAATCTATATTATCTACCGATTATGGATGGCGTTCTTGGAATTACACTAGCAGAAACATAATCGGTAGATAACTATCTATTTTACCTACCGTCGCTACCGATTTTGGTTGATGTTCTTAAGAAACGAAGAACATCAACCATAATCGGTAGGTAAAATAGATAGTTATCTACCGATTATGTTTCTGCTAGTGTAAATCCAAGAACATCATCCATAATCGGTAGATAATATAGATTTTTATCTACCGATTATGGTAGATTCAAAAAATTCATTTTTTTTGCACTAAAAATTAAGCACAATCGGTAGATAATGAACACCATTAAGAACCGATTGTGAACGTAGAAAATTTCAAAATTTTATTAAGTTTTGAAAATTTGAATTTGGGTCCATGAACACAATCGGTAGATAATAAGCATCACTTATTAACATAGTTTACTACCGATTATGGTAGTATCAAAGTTCGAAAATTTTAGGATTTTGGCAAAATCTCATTTAGGGGCCAATATACATTCGGTAGATAATATATATATTTTTATCTACCGATTATGGTAGTATCAAAGTTCGGAAATTTTAGGATTTTGGCAAAATCTCATTTTGGGGCCAATATACATTCGGTAGATAATATATATTTTTATCTACCGATTATGGTAGTACTAAAGTTCGAAAAATTTAGGATTTTGACAAAATCTCATTCTGGGGCCAATATACATTCGGTAGTAAACTGTGTTACTTTAACCTCCGAATGTACTCAATTTTCGAATTTTGGCACTACCATAATCGGTAGTAAATTTAACTTCCGAATGTATATTGGCCCCAAAATGAGATTTTGCCAAAATCATAAAATTTTCGAACTTTGATACTACCATAATTGGTAGTAAATTGTGTTAATAAGTGATGCTTATTATCTACCGATTGTGTTCACGGCCCCAAATTCAAAATTTCAAAACTTAATAAAATTTTAAAATTTTCTACGTTCACAATCGGTAGTTAATGGTGTTCATTATCTACCGATTGTGCTTAACTTTTAGTGCAGAAAAATTAAATTTCTTGAATCTTCCATAATCGGTAGATAAAAATCTATTTTATCTACCGATTATGGATGATGTTCTTGGAATTACACTAGCAGAAACATAATCGGTAGATAACTATCTATTTTACCTACCGATTATGGTAGAAGATCAACTATAATCGATAGGTAAAGTAGATTACTATCTATCGATTATGTTTCTGCTAGTGTAAATCCAAGAACATCATCCATAATCAGTAGATAATATAGATTTTTATCTACCGATTATGATAGAACCAAAATTCGCGAAGAAAAAATAAATAAAAAATATTTGGCTAACAATAACTAAATGTAAAGTAACTACCGAATTCATGTTTAACAACCGATTATTGAAGGGAAATCTTGCCATTACGAAAAAAATAGGATAAGGGGTGATTCAATTTAGGTTTGGGTGACCCTATTTTGTTTTATTGTTGGCCCCTAAATCCTTTGGATAATATATATTACTGTTTGGTCCTAAAAATTATTGTTTGATCCTAGGGTGGACAATATTCACGAGAGATGATGTCATGGACGATGTAATTGTCAAATGGTAGGCTTTTGAACTAAAAACGCTAGGCTTTTGAACTAGTCAACTGTTTGGTTCTTTTGAATAATATATATTACTGTTTGGTCCTAAAAATTATTGTTTGATCCTAGGGTGGACAATATTCACGAGAGATGATGTCATGGACGATGTAATTGTCAAATGGTAGTGGTAGAAATACCCTTTTAATTGGGACCGTATATATATACTCATTATTAAGAGGGAGCACCGTTGATATTTTATTAATACAAGCAAAAAAAAATCTCACATAGCAGGCAAGCGAGCAACAAGTTGCGCCGCAACCCCTTTTTGAATTCCAAAGCCTATCCTTTTAAAAATAAACTCTCTCCAACCCGAGGTCATGACATTATTGTGCATGACCTTCTGGACTCTTTTGAGGAGTCCAACCGCCTTTGGAGCCAAGAAACCAAAAGTGTCAAAAGCAAAGGGAATAAAAGTGTGCCCATTATCAATATAAGAGGGAAGAGAATCATTTTCAAATTTTATTTTATCTCTCATCTCTATTTATCAGATGTACTTTCTCTCCCTCTTTTTTCCTTCATCTGCTACTATACTAGATTTGTTTTTTTAGGGTTTTGTTTTACAGAGATTTGAAGACGATGAAGATGATGTTTGTTGTAGATGATGAAGACGGTGAAGATGATGTTAGTTGAAGATGATTTATAGAGATTTTTTTTCTAGGTTTTTTCATTTTCTTTCTCTGTTGTTGTGTTTACGATGATGAAGACGATAAATATGATGAAGACGAACAAAGATTTTGTGTTTTTTCTTCTTTTCTTTGTTGTTGCTGCTATTTAAGATGATGAAGACGACGGAGATGATGTGTTATTTATTGCTGCTCTTGAAGGTGATGAAGGTTTTGTAAGATTTTCTTAAATGAACATTTTTTTATTTTTATTTTATAAAGAATGAACTATGTTTTTTTTGTTTGTTCATCTTAAAAAATGAACTTTATTTTAGGTTTGAATTAGTTTATTTGATAGATGTTCATTTTAACGAATGAACTCTGATTTTTGTTCATAATATTGAACTTTGATTGGGTGCTCATTTGAAAGAATGAACTCTGATTTTTTGTTCATAATTATGAACTTTGATTGGGTTTTCATTTTGACGAATGAAGTCTGATTTTTATTCATTATTTATGAACTTTGATTGGGTGTTCATTTTGACAAATGAACTCTGATTTTTGTTCATAATTATGGGTGTTCATTTTAACGAATGAACTCTGTTTTTTGTTCATAATAATGAACTTTGATTGGGTGTTCATTCGAAAGAATGAACACTGTTTTTTTTTTGTTCTTAATAATGAAATTTTTGTTGTATGTTCATCTTTAAGAATGAACTCAGATCTATAAAAAAACATTACCAAACACCTGATAGTTCATTAAACAGAATGAACTCCTAAATAAGTAGGAATTTCAAAGTTCATTAGAAATGATGAACTGGAATAATTACGGGAATGGAACAACTACGGAAATTAACACGGAAAGGTATCTTGGTCCATTCGCTATTTTCAAATAATTATGGACCAAACAGATTTCGGACCACTTATAAAAGGACCAAACAATTATTTCCCCTGTAATTCAAATCAAAGTACTCATATATTCATTCAAAGCCTAGTTAGTAAGTTCGCGAATGATTCACGAATTTTACCATTTTATTCGCGTACGTTTGCAACTCCGAACCCAAGTCGCGTATTATGTGGCATTCCCGGATTATTCGCGAATCGTTCACGAATTTTACGTATCCCGAATCCCGAATGATACGGCCGCTTAATTCGCCATAAATTCTTTAGCTTTTACATTTTCAAAGGCCCCACTTTTTGGGCTTTACTGCCGCCCGTGCATACACGACCCAATATTAGACGTTGTTGTAATTTTTATGAAATAAAAATGACTGAAATTTTTTGATGGTGAAGGTGAGAGAGATTTCAAACTCACTGACCAGGCATCTAAACCACTATACCACGTCCTCTTGGATGACTAATGTTGTATATATTATTAATATCATTATATTAATTTTATTTTTTCTTTAAATAACTCACACATATGCATAAAAATTGGTCTACGACCTTATAAATATAAATTATATAGTATATATAGATACCGAATTTTCAGAGACGAACTCAAATTTATAAATCGAATTATACACGTACGTATGCCGTTCCGAATTACTAACGAATCAAGTTCCGTTGACCGAATCTTGGACCGAATCTGAATTTTATAAAACCATATAATACTCGTACGTTTGCCGTTCCGTATGTTTTCCGAATTCCGAATTGCTAACTAGGATTCAAAGTACTTGTAAATTCGTAATTACGATCGATTTATAATCTGATGTACGTCGCATCTTAATAACAAAGACGGGAACGAAGTAAGGAGTTCCCTTTGTGAATAAAATATGATGATGCATCATATATGCAACACCAATTTAGAGAAAAGTTTGTGTACACCGGTCACATGAACAAATCTCTCGTATTTTTTATGGGAATATTTAGGCACCAAACCAAATTTAGTTTTTTGCGGTGGGAAACCTTAATCCAAATTTCTGAAATGACATTGAGTTAACCAATCTAGAAAAAAGAGGAATGACAGTGAGTATATAACAAAAACTGCTAGATCATTCAGTACTTAATATCGAGAATGTCTTTAATCTTTTTTAAAGGGCTCACTGATATCAAATCAAATGACTAATTCTAGGCTCTTTGATCAAAACAGCTGTGTAAGATAATTCTATTATACTAATATGTGACTTTATTTAACAAATTAATAGTAACTAGATGATCGCTGCCACGGTGGGACGACCGACCGAAAAAATCTGCACAAAAATATCATTTTAACCGACACGGCGCGAAGTATCACTTTTCCGGAAACGGAAAATTAGCCGATGCATAAATTAAAATATGTCTGCATAATGTGTTATGCATCATTTGTGGTGGTTTGCATAATGACTATGCATTGTATTTTCGAAAATTGTGCCTAAACTACAGTATCACTTTTCTTGAAATAGAGGGAGCATCGTTTTATTAGTTGCAACGAAAAATAAGTTGATGCATAAAGCAAATTACGTCATATAAAGTATTATGTATCTTTTGTGGTGGTTTGCATATAGATATACATTTAATTTTCAAAAATTGTGACTAAAATAATAAACCCCTCTGAATTTTTGGTAAAAAATCTAAATTTGATATTGTTGTTTGTACTCATTGTTTAGATTTTGTCAAAACCATTCCAACGAGATAAAATTTATAAAATTCCAAGAAACGGAGATTTGTTATATTAAAGTTTGACTACTAATTATACCCCTGAAAAAATAGGATATGTAAGTAGTTATAGTAATTTGGAAAATTTTATGGTATGACACTAAACCACCCAAATCTAATATTTTTGTGTTAAATTGGAAAGAAAAAGGTCACGTCTCACATAACCACAAAGACGTCAAATATAGAATTCTCCCTCACTTCGCTTTGTAAGCCAAATTATGATCGGTAATAGTGGTTAATGTTTACTATTAATGATATAGTGGTTAATATGTTTTTTTTTTTTTTTTTTTTTTAGGGACGTATTAATAGCGGTTATGTCCCTTTTTACTATAAAGGCGTTGTTGTCACTTGTCAAGGAGGGTCCATTTTCTACTGTTAAATTTGATTGATCGGAAGAATCCAAGAAACAAAAAGAGCGTGTATGTCATGGAAAATGGCTTTTGAGTTGTCATAGGCGTATGTAAACCTTTTAGGCCTAGTACAATGTGTGCTGACATCCATTACTTCGATCTTACCATGAAACAGACTCCTCCTTGGTACAAGATAAAAATCCGGTGGGATTGATCAGCCATTGCAATCTGACCCATTTAAGTTGGATATTTTTTAAATCATTATTACTAGGTGGTGAAAACGAAATATTAAAGAGAAATTAGGTTAATTATCCAAATATTTTTAAAACATAGTTCTGATGAATGAGTAAAAATTAGTATGGGCGAAATTGACACAAATTTTTTTAGCAAGAATGAATCTGGATTTATCCTGACTTAAACTTAAAAAATAGTTAGGGTGAAACTGGATGCATCCTGATGTAAATTAAAAATAAGAAAAAGTATTTGAAAATGGGTATGATGAAACTGGTTACATCCTGACTATTTTTACATTATCATCCATTTGAAACAATATCAAATTTTGCATGTCTTTTTCACCCATAAATTGTGTCGTTATTGGTTAATTGACCAATTTTGTGAATATTAAACAAAAAATTAGGCTAAGGCCCAAAAATATTATTTTTATTATTGTCAGGTCCAAATATTTGTCTATTTTTGTGATACCCATAATTATTTGAAATTATGAAAAATGTCTGCATAATTCATTATGCATCCTAATTTTTCAAGGGTATAATTACCAAGTAAACTTGAATATAACACATCTAAAAAATTGTGCCTTGGAATTTAACAAATTTTATCTCGTTGGAATGCTTTTAAAAAAACACAACGAGTACAAACAACAATACCAAATTTAAGTTTTTTACGAAAAAGTCGGAGGTGATTGTTCTTTTAAGCAAATTTTTCGAAAACTTGGTACATAACTATTATGCAGCCATCAAAAAGGATGCATAACACGTATTATGCAAACACAACAAAAGATGCTTAAAACATTATGCAACCATATTTTGGTTAATGCATCCACTAATTTAGTTATGCAACCACTAAAACGATATATATGCCTAAGAAAACGCATAACGAATTATGCAATCATTTTCCAACTACATAACAAGTTATGCATCATTTTTTTTATTTTAGTGCTTACAAAAAAGTTGATGCATGATGCGTTATGCATCCATTTTCTCGACTGCATAACATGTTATGCAGATATTATTTTAGGTGCATGATAAGTTATGTAGTCTTTTTTTTTGGTTGGTTTCGATACTAACAAAGAAGTTGTTGCATAACGTGTTATGCAACCATTTTCTGGACTGCATAACAAGTTATGCGACAACTTTTGTAGATGCATAACATGTTATGCAACCACTTTCGTAAAAATTATTCAACAATACTGAGAATGGTAAAGGGAAACATCGAGTTACATTTGAAAAATATGGGAAGAAGCTATCTATTTTTGCTCAATCGAAACATATTATTAACTCAAAATCAATGTCTATAGGATAGATGAAGATCCCATCAAACAAATTAATCGTAAAATGATGAAACTTAGGTAATCAACATACACCATAATCCATTACAACAACAACAAAATCCTATCGCAGCATCACTCTGCATTACCATCCATCAACCACTGCCAACAAATTCCATTAGCAACACTATAGCAAGTCCTCCATGAGTACTGTCATCTCCATTAACTGCAGTAACACAACTCACTCTGCATCTGCTTTATCTTGTGCTCAAAACCACACCAGATTCCACTTGCAATTCAGCTCAATAGCCTTCAATACCATGACAACACCAACACTTTCACCCGTAACTTCAATCAACTGCAACAATTTCAAGACCAAGCTCTCCATCTGAAGTAATCTCACGGCTTCATCAAACCTTGTCCTAAACATACATCTATCTCAGTTGCAGTGACCACCAATAGTCTTTTAATTATTACTCCTAGTAATTTCTCAGCCAACAACACCATCTTCATTTCAATTCAACACCCATACCTATTTCATATTCAAACCACTTCTCTATTTAGAACCAGCTTCACCAACTCAATCAATACCATTAAGAACTTATTATGCATTCATCAATCACAAAAGCAACTTCATGTTGTTTCTTCCATTTCCAACTACAAAACCCATCTGATTTTTCATTCAAACTGAAATCCGAGATCAACCCATTCTTCCTTTCTATTTTACAACATTACAATTCAAAGCAACACCTATCTAATTCATCCATACAATCCACATACTCTCAATTTCTTAATTTGAATTCAACAATAACCATCTTTCCCCTGTTTAATTTCAATTCAAATTAATTACTTGTTTATGGGTAAAACCTATTTCTGATGGTTTTGGTAATTTTGGGTGTGTGGATGAGAAATGAATCTAAACCCTAAACAAATGCACTGCACGGGAGTTCTTTTGATTCGAGAGATCAATCTATACAATTCTGGCCTAAACCAAGAAATCGTCGTTCCATACTTGCTTCGGTCACAAAGTGAAGGAGATGGGGTTGATCTTAGGGAGGGAAGTGAAGAAGGTGTTGAGATTGTGAAGGTGTTGGTTGTTTATGACTTGTATCGGAATATCGAACTGGATTGAAATAATGTAAGCAATCAACTCTGGTGTTTTCTGGATACTAATGACAACACTTGGTTTTCTGTGTTTGTCTGTCCTGTTTTGCAAATAGGCAAAGGACCTATTTATACAAGTCATAGAGCGCAAACCTTCATCTCGTAGGAAGTGGAGTAAGTTGAGTGATGGAGTAGTGGGGTCGTGTGGGTGATTGCACGATCACGTCTTGGCCCACTTCTCCCATCATCACTAACCGTCCAAGTCTTCCTGACACGTTCTTGTGATGGCGCGTTGCACTCTGTAAGCCGCCAGACCAATAACCTAGTAAGTATACCCCAGTTTGTGACATGCTTGATGTCTTAATTGTGTGGATAATGGGACCCACAAAAGATAGCATACGCTGCTAGGTTAAATAACTAAGTTATTTGGGAATCGATATTTATAAAATATCGTGTGTATTCTTTGCATGTAATGCATTGAATATATTCATCATGTATGAAGCATCGCTGTTTTAAGGCTTAACGGAGTAAGTCACGGATAAGCATATTAAAATATCATCACGTCCAACAATCTTCGATCGACTTTTTGGAGACTGTATGGTCAAACCATGCTTTGGCCGATCACTCTATGTGGAAGAGTGGTGAATGGTGATCATAGGGATTCTTCATTAGTCGCTTAACTCCTAGACGGGGCTGACTAACCAAGCTGGTAGATTTGGACGGTCAAGATGATCTATGAGTTCATCTGCGACCGTTGATGGAGGTTTTAGGGTTTTGAAGAGGTGTGCAAGCATCACTCTTCATCTTGACCGAAACCAAGCATGGGAGGTGTTTTAGGCAAGACCGACCGGGCATGCATGTAGACGGCTTTCCGGTGTACATGTCCGTACCTTACTGTCCCATGAAGGTGCGATCTAGGCCACTCAATTTGACCGGCAAAGGGGAGTGGTTGAGATCGATTTGCAACAGAAATCCCATGCCTTAAAGGAGTTGGAAACCGCGCGACATGAATACTTCGGGCGTGCGTTTGGAGATGTTCGACCATGGTTGGACTTGGTCGATCAGTAATGCGTATAGATGGGCCCACGGTGATCATATTGACATGCTCGGGACCTTTTAAATCTACATCTACACCCTCCATCCAAGCTTGCAAAGACGGACGCTTGTGATCGATTAATGACACACGCAACATGCCGCAAACCCTAATTCAGGTTTTGTGTGGTTCACGCCCATACAACTTCACCCGATCGGTTTTGCATGTTATGCTCCTCCCTTGGGGAGTCCGATCGTGTGGGGCCCATATTGATCAGGCGGTGAACATGTTGGTACCTGTTTCACGGTCATAGGTTTGATCTAAACCATCCAAACATGCCTGTGAAGTTGGATGGTTGTGATCAAACTGCGACACATGAAATTCCGTGACCCTTTAAAGCATCACGCCAGCCTTGTTTTGAGCAAACGTTTATTACTCCATGGCTTGCTTGTGAGAAGGTAGGAAGGGGTGCCGCCGGTGTGCAGGACAAGATTCTCCAACCGGTCATGGGATAATCCACACCGTCCAATCACGCCGATGAAGTTGGACGGCCGTGGTTGACTTTGAGACTTCCGTTGGTGGTATTTGCTCGTTCGAGATTCCTCAAAGCTGCTTCACAACCATTATTTGTTAGGATGAAGTTTGGTGGCTTTTGGGAGGCATGATATGCACTCGACCGATTAGGGAAAAAACGAGCCCGCTGGTGGTCATTGCAGTGATAGCCTGCTCCTGCTAGGGTTCGTCTTGGCTGGTTGAATCATGCAGCCAACTTGCGTGGTCGTGATTTTTTTTGAGACCGATATGGATAGTCCAGATTCAAATATGCTCAATCGGGCTAGTATAACACACCGAGAGATATATACTCAATCGGGCTAGTATAACACATTGAGAGATGATTATCTTTGTTAGAGAATGGTATATCCTGTACAGGTATTTCTTGCAAGCCTCACTATTGATACTTGGATATTCATGCTACTCTGCTGAGAGTAACAATCAGTCATCATGCCGCACCAATAATGAGAGTTCTGCTGAGAACAGCGCAGGAAATACAAGGCAATTCATGCATTAATTAATAATGCTAAAATTCACTGGGTTTCTTGGGATTGTTGCTACATGCTCCATCCTGGATGAATTTTCTGTGTTTAATTCACAGAACATATGGGATTGTTGCTACGTGATCCATTCTGGGTGAATTAATAAAGCGAAGAAGTATTCATTACTTATCAAATAGCCTTATCCTCTGCAGGATATCAGCGTATAAAATTTGGCTTTTATAATCTTAGCCCTGAACTAAAATCCACCATCAACATTAAGTCCCCTGCCTAGCACATAATGGTTTCATAATTATGGGGTATGCATGAGATGGTGATGCATACAACGTAAAAGGATAAGATAAAGGAAGTTTACCTGGAGGGACTCTGACTGGTCGTGTTGGAAATCATCTACGTGAGCAAGCCGAGCGTGATCACGGGCCTTGGTGGGACTGGTTTCCTCCTTTGGGTATTTGAGCCAAGAAGGGAATCCTTCTTCTGCCAGGACACTTCAATTATTTGTATATAAAAAGATTGTTAACTCCTATATTTCTTTTTACTTATTTTTTTTTCGCTCGTTTTAGCTTCGCCTTCTTTGATCGACACTGTCGCCGACGTACTACCATCGTTCGACCGTTCGCCATTTGCTCGTTCACCAACGATTGGTAGGTACTTCATTCCTTGTCTTCATATCTTATGGATGGAAATCCTAGCTCTTAGGTTATAACTTGAAAAATGTGCATGTTTGATCGAACATCGACCCTGCTTCATGCTTGTTCCACTCGAGTTTCAGCCTTGCCTGCCTCGATCGACCTTGTTATGCCTGCTTCGGTCGAGAGCCTGCTCTGCTTGAACATGGGGCTGCTGTTCCTTCGACTAAACGACTACTGTGCCTGATTCGATTGAGTGTTGGCCTTGCCATGCCTGCTTTGTGGGCCCGTCATGTGCTCATATTCTCCCACAGCCGATTATTGACATAATCGAGTCCCCAGGAAAGAGCCTGGTTTGTTTCTTGGATTAGATGCGCTTCTTCCTTTTTCACGGCAATGCCCTCAAATATTCGATAAATATCCACTGATTGTTATCCCGTATCTATAGCCTTTGCAGACGGTAAGTGTAGACTCCTTTTTTCTTCGGGATCTTGTCAACTTGTGGAATATAAAGAAGACGCTAAGTCTCTTCCATCGCAGAATTATTTCTTTCCTTCTTCCAGGTATTTCTCCACAACTTGATCTAATCGATCATGATTTGATTTGATTTTTATGTTAATATAATCATAAGCTCCTCTCGCAGAATTTCATGGAGGCGGCCGGCAAGGACTAATCTGGCATCTCTCCCGAAAGAATCTTCAAAGTGAATAAACCTGAAACTGATGGTGCGTTCGAAGAGGTGATGGATAAAATTGATGTTCTGCTTCGCAAGGATGATCATGCCATACGGGGCATGCCAATTATGTATCTGCGTGTCGCTTGAGAACACACTCGATATATTCTATCTTTAATCGACAGAGAGGAAAAATGGAGGCTTGAGGAAGCGTCACAACCACCAGTAAGCGCAAGGGCTGAGAAATTTGCTGCACGGCTGAAAAGGAGAAGGGTTGGACATGAATGGCCTCCGAAGGAAGATATGTGTGATTATTCAATCCGTGATGGTGTGATCATTCTTGATTCTGATACGGACGAGCCCGGGATCCCAAAAGTTGTCAGCACGATCTCCAATATTGCAGCGGCTCTTGAGGAAGATATGGAAGCTATCCCTGCTGAGGATGTTGTCAAAGCAGAAAACATTGCTGCAGAAATATCCAAGGTAGAAACCGAGGAAAATCCGAAGGAAGAAGCAGTAGCAACCCACGATGATGATGTTGAAGCAGGCTTCAGCGGCGGGGAAGACACAATCGCTCTCCTTGATGACTAAACCTTCATATTCCTTCTCTTTTTTATTTTCTGGGTATTTTCTCGTATTTTGTGAATATCTTCTCCTTGTACTCAGTGGCGGCCGAGTTCAAGGCCTTCTTATTTTCTGCTTGTTTATTCGAACAAGGTTTCTATTTATGCCATTTTTGAGATAATTCATTAAGACTGCACCTGAGTCTTCTTAGGCGCAGTGGTGTTCCTTCATATGATTGCATGTGATTCTTGTGATAAGAAAGTAACGCCATAATAAAACACCACGAGCCTGCCTACACTCTCCTGGCGTAAGTCTGGAGTAGACTGATACTGCTCAAGTCGCTTTCCCTTTTTCCTATGCATACATTCTATTCCTCCAATGTTTCCTGAAGGGCGTGAAATGTTTCTTTTTAGGGTTCTCTGGTTTAATCTGGTGGGTAATGATGATGAATCAGGCTTGACTCAAGATTTTGTGTCATGCCCATGGGTAAAGAAATTTCTAAAAGAAAATAATACTTTGATTAATTGAGAAATTGGAACCTTAATAATTATGAATGCAAATAGTGCAATCATTTTGGAGGAATTACAAAAATTGCATGAAAAGGGAAATTATTGGAGGAACCATCACGGAGAACGCTGGAGAAACAGAACATCATTCCTAGGTATTGTAGGGTTTAAGCCATCGTGAGTGTATCGTCACGCCCTCAAGCTTGTCGGCGTTGATGATCTTGCAATAGCCACCTAGGATGACATCTTCCACCAGGTACGGTTTATATTCCTTTGTTGTTGGTGAATCAGGTTGAGCCATCACCTTCACCGCTACATTTCCAACTTGGAATATGGTCACCTTCACTACCATATCTCCAATTCGAAACGGGTTTGGACTTGGTATAGATTCTTGAATCTATGACACATTATCTCTGACTGCTTCCAAGATCTTGGAAAAACTCTTGAAAGGACCGGCACCCCACTCACATCTCTTAGTGGCGGTTAGGTTGTTGACCGAAACAAGTCCCGAGTCTCAGCAGGAATATATTTTACTGTTTGTAAAAAAAGGTTGTTCAACGAGACTTACTTGGGATCGAAACATTTTAAGGTACGAGTTCGAGATTTCTCCATGAAGTTGTGTCACGTTTGCAAGGTCTCTATACGGTAGAAAATAATCTTCGGGATTTGACGGCACATTGGAGATTCTTTCAGGTACTGAAATCGGCAAAGGACACGCTCCCAGTATTGCTTTGTTGTAGTGTATCCATGGGCATCCTAGGACCATGTCGTAATTCAGATACTTTTTTACTATGTAAAATTTAGCCTATGCTAGAGCATCACCGATTTTAACTTCAAGGTCGATGTACCCATAGGAGTCTCTGAATTCTCCCTCTAAGCTCCTAATCATGGTGAGGCTGCGAGTAGCTTCTTGTTTTGAAATCCTTGCGTCCCTCAGAGTCTTGAAAATGATGATATTGAATTTGGAGGCTGCATCAATCAATGTGTTGTCGAACTCGACATCCTTTGAACGAGTGACGGTCAAGATTCCCCAGTTCCTTTTGCTGGTTGCGTCCTCCAAGAAAGACTGAATTTTGGTTGTTTCCCTTTATGGATATAAATGCCTACCTGACACAATGCGGTTGAGGGATGTAAATATGTCTTGACTCTGTGCCTTGGAGAAATACAAGACTTCACACAAATGTTCCATCATAGACTGTACAGTCTTGTAAACGGAATATCCGGAGATCATGCATCTCCTAATAGGAAGAGGATCCATACGAACACCTTCATTTCCTAACTGGATCTCTCCCGCCTCCACCTTCTCTATGAAAATGTGTTTCAATTTGTGGCAATCCTTGGTCGGGTGATAGACGAACCTATGGTAACGGCAATATTTGGGATTTTTCATCTCTTCCTCAGTCAGCGGACGTCTGATTGGAGGTAGCTTGATTGAGTCATCTTGAATCCACGCTTCCAAGAGTTCTATGACTTCATTCATGGGAAAGGGAAAGTTGGGAACTGTGTCTTCGGATTCTTGCACATGAGCCTTGCTCAATCCCTTTCGAGATGAAGTCATTTGTGTCGGTGTTGCACGCTTGAGAAATTGTTCAGTTGTTGAGGCTTTCCTTTTTTTCTCATTCACCTACCATGTTCACGGAAGAACTAGTGTTATATTATTTGTTGATGAGACGCCTGCTTCCTCGAATCTCACGTGCATCTTCATTTCTAACAACTCTGGTTCTTTCCAACAATACTGGGGCTGTCGTGGCCGATCTCTTAGCAGCTTCATGGAGATCAGAAAATGTTTGAAAACCTAAATTCTCCAACAAATCACGGTATATGGGAATCATTCCGTTAATGCATAATTCCACCAAGTGGAGTTCGGTGACATTCGGGTCATGAAAATCTAACGCTTGAGTCATGAACCTCTTAACGAAGTCGTTCGGATGTTCATTGCTCCGTTGAAAGATTCTCCCCAAGTCTGAAAAGGTGACTTGCTCAGACACGAAGAAATATTTCCTGTAGAAAGCCCCGACCATCTCTCTCCAATTGGATACACTGTTAGGTGCGATGTTATTGTACCAAGTGTATGCTCTTCCAGTAAGCGACTTCGAGAACTCTTTCAGGCGGAGAACATGATCGTATTCGTGTTCCCCTAAAGACTCCAAAAATCGAGAGATATTTTCACGAGCGTTACCAGTACCATCATAAAGGGAGAATTGAGGAGAGGTGTAGCCTCTTGGAAGGGGTATCCGTTGCACATCTTGAGGGTATGGGGGCTGATGTTGATGCACGTCCGTCGAATTTCCTTTGCCCCAGTTTTGGAGGAATCTTTGCAGGTCCTCACACATAATGAAGTTGGATGGTTGGTCCCTTTGTCTTGGGAGTTCGAGAGCATCACGAGCTCCTTCATCCATGTGGGCCCGCGTTGTTGGATTGCCTGCTTTGGGTGTATTGAACATGTTCCTTGTTGGATCCAGGGGCTGTCGTGACTCTTGTGGTAATTGTTCGGTTAAAGTTTTGAGAAAAGTAAGTACCTCCTTCTGAGTTGCATCCATATCTGTTTGAACTCTAGCAAGAACTTCTTGCCTTTCCATCAAATCTACAATGGTAATAGGGGGTTGTCCTCCTCTTTTTTCCTCCAGTCCCTCGTCCTGACGGAGGAGTAACAGTCTCCCTGGTGACGATTGGAGGCGTTACGCTTTAAGAAATGCCGGGATTTGCGGATGCTCTGACTCTAGTGATGGGAGGTATCACGCCTACTGGAATATCTCCTGCTCCGCTGGTTTTGGTGGTAGAGGAGACGGCTCAATGAGATGTATTGACCACATTCTGCATGGAAGCTCTACTGGTAGGGATATTGATACCAAGAGTGTTGTCAGCGGTAGTCCCATCGGAATTGATCGTTAATCCTGACCTAAGTTCTACCATCTTGAAATCGGGATTGAAAGATGAAATTAGGAATTGATATTGCAACCGAGAGATTAATCTCCCACTATGGTCGCCAATTATTTATGGATAAAAACTATTTCTGCTGGTTTTGGTAATTTTGGGTGTGTGGATGAGAAATGAATCTAAACCCTAAACAAATGTACTTCACGTGAGTGCTTTTGATTCGAGAGATCAATCTATACAATTCTGGCCTAAACCAAGAAATGGCCATTCCAGACTTGCTTCGGTCACAAAGTGAAGGAGATGGGGTTGATCTTAGGGAGGGAAGCAAAGAAGGAGTAGAGATTGTGAAGGTGTTGGTTGTTTATGACTTGTATCAGAATAACGAACTGGCTTGAAATAATGTAATTAATCAGCTCTGGTGTTTTCTGGATACGAATGACAACACTTGGTTTCTGTGCTTGTCTGTCCTGTTTTGAAAATAGGCAAAGGACCTATTTATACAAGTCATAGAGCGCAAACCTTCATCTCGTAGGAAGTGAAGGAAGTTGAGTGATGGAGTAGTGGGGTCGTGTGGGTGATTGCACGATCACGTCTTGGCCCACTTCTCCCATCATCACTAACCGTCCATGTCTTCCTGACACGTTCTTGTAATGGTGCGTTGCACGATGTAAACCGCCAGACCAATACCCCAGTAAGTATCCCCCAATTTATGACATGCTTGATGTCTCGATTGTGTGGATTGTGGGACCTACAAAAGTTAGCATACGGTGCTAGGTTAAATAACTAAGTTATTTGGGAAATCGATATTTATAAAATATCGTGTGTATTCTTTGCATGTAATGCATTGAAAATATTCAACATGTATGAAGCATCGCTGTTTTAAGGCTTAACAGAGTAAGTCACGGATAAGCGGCTTAAAATATCATCACGTCCAACCATCTTCGAGTGACCGCTTGGAGACTGTATGGTCATACCATGATTTGGCCGATCACTCTATGTGGAAGAGTGGCATATGGTGATCATGGGGATGCTTCATTAGTCGCTTAACTCTTAGCCAGGGCTGACTAACCAAGTTGGTAGAGTTGGACGGTCGAGATGATCTATGAGTTCATCCGCGACCGTTGATGGAGGTTTTAGGGTTTTGAAGAGGTGAGCAAGCATCACTCTTCAGCTTGACCGAAACCAAGCATGGAAGGTGTTTTAGGAAGGACCGACCGGGCATGCGTGTATTCGGCTTGCCGGTGTACATGTCTGTACCTCACTATCCCATAAAGGTGCGATCTAGGCCACTCAATTTGACCAGGAAAGGGGAGTGGTTGAGATCGATTTGCAACATAAATTCCATGCCGGTAAAGGAGTTGGAAAACGCGCGACATGCCTAATTCGGGCGCACGTTTCGAGACGTTCGACCATGGTTGGCCTTGGTCAATAAGTCATGCGTGTAGATGGGCCCACGGTGATCATGTTGACATGCTCGGGACTTTTTAAATCTACATGTACACCCTCCATCCAAGCTTGCGAAGATGGACGCTCATGATCGATTAGCGAAACATGTAACATGCCGCAAACCCTAATTAGGGTTTTGTGTGGTTCACGCCCATGCAAATTCACCCGATCGGTTTTGCATGTTATGATCCTCCATTGGGGAGGACGATCATGTGGGTCCTACATTAGGCAGGTGGTGAACATGCTGGTACCTGTTCCACGATCATAGGTTTGATCTAAGCCATCCAAACATGCCGGTGAAGTTGGATGGTTGTGATCAAACTGCGACACATATGAAATTCCGTGACCCTTTAAAGTATCACGCCAGCCTTGTCTTGAGCCAATGTTTATTACTCCAAGGATTGCTCATGATAAGGTCGGTCAGGTAAGTATGAAGGGGGGCCGCCGGTGTGCAGGAAAATCTTGTCCGACGGGTCATGGGATAATCCACTCCGGCGAAGTTGGACGACCGTGGTTGATTTTGAGACTGCCATTGGCAGTCTTTGCTCGTTCAAGCTTCCTCCAAGATGCTTCACAACCATTATTTTTCAAGCTGGCGTTTGGTGGATTTTGGGAGGCATCATATGCACTCGACCGACTAGGGAAAAAACGGGCCAGCTGGTGGTCATTGCGGTGATAGCCTGCTCCTGCTAGGATTCGTCTAGGCTGGTTGAATCATGCGGCCAAATTGTGTGGTCGTGATTGTTTCTGAGTCCGATATGGATAGTCTAGATTCAAATATTCTCAATCGAGATAGTATAACACACCTAGAGATATATACTCAATCGGCTAGTATAACACACCGAGAGATGATTCTCTTTGTTAGAGAATGGTATAGCCTGTATGGGTATTTAGTGCAAGCCTCACTATTGATACTTGGATATTCATGCCACTCTGCTAGGAGTAACAATCAATCATCATGTCGCACCAATAATGAGAGTTCTACTGAGAACAACACAGGAAATACAAGGCAATTCATGCATTAATTAATAATGCTAAAATTCACAGGGTTTCTTGGGATTGTTGCTACATGCTCCATCATGGATGAATTTTGTGTGTTTAATTCACAGAACATTTGGGATTGTTGATACATGATCCATTCTAGGTGAATTAATAAATCGAAGAAGTATTCATTACTTATCAAATAGCCTTATCCTCTGTAGGATATCATCGTATAAAATTTGGCTTTTATAATTTTAGCCCTGAAATAAAATCCACCATCAACATTACTGAACACTGATCCTTTAACCCATCCATGTTAACCAGTCAGCAGCAAAACCATAATTGCTTCATTAAATATGAAAACAAAAACAAAAAAACAGAAATGCTTACCAATTGAAAACCAAATTCGATGTCGATTTGATTATTTTGGAAGTATATGAATACGATTCTTTCCATATCTGAAAGAATATGAATCGATCTCGATGGTAACCTTTTTGTTATCTCTTTCAGCTGCTCTGGAAGAAAAAATTATCCTTGAAGAAAAACGAAACACAATTTCAGAAACTATGGGTGTCTGAGGAATTTTTAACGAGATAATGGGTGCGAGCGTGAAGTTTTCGGGCAGTGGGTCTGACAGTGAAAAAATATTTAAAATGGGTTTGACTATAGTTTTCACAATATTAAATATATAAAAAATTTATATTCATGGTCATGGACTCATAATTCCGTTCAATATTGTGTTGTTCGAGTGGTGATCTATAAGTTTGTCAAACATCTCGACAACTATGGTTTACCTAGCTCCACATAATTTCGTACCTTTAATTTATAGAGGAAAAGAATACACATTTTATTCCTTTTATTTTACCACCTCCTTATCATCTTTTTATCGACATTTTGGAGGGCCTAGATGGCACAACCCACAATCGCCAAAGAAAACAAGCTCAGGAACAAGTGTCAAAGAAGAGAAAAGAACCCAATATGTTTTTACTTGTTTGATTGGATATAACCAGATTAATTGGGGTATATAGATTTTGTTCCCAACTAGATTAGAGTATTAAGGGTTGTCTAATATATATAAAGTTACCTAACTACCCTTCCATGATTAATAACTAAAATCAGTCCCTTTTTTATTCTAGATCCAAATATTATTCATTTCCTTATCCTTATTTATCAACCTAATGATCAATTCATTTCTAGTTCTCCATATCTCAACGTTTTCAAATGAAAGAAGCTCGTTGATTCGAATTTTTTTGTTGTCGATTAATTCTTTCAAACTCTATCTAGTTTTTTATTTTGTTGTTTGAATGGCATATTAGGTCGTAAAATTTGAAATTATTGAATTGCAGTTATGCGGTCGCTATGGTATCTTTTCACCTACCATGACGATTTTTCATATTTAATTTTTTCCGTCACGATTTTATGATGAATGCTTGACGAATTTTCAAAGAGTTTTCATTTCGGAAAACAATATTCAATGGGTCGTTAAGGTACTTCCTTTAAACAAATGTTATAAAACATTGTTTCCTAGGATGAAGTCAACACCTATAGCTTACGCATAATCAAGTAACTAAATACAAAGATTATGTTGATGTTGTATTGACGAAGTTCCAAAAGATAAGCGTTTATACTTCGTAATTCAATAGATTCCTTGACACTTTGATCATAATAATATGACCAAGTCTAACCACTAGAGTATTATATATATACAGCTTCGCATGTTATGTTTTCAATATAATACGAGATCAAGTGTAGTCGTAGGAATGGAAACAAGATCAAGTCAATATTACTAACTTCAAGTGGAAGGATGATGTATCCGTTGTCGTCGTTACTTCTTCTCATTCTTCGGGTCTTTGGAGTAATACTTGTACGTCTGAACATTCCTAGACTTTCTAGTCTAACCTAAACGAAATTGACTCTAGTATTTAATCAAGCAACTCTAGATAATTTTTGATATTAAAATATGACAACCAAACTTGCCATACTAACGCTTGGTGAGTTCAATCGAGCTATGCTCTTACAATTATCTTTGGCTATATTGGTGAAGAAACTTCTATTAAAATCTGGATAGATCCATGGATTCCCAAATCACTGGATTCACGCCTACTCCAATTTCTACTACAACAAATACTCCACAAAGAGTTAATGAGCTTATTACTGAAGATGAGAGATGAAACTTGGAGCTCATCTCTAATACTTGGAGCTAGGTTAACCCCCAAAAACGCAGCATTGGTTTCTGCCATTAATGGTGAAGTTGAATCAAAATTTGACGTAGCACAACCACAAAAAATCCGTGCACTATCTTGAGCAATGGAACCTGCTGCTCCTTTTTTTGGAGACATTAATTTTTATGAAATCATGTTCAGGAGGAATCCATTGAGATGGCCATGTATCTTGAGAGGAAGGATCTTGTCTTTCTTCCGAGATTGTTTGGATACACATATTAATACCATCAGATGTTAACTTCAATATTTATCCCATAGAAAAAGAAGCATTTGAGAAAACCATATTATTCCTCATCTTCTAGATATTCCAAAGAATGCAAATCCCAACGGTGAAAACATCATCCATATTGTTCTCCAACCATTTAAAAATAATGTCTCCAGAGTTAATTACCACACCATTGAGAGCGATAGATGGTTGGGCATTAAGAAAAATAGTCTTTGCTCAAGGGAAATTGAAAAACAGGTGTACTACTGTTTCCTCCTCATGATTGCAAAAAACACAAGAGACGTCAATAGTATTATTAGCTCTTTTTAGGTTACCTTTCACCGCTAGACCATTGTGAAACAACTTCCAAATAAAAGTTAGTACCTTTGGAAAAATATGATTATTAGACCAAAACTTCTTCCAGGGATAACTACTAGCATCCGAACTATTAGGCATAGAATTCAAAAAAAAAACTTATAACAACATTTAGTAGAGAATTTACCAAATTGAGTGTACGTCCATATAAGAAAATCCTTATCATCATCAGAAAAATAAATATTCTATACAACCTCCACGATGTTTGCAGGAAAAATATTCGCGAGAAGAGGTTCATTCCAATTAGAAGTGCCTTGAATAAGGAGGTCCGTAACTTTGACAATTTTCGAAGGAGTATTATCAGATTGCATAAGCAAGTGTGTCAACTGGCTAAGAAACCAAGGATCTTCCCAAATTTTAGTTGAAGAATCTTTCTATATATGCAAAAACAAATTGTTCTCAAGGAGGTGACGAACTTCTAATATGCTTTTCCAAATAGATGAACACCTGGGAGTTAGCTCCACTTTCCAGAAAGAATTATCTCTAAGATATTTTGCAGATAAAAGTTAGGTATTGAGAGCATCTTCATTGGTTAAAAATCTCCAGGATAACTTGCACACCAAGCTTTGGTTAACCCATTCTATATTTTTGATACCAAAACCACCTTCCTGTTTCTCTAATCTCATTGTATCCCTATTTATAAAGTGCATCTTCCTTGTATCCGGAGAATGCCCCCACCATAAGTTCCTCATTATTCTGTCGATTAGATATGTAACCCCCTTCGGAAGAATACAGAAGCCCATAAAATAGATAGAGATTGAAAATAACATATTCATTAAAAGAACAGTTCTTCCCGCTGCAGTTAAAAAGTATTGTCTCCATCCAGCCAATTTAATGAGAAATTTTTCTATTAAGAATTCAAAACTTGAAATCTTATAATCTGATTTGAGCGGGTAAATCCCCAAATATTTATCATCTTCCAACATTTCTTTGACTACCAAGTCCTGTATCAAAGTTATTTTTCTTGCAGATGAAATTCCTTTTCTGAAGAAGATAGAATACTTACCATAATTGATCATCTGGCCTGATAATTCCGAATAAATGGAAATAATCTCTTTTACATGGAGGACATTAACTCTAGAATTTTCATCAAAGAAAACCAAATCATCTGCAAACATTATATGAGAAATTGTAGGTTCCCATTGGTTCAATTTATATCCCAGATAAAGGCCTTGATTCTCAAATTGTTGCATCAAGATTGATAAGCCTTGAAAGCATATAATAAAAAGACTTGGAGATAATGGACACCCTCGGTGAATGCCTCTTTCACTTTTGAACCAACCCTGTGGACCAGCATTGATGTTTATTGAAAAAGTTGCAGATGTAACACATTCCATAATGATATCATGAGACTAAACATGAATACCTATCAAGGATAACATATTACTCAAGAAAGTCCAGTTGACCCGATCATAGGCCTTTTCCATGTCCACTTTAAGAGAAAAATGGCCATTTGAAGCTGAAGAAGCATTCATAGAATGAAATAACTCTTTTGCAATGACAATATTTTCAAGAATCTGACTACCCGGGACAAATGCATTTTGAGATAGAGATATGAATCTGTCAAGAAAGGGTTTGATTCTATTTGAAAGTAACTTTGCAACAATTTTATAAAGAACGTTACAAAGTGATATTGGCTTGAAATCATTGGGTTTGGAAGGGATTCTTATCTTTGGGATCAAAGAGATATAGGTGTGGTTTAAACGATTTAGAAAACATGAATAAGTGAACTCTGATTTTATTAAATCAACCAAATTATTGCATACAACATTCCAACAAGATTTATAAAAAGTAGGAGAGTACCCGCCAGGTCGTGGAGAAGTATAAGAACCCATCTTCACCAATACAGACCATATTTCTTCGACAGTTGGGATACCATAAATACTTGAGTTTTCTTCCTCATTAATTACTGAAGCATCTGGAGAAGTAAGGGGTGGTCTATCAGAAACTTCTGCTTGTTTGAATAAACATTGGAAGCAATTCACCAATTCTCTGGATATCTCATCTTGATTTGAAATCCAAGTAGAGTCTTCTTTTTGAAGATGAGATATAGTATTCTTTCTCCTTCTCTGCTGAACGGATAGATGAAAATGCTGGGTATTTTTGTCCCCATCTTTTGCCTAATTTTGTTTCATTCTTTGGTCCCAATATGTAGCTTCCATGACCAAGTAATCATTAAGATCAGAAACAATATTTTTCTTCCCCTGAAGAGATGTCGCAGTAGGTCTTCTAGATTGAATCCGTAACAATTGAGTTTTAAGTTTTTGGATTTTAAATTTCACACAGCCAATTCTCGTTCGACTCTAATGTATAAGAAAAGGACTTAGTTTAAGAAGCTTATCTTGTACAATATCTTCTGGATTTTGTGACCAAAATTCAGCAACCTTTTCTCTAAATTCTGGATGTGTAATCCAGAAAGCTTCAAATTTGTACGTCGGAGCAACCCTAACAGTATTTCTAGAAGTATTCAACAATATGGGGGCATGATCACTTGCCAATCTAGGAAGATGAAGCACATCTGCATTATGATAACGAATACACCACTCTGGATTTTCCATAACTCGATCTAGACGTTGTCTGATAATATGCTGAAGAGATCTCCCATTAGTCCAAGTATAAGCCGGTCCTCAATAACCTAAATCAATCAAATGATTTTTTTGAGTAAACTCATTAAATGGAGAAATATTGGCTTCAAGTACAGGAAAACCTCCAAATTTATCTTGCCCTAAAGTAATTGCATTGAAATACCCCACTTTGCCTTTGTAATTAATCTTTGTTTTGTATTTAATGTATGCCAAATTTTGTATCCCGAATTCATATCTCTAAAACGAATTATACACGTACGTATGACGTTCTGTGTTACTCTCGTATCACAAACCGTTGACCGGATTATTAACCGAATTTGAATTTTATAAATAAAAATAATACCCGTACGTTTGCCGTTCCGTACATATGCCGATCTACGAATCGCTAATTAGGCCCGTGACCCCATCCCTCGCAGGGATTAAAGTCCATATCTTCAAACCTCTCAATTGGCTTCTTTCTTTCTTTAAATAACCTCAAGCAACCCATTCTACTCTACTTGGAGACTCCATTTTGAGAATTTAATCAAAGAAAGACCGTAAGTGTAAGAAAATCCTTGTTATAGAATGTCACTAGGTCAAACACCAAACAGTTCAGACGGAGAAAGTAGTAATGCTAATAACTTAGCTGAAGTTTCATATTTATCTTCTCGATTCGACCAACAACAGATTAAGAACCTTGCCATCTCAAATCAAGAAGAAAACCAAGAATTCGAGGAACCTATCGATGATAAACCCAGGACAGGAAAAAGAATGATAGATGGTGGGAAACATCCAACATACAGAGGAGTTCAAATGCGTAGTTGGGATAAATGCTGGAAATCGATCATGCCGGCACAACCAAGTTTTGAGACAGACTTTCTAAGTTATCAAGATAGTGGCATGGTATTTATCTTAAAAACCATGCTGACACAAGATATCAGCATGATATTCATCCTAAAAGCCATGCCGGCACAAGATACCAGCATGGTATATTCATCCTAAAAGCCATGTCGGCACTAGATATCCGCATGGTATTCATGATTAATGCAATGCCGGTATTAACTAAAACTGAAAATTTACAGTTACAATTTTTTATTCTTAACATAAATGAATTCTTTTAAAACAAATTGATGATTAGGTTTCTTTCAAGGAGGTTTATTTATATAATAAATTAATCGCTAAAGAAATTTTTGATACGACGATGAAATCGTGTTAAAATCGATGATGGAGAAAATGAAAATCAAAGAGAGGAGCCGACAGAGAACGAGAAGAGAAGGAAAAGAAAAGGAGAAGAGAAGAAGAAAAGAAATTCAAATACTAAAGGGTATTTTAATATTTTCACCCCAAAAACACCCCATAGTAGAAACTATTAGTTGGGAAAATTAATTTATATCCCCGATTAATAAAAATATCCCAATCCTGCGTTCCTCTCGTACTCTCTTCCAAAGTTTATAAAACCCATGAAAATTAATAAAAACTCTTATACTTTGTTTATGTTTCTCCGAGTCCATATCTTAAATCCTCTCAATTGCCTTCGTTCTTTCTTTAATTAAATAACCTCAAGCAACCCATTCTTCTCGACATATATCTTTCTCTAGTCTCTCCATCACTCTACTCTACTTGGAGACTCCATTTTGAGAATTTGATCAAAGACCGTAAGTGTGAAAAATCATTGTTATAAAATGGCACTAGATCAAAAACCAAGCACTTCAGAACGAGAAAGTAGTACTAGTAACTTAGCTGCAGTTTCATATTTATATTCTCAATTTGACCAACAACAACAGATTAATAACCTTGCCATCTCAAATCAAGAAGAACACCAAGAATCTGAAGAACCTACTGATGAGAAACGCACGGCAGGAAAAAGAATGAGAGATGGTGGGAAACATCCAACATACAGAGGAGTGCGAATGCGTAGTTGGGGTAAATGGGTATCAGAAATAAGAGAACCAAGAAAGAAATCGAGGATCTGGCTTGGTACATTTCCGACACCAGAAATGGCAGCAAGAGCACATGATGTTGCTGCTTTAAGTATCAAAGGCAACTCTGCCGTCCTTAATTTCCCCGAATTCGCTTCTTCATTACCTCGTCCAGCTTCTACATTACCTCGTGATATCCAAGCTGCTGCTTCTAAAGCTGCAACAATGGAAAACTTCAATAATTCAGTATCATCACCGTCTCCATCATCAACAGCCTTACCCTCATCAACATCAACGTCGTTTTCATCTTTGTGTTTGACTACTCCAACAACGGCTACATCCTCTTTTTCCGATACTCCGGAAAATCTTACAACAACAACCGACTATGAGTTAACTGAAATTTTTGAATTACCTCAACTAAGTTCTTATTTCGACGAATCACAGCAAAACGAATACATCTTTGTCGATGATTCTTCCATTGATAGTAATTGGTTTTATCCGACTCCATGGCTACGAAGTCCTAGTGATGATTGTAGGTTCTTTTCTCATCTCCCCGAATCTTCATTTTCCACCACATTTAATTCTTTGTTTGGAATTATTAATTTAGTCGTGTTTTTACCACCAATGTTGCCAAAAGAAGATTGATTGCCAAAAGAAGGTTTCCATCGATTCCAACTCTTTCTCAGGGTTTTGTTTCATCTGTTTAGGCTTTTATATGGATTTTCCTTGGGCCATCATTTAATTGATGGGTTTCAAGTGGGCTTCTTAAATATTTGTATAAGGGTTTTTCCTCGGCCATCGGTCAATTGATGGATATATATGTTTGTACGAGGGTTTCTATTTCTACGTAGGTTGCTTTTTTTGAGTAAAGGAAGGTTATATTAAGAGAAAAAAGTATGTACAAGACCTGTTAAGCAGCTCACAGATATTACATGTGAATAACTGTTTCCCAGTTGAACAAAATATCATTTACAGATAACCCTCTAAAGACCTCACTCTCAAAATGCCACAAAATTAAGGTTTGTTTAATAAGTAAACACAATTCCCCCACCATCTTGCTTCTCCCACCAAAAGTCCTTGCATTCCTTTCATTCCAAAGATGCCACAAAATGGCATAGATAAGCTTTTCCCAAATCTTCTTACACCGTCCCTGAACTGCTACCCCTCCCCAAAAATCAAACAATTCCAGAACCGTCACATAAGTACCACTACTCACATGACAAGTCTGGAAAAAGTGATGCCATATCTCCTTAGCATACTCACAGTGAAGAAAAATGTGATCAGAGGTTTCAACTTCTTTCTTACAGACATTGCAAAGATCATTCTGAACCTGACCACCTCTGTGTTTCAACATGGTCATAGTAGGAAGCGAATTATGAAAATGAGCCCATAACATAAAACTCACCTTTGTAGGGATTTCTTTCTTCCACACGAACTTCACAAAGTTGCAGTCTATTTCCTCCTCCAACTGTGCTTCATATCCCTTTTTGACGGTGTAATTATCTAGAATTGAAACCTCATCATCTTCTTCCGCTAATTCAGGGACTGGTCCAAGCTCATTGCACAACATACTCCACTCCAAATTTTCCTGAAAAGAGAGATTTCGCTTCGCCTTTAAGCATAAAACTCCGTCCTTGATCATATCTGCAATTGCATCAGATTTTTGACTGCAAACTTTAAAAGCAGCTGGGTATTTGTCCTTTAGCGGACCATTTGTCGTCCACTTGTCCAACCAAAATTTAATACCCTTCCCATTCTTCAGATTAAACACCATATGTTGCTGTAAAAACTCAGTAGATTTTAGTATTGTCTTCCAAATACTCCTCCCATGTGTTTCTTTATCATCAGCTGGAATTAAAATATCTGCATCCGTCTTGCACTGCTTTTTCACTACTCTCCTCCAAAGGGCTTGTTTCTCCTTAGCATATCTCCAGACCCATTTTCCTTTCAGAGCCTTACTTGTAAGCCTTAGATTATTCACACCCAAACCACCCAATTTCTTTGACCTGCATATTATTGGCCAAGCCACCCAACATATCTTTCTTTTGGAGGCGTCGGAGTCCCAAAGAAAATTCCTCATCAGCCTAGTCAACTTCAGTTCGACACTAGCAGGCATGCTTATCAAAGACGGAAAATACAAAGGTAAACTCGACAAGCAGCTTTTAATCAAGACAAGCCGACCTGCCCTATTCAGAAATTTCTTCTTCCAAGTAGCCAGTTTCACCTCCATTCTCCGAATTATCTCCTCCCAGACATTAGCATTCCTTGTAGTAGCTCCCAAAGGAATTCCCAAATATTTAAATGGCAGTTGTTCCGTCCTGCACCCCAACTCCAAAGCAAGATCCTTGATAACCTGATCTGCCCCTATACTGATCATAGAACTCTTTTCCAAGTTAAGTTTCAAACCCGTAATCATCTCAAAAGTATTTAAAAGAAGAAGAAGTCTTCTTACATCCTCCACTTCTGCATTTATGAATATCAATGTATCGTCTGCGAATTGTAGATGAGACACCACCAGGCCATCTCCCTCCACTTGAAAACCCTGAATCTGTTTCCTTGCAACTGCATCTTCCATCAACTTAGACAGCACTTCTACTACCAACAGAAACAGAAAAGGAGACATAGAATCTCCTTGTCTCAAACCCTTCGAAGGTTTAATTTTATCTGTAGAACTCCCATTGACCAACACTGAGATATGTGAAGAAGAAATGCACCATTTGATCCATCCAATCCACCTACCACCAAAGCCATGCTGTTCTAAAATGTTTAAAAGAGTCTTCCATTTTACGTTATCAAATGCCTTCTCCATGTCCACCTTGAAAACTAAACCTGGTATCTTTGATTTCAGTCTTCTATCAATACATTCATTAGCAATTAACACCCCATCCAGAATTTGTTTATTCTTGATAAAAGCCCCTTGAAAATCTGACACCAACTTATGCATCACTGTATTCATTCTGTTAGCTAGAACTTTTGACAAAATTTTATAAGCACTACCTAATAAACTCAAAGGCCTGAAGTCCCCAGGTGCACAAGAGTCCTCCTTCTTTGAAATCAAAGAGACAAAAGAACAGTTAAGCCTCCAATCCCACTCCCCTTCCACATAGAATTCCTGCATCATCCTCATAAAATCATTCTTCAAAACATGCCAACAACTTTTAAAGAACTCCATAGAGAACCCATTAGGTCCTGGAGATTTATTTCTACCAAAATGATTGATAACTCCTAACACTTCTTCTTCCGAAAAATCCCTCTCCATCCACCTGTACTCCTCCTCATCAATCTTGTTGAAGTTCAAATTATTCAAATCAAAAGAAGCATCATTTTGCTCCGAGAACAGAGAGTTATAAAAACCCCTCATCTCCAGTCTGATTTTATGCTGATCAAAACAGTCTTCTCCATCCAATTCCAGCTTAACAATTGTATTCCTCTTTCTTATAGAACTTGCAATTCTATGAAAATAAGAAGTGTTCAAATCACCAAATTTAAACTCATTCTGCTTAGCTCTTGTAAACCACTTTCTAGCCTCCATAGTGGTAATTCCTTTAAGTTTCAAAGCACTAATTGTTCTGTCCTCCAACTGCTCATTATTAAGCCTACCCGTCTCCTCTAACAAATCCAGGCTATCAATCTTCCTAGTTAGGTTCTGTTTCTCCTGCTTTACCGAACCAAACTCTAACCTACTCCAATTTTTTAAGAAAAATTTCAGATTTTGCAATTTCTTGAAGAAAACAAAGCTAGGCTTACCCTGATATTCCATAATAGCCCACCATTCTTCAACTTTCTTCAGAAAATATTTATGATAAATCCAGCTGTTTTCAAATTTAAAGTAAGGTTTAAAAGAAATCATAGGCTTAGTTACCACCATTATAGGTTTATGATCGGAGATTACTCTTGTTAATTCCATTTGAAGAGCCTCAGGGAAAGCCTCATCCAACTCCAAGGTGAATAAAAATCTTAATGTAGGTTGCTTATCATGTACGAGGGTTATGTGAGTTGCTTAATTATCATGGATATGTATGTTTTTATAAAAAAAATTCTTCTCCCTCTCTACATAATGTTTTTCTAGAAAAATATCCAGAAATTCTCTTCTTCTATATTTTTTCATCTTTAAATCTAAGTCTACTCGGATATGAGATATCAGATTTTCCTGAGTAGATTTGGGTTTTGTAATTAGTTTTGATGTTTTCAATAAAAAAATCACATTAATTGTGATTTTAGGTTTTTTTTTTTTTTTTACTGTTGATATCTCATGGCTATCTCATGTCATGTAGTTGTATTTTTATGCGCCATTAGTGCGATTTACTATAGCCTCCTGGCATTTTAATTGGAATCCGATTATATATTCACGTATATCTTCAAAAAAAATCGATTTTGGTGTGCCGATGATCAAGATTCGATCAAGCAAGATCAATGGATACTGGAATTGGTTATGGCAATGATGTTTAGTGCAAATTATCCTTTTTATGAAGGATTTTCTATTAATGAAGAAGAAGAAGTTTTCAAATAGTGGATGCAAAATCAAAACACCATCCCTCCAATTACATCAATTACTTCTAGGATCAACAATTATGTATTTTTGTTTTGTTACAATTCTTATGTTCATGTAATATTTTGATTTTGTACTTTTATGTTGTATCCATTTGATGTACTTGAATTAGCATGTTCATGGCCAATTAATATAATCTACAGAAAATGGGCTATTTAGCCAAAAGTGTACTTTTCCTGGGTCAAATGGACGGGTAGACATTCTATCTGGGTCAAATGGACAGGGGAATCTTTTAATAGAAACAGACAACCATACCCTTGATTTATTTTGGAAACATCGAACATCTCTGCTTCGTCTTTCTTCGCCATCTACATCATCAAAATTCCTTCTTTTCTACATTAACTTTCTTCTTCATCTCCACCATCATCAATGCCAATATCATCACCGTGAAAAATCAAAATCCCTCTTCCATCCATCCATATTTAACCACCACCACCACCACCATCGACACCATCATCACTGTGAAAAATCAAAACCCTCATCAATTTCATTTTCTTTAATCACCATCATCACGATTTCGATCAGAAGATATTTTTACCACCTCCACCAAACACATGAGTTTGTCTTCTCTTAATCACCACCACCAAGAGGGTAATTATTTTTCTCTATCTATCAATTTAGATTTCTTTTTTTGAAAATTATTTTGTAATCATGAAATCGGGTTCTTTTGTATCTCTCTAACCCAATTAAACTAGGATGATACCTGAATCATCCATCTTTGCTTATGAAAATATTCATATGTATGATGTGAAATTGATTATCTCAACCCATTTAAACTAGGATGAAACTGAAATCATCCATCCAGGTTTATAAAATTGTCATATTTATGCTATGAAATTATGAAATTGGTTTTCTGTCTAACCTAATCAAACTAGGAAGAAATAGGATTTATCCAAGTGTAGTTAGAGTAATATTATATGCGGTAAGCTATATAGGAAATGTTGTCGTCTTATTAGTTGCTTGGTTTCATCCAAGTATAAATTGGATGAAACTGGTTTCATCTAGGTTTTTTAGCAGTTTTAGCAAGTAGAAACTTGGATGTAACCAGTTTCATACAAGATTAATCTGCGGTTTATATTTTTCAGCAGGTTTAAACTATGATGAAAACCAGTTTCATCCAGATTTTATCTGCATTGTATTTAGTTTCAGCAAGAAACTATGATGAAACACGATTTCATCCACGTGAAATATGCAGTTTACATGTTTAACTATTATGAATATACTTGAATTTATTCTCAACAATTTTTAACTAGTATGAATCTGGTTTCACCCTGTTTTGAATTTGTTGTTGTTTGTTTTCATCCATGTTTAAACTAGTATGAAAATGTTTTCATCTGTCATGTATATTGTTTCATCAATGTATATACAAGGATGAAACTGGTTTCATCCAGTTTTAAACTAAAATGAATATGAGGGTTAATCTATGGTGTACATGATTCATCCATGTTTATACTAGGATGAAACTAGTTTCACTCATTGAATTTATGATCAATAGTCATTATGAATTAACTATGATTTTACTTGTTGTAACCAAGAATGATTTTTTTTGTTAAATGCTTGTATGTGTTTCATTATGTAAACCTTATATGTATGGTTATATGTACTAGTTTGAGTCAGTAGATGCTTTAGAGATACATATTTAGGCAATGCATGAGAAAATAAAGATTGAGCATCAAATCACTCGCATATGCTGAATGAATAACTTATTTTGTTAGATTTGAACTGTTTTTGTAGTAGTGTACAAATGATTATAGGATTACGTTAGTATATGTGCTATAGTTGATGGTCTTACTGTAAAATATGAGACAAGAAACTTCTGAGGATTGTGATGGGATGAGTGGAGAAGCTATATTAAATTCAAATGATTCGTGGTTATATTTTGAAATTCCACAGCTTTCTCCGTTTGATCAAACTGTAACAGATGGTAACTACTTGGGGAATGACGGCGAAGAAGAAGAATTTTTCAACCTATATTCATTTTCTACAAGTTCGTCGGATTTTTTGGATAGTGTTCCAGATTTCCAACTACAAAAGAGACGCAAAAGAGACTGCCAATCACTCTTGTTATAGATTTGAACGGTATGGACATCAAATTCCTACATAGTTTAGGTTTTCAATTTGTCAGTTTTGTGTCATTGTAGTTTCTTGTCATTGTCTTTATTTTTCTGGAAGATTGTATATCTTTGGATAAGTTTAGATTTCTTGTAAAGAGATATTGGTGATTTTTTCTGTTCATAAATATTTGTTCGTTCTTTTCTACAAAGACCTTGGTTCACTCCACACTAGATACATCTGAAGGTGCAGATTTCAGCCACTAGTTGGCACAACATACAAGGGAGTTTCTACCAAGCAGCTGCTGGTGTTCTTAGCCAAAGACAAAGCACACAACAACAAGTAAAAGATGGTGCATGGAGTATTGTTTCCGGTTCTCGGTCTCTACAATAGCAGAGTAGTTTCAGCGGAGATTCAGGCTATAAAGTAAGAGATCGAGATATATTGTTCTGGAGGGCATGAATATGGTACTGGTCTTTAGTAGTTACAATATTTGGCAGAAAGATTCAATTGAAACTGATGCTACCGGTGGAGAAGGGAAGAATAATGTGTGATTTATCACCTTGTTAACAAAGATGGCGATAATGGGGATGATGTTGTTGGACGATGATCAGTCGAAAGAAAAACTCGAGTTTAAAGTGGTGTTGCGATTTACCGGTTGATGCTACTTAAACGAGTACAACTTCCATGAAACTCATAAGGGACTGCTATGGTTAATTAGATACATGTTTAAAATCACTGGTGTTTTTTTTTTCTGTTGATAAAAGATGAATTCGAAGCTTCAAATAAAATCGTCGGTCTGTTTATATAAACAACGTGATTTAAATGGGTTAAGGGTTATTTTAGGTAAAAGATATATTTTTATTTTTCTGGGTTGAATATCCAAAATGGATATTTGAACAATATTTTTTTTTAATTAATGTCCATATAAACAGTATCAAAACCTAGAAATCTATTTCACCCAGGAATTCTTGTTTTTGGTCTTTTTGACCAATTTTTTGTGTAATCTAAAGAGGTATATATCCTCTTTTCTCCTTCAAAAAAAATAAAATTATCATGTACGAGGGTTGCGGTCAATCAACTTTGTACGTAACATTTCTTTGATATAAAATTATCTTTACCGATCAAAAAAAAGAAGAATTTTTTTTTATTGTTGGTTGCTGATTAAAAAAAAAATGATAAAATTTAGCTAATAATTATTTCATATGACATTTTGGTCTTATCTACAAAATCAAGCTAATACTAGTACAACCGTTGCCACGGTGGGAGGGCCGACCGAAGAAGAATCTGAAGATGGCGACTACTTTCACATTCCGTTTCAGCAAAAATGATATTTTCTCCCCGTTTCGGAAAAAGTGATACTTTCACCTCGTTTCAGAAAAAGTGACACTTTCGCCTCGTCTCAGAAAAAGTGATGCTTTTGCTCCGTTTCAGGAAAAGTGATACTTTCGCCCCGTTCCAGAAAAAGTATCACTTTTTCTGGAACGGGGCGAAAGCATCACTTTTCCCAAAACGGAGCGAAAGCATCACTTTTCCAAAAACGGAGCGAAAGCATCACTTTTTCCAAAACGGAGCGAAAGTATCACTTTTCCCTAAACGGGGCGAAAGTATCACTTTTCCCAAAACGGGGCAAAAGTATCACTTTTTCCCGGAACGGGGACAAATGATCACTTTTTCTGAAACAGAATGTGAAAGTTTTTTCTGATACGGAAAATTAGTCAATCCATAAACCAAAATATGGTTACATGATGTGTTATGCATCCTTTGTAGTGGTTTGTATAATGGTTATGCATTTAATTTTCGAGAATTGTGCCTAAAATGAAAGTATCACTTTTCTTGAAACGGAGGGAGTATATCGTTTTATTAGTTGCAACAAAAAATTAGTTGATGCATAAACCAAAATATGGTTACATAAAGTATTATGTATCCTTTATAGTGGTTTGTAAAAATGAATATACATTTAATTTTCTAAATTATGCCTAAAATGATAAATACCTCTGAATTTTTCGTAAAAACTCAAAATTTGATATTGTTGTTTATGCTCGTTGGATAGGTTTTTTTATTAGCTTTCCAATGAGATAAAATTTGTAAAATTCCAAGGCACGTATTTTTAGATATGTTATATTTAAGTTTGCATTCCAATTATACCCCTAAAAAATAGGATACATAAGGAGTCATAGTAATTGGACTAAAAGGGAGGGATATTTTTGGTTTTTCAGCCCTAACCATTTCCAATCTTTTTGTTTCAATTTGATGACTTAGGATTTACAAAAAAGTGGTCGTATAAGGTCCTCCCTCGCTTCGCTCGGTCGGCCCAATTAATTGGGCCGGCCGAACGAAGCGAGGGAGGACGTTTATATGGCCACTTTTTTTGTAAATTGTAAGTCATCAATTAACACAAAAAGATTGAATTTGTTTTTGGTAATGTGTACTTGAAAAGCCAAAATTGTCCCTCTTATAGTTGGATTTTTTGTCAAACAGACCTAAAGGTCTCGGGTTCAATTCCCTGCCACCTCTTTTTTTTTCCTTCATCTTCCTTCTCCTTCGTTGTTTTTTCTTCTTCGTCCCCAAATTTCAACAGAGAAATGCCAAGGTTCGATGATTTTTCTGCGAATGATTAGGTCGGGTTCTGGTCGAAAAGGACATGATAACAGTTCGAGCTGAATTCAGTTTTGATCGAGGAAATAAAAGGAAGAATACAAGTTGATGTTGTTGATATATGTTGATAATTTCAATGTTTGTATGAGATATGGAGAATGGGTTTGTGCAGATCTGTATGAAATTGTAGAGCAAGGAGATGGAGATGATTTTGCTTGGAATATTTGGGAAATTGGGTGAGTTTGCCTATAGAAAAAATATAATGGCACACAACATGTTCGAGAAGAGGCCTGAAGTACAGCCGGAGAGGAGTGGTTGGTATGGATGATTTTTGAGGAAGTTTTCAATGAGATTTGAAGTTCTGCTAGTGTGGATACAAAATACCGCACACTCATTAAGTATGCAAAATAATCCCTTTAGTAGTAAGTGAACACGAACGCGTACAATATGTCCAAGATGATGAACTAGATGACGTCACCGAGTCGCAACAGAATTTTGAAGAACCATGCGGCAATAAAGAATCAGTGCGGCAATATTAAAATCTAAGCGACATTGACGCGCTCCAGATCCGAAAATAAGGGATTTATTAGTTGTCATCCACTATGTAAGCTCCTATAAAAGGATCCAAAGGCTTTTGTAGAAGGGTAAGATCTTTTTGGTGAGCTGAGATAAGATATTTAGGAGAGAGAAATTTTTACTTCCCAAATTAGGGTTTTCATTCATTATTTTGTATTTGATCTATCTTGTAATAAAATGATCTAGAGTTCTTCCCATGATGACTTGAATAGAGTTTATAGATCTCACTTGGGTGTGGTTGTAGGATTTCCTGCAACTATATTTTGGCGCTAGAATATAGCTTGGATGATATACCCTGTTGGTGAAGAAAACTTTACATTAATCAAATTTTTGGTTCTTTGAAGAATACTTTTTCCTTTGTCAAGAGAAGATATTATTTTAGGAACAAAGAATGGTGAGGCAAACATATATAGCAGAACAAGTGATAGCAACTAGGAGGAGTAAAATAATCGCAGGAAAAAGAAGAGGTAAAATTGTTAAATCATAAAGGATCATAGAAAGGAACAATCGAGGAACGGAAGTCCAATCTCGGATCTAACACATACAGGAGGAGAATAATAGCCGCAACTATGACAAGGTAAGTGTTCATACTACAGATACATATACGGTGAAGGAAAACGAGTAAAGAACTGGAGAGGAATGACCAGTAGGAGAAAACGAAGAGAGCATGACAATAGCGAAGCTCCGACAAATATTAGTCGAAGAAAAGAGGAGAGTAGAAGAAGCACGCGTGAACTTAACGTGTCAGAACGATGATCTAAGAGAAGAGAATATCAGGTTACAAGAGATGAGGTCACGAACCACATCAAGGACAACACGTGGAAGGTCAAGTTCAAGGACAAGCATGATCACTCACGCCGTAGCCGATCTAGCCGCAGGGATACTAGACAATAGCAACCTTTAAATAACAACATTGTTGAGAATTTTCATGTATGCGATAATATACAGGAGGAGCGCGGTCATAATCACGTAGAACAACCACTAATTGATGATCGATACATACAACAAGGATAATATTATCGCATACAAGGACATCACAGGGTCTATCAACATGAGAAACAAGATGAACATAACCGCATGCATTATGATTAAGGAGATGAAACTGATGAAGAGCAGGGGAGGATAATATTACAAGGAAGAGAAATGTTACGAAATCAACATGACCGCGCATAAGAAAATGAAAGACATAATGACGTTGTAAGGACCCTGAAGCTCGTCAACGCTGTTAGACCGGTCAAGTAACGAATTATTCGATAATAACTCGATTAGTTTAACACGAACGTTAATTAATAGAAATTAATCTAACAACGATTTAGATATGAGACTAGTGTCGTTAGATAGATTTCGAAAAGTTACGTGGAATGGACTAATCAAACGTGTCAATCGGATATCAGACGAAGAAGTAATCATCTAAATTGTTTGAAGAGAAAAGTGGTCATTAATAGTTTATCCGGCTTGGCTGCCCTTATGTTCTGGTTGGGTGTCTTTAGAAATCCTAGTCGTCCTTATCTCTAGCCAAATTGAGAAGATAAAATCATTCTCATTTCTTTCTTCTCCTTCATTCATGTTCTTCTTCTTTGTTCTTTCTTCAGTTTCTTCTATGCTCCTGTTTTTCTTTTCTGCGAGAAATTTATGGATTTCGAGTGAAAATCAATTGATGAGGGAGATGAAGGATGTGAATCGTAAAGGATAACAAGTAGGTATTGTTAGGGTTCCTGTTTGAAGTAATGAATCAGTGAAGAAGAGAACATATTAGGGTTTATAGATTGGTTATTGTTCTGAACATTTAGAAGATGAATATGGAGCTATGATTAGATTGAGAAAAATGGGTAGATGTTTGAGTGAAGTATTGAAGTTGTTTCGGTGATGGATTGAAGAAATCAGAAGGTTAGGGTTCATATGGAATTGAAGATGCTATAATGTTGTTGAAGGATTGATAACAATTGGGTTGTTGTTTAATTGGAGTTATGGTGTTGTTTTGAAGATTAAATCGAGATTAAAGGATATTAGGGTTTTTGTTCTTGATGAGTGTGGTTAAGGAGAAATTATAAGATGAAATTGAGGTTTTAAGGGAAGGATTAGAGATGGGTTTGAATGATACGAATAGTAGAGTTATGTGTTGAAATCGAAGAGGATTGGGAATTTGTTCTAGGGTTTCTCTGTAAATTAAAGATGGCGGTGAAGATTGATGGGTTTCTGAAGTGCATTCAATTGCGGGAGTTGATCTAATCTGAGGTAATGGTTTTCCTGAGTTGTTTGACTAGAGTTATCATATTCAGTTTCGGGTTTTAATGGTTATCAATCAAACTGTGATTGTAGTTTATTGTATTAGAGATGATATGAGTATTTTACAGTGAAGATGTACATGGTGGTGGTTTTCTGAGTTAAACTAGTTGAATTGTTGATGGAGTTGAAATAAAATATGTGGTTGTTATAGTGGTGGTGTTTACAGCAGCAAAAGATTCTAGGAGAAACAAGTATGAGATGAGTTATGATGTGCACAAGGTCTTGGAGGTGCAAGAGAATGGATGTGAAGTGAGTTGTGGTAGAAGTGAGAGTTGAAGTTTGTTGTAGGTGTAGCAATAGAGCTGAACTATTGTGGTGATGTGTAATTAAGTTATGTTGAATTGGGATACAGTTGCAGCTAGAATTGGAATCAAGGTTGTAGTTTAGTTTTAGTGGTTGTTGTTCATGAGATACGTGTGTGTGTGTGTGTGTGTGTGTGTGTGTGTGTGTGTGTGTGTGTGTGTGTGTGTGTGTGTGTGTGTGTGTGTGTGTGTGTGTGTGTGTGTGTGTGTGCAGTATTGAACAAGGTTATGGTACAAGTACAAAATATGTAATGGAATTGCAGATTGATGATTAGGTTTATATATTGAATTTTAGTCGAGGATGATATGTTTGAGGAGTAGAAGTTGATGTAATTGTGGAATTGGGATAATGAATGTAGGTTGTGAACAAAGTGAAGTAATAATGGTACTGTTGTTGCTGAGATAAAGATGCAGGTGATAATTCTGTGGCGTTGGAGGAGATGAAAATTGTTTGGTTAGTGATGCAGTTTGAGTTGAGAATATTAGTTGTATATACTGGTACTAATGGAATGTAATGAAAGGAAAAGTGGAAGATGGTGGTTGTCTAACTGTGTTGAGGAATTGTATTAGAAGGTAGGAATGGGGTTGAACTTAACTTATAGTGGCAATGATGTTGCAGTTCATGGGGTTGGCTGTGATATCACTGATATGGATGTATGTAGATGAAATTGCAACTGCTACCTAAAGGTAAACTGAATTGTATTTGGAATTGAATTATGACGTTGTTCTGTATTTGTATTGAAGTTGTAGAATTCTTTTAAAATGAATAACTTATGTAATAATCAACTGAATAAAAACAGGATGGTTGTGTTCTTGTCACTGTAATAGAGTTTAGACTTGTTAGTCGTCCCAGTCAGTCTAGCCGACTTACTTGACTCAAACTATCTGACTGAGTTGAATCAGTTTAACTCAGTTAACCCGACTTGACTCAGTGAACCTTGGAGTCAGTTGACTTGACTTTGAATAGACCTTAACCTTTGAATGATGTTGACTGTTAGTTGACCCTTCTGACCAAACGTAGACCGTTAGTGACTGTTAGTTGACTCAGATGGACTTGACCTTAGTTTAATGAGCTTGTTAAGTGGACTTATGCTTAAGATTAGTTTTTCCTAGTTTGATGTTTATACCTTTATGGTCTGATTTAACCTTTGGATTCTTCTACAAAGTTGTAGGCATTCTTAAGACTTAGCTAATGGACTATAGAATCAACCTAATTGAATTAGTAGACCTTAGATATGCTAACGATATATGATGAAAAGGTATGGAACCATAAATGGGCTTAGGTGCATTAGATAAATTTGTATGATTCTTGTGTGAGCCATTTTGGCTAGATTCTTAGGATTCTTGTGTGATTAACATTTAGTCTATATTAACAACGATCAATTCAAAGATGAACCAGCTGATCGTGGATCTCGAGGTAGGTGTGGCTTGTCATCAAAAGATGTGGGAATTTATATTTAACTCTTTTATAACCATTGTTGTTTCTTTTACAAAAGTTTATGTTTAACAAATTCATGCATTGTCTGGTTGTGCTTTCCATGCATTGTTTGACTTTGAATTATGAAAGTTCTGTTATTTCTTTTAATCTTTCTATTGCTTGGAAAGTAATTGTAATGCTTTATTTGTATTTATGAATTGTTTGGGAAATAGTAATTTCCAACTGTGGTATATAGGATACTTCTCCTTCATTTATACCTACTTACTTTCAAGCTTTTATACAATATCTAGGTGTGGGATGAGTCACCATATTATTATCTAGGTGCGGGACGAGTCACCATATTATACATTGTTTGGAAAGAGTTAGTTTCATATACATAATTGTTTACCTCTGTGAAATTGGTTGTGTTTTAGTGTTTAGGGAAAACATCAATTGTTTTCAAATCATTTCCAATGATTACTTGAAAGTTAAATATTATTCCTACTGGGCACCCATTTTAGGGATGATGTGCTCACCCATTCCCACTTTCAGTTTTAGAGAGACCAGAATTGAGCATCGGAAGCTTTGAGGAGTCGAGTTCATTAGTTTGTTAACTTGTGTCTATGTTTATTATGTTGTATATTCTATTTGTAAACCCAAATGACTATTGTATATGTATCATTTGAGAGGAGTTCTTGTATATATATTTCAAAGCAGGTCTAGTTTTTGAATTAAGTTTTGTAGCAGATTTCTTAATTGATTATTTAAGTAATTGATTTAGATTCTTAGTGCCTCTTTATTTAGTTAATCTCTTGGATTAGTCAGCTTCTAGTTTTGGGGGCGCTACAGACGCATAGATCAATGCTAGAAATGAAAGGAAAAGACGATGGCGAAGAAGAGAAGAGGAAGACGAACGAGAACTCGAGGAGGCGATGCGTCAAAATAGGCACGAGAACAGAGTAAGGCAAGAAAGGTTGAAAAGACCTATGCAACAAGATGCAAACCAAGCCATGAATGAAACAATTTTAATATAATTAGCAGAAGTAAGAGCGATGATGACATCACGAAGAGATGGAGGAAGGCGACAATTAGATGAAGCAATAGAAGAAGAAGGAAAAACACCGTTCGCAAGGCAAATACAACTCGCAGGAATACCAACTAAATGCACACTACCTGTATTTACTAATATTTTTGATGGAACTACATGTGCAGTACAACATATAAAGGCGTACAGCAGGTCTCTATTGCAATGGGAGGATAGTGATGCAGTCTTAAGCAAATATTTTCCCGTCATCTTAACAGGAAAAACTTTACAATGGTTTGAGGGATTGCCAATAGGAACAGTCAGATCATTCAATCACCTACATAGCATATTCTTAGGATCATATATCATTAACAACATGTTTCGACCAGGAATAGAGAAGGTATTCAGCTTAAAGATAAGAATCAATGAAAGCCTGCGCAACTTAACCACACGTTGGAGCACCATGTGTAGTGATATGGCCGAAAGAGTAGATGAAAGAAATCTCATCCTATCTTTCATTAACGCATTTTTTCCAACATATTTGTTGTATACGCAAATATTCAGGATAAAATATACCATAATGATGACAGAGTTGCGCGAGCTCCAAGAAGAGCACATTGCTCTTGAAGCAAAGCAAAGAGAAATGAAATCTTACCCGATTGCGGTTACAAACGCAAAAGAAGGGAATACAAGCCTACTTCCAAGGACAAAAAATGCTGTCGCAAGCACTTCCCAAGGAAGTCAAGAAAAGGTGGTAATAGAAGATAAGCAAAAACAAGTAGCCATGAGTAGTAGAGATCAGAAAATGTACGAAAGAGAATATAGAGAAAGACAATACAATAACCATGCAGGTAATAACAAGATTCAAAGGATTGATAACCAAGGAGAATGTTATGGAGGAAAAAAACGATACTACAATCAAGGCCCCGGAGGAACCATAACAGTTTGTGAAGAAATACATATGCCACATCTAAATACCGTAATATACAAAATCTGGGAGACGGTAATCTTGATGGAAGACATACCAACACCACCAAATATGGGTCACGAACCACCACTAGGAAAAAGAAGCCGAGAGTTTTGTTCTTATCACCGTTTTCACAATCATAGCACCAATAACTGTCGAAATGTGCATAAAATTATACTAAGAATGATTGATCAAGGGATATTAAACCACTTCCTAGTCGCACAACAACAAAATATACCACCACCACCAGAAGGGCAGGCTTCAGGAATGGAAACAGGAAAGAAAACATATTTGATTGAAGTATGAGAAAATCAAAAGAACTTATAATGCAACTAAATATTAAACTCATTCAGAAGCATAAAAGACTTCCACGACAATGTTCTGAGTCGAATCCATGAAGGAGATGATGATGGAAAAGAAATATTCAACTTGGAAAAGGTATCACCACTTTAAGATTGGCATAAACAATCTATCTACTTTAGTGTGGAAGAAGTACCAGGGGGTGGAGAATTGCATGAAAACCCATTAGTTGTCAAGATGGAGATTACCCAAAAAACAAGGACTGAAGATGAAGAAGATATTGATGCGAACGCATGGGCAATAAGAAGGATATTGATAGACCTTGGAAGCTCAGTTGACATATTATTTTACCATACTTATAAGACTATGGGTGGCAGAGATGAGGACCTCGTCCCTTCGACTTACAAGATTTATGGTTTCAGTGGATCATCCAATAAGCCGAAAGGAGAAGTAACAATGCGATTTTCTCTCAAGAACATAACCACAGATGTAAGGGAAAAATATCGCACAACGTATTTGTTAGTGTGCGAGATGCATTAATTTCCATAGTTTGCGAGAATGTAGCAAGAACCTGCGAGAAGGTAGCAAGATCCTGCGAGAAGGTAGCAAGAGCTTGCGAGAATGTATAAGATCTTGCGAGAATATGAGTTATACTCCACTATATGTGAGATGTAAACACCTAAATAAAGAGGAAGACAGGAGAGAGAAAGGGAGAGACACAATTTTGTAAGAGAGAGAGAGATTTGTTTTCTTTATCATCTTCTTCCCCAAAAACTAAATATAGAACTCCAAATACTCATTAATGGAGATTCTAAATATAACACTTATGTAATTACAACAATCATAGTGAAGAACCATGGATGTAGATCACATTGATCGAACCATGTAAACAATCCTTGTGTCCATTTTATATTTTTAGTACTTTAATCATCATTTTCATATCAAATAAGTTTAGATCTAGAAATTATTATCATGATATCATATGTGATGTGTTGTGGGATTTCCTGCAACTACATTTTGGCGCTAGAAATAGGGAGGGATACTAATTGTTAGTTCATAGGAGATTCGTAAAAGTTTAGTTACAATAATCAGCAAATCTGGCCAGATCCATAAGTTCCAAGGGAAAACAAGAAAGTTCAGGAGGAAATACACTTTCAGGAGACAAGTAGTAGCAATCTACAAGATGCCGACGCAGAAACAAATTCAGGGAAGAAATCAATTACAACAAAATCAAGCAGAGATACATAAAGAATCTGTTTTAAAAGGATAAATACTTCCTTATCTTTTTCATTTTTACTCTTAAATATTTAGATCTAGTGATTTAAAAACAAATTTTTCGAAACCAATTACAAAAAACTAGATTATTTTCACGAGATCTTTCTCTAAAACAAATTTTGATTACATATTTGAACAAAACAAGTCTTGTTTTACAAACCCATGTAATGGATTTCAAAAAAGGTGCTCTACAACTCAAAACTTAGTTTTCTATTCAAGATCTTTGATTGAAAATGCGTTCTGATGATGGATTTACGATCAGGGATCTCAACTAATTAAACCTATTAAATAAATTTCGAAAATATTAACAGATTGGTTGCTCGATTCATAAAATTTGGGTTAACCTTCGTTTTCCATTGATCTGTTGTATGCATCAGGGGAGGATTCTCAACTAGAAGATGTTAATGGCGAAAGGAATAAGCAGGCGAGAAATACATCAACAGGCGAGAACAAAAGAAGCTGAAGGAATTGACCAGTTGGTTTCTCTCACAAAATCAAGTGAAAAGAATTCACCATCAAACATTGCAAAGAAAAAACAACGTGAAAAAATCAGCTGGCTTCGCAGATAATGCTACATGCGAATAAAATAACTATGAAACTCTAACGTCAAAAAGAGCTATCAAAGACAAATAAGTTAGAATCTAGGGGAACTTAATAACAGAGTTATGAAGCACTACACCATTTTTAGGGATTCGAAACGGAATCTGGACATTGCTGAATGGGGTTGCAACGCCAGATCGATATTGCAAAACATGACGTTGCATTTTTTCGCAAAGGCATAAGCTCCGTTGCGACTCTCGGTCAGTGAAAAAGACTCACAAACGTAGATGGGATTTGTCGTTGTTTCAGAAACAAAGTTCAGTTTTATACCTTGCAATGCTATTTATTCGCAACCATGGTCTGCATTATTTTAAATTGATTTTGCTAATCTTTGTATTGTTTCGCAAAATTCCAGATAATTGAATACCCTTACCCGGAACTAAAATGTTATTGGTTCTGGTTCTAATTTAGCAACAGATATAAGGCGTTGCGAATATTTTGCAACCTAAAAAAAAGGGTGAAGTCTTCATTGACCTGGTCAAAATTTCCCCCCCACATTTCCCCCTGCAGTTACCTAGTTCCCCACATTCAACATTTCCACAGTTATACATTCACTCATTCAACATACATTCATTCATTCATTTCAACATACAAAACTGATTCAAATTAGGAAAATGGATTCTTCAATTGATTTTAACAAAAAAAATGAGTATTCGATACAAATGTGTTCAAAGTATCACAACAAACTAGTGTAAACATCAGAAACATACTTGGTTCCTAAGTTCAAATTCCTAAGTTCTTCTAACTTAAATCACTATAAGCTACATAAACTTACAAATATTGCAGCTGCTAAGGGACCTAATAGTTGCTGCTTTGTTCTCCAACCTTTGTGATCTCAATAGCATCATTCAATTAACCTGCGAACAAAGCATCACAAATTCTTCTAATCAGAAGCTAATACAAGGATGCAAGATATATAAACAAATGGATTAACTACAATACGACAACAAAGTTACAGATGCAAGTGAAGTACAAACTGAATATGCTACTAAGCTAAAGCATAAGATGGAGATAAACAACTAAGTTAATAACAACAGCAAGAAAATAGAAGACTAAACGCATATATATAATTACTTGAGATGAAATCAGTAAGACGTGACCAAAGAAATAATTACAGGACGCTCCCATGTTTGAAAGAATGTTTGCTGCCAGAGGTGTATTCCTTCTTGTTGACACGAACAACAAACATGGGAGCGTCCTTGTTGTGAGCAGAAATGATAAACTTACATTACTCAAATCTGGGTTGATTGCAATAACATCGGTGAAATCCTATAACAATCCAACAGAAAACGGGAAAATGTCACACCCCATTGTCATAATTTTTGGTTCAAGATGTATGAACTATTAATGCTTTCTTAGCTTGTTTCAAGTGATAATTACTGCTATAGAAGGTGATCTCTCACCTGGTTAGATGTTGATGATGTGTATGATACCACATATGACATTCCTGCACCTGTTGTTGCGTGTCAAAAAAAAAAAAAAAACTTTAACCCTCGACATAGAATGCACACTTATGGAAACAATAGAACGAATATAATTAGACAGCTTAATGAACTACTGTGAATTTCATCTGTAGCTTTAAGTGAAGCGTTTTACAACTCGAGCAAGCAACGATAGATGATCGCCATAGTGTTACGTATGTTAAATATCACATGAGTTATGCACACATGGTCGCTTTGTGTAGGATTTAAGAATGTATTATATTTTTAATGCATAGCCTCAAACCATGAGTTGCTAAGTTGAGTTACCTATAGCCCAATTACGCTATCCTCTACCACCATACAATATTCTGCTGGAACACCTAAACTTTGCACATAGATAAACAATATGTAATCCCTGCTTTTTAGGTAAACCATGAAGAAGAATGAACTAATCCATACTTCAGACAGGACTTGTTGAGAAGACTTTAGAGGTACTCTGGAAACGAAAGATTAATATTGGTTACCTTAGCAGCGGTTACGTAGATGGCGGATCAGGCTTCTTTAGCAAGACATCATCACCTGAAATCATACAAGAGATTTTTCGTCATACAATTCTTTTAATATCAGTACAACTTAGACAGTATTACTTAACTCTTTGTTGATTCTAAGCAAACAACCAACTTAATTCCTTACAACAACGGATAACAATAAGCCAAAAAGATGCAAGACAAGACACATAGGACATTAGAACATAAAAGTATTATAACATCAACGAATCAGGTTATTTTAAAAGAAATCTTGGCCTCATCCATTAATCTCAAAACTCCTGGTCTAGGCTCAACCTGGTGATAACAACATAAGATTTGCATTCATTTTTTTCAATTGAAATGTGTACTGGGAATCATCTCATCAACCAAAAGGTTGAAGCAAAAATAACGGAAGCATTCTATGTTGTGGTTATGTACCTGTTAAGAAGCGCTTGATATTACATATAGGAGATACATAACACGGATCACTATGAAATTGTATGAAGATTTTGCAAGTGACCTTGACATCAAGATGAAGAACATGATTTTTGTGCAAGTAATCCAGATCCATTAGGAGTTTCACAAGCCATCCACTTACAAAGTTTCTGTACACAATATAAACTAACAAACAGAACCTTACAATTATAGATATTCCATGTAGAGGAAAGGTAATGCACCTCTTCAGAAAAGTAAACACCATTAGCTCTTTTTATAGCTTCACCCCTGCATAATCAAAGGAAGTAGTACCATCAGGAGAAGATGAATCATGGAGAAATCATGTTGAGGTCCACTGATTGACACATTATATTATAATTTTTATTGAACAAGAATAGAAACTTACATGTCTCCACCCTCACAATAACCAATGATGATACACACGTACCAACCCTGCTAATAATGTGTTAACATTTCCAAGTAAGAAATCCTACCATTATAAACCCAATGAACGTAAAGGATAATCAATTTTCTATCGAAAAACTGACCTTTTGTACCCAGGAGTGTTTCTTATTTCCTCTGTTTTGGACTACTTCTCCCAGTACCTGAAAAAACACAACCAAACTCATTATAAACATTGATGTTCAACTGTATAGAAGAAAACCATTGCCTAGAAACTAAACATAAACTTGATCACAAACTAAAAATAAAAACCAAACCAATGAAAAGGTAACATTGTCTCTAAAATAAAAAATAAAGTTCAGATCACAACATCACCACCTCAACGGTATTAACACTAACCCTAAAAATTAACACCTCAATTGAAATTCTAGTTTTCCCTTTTGAGTGAAGTTCGAGTTTGGTAAAAACAAATTAAACCATTAGAAATTAAACCCAATCGAAACTCTAAATTCAGATACCAGAAACCCTAGAAATTAGTGAACTACAACCACCTCTAGGTCTAACTCAGAACTCAACCTCAACACAGTTTGCAACCCAAGCTCTAAGCACTTAAACATAACCCAACTCATATCCATTACAACCACATCCTCCACAACCAAAACCCAAAGAAATCCACTACAATTCTATCCCAATTCACCTGTAATAGTTTATTCATATATCCATCACCACCAAAACCATTGAAAACTTATCAATTTTACTCAGTCATGTGATTTCTATAACTCAACCATAATAACTCCAATTCTAGCATACTGAACTTCAATTCAACATACATCCCAATTATCAATTCAATTATCAAAAACAAATATTTATAAAATAAAACTGAACTGAGCTAAATCATCTCAGGAAATAATTACCTCAAATATGTTATTCAGGCAATTGGAACTCAATTCCTTCTTTACTTGACTCTATTCATCCAATCATCTCAAGACTAACAACATCCCAACAATCTTCATATTAACAAACCCGTCTAATAATTCTGACTACTTCCTCTTAATCCTTTCCCAAACCGAGTATCACATTAAACTACGGAAAACCCTAATTCGTTGATTTATCAAATCATCACCTTAACTGTTAAATTAACACAAAACCCATGTTAAATCATCCCTCTTAGAAAACAAATCCATCTTCTCTGAATTTAATTTCATAAAACCCTAAATTGAATTTCAATTTTATTTGCAGAAACCCTAACCCTTCGATTCTTCATTGAATCCATTTCATAACTTTGATTAAACACCAACCCATCAATTTTTATTTATCATCACTCAAAATAAACATCACTAAACATCTCAATCGTACCAGAAACCCTAATCTCTGATTCACAGTAACAACATTATCATCTTCTTCCTGTATTCAATCAACCACAACATAATCACTTACTCCTTCGAGCCAAAAAACTACACACTTCTTAATGATGTTGTTGATGGTGTTGTTGATGATATTGTTGATTCTCCAAAGAGGTACTTAGATGAAAGGGAGATGAAGGAAGAAATGAGAGCTTCAGCTCTTCAGAGAGGAGATGAGATGAGAGAGAGAGATAAGGTATGTGGCGGAGAAAAAACAACACGGAAAACTCGATAAGGAAGGGATATAATGTAGATATGGTTGAAGGGTGGAAACAAAAAGAAGAATAATTGACCGAAATTTGACTTGGGCGTATTTATAAGTCCTAGTGTTCCCGACCACGCACGTGGTTCACACGCTTTAACACAGAACAGTTGTGATTCGCAACCTTGCTTGTGAGGTTACAAAATTAGCAACGACAGTCCTCTATTGCGAAAAAAATCAGTTGCAATTAATAACAAAAAAAATCGCAACCCCGCTAGTGCCGTTGCAAACCTGGGTTGTGAATCCCTTAAAATGGTGTAGTGAAGGAAAAGGGAGAAAACAAACGATAGAAGAGGAACCCAACTAAGAAGAAAAGAGTAGCAAGGCATATATTCAATAGTGCGAAGAAAGCATCTCGTGGAAGACAAATAGAAAGGCGGCTCTAAAGCTGAAGGAAATAGCAAGAGAAATGAACGCAGAGGAAAATCCAGGAACCCACCGGGGCGAAAAGAACGGATTCGAAGCATCAACCGGATAATCTCGCATAGTTTGCGAACACAAAGATTTTTTCCACTATATCAGATATTCACGCGAAGATAAAGAGAAAAACGAAATCACCAAAGTTAAGACATTGCACAAGGGAAACTCAATGAAGGAAAGAAGGGAGGCTTATTTCTCAAACAAAGAAATATTGGCTTGAACAAACACCAGCAAATCAGGGAGGATTCGTCTAGATAAAGACCACCAGCAACACGAGTTAGAGGCAACTAGCATTACCAGCAACAAGAAAATAGAAATTCGAATATTTATGCGAAGGAATGAAGCACCAGCCATTCGCAACACCTTACCAAATAGGATAAAGGAGACAAAAACAACTACGCGAATAAGATGCAGTAACTGCTCTTATTTCATCATTACATAGATTTCTAGCATGAAAAGATAAGGGAGGTAGAGTTTTTACAAAGAAAACAAAAGCCCGAAGAAGAAGAAACAAATACGATAATAACCCAAGCGAATACGAAGAAAAAAAGACAACATACCAGTGAGAAACACCAGCAGAGCGAAGAAGACGAAAAAAAAGATGAACACAAAAATTATGCTAAGAGCGACAACAAAATTATAAGTTTTGCGAATCTTACCACACCAACACAAACATAAACTCGCACAGATGGTTCGAGTTGTAGAAAGGAAGCTATAGGTCATGCGTTCGAATCCGCAGACACACAAATTTTTTGCAATGTTTTTTATTCCTCAAACTGAGGAGAAGATAAGAATAAATCAGGAGAAATATTTTCTATTTCGCAAACGCGAAGCTGGTGCAGATGGTCAAGGCGGTAAACTATAAACTGGAGGTCATGAGTTCGATTTTGCACCCATACAATTTTTCCAAATATTTTTGAACTAAGATGAACAAAATAATAAAGCTACATTGCGAACTAACTAGCAAAGAAGTTGGAACAATTGGTCACAAGCCAAGTGAAGAAGGTGGATATCGCGTGTTCAATTCGTACCCAAACATTCTTTTCTTCTTTTTACAAAGGATTTCATTTTTTCGCAAACAAGAGAAGAAAGTCAGCTTCGCACAGGAATGTCGCACAAAACAGAATCAACACAGATGGTGCAGTGTGGTATATTACAAGCAGTAGTTGGCCTTTGATTACTTCGCATAATCTTTGATTATTTCGCAAGAGAGGGTTATCACAGTTGGTATGGTGCGAGAACATGCAAGAGGCAGGTCAAGGGTTCAAGTCTCACTTATAACACTTCTTGTTGCTGCGCGATAATTACAATGCCAGTTTCGCAAGCAAATCATATACTTTGCGCGAGACGAAAACAACATCAAATCACATGAAAGTTAAGTACCACTTTCTTGAAAATTTTATTTTACTTACAACAAATAAAAGTTTTTTGATTTGATTTACAAAAAGCGATTCAATCACACGATTACAAAGATTTCAAGATTTCAAAGACTTCAAAATTACAAAGATTTCGAGATTTCACAATTACAGAAAACCGAGAATATATTTCTCTAGAATATTTCTTTTATAGAAAATAAAAGATTTTTGATTTGATTTACAAAACGCGATACAATCGCAGAATTACAAAGATTTCAGAATTACAATGTATTAGAATTTCTCTTGAATATTTACTTTGCTTCAAATGATATGATATTATGAGAATGAAAGAATGAATGAGAGAATAAAGAAACGCGAAAATTTCACAAGAGACAATCTAAGATTAGAAAGGGGCGATCCTACTATGGCGTACACCCTAGTTCGCGAAATCAAAATTTAGCAATAGGAAAATGTAAGACCTAAAGTTTGTCATAGAAGGGGGTACCTGCCGCATGGCTCAGGGAAAAGGTTACACCGCCCATGGAACCTGAGTCATGGAGATTTGGGGTCAATAAAGCCCATCCAGGAGAGGCGCCTTGGATTTTCAGCTTAAGCATATGACTTAGGTTGGGCGACTAAGGTGAGAAGGTCTCTCCTAATGAGTACAAAATATGATCAAGGCGCCGAGGTACACGGTTGAGTCAAGAGTGCGGGGGGCGTTGGAGCTTCTTTACCACTCTTGACAAGTCTTGGCTATAATGCACTCGGCCCGAAGAAAACCCCACTTAGGGTCCAGTCTCGTAACTATAAGACATATAGGCAAAAGGGATAAGAGGCTGCGAAAACAACTGGTTGTTGTTAATACCGGATGTGAGGATCCAACCTTGTATGGTAGAGGTACGTCTCCTTGAAGGGGCAACCAGGGGGAAGATAAGGGAGGCACCCTCCATTAGGGAGCTGATAAGTGTCTTAAGACGCAAATGTCATGAGGCGTTTTACTCACGGGAGTATCAAGGATTTTCATATTTGTGTAACAATCCTGAAGAGGCAAAAATACTAGAGAAAAGATAAGGCGAGATCAATGGGTCAGTGCATGCAAGTGTACGGACGTCATGCGATTTCGTCGCAAGACGGCAATGTCATGGGGCTTTACGCTCGCAAGAATGTTTAGGCATGTCATATTTTCGCATGAAAAATATCCTGCAGAGGTAATAATACTAGAAGAAATGATAAGACAAGATCAATGTGTCAATACATGAAAGTGTAAAGATGTCCTGCGATTTTGTCGCAAAGAAAAAAGAAACGTGGAGAAATAAGACCTTTAACTAGGAAGGAAAAATAAGACCACATAAGAGAGTACGCAAATAAACTTGCGAATATGATTATATGTAAGAAAACAAGCTTGCGAACATGTATAAAGAAATGAAATTGAGATAATGAAAATGATGCACCTTTGATATTTTGATTATATTATATTATGTGATACTAATAGTGTAGGAATAAACAGTGGAGACAGTAAAACAATGAGATACAATGAGCTAAATATGGATAAATAATAAAATTAAGCACAAGCAAATAAACTTGCGAGAACAATAAATACGCGAAGAGGAATGCATATACTAAAGACAAAGTCAGAGAAATGGAGAATGGAAGCAATTTAAAGATACATCAATTTTAGAGCGGAAAAATGAGCTAAGTAACACAAACATTAGCTATACATTGCAATAGATAAGCATTCTCATCATACAAGCATCACACTTGCATCATGAAAGAATCGCATAATCATTTCATGGCATAAACATCGCATACACATTTCATAACATAAGCATTATATTCGCACAAGTATTTTATAAAAACTTTACGGAATAATATTGTAGAATGTGTCAGAATTTCGCAGAATGTGATTATTTTGCTCAATTATTTCGCACAATTATAAGCAACTTGAAGAGATTATACTATCGCATGGGCACAAAACATGAGACAGAGGCAAGATAAGAATGAAGAAACAACTCGCTCATTTAACATTTTCTAAAGGATTATACCCTCATAGATAAAGAACAGAGGCAACTATGGATTACTAAGAAAACATTTTATGTTCTTTATCTTCTCTGTAAGAATCATTTCCAAAGTGGACGTTCACTAATGAACAACAAGAATCATCACAAAAAATGGAGTAATAATTTCACATGAATAGAGGCAATACTTACTACTCCCATTCAAGGATAGATACTTCTTATATTTCTAGAATTAAGTAATTCTTATACTTCTTCAAGGATACTTCATACTTCAAGGATTGATACTTCATATTTACTTTGCAAAACTCCAGAACTTCACAAAAAAGTAGAGGCAAGTACGTACTTTTCAAGTCCGGTATTCTTTCGCTCGTTCCTTCATCAACAAATATCAAAGACTACTACAATAACAAAATTTTTTTCTTAAAGATCGCTCTTCAAGCAATATTTAAGAAAAAAGAGGCAAAATGTAGGGGCAAAATATCGCACAACGTATTTGTTAGTATGTGAGATGCATTAATTTCCATAGTTTGCGAGAATGTAGCAAGAGCCTGCGAGAAGGTAGCAAGAGCTTGCGAGAATGTAGAAGAGCTTGCGAGAATATGAGATGTACTCCACTATATGTGAGTTGTCATCCACTATGTAAACACCTATATAAAGAGGAAGACAGGAGAGACAAAGGGAGAGACACAATTTTGTAAGAGAGAGAGAGATTTATTTTCTTTATCATCTTCTTCCCCAAAAACTAAATCTAGAACTCCAAATACTCATTAATGGAGATTCTAAATGTAACACTTATGTAATTACAATAATCATAGTGAAGAACCATGGATGTAGATCACATTGATCGAACCATGTAAAAAATCCTTGTGTCCATTTTATATTTTTAGTAAATCTTCATTTTCATATTAAATAAGTTTAGATCTAGAAATTATTATCATGATATCATATGGGGTTTGTTGTGGGATTTCCTGTAACTACAACAAAAGTGGTATTCTGCGTGGTTGATGTGGAGTCCCCATACAATGCCTTGATAGGCAGACTATGGATACACAACATTCTTGGAGTTGCTTCGACCTTTCATCAATGTATCAAATTTCCCTTACCTCAAGGCATTGGAGTAATAAGGGGAGACACCAAGGCAAAAAATGTAATGAAATTAATGTGGACAAAAGTGAAGAACGCGCTAGTAAGAGGATAAAAGAAAAGTATACAATAGGGAAAGAGAAGTGAAAGATTCATGGTTGATGTCGTGAACAAGAGCGGATAAATGGACAAGACTTCCACTAAGGCAACAACTTCGGCACTAGAATATGACCATAACAAGTGCGTAAAAACTGACGAATTCCAGATAGGAGCGCTAGTATTGAGACAACCACCGCCCTACCGAAAGATTGGAAATAAAAAACTAAAGAATGCATGGAATGGACCATACGTCGTTAAGAAAGTTATTGTAAATGGAATGTATGAGTTGATGGATGATAAAGGACAAAATGAGGGAGGACAACTTAGCCAAACTTGGAACCAAGTATATTTGAAGAAGTATGGTGTTAGAGTATTTCTCGGTTGAACCCACCAAGCGTTGGTATGTCAAGTTTGGTTATCATATTTTAGTGAACCAAAACTCATTTAAGAGCTACTTGATTTAAATGTACTAGAGTCAACTTCGTACAGGTTAGCTTGAAAGTATTAGGGTGAGACATTATAAGTATTGCGAAGACTTGAAGAAGTGAATAAGTATGGAGCTACAACCACAACATCATCCTTCCACTTGAGGTTAGTGATATTTGACTTGAACTGTTTCATTCCCTAACATATCTTTCAAGTTGTGCATATTGAAAACATAAAACTGCGAAGCATGAACACTCTAGATAGATGTAGTATTAAGGAATACAATATGAAGTTTCTTGCTTAACCATTAAACTTTGTATATAAGACATCAACATAATCGTATGAATGATATTGTGATTATGTATGAGTATGAGGTGAGGATTTAATCCTAGGGAACAATGTTTACATGTGTTCTAAGGAAGTAAGTTTATGATATATATTGTGAAATGAAATGGAAATCGCCAGGCGTTATTGGGGCTGTTCTTCATTGCATATCTTATGAACGACCAATATGTGTGATTAGTATAACCGCTCATGACTTGTTTCTATTCTTGGTAAAACTATTCACATGAGGCCTGAATTATGTATTGGTATGAGTTTTATTAGTGAAATTGATCTTAAGTAATCACCTGGGGTATGATCAGGTTGTGAGTGTCTGAACTTATTACTTGGAGAAGGGGAACCGATCCTAGTAAGAGATACAGTGCATCACAAGGGGAACCTATCCTTGTATGAGGTGCAACAAGGTTTATGGAAGAAAGGGGAACCGATCCTATGAACATGTGCAACACGTTTTTGGGAAGGGGGAACCGATCCTATGGACATGTGCAGTACATACAAGTTAGATACCAAATATATGTGGGGAACCGATCCTAGTACCTAGTCAGCCATATCTTTGGTAAGCTAGTGTAACTATGCACAGTACTCACATGAAGGTAGAACCGTAAACCCATGAGTTGTGATTGAGTGTTACTTAATCAATCACATAGTTCTTGAAAGTCAGATGAACCAATTCTAAACTTGTTTGGAAGCGTGGTAAATCGGTTTCAAGTGAGCAAGTGTGAAAAAGGACTTGCAAGAGTAAGATGTCGAAACACTTTGAACACAGTGCATTAATTCTTATTCTATATTGTTCAAAGATATTCCTTAACGGCTAAGAAGGAAGTAAATCCCAAGATCGAATTTAAATAAGTTAAGAATCTTTTTCATTAATGGTTTTTAATTATATATGAAAAATAAGAATTAGTAATGTGCATTTGCTAATTAAATATTTTCCAAGGAGATTTCGATCATTATTTTTGGACAGTGCATTCACAGGAATTCTGGAAACCGAATTTGGTGGAGTAATGAAAAATATCTTGAGAATATTTTCGGTTTTGGAAATTCCTTGGTGTCCAAACTTCCTTGTCTATAAATACTTTGAGTTTGCATTTCTAGCAAACTAATCATGCGTAACATAGACTTCCTCTTTTGTCTTTGTTACTGTTGAAGCCGCCTATCGGAGAGGAGAGTAATATAATTAGGTGAAATCTCTTACGGCCGCTCAATTTAAAGTCTTCTTTGGGATTAAGAAGCTCTTGAGCGACCCGTTGGTGGGAAACTAGATATTGCGGTTTATCTTTAGTTTTCGTATTGACTTGATTGACTAGCGGTGGTTGAACTTTGATTGCCTCTAGTTTGTTTATGCTTGAGAATCTTATCTTCTGATATAAGATTCACTCAAACTAGTTCAAGGTTTCGACATGGATCTTTAGACTATTGTTAGAACTAAAGACGATCTTGTGATAATCCATTGTTAACAGACTCCGTTATGTGTGCGATTGATCACAGGAGATTCAAGTAGTTGTGTGCAGGTATTTATTGAAGATCTAAGAAGATTTGAAGACAAAGAAGATATTGAAGATTTCTGACTTGGTTTTTATAATCTTTGGTGTGCACAATACTTGTTTTGGAAAAAGAGGATCCGACTATAATTGATTTATCCTTTTGGGTATTTTGATTGAATAGTTGAGGAAGATCAGCATCAATACGTTTCTTTGTGATTAAAGGTATTGATTGGCTTAATCTTAAGGATTGCATTTGGGTGATTGAACATACGATAGATCTTGGAACTGGGCAAAGGAGTTTATGTTAAGATAAACAAGGGAACCTTTGCACAACTCATATCACTTGGTTGAAGAGAGTTGATACCAAACAGATTTGTTTTTCCTTTACTGTTTGGAATACGAACCAAAGAAATTAGTCCAAGTACGTGACTTGTTTACAGGTTGGAGGCATGGGAATACAGACGGAACTAGGTGAACTATAGGTTTAGTTGCTTGGTCTCAACTATACGAAGTTGGTTTATTTTGTATAGCGGCTTAATCCCGAGAGTATTCAATTCTGGATTAGGTCCCGGGGTTTTCTGTATTTACAGTTCCTCATTAACAAAATCTTGTTGTGTCATTTACTTTATATTTTCGCATTATAGTTGTTTTAATATAATTAAAGTAAATTGCACAAACGTTAATTCCTATTTACTTGATACGTGAATCCTAAAGTGTTTGGTTAAGTCTTAACCTTTGTATCAAGTAAACACACTTTGTTGTTGTATTGTCTCGATCTCGTATCCATAGACGATCACACAAAGTGTGAACCGATTTGTTGTATTTTCTCGACTTAGTCCATAGACAATCACTTTCGGGGAAATGACTTATAGGAAGGAAAATTAATAGCTTGAGGTATATTTGGGGTACGCTCGCCTTTTCATATGGTCCATGCGGCAATCATAATACAATATAAGAAATAGTATGTATGCGAACTTAATAAAGCACAAAGGTTGAGGGAAGCAAACAAGTCAACTCATATATATGGTTTTTACAACAAGTAGTTATTATGTAGGCGAATAAATGAAGAAAGAAGACATCATATTTGTACTAATCAAGCGTGAATAAAAATGAAAAATTCTTCTTCTTTATATATTTGAAACATTTCGTAAAATATGTAAGTAGAAGAAAAAGGCAAAAATAATACCTTATAATAAGACCTTAATATAATGCAATAAAATTTAAAACCTCTAACTAGGGAGGCTAGGCATCCAATTGAGGCGTGCACCCTAGTTCGCATAACATCAAGAGGCAACAATAAAACCCAATGCGCGTCATAATTGAGGAAAACCTAGTTAGCATGGATCTGGTGAAAGATACACAGACACTGGAACTTGAGTCATGAAGATTTGGGGTGAAACGAAATCCTATCCAACAGAGATGCCTTAGTCGAAAGACTAAGGTACGAATCTCTCTCCTAAAGAGTTTAGAAACTTGATCAGAGCGTCGAGGTACACGGTTGAGTCAAGAGTGCTTGGGGCGTATGGAGCGTACCTGGCCATTCTTGGCAAGTCCTGACTATGATACACTCAATCCTAAAAGAACCCCACTTATGTGAGGATTTACACATAACTAAAAACTTACACTTGGTTTACACCAAAAACTTAATTGTACGTTATTGACGTCCGTTAAGTGTACAATACGTCCGTAAAATTATCATCGTCTAATTTTTTTTTCTTCTTCGGTTACGTTTTTTTTGTTTTTTTCTTCGGTTCTTCGTAAGAAAGCGCTGCCATGGTTTCCATCTTCTGAACTCAGAAGAAAGTAGAACTCAAATATTTTCGGCAAAATCATAGGGACTGAAAGTATTCGAGAAATATAAGCTAGACTATCCTCTCTGGTGAGATTTTCTTCATGTATACACATAATTCATCATTCACCATGTGTCGAAAGAATTACACGTGGAGGATACACGGTCTGATACATCAAGACACGATGTCGCGTCTCAACACTCAAGGGGCATCCGTCATCTACACATATCCCTCATCGAAATAATCCAACGGTAAAGAACCTAGGGGAACTGAAGTATCCAGCCACTGAGAAGTACTAAAAAGCACCCTAGGATCCAATTTACTCCATCCCGAGGAGGACTCAAGATCAACGGCGGAGATTAGACTCGCTGACACGGATGTGACAGAGGAATCAGACATCTGTCCAACGCATGCAGACCGCCCCAACCACCCGCATTAAACACCCTAAGCATTGGGTATGTGTCAATCCATCTGTGGAGGAGAAAGAGGTGACCCATCATAAACCATACATGACTGTTGGAACCATCGGCCGACAACGAAGATACCAGCGGGATCGACACAAAGGTTAACAATATAAGGATGCAACTGTCTCTGATAGTGGGCCCCATGTTCTATCCTTATAAATACCCATCTCCACTAAGAGAGAAGGGTGCAGACAGTTTTTGAGTGAGAGAGGAGAAGATAATAAGAGTGGGAATAGGAAGAGTAAGTATGAGTTCTATTCCCCACTTAGCTTCGTTATTCAAACAAAGTCATTTGATTATCTTTGTAACTCTGAAATACATAGTGAAACACAAACTCCCGTGGACGTAGGCCTTAGTGCCGAACCACGTAAATCATCGTCTCATTTACATTCAACACTTTAATCTTCTTCTTTTACTAGTATGCTATGATATATCATGTATTACGGTCATATGTATAGCTAGATTTATTCTTCATTAACCAGACGAGGATGATCCCGAAGGCACAGAGTCTGATAGGCATTAAGCAAACATCATTTTGCACGTGTTTTATCCCCCACACCCAATGATTTTATTTATAATGCATATATTGTTTGTGATCACGAAGACACCATCGTTATTTCTTTGTTCACAATCTGACGCTAGAAACAGGGATTTTTATCACAAATCTGATAAAAGATTTATCTTGTCCTGTGATTCCATATATTTTTCGGTTCCCATCACTATTCTCGGAATAATAGTGTCTTGAGTAACTCGTCACTTTATCTACTTTCAAGAGTTTCTTTGTCCATGTTTACCATCGCGAAAATTGTGGATTTGTGCTCGCCTTTGAAATTATCTTTGGGTCCAAGAATTCTTATAGTTAAAGTACCTTTAAAATCAATTTTAAAATATTTATCGTGTGTTTACTTACAAACGAACACCAGATCTACGTTTTCAGATTTTTATATTTAAAAACCCTTGGATCAGGGTTCTACAAAATAATATTTTAGATCCGCAAGCAGATCTATGTCTATGATTATTGGATCTACCTCTTTTAAGTTTCCCTTTCTTTAGACGAATGTCGATTTTTCTGCCTTTCCATGGTAGTCACATTCACGACATGTTAACCTTTGTATAGATCTATGCTTGTGATGCCCGGATCTACACTTTATTATAAGAGTTTTTCTCGAACCTCGCTCTCCTTGAGAATCTTTAAGTTTGCGTTATAATTTATGTTTTCTCCCGATTAGATTAAACTTGCTAACAAAACCAAGATGGATCATGTTTCTCTGAAGATACTTCGTTTTTGCAGAAAAGTCAAAAATGGAGAAAACGAAGGATGCTGGAAAATCTAAGGCATTGTCCAAAGAAACACCGAAAACGACACCAGTGATGACACGCAGTAAACAAAAGGGTGAAAAGATGAAGGAACCAAGACAGAAGCTAGATGCAGCGGAAATCACCTCACCCTAGATGTCAACATAGCGGTAGCGACATCAAAAACTGAAGCAGCAAAGGCAACCGCGACTTCTCGTGCTCACCAACAACGAGAAGGATTTGCAGAGTCGACGATACAACATCCATCCCTTGGAATTCCGACAACAAATGAACAGAACCAGACTCTGCCGGCTACACAACCGATGCCCCCACATGTGGAATTATAATTGGTGAATCCCGATCCACCCCAAACCTTGATCCAAACAGTTGATGAAGATCAAACTATGGCCATTAGGGGGCAAGGGAAGATCGAAACTCCAAACCAAGGGTCGAATCATTCCCCCCAAGTGATGGCTAAGATCGAATAATTGAAAAAGAACCAGAAGACATATGCAGAAGCCTTGGCATTATTTGCTCGAAAAAATCAGGAACTCAATGACAAGATGGCCCAAAGCATAGGCGCAACGCACCAGCACGACGAAGCAAATTCCAAAGCATCAGAGCCGAACCATGACCGAAGAATCGTCGTGACAGATCCCGAGCCATTGAACCGAAGAACAACTATAGGAAATAGATCATCTGATCCAGATTACGCACCAGAGGATTCAGACTATTTTGATAGTGAGAACTTAAGACCATGGAAATCTGCAATACGAGAAGACCACCGGCGGGAAATGGAGGACCTCCGTGCTGAAATGATGAATGAAATCGAGCATCTAAAATCAAGACAAGGGGAGGAAGATTAGAAAAAGTGATGAGAGAATCCGACACTACGCCGCTGACTCCACACCTAGCCAAAGATCTCATTCCCCAAAAGTGTCATATCCCTGCGTTCGAATTTTACGATGGATGCAGCGATCCCGCGGCCCACCTTCGATATTACAATCGTCTTTTGGCGCGATGGGATCAGGATGACGTGGTCCTCTGCAGATACTTCCCTTCAAGTTTGAAAGTATCAGCTTTATCCTAGTTTGATAACCTTCCACCTAACTTCATCGACTCATACGATCATCTGACTGAGAAGTTCCTAGGAACATACATGTACAACAAAGCTGTTAACGCCGAGATGGACAAGCTATTCTCGCTGGGGATCGCTTATAAAGAGACAAAAAGGGAATATACAGACAGGCGGCACAAGACTTTCCAGGCAATAAGGAACGTAGATCCGATGGTCAGCATCAACTGTTACAAGTGGGGTTTGGATAGGATGAGCCCGTTATTTGTTGAGATCCATGGAAGTGTTCCAACAACCGAAGAAGAACTTCGAGTAATCATCGAAAAGCACGCTAGGTTAGAAGAAATTCAGTGGGAGAACCCCAGAGCCCAAACTCAAAGATCTCATCGGACTCATTCGGTGGAGCAAGCCAGCGGATCAAAAAGAGGCGGTTCAACCGAACGTTCGAATGAAGATAGGAGAGGACGAAGGGACGATCGTCGGCGTAATGACCGGAAATTCAAAGAACAAGTATACATGAAGTTGAACACCAGCTATACTTGCATCCTAAGGGAGATCAAGGGTCGGGAAAACCTGGAATGGCCAAAGGAAAGCAACCCCCAAGATCCTAAAAATCGAGAGAGTACTGTGAGTACCACTGCTTCAACGGGATATCCAAAAGTTGATTGAAGTTGAACCCTAAACCCTAAACCCTGCTTCAAAATCTCAAAATAATGATCCAAAAGTTAATTGACACTAGAGATCTCAAGCAATACATTCAGAAGACGGAAACCGATGATAGGGCAAAGCGAAGCAAGCAAGTCCAACTACACGAGGGAAATCGAACGATCAATACCATATCATGCTCCGAAGCTACTGGACCCTCACTAACGGCTCAAATAGGGAAAAGACTAAAAAAGCAATTTTAGGACTACTGCGAGCTGTACAAGATCGATGGAATCGAAGTAGACGAACATGAGCATTGGATGAATGCACCTATGACTTTCAACGCTGAGGATGTCGAGGAAGACATGGAATATCATAACGATCCTTTGGTCCTTACATTACCAGTGGCATGGTGCAATATCAAGAAGATCTTCATCGATGGAGGGAGTTCGGTTAATGTTTTGTTCTATGACACGTTTAAGTGAATTGAGCTTAATGATAAACAATTGATGTCTTCGTACTATACAATCCAAGGATTCAAGGGGGCACCAACAAATCCTTTAGGAGACATCATTTTTCAAATGAACGCAAGACCCATGAAGGTTGATACTCGATTCAGTGTCGTAGACGCTCCCTCCCCATACAACGCCATCATTGGCCGAAGATGGGTGCACAATCTCAAAGGAGTGGCGGTGACCTATCATTAGTACCTTAGATTTCCAACAACTGAAGGGGTAATGTAAATAAAGGGAGATAAGGTCACCGCTCGAGAATTCCAGGATCTACAAAATCATCCAAATAACAAAAAAGAGAAGCACCGAAAATCCCGAAGAAGCCGAAACAAAGAAGCTGCCAAGAAAAAAATAATTGACCTTTATCTCGAAGAAATTTCTGGAAGAAGCCTGACAAAGGAAAGCATCGTTCTAAATACTGAGGCTAGTACCTCAACAGCTGAGGGGGCTGAAGAGCCTACTAAATAACAATTAAAGCATGTCCCACTCCTAGGGGAATCGAAGCATGTGTTCACACCTGTGGAAACCCGCAAAGGAGGTCAATATTGGGACAGAAGATAATCTGAAGGTTATTAAGATAGGAACCTTGATAGACAAAGATCGATAAATGTCCCTAATTAAGTTACTCATGGAGTACGTGGATATATTTGCGTGGATATTAGGAGATATGCCAGGAATTAATTCGAAGATAATCCAACACGAGCTTCGTATAAAGCTAGGAACGACCCCCATCAGGCAGAAAATACGAAAGGTGGTGCCGGAATATCACAAGGACATCGGAAAAGAGCTCTGGAAGTTATTGGAGGCAAGATTCATTAAGGAAGTGAAGTATACAATGTGGATCTAGAACATGGTCATCGTACCAAAGAATAATGGGGGAGTAAGAATATGCATCAACTTCACCAACCTCAATAAGGCTTGTCCAAAAGATAGATTCCCACTCTCAAGCATCGATCAACTAGTAGAAGCCGTTGAAGGATACGAAGAATTATCATTCATGGATGGATACTCTGGTTATAACCAAGTAGCCCTGGTAGAAGAAGACCAACAACATACAATATTTTACACCCCGCACGGCCTCTATTGTTACACAAGGATGCCCTTCGGACTGATAAATGCAGGGAAACATACCAGAGAATGGTTGATGCTATCTTAAAGCCATGGATTGGGAATACTCTATAAGTCTACGTGGATGACATGCTCGTCAAAAGTAAGATGCGCACAGACCACCATCGATATTTGAAAGATATCTTCGAAGCCATGAGGAAACATAGCATGAAAGTAAATCTAGAAAATGAAGATGGGCATCGAAGTAGATCACGCCAATATCCAGGCCATCGTGGATATGTTGTCTCCAAAGAATCTAAAAGAAGTCCAAAAGTTGAACGGATCCTTAGCGGTTTTAGGAAGATTCATTTCCAGATCATTTGACAAATACAAACATTTCTTCAACATCCTCAAAAAATGGAGCAAGTTCGAATGGACCACTGCATGCGAGGAAGCATTCCAGAAAATCAAAGAATATCTGGCCACAATCTCAATCCTTTATAAGCCAGATCCCGATGAAGTATTGGCCCTTTACATAATAGCAACGGAGGACGCATTCAGTGCAGTGATGGTCAAGTTGAATACAAAGGTAGAGCAACCAATTTATTACGTCAGAAAGGCTCTCAACTCGGCAGAAAGAAATTATACAAAGATCGAGCAATTCATCTTGGCACTAGTATGGGCAACCCAAAACCTAAGAACCTATTTCTTGACCCATTACGTCTGTGTTTCCTGCAAATCACCGTTGGAAGCCGTTCTAAAAAGCACTGGGAAGGTAGGAAGAATAGCAAAGTGGAATACTCATCTTGATCAGTTCAACATCATCCACGAGATCCAAACCGCCCAGAAATCACAAGTCTTAGCGGATTTCCTAGCAGATCTGTTAGAGCATTGCTCGGTCGAACTCGCATGTGTTGCTATATCAAGAATGTTTGTCAATGTCAGTGATCAAAACTATAAAGTCTCGATTTCTAGTCTAATATAGCTAAGGTCTCGTACTAGGATAGAAAGTGTAGTTAATCTCAAGAACTCCATGGAAATCATCATACAAGACGAATGACTACTCAAGGAACCAGTGGATCTTCATCGACTAAAAGGTATGTGGAGACTTGAACTTATCTATCACTCAAAAGTCTATCTACTCTATCTCATATCTTGAGGCAAAAGTCATTTTACTATATGGACTAAAGATATACACATGTGACATTTCGAACTGAGTATATCTCACTTATCTATTTCTCGAAATGTGTGTTGGTAAAGCTTTCGCTTTAGCCAAGTTCATATTTGCCTAAGTGATGAAAGTCATGTTATATTTCAATCACTTTGGAAATTAATCTGACGAAAACTAGTTTAAGAATAACAACTATATGACGTCCTTTGAGAATGTTTCAATGATTGAAATGAGAGTTTAGACAATATAAACACTAGGGGATATAAACATTGTTGTGGTAACACATATATGTATAAGTCCTTAGCACTTGAACCGAAGTTTGAGAACTTTGTTGATGAAGTGAAAACCGGAAATTGAGGAGTCAACTCAGTCTGCGAACGTGCATAGTTCTCGAACCCGAGATTTTCTGTTGGAGTTTGTGAACTCCAACCGGTTACTTAAGTCCGCGAACCCAGTCCGTGAACTTGAGTGGTTATGTCTAAAAACGATATTCGTGAACTTATTTAAATTATCTAAGGAATACTATTGAAAACCGTGGCTTTATAGTTCATAAATTGATTCGCGTGAATCACATCGTTTTTGATTCAATTGTGTCTTGTGTAGTACATAAGATCTCATAACAATTGAACAACTCTCTAACTAGTTCATTTGAGTCATTTGAACTAGTTATGGTGAAGAAGAATATGGTTGATATGAAAGTTATCATTTGGCTAACCATTTGGTTGACTAATATTGAACCAACTATTGTACACGTTTGGCTACGGTTACACAAACCCAAAATCGTCAAGTACATGTGTGTATGGCAAGCTAAGTTTTCGATCTAACGGTTGAGAGATATTAGCTTGTATCTAATCAGGTTTTCATCTAACGGTGAATATTGAATGCTTTGTTACTAAGATAACATTGATTGCAAACCCTGATTTGAAAGACTATATAAGGGAGAACTCTAGCAACTTGGAAACCTAATCCCCCACACATTCTGTGTGATACTAGTTTGCTAAGCTAGAGTCGATTCTCCTTTAACCTTTGGTTTTCTTCTTCTAAAACCAGGTTAACGACTTAAAGACTTCATTAGGATTGTGAAGCTAGACCGATACTACTTTTATTGTAGTTGTGTGATCTGATCTTGCTGTTTATATTGTATGAGTACAATTGTAATAATTATCTTAAGATTTATATCTCCGATAGGCAAGATATAAAAGTAATCACAAACATCTTCGTCTCATCGTTTGTGATTCCACAATATCTTTTTTCGCTGCGTCGATTAAGACTATTGTGAGGTGATTGATAAAACTGAGTTGTTCTTCGGGTATATAAGTCTGGTTTTATTGTTTGGTTCCTGTTCACCTTGATTTATCAAAAGACGGAACAAAACTCATAGGTTTATTCGTGGGAGACGAATTTATCTATCTTGTAGACTTTTCTGTGTGAGACATATTTGTTTGCTAAAGTCTTCGACTTTGGGTCGTAGCAGCTCTTGGTTGTGGGTGAGATGAGCTAAGGGAATCAAGTGTGCAGTATCCTGCTAGGATTAGAGGCGTAGGAGCATAACTGTACCTTGGATCAATGTGAGATTGATTGGGGTTCAACTACAGTCCAGACCGAAGTTAATTTGGAGTAGGCTAGTGTCTGTAGCGGCTTAATACAGTGTATGTTTAACCTGGACTAGGTCCCGAGATTTTTCTGCATTTGCGGTTTCCTCGTTAACAAAATTCTGGTGTCTGTGTTATTTCTTTTCCGCATTATATTTTGGTATATAATTGAAATAATACAGCTTGTGCGTTGTTCAATCAATTAGAATATCCGACCTTATTGGTTGTTGATTTAACTTGTTTGACATTTGGATATTGGTCTTTGGTACTATCCAAGTTATCTCTCTTTGATTAGACTCGCGAATCACATTTTCTTGAGTAAATCAAATTGAGAGATTAAGATAATAACTCCTTGAGTATTTTCTATTGATTGAGTCTAGTTGATTATCTAGAAAACAACTCGGAGTTGTCCATACAGATTGCTAATCGAAATATTGGGTGAGGTTGTTAGACCCCTCTTTTTCAAGATCTACCCTTGGACAATGATGAAGAAGTAAAGGACATACCAGAGGCAGAAGAGGACGGGAAAGATCCGGTCGATGTCCTCGAACCCTCAAGCCAAAAACGATGGGAGGTCTTCGTTGACGGGTCAAGGAATAGAGACGGCGCAGGCATAGGCATCGTAATCAACACCCCCACCGAGGATCGGATCGTGCATGCGCTAAGGTTGGAGTCCCAGGGGCATACCAACAACATCGTTGAATACGAAGCAGTAGTACATGCCCTTCAATTGGTGATAAAAATGGGAATAACCAATGTACGACTGACAAGTGATTCACAGCTAGTCATACGATAATAAGTCTAGAATACAATGTTTATGACGAAATACTTTCATCATATATGGCGTTGGTCCAAACTCTAGCATCTCAAATACCTAGCATCAAGTTCCGACATCTATGCAGGAAAGACCTCAGACATGCTGATGCTCTAGCATACATATCTTCCATGCTAAAATATGAAAGCATTAAATCATTCAAAATATCAAGAGTATATGCGCCCTCGATTGCTCATGAGCCCTCGATTGTTCCACCACAAACCCTCGCTAATCATCGTGAAGACGATGAAGGGGAGGATATAGATGACGATGATGTAGGAAAGGACATTGCTGACGACTTCGTTGAGGATAATACAATGTCAAGGTCTAATAAAGATGAAGACTTAAAAAACGAAGAATACTAGAGAACCGACGTTCACCTCTTTCTTGAACATGGAACGCTCCCTTCAGATTTGAAGCAAGCCCAAAAGGTACAATCCAAAGGAGGGAGATATGATCTTCGGGAGGGCATTCTCTACAAAAAGTCTTTCCTCGAACTCTTATTACGCTGCTTATCCAGAGAATAAGGACATTGAATCCTAAAGGACATCCACTATGGGACGCCGGTAATCACAGCGGGATGAGATCACTAGCCGACAAAGCCAAGATGCAAGGATATTACTGGCCGCAGATGATACGAGACGCTTCCAAGATGTCAAAAATATGCGAGGAGTATCAGCGTTTTTCCAAAAGGATCCATGCCCCCGCAATGAAGCTAAACTCTGCAGATAGCCCCTGGCCATTTTCTAAGTGGGGAGCGCACATTTTCGGCCCCACGATCGAAGGATCGGGGAAAAGATGATTCTTGATCGTAACTACAGATTACTTTAGCAAGTGGGTAGAAGCTAAAGTTCTTGCTAGAATCCGAGGCATGGACGTGTTCACATTCATCTTTCAAAACATCATATGCAGATTTGACATTCCTGCAAAAATTGTCTCCGACAATGGCAAGTAATTACAAGGGAAGAACATAGACATGCTCTTTGACACCTTCAAGATTAGGAATAACAAATAGACCCCCATATACCCCCAAAGTAACGGCCAGACTGAGGCTACAAATAAGACCCTTTCTCTTATACTCAATAAATAGCTGGATGAACATAAGGGACGATGGTGCGAATAATTACACAACGTGTTATGGGAATACCGAACTACACGAAGGTCCTCCATAGATGAATCACCATTCCTCCTCACTTACGGAGCCGAAGTCGTCATCCCGACAGAAATTATCATGCCAACCACGAAGAATGAGGCATGGGAGAAAAACCTCACAACTGATATGATGTTGGAAAGGCTCGATGATAGAAAGAAGGGAGGGAGATAGCGTTACAAAAGAGGAGAATATGGAAAGAAAACAAACCTTTGGAAGAAGAAGAATCGTTACAAGCCTTCTCCAAATCACTACGAACTTGCGCAAGCTCAAGACGAAGCTTCTCCTCCTCAGCACCAAGCTGCTCTTTCCCTTTCAACCGATTCCTCAATTCCAATATCTCTTGGTCCTTAGCAGTGATAAGTGTTATAACAGCAGTTAACTCACCTTCTATGTGATGAAGCTTAGCCTCCAGTTTAAGGGCCTTCGCCTTGATAAATTGGTACATGGTATGGTTGCAGTGTTCACTTATCATCATCTGCATTGATAACAGACAAGTAATAATTATTATAAAATCTGCAACATTGGATCATTCGCCTCAGAGAAATTTCGACGACTTACCTCAAGAATCCGCTGCTGAGGGAAACCATACTGGTACCCATTAGAAATTTACATCATACCAGCAACAGAAGACGGTGGATCGACTAAAAGACTAGTGGAAATAGCTCCCAAATCCTTCTCCCAAATCTCTGCAACTTCATCTTGGGACGTTAATTACATCTTCTGATGAGTGAAAGCATTAGAACTCTTCTCACCAGGGATCACTGGGGCAGGATTAGGCACGAACATCAAATTTTTCTTCATCAGCCAGTAAAGTGTGGCATCATCGCCATTGTGAAGCATAGCCGTCTCGAAGCCCTTCGAAGATTCCTCAGTGGAAGCCTCACCACCAGTAGCATTATTTTTAGCATCAGAATTTCTCTTAGCCTCGGCCTCCTTGTTAGCAAGGGCTTCGGCGTCCTCACCATCAGAACTCTCTTCCACTTCAGTTTCTTTCTCACCAACGGTCTCCCCAAGGACATCCCACCCATCGTTTGGATAGACCAAGATGAAATCCGACGCTATACCCATTGCGACACCAATATCGCGACTTGTCCGCCAGAGGAGTAGATCTTACTAAAAGAAAATTCCTGACCCGACCCAGTAGGGATCGTTGATTGAAGATCAAAATCTTTGTTCCCCTGGTTTGGGGAGGGAGAAAGTGTGGGATCATCGGCGGGAATACCTCTTTGACCGTCAGGGGCAAACTCCTCTTCGGTAACTCTGCCACCAATGTTCTGACCCTCCTCGTGACAAGGAGGAGAAGTCTCTGTACGTTCCTCGTCATCAGTAAATTCCTCTTCTTTTCTTTCCCCGATAACCTCATCGTTCACAGGACTGGTGACTTCATCGTGAACTTCGGTATCCCCAACAGTGGCATTAGAAGATTGAACGGGATTAATCTTTTTCTTCTTCGGTGCCTAAAAACACGACGCTTATTGTGTCACTCAATACGAAGACACTTTTCTTCATACTTCAACTAATCTCAGACTAAGAAGAAAAAGGGGCAAGTAGAAGCATTACAAACTCACGAGGGATCATACCTTCGTATTTTTCGATGGAAGAATAGCGCCTCATGGTGAGGTTGTACCACCGAGAGGTAGTAAGTATGAGGAGTAGAGCCCTTACGATGAGCCAAGACATCGTGATAAAAGGAGTCACCCTACTTGTATAGGGTCAACATTAGGCCAGCTTCGAAGGCTCCCACCGTCGTCAGCAAATGGAAATCATCGTATTTATAGTTGGTAATTAGATCATAAGTAAGATCATCATCAGGAGCATAGAATTTGACATCAAAATCTTCGAGGTCATGCTTCACCTTGAACCCTTCAAGATTTATGTGCTTAAAAGTAACTTTTTTCTTGCCAACCGAGACGCTTCGTATAACAGGGGAAACGTCAGAATTGACAGCTTTATTTGATGTAGGTTCATTCAGAGGACTCATTTCCGAAGCTTTTCTCTTGGTCGAAGGATTTCTTGACAAATCTTCCTTCGGAATAGCGCCTTTAGATGTCTCTTTCACCAACCCAGGGACCTGCGACCCTTTAGGCTTCGAAGGAGGCATCGTAGTTTGAAGAGGCAACGTAACTTGAGGAGGCAACGAGCGGATGGGTGGAGCTTTTATCGGCTCCGAACGAGGAGGCGGATTGACAAAACGATTGACTGCATATTTAGAACCCTTCGATGGATCTTCTTTTTGCTGTGAGGAGATCCGAGGACCAGAGGGATTCTTACGAGCTCGAGGATCAGATTGAGAAGGTTTGGAAGACCCACCCTTCGGTACAACAACAGAAGGAGGATTATCAACCAAAATCAAGAAAAGAAGAACACCATACCTAAATCAAAAGTGTTGCGAAAAGGACAAAGACGATTTGCAAAGCACCTGATGAACAACGATAGCCGTAGACCCCTGATGTTTCTGATTCTAAGCAGCACCAGCAGAATTTAAGAGCTAAAAAAAAAATGAAGAATTTTCAGAGAAGGGAATATGGACTGACAAAAACAAAGAAGAGAATGAAATTTATTTCAAATGGGACTTCTCTCATATTTATGAAAAGCTAAATAAAATCGACCCATGATTCAAGGAGAAGTTAATGCCAAGAGTGGGAAACGTGCCCTAAGAATAAGGAGAAGTTAATGAAGAGAGTGGGGATGACTGTGAAGACAGTTTTCTCCAAACTTTGACCAACTTCAAACTTAGAGAAAGGGGCAAATTGTATACACATAATTCATCATTTTCCACGTGTCGCAAGAATTACACGTGGAGGATACACGGTCTGAGACATCAAGACATGATGCCGCGTCTCAACACCCAAGGGGAATCCGTCATCTAGACATATCCCTCATCGAACTAATCCAACGGTAAAGAACCTATGGGCACTGAAGTATCCATCCACTGAGAAGTACTAAAAACCACCCTGGGATCCACTTTACTCCATCCCGAGGAGGACACAAGATCAACGACGGAGATTAGACTTGCTGACACGGATGTGACAGAGGCGTCATACATTTGTCTACGCATGCAGACCACCCCAACCACCCGCATTAAACACCCTAAGTGTAGGGTACGTGTCAATCAATCTGTAGAGGAGAAAGAGGTGACCCATCGTAAACCGTACATGACCGTTGGAACCATCGGCCTAGAACGAAGATACCATCCGGATCGGCACAAAGGTTAAGAAGATAAGGATGCAACTGTCTCTGATAGTAGACCCCATGTTCTATCCTTATAAATACCCCTCTCCACTAAGAGAGAAGAGGGCAGACAATTTTTGAGTGAGAGAGGAGAAGATAATAAGAGTGAGAATAGGAAGAGTAAGTATGAGTTCTATTCCCCACTTAGCTTCGCTATTCACACAAAGTCATTTGACTATCTTTGTAACTCTGAAATACATAGTGAAACACAAACTCTCGTGGACGTAGGCCTTAGTGCCGAACCACGTAAATCATCGTCTCATTTATATTCAACACTTTAATCTTCTACTTTTACTATTATGCTATGATATATCATGTATTACGGTCATATGTATAGCTAGATTTATTCTTCATTAATCAGACGAGGACGAGCCCGAAGGCACAGAGTCTGATAAGCATTAAGCATACATCATTTTGCACGTGTTTTATCCCCCAATGATTTTATGTATAATGCGTATATTGTTTGGATCACGAAGACACCATCGTTATTTCCGTGTTCACACTTCATCTTAATTTACACCGACATTTATTTTCTTTATTAGGGTTTCCAAAAATCAATCTGCTGAATATATATTTGATTTGTTTGTAAAAAATCAATCGATTTTTGTACTGATGATCAATCTTCTTTTTTTTTTTTTTTTTTTTTTGAAGCATTCTATTTTGTTAGTTGTGGGTGTATAAATTTGATTTATCTTTATATATCTGATTTGTTTGTAAAAATAAATCGATTTTTGTACAGTTGATCAATCTTCTTTTTTTGTTTTGTTAATTTTGGGTATCATTAGGTTTGATTTAGAAGGATTAATTGGGGGATATGAAATATGAATAGTGTTGTTACTGTTCATACCGGCATGGAACCTTTTTTATTTCCGTCGCTGAAAAACAATGCTGGTATGAACAGTAACATTACTATTTCATATCCCCAATTACATGTTCTTGATTTATCTTGCCTTGTTCAACTCTTCCAAAAAAAAAATAAGGCAAAAAATATCCCTTTCTCCTTTTCAATTACCAAAACCAGCATTTGCTCCGACTTCAATCCTTTTGATTCAGGGTAATCAATTTCTGCTACCATCGATCACTGAGGTTAAGATTCAGGTTATCTACTACAAGAAAATGCTGTTGCGCTGTGCCAAAGAAAATGCTGTTGCGCCTTCTTCACCCTCTTGTGCATCTCACGATATTTCTTTCAGGGATTGCAAGGAGTATATCCTTCAATTTTGGAATATCATCTTCAGCAACAAATACAGCAAATGCCTCCCAATCCAAAACCTCAAAGAAAGGAGGAACATAGTTGTATGAAATGATAACAGGTACACATTCGTAGAAAATGGCTTCCACCACTCGAGGGCTGTTAACTTCATAACCCCTTGCGCAGATGCAATACTTACTACGCTTCATGTGCTGAGCATAGTTCATTCTGTTATTCAAGCGAGGAAGCTCTCCATAGATTTTCATGTCAGGATCATTTTTCCAATGCTGCAGTAAAATGGGATGGAGATATCCATGCATCCCCCCTGCAAAGAAAGCAAGAATGGATCTCTCTGAAGAAGGTTTCCCTCCAAGGTCACTAAGAGGGTCCTCCACTTTGCATATTTGTGCTTCTGGAAGAGTCGAATCTTTCCCAATTTTGAAGTCTCTAGCAGCATTCACATTGCAAAGAACTTTGATACAATTATCCATGTGGTGCCTTGTCTCGAAGGGTCCCTGAAGAGAGTCATTGTATAAGAACAAATCTGCATATAATGAGCTAATCGAACTATGAGCTCTCATTTGAAGATTGCACAGTAACGAAACAACATCTAATCCTGTCAAAGTTTTTAATGAAACTTAGATAAGATAAATGAAATCATACCCAATCATGGCAAGCAACTAAAAACTGATCTCTACCACCAGTTCTGTTCCAGAAGGGATATTTTGTTGCAAGCATATCCACATAATTTTTCAAATATTCAGCTAGGTTGTTCCGTTTGTGCGAGTCACGTACATATAACATTAGCTGTAGCATGCGTGAACTGAAGGGCATGTAGAATAGATGAGCTTTTGTCTGGTCACTCACTACGAACTGTTTGTTGTCCTCCATGACTTTCATAAACTATCCCTCTGAAGCATAAATTCCCTTTAGAATAGGTTCTGTTTTCTCATGGAAGATGGGATTTTCTCCTTCTTTATAGATGTAGACTTTTAAAGTGCGTTCCATCATTTCATAGCATCTATAAATGTGATCACAGAAAAATGATATAAGAAATTTCACCTCCTATACCAAATTTTCACAATCTATGCTAGTAACTCTCACCTTTTGAATCTCGAAAAATTTCGATAAACTCTGGGGTAAAGATCTTTATCTTCTTTTAAAATTGGAGAATTCTTGATTTGTGTTTTTGCATAGACAAGTTCATCATCACATTTTGAAGGCCATTGTGGTTTCTACTGCAAAAGACCAGGGTTAGATAACAGCTTTCTCAATAAAAGTTTAACTTAACCCCTTTGTTCAAATCAGTGTCAAAGTTCAAAAAATCCATACCACTGAGTGAGAAGAAACTTGACTCTGAAGCAATAAACTGTACATCTTAGACAAAGATGTCCGCGGTGCCCATCCTTTCTTGATGTTGGCTTGATGAATCTTTGTAAGGTTAATATCTGAAGTAACCGAACTAGTACTCGATTGCAATGAATTTTCATTTTCATAAGCAGAAGGCATTGGAGTTGCCTGTTTATCCTCTGAAGTGCTTAATTTTTTTTCTGAATCTCTCGGTAGAGTCATGCTATTCAAAGACAATGTCGGCGACACTGCAGGTGGTATAGATAAAACACTAACTTCAGGAGCTCCAACATTCCCTAATGTAAAACCAGAATCTGATCTTTGACCACTTCCCACTGAAGAATTCGGCAGAGTCATGCTATTCAAAGACAATGTTGGCAATACTGCAGGTGGTATTGATAAAACGCTAACTTCTGGATCTCCAACATTCCCTTCTGTAAAACGAGAATCTGATATTTGACCGCTTCCCACTGAAGAATTTCCGTCTAACCCGTTAACTTGCATTGGAGCAAGGGCTGCTTCAGGTTCTCTTGGCTTATCTAGACTATAACCAGTATCTTGAGTTGTGCCATTCCCCAAACCGGTACCGTTATTATCTACAACTACAACATTCTCATTTAAAGTATCATTAACCGACTATCACCTCTAATTGGCTGCTCAAAGTCATTCATAGGCTTTCAACCATTCCTTAAGTCCCATTTGTGAGATTGTCATTGTTCCCCAATACAGAAATCTCAGTATTATTTAACCCCTCTAACACTATCGACTTTGAGTTATTACTGACCATCGTAGAATTTTCAACCAATGAACTATTTCTGAGTGACAATGAATTTTTACCAAAAGAAAACAACGAGAATAAAGCATTCCCATCTGGGAGCGCTGAAGATTGATATACTAAAACAATAGCTAGTACAATTCCTACAGCTAGAATCGATCTTCTCGTTTCAAACGTGACATAACTTTTGAAAATGATACAAGAAATCCATATTGTAAAACTAAGACAACAACTTCCCAGTAACCTATAGACACAGCAGTAGCAGCACTAAATGAGTCTCAAGCTTAAACTTCTACAACCTCTTTAAAATCTGCAAATCACCCAAAATTCCACAAAACTCAGCATATTAGACGAACCTTCGCCGTAGCTAAAGCATGGTGGTAAATACATAAAGATTAAAGAGATTTAAAGTAAGAATTTCAAAATTTCCATAAAATGAATCTCTCAAGGAAATTCAAATCAGTGAAATCCAAACCCATTCATACATACTACACGAAACATGCAAATTGCTTAACTATGAATCATCAAGACGAACCGATAATCAAACTAACTCAAATCAAATTCCTTGACCAGTGCTATGAAGTTTCAATATTAAGATCTACTAAAATTCAATCTAAAATTAATTAACATAAAAAAATGAGAAAAATTAAGACAAATGATAATAAAAAAGAAGTAATTAAGGATTTGATTGTGACCTTGAGATAGTTTGAATTTTGATTTCTTCATCAAAAAAATAATAATTCCCATTTTGGTGATTTTCAATTCAGCTGTCGAGTTCTGTCAGATTTGAAAGAAGTTTCTTATTTTTGTTTTTCCGCCGAGTGGAAACACTCAGCTTAAAATATGCTGTTTCGACAATTTTTTCTTAATTTACAAACAAAATCCAATATTATGTTTGGACAATAATACCCCTAAAATGGAATTCTATGACAAAACATAACCTCATAAACCCTTTTCAAGCCCAGAAAAACAAAACCCTTGTCTCGCTCATCAGTCTTCTCCATCTCTGTGAAAATATCAATTTCTGGGATTTCTCTGAATCTGAAGCGAAGGGTTTCTTTATCTGTAACAAGGTATGTCCTCAACCTCCTCTTTCGCTCTCAATTTCTCTTCTGAATGTCCGTTTCATCCTTGCAATTTGATTTCCCTGAAAGTGGGTTTCTGGTTTTACTTGGAATCTGTATAAAAAGTAATTGGTTACTTTAAAGTTTGCTAATCTCTGATTGCTGAGGAACCCTGATTAATGCAGGATTGGTATGAAATTACTGCCGATTTGAGAGGATTTAGGGTTTGTAGAAACAGTGTTATGGTATTCTTAGGGTTCTTAAAGTTAGTATTGTAGAAGAAATTAAAAACAAGTTTGGGTGTACTGTTATAAGCATACAGAGTATCTGCATTAAAGACTTTTTATGTATACAAACATCTTATTGCTCCTGAAGATTCAATTGAGCTAAGTAATTTTTGATATAGGTGTTTTATCTGGCATTCTTTCTGTGAATGTGTTTGTTTTGTGGTTCAAAGTAATATTACATTTTAAGCATAAGAAAATTCTGGCGATAGTGCTCAACTTCCATTCTAACTTAAGTTACTTAACGCACGGTACCACCAATCCAATCATCATAGTGTAGCCTCAATTCGTGAAAGCAGCTAGTAAGTGTGTTTCGTTTCTCGATAATTTGTCCGCACCACCATACTAAGTTTTAAAATGCATCCACTTTGTCTGACTCATGAAAATCAAAGTGGGTTTGACATTTGATCGATTAGTGTGGCTAAGAAAGTTGGTCTGTATAAACTGGCAGTTGTAAGAATAAGGAGGAAGATGGTTTTCTTCTAAAACAGAATAGCTTTCTGTTTTTATAGGCCGGGGAAGTTGGATCTGGTTGATGTGGACCACCTCTTTCTGTAGTGCGAGTTGTAGAACCGTCTCCCATAGTGAATATTCAGTGTGAATGTAGATAGTGTTTGTAACGGAACCTCCACTATGTATATGTTTTCTTTGTTATTGATTGATAAATAGATAAAAGAAAGTAGCTCTAATATTATAGATTCTGCCAAATGAAATTGTGTATTAAAAGGTTGCTACCTGAGTATAAGCTATTGAACTCTTCTTTGTACACAATATTCCGTGCGAAACCCGTTGGTTCTGCATCACTTTTCTTTTTCAGAACTTTTAAACCTTGATGTCGTTCTTGACACTGCCACATACAACTGTCCATGAGTAACAAGTGGTCTTGGCAAATAATTCCCACATTGTGTTCAGCTTGACCTTGGCTGTTGGTGATTGTCATGCCAAAGCATACTTTAACCTGGAATTGCGTTCTTCTAGGTTAGTTTGCAGGTAGGAGACATTATTATTCTTGGAATATACACCAGCAATCCTATGTGGTTCCCTGTTATGATATGTGCTTAAGTAACTCATCTTTTACCTTTACAATTAACTGTGGTCCATTGCAAAGACCCATGCTCTGATTTATTTTCCATATTAGCCTAACTGGTACTCCAATTTTTAGATTGTAACTGATGGTTTAGTATTCCAGGAAATTGAACGGAATTCAGAAATCCGTTAGGATACAGAATTTTTGATCTTGAAAGAATCTGTCTGAACTTGAGAAATTATGCGTTTTGCCGGGAATAGTTTAGTCATTTTTTTCGTCTACACTCTCGCTTGTTGGTGCCAATATACACCTTTCAATTAAGTATTCTGTGTCCCCATATCTGTCGATTGTCAGGGAAAGGCAGTACTTGCTGGATTTGTTATCTTTTGAATTAGAAAGGGAATTACGATTTAATTGACTTGAATTAGAAGTTAATACTGCTGGATCTAAGAGCTGACTCCCCCCCCCCCCCCCAGCTTCCAACCCTTACCAACTTAAGTATGGATGTTGCAAATCTTAACTAGGCAGTTTGTTTTGCTTTGGTATGAAATTCATCTAAACAGACAAAAAAAGGGTCCTTCAGTTTCGATCTCATCTAAATATCGAATGAGACATACTGGTAACAAGTAAGACATACCAAGTTGATGTTTGTCCACGTTCTTGGTTCTTGAACTAGAAGAACTTAAATTTCTTAAACTGCAGAATATGTGCCGTCAGATTCCTACACACCCAAGATATTGAGCCCTATATTCACTTCCTGAGGATGGAACTGTTGCATCTTTCTGGCACGTCAACATTGCTGACTCCTGACTGTGGTTGATTGTGTTATACATGATTTACATTCAAAAACAAATTTAAGATCAAGGTGTAATGTTTTTTTTTTTTGTTAGATACTTGGGCGTTTTGTTTGATTGTACAAGTACTGTTTGCAGTGATCTGTTTTCAAGCTTGGATGTAGAAAATCTCTTTCTTTTTTTATGCCAATATCTTCTGACTGAAATTAAAACATGTGTTTTTTAGTATTTTGGAGAAATATTATAAATTGGGTTATTAGAACTTATGTTTATTAGCGATTTCATGAATTTGCCTCAGACCCTAAGAAGCAAGTTCCTGTGTAGCTCATACTTGTAAAGTTGTAACGGGTTATCTTGTTAAACTATTGCCTCACCCATGTTTATTGAAATGAGTGAGAGTTTTTTTATTTTTAGTTGATAAAGTGTATACGGTTAAGTTCTGATTTTGTTTACTTTGTTTGAAATTAGATAAAATTAGTGCTGGAAAATGGAGGTAGATAGAGTGGATGGCCGTACACCATATCAGTTAAGACCGCTTGCTTGTTCTCGTAATCTTCTCAATCGAGCTCATGGTTCAGCTCGTTGGTCTCAAGGTATTCTGTAAACGCAATAATGTTAAAACTGAAAATGGAAGGATGATGTTTTTTTGTTCGCTCTTACCTGAATTTTCCTTTTCAGGTTAACATCATTCTATGTTGAAATTCTAATATTGTTAACATAGTAAGTTTTGACCTTTATTGTTATGTTTTATTTCTCATAAATAGGGGATACCATAGTGCTAGCTGCGGTTTACGGGCCAAAAGCGGGAACGAAAAAGAATGAGAACCCCGAAAAAGCTTCGATAGAGGTCGTTTGGAAGCCTAAAACGGGGCAGATTGGTGAGATTTTGATATCATATCAGAAACCCTGGCTTTATTTGTCTTTAATCTATACAACTGGACTGATCCCAACAAATGCTATAAGTTCATTCTTAGTTTGCACGACTTCATGTTTAACATGTTCTCTCACCTTTTCCAGGCAAAGCAGAAAGGGAGTATGAAATGATACTAAGAAGGACCTTGCTAAGTATTTGTCATTTGACCATTAATCCGAATACCACAACTTCTGTTATACTACAGGTTGTTAACGATGACGGCGCTGTATCCTTCATACATAAATTATTTTTTTCCACGTAATCTGTAGAAGAGTCGTGAATTCATGCATCTGGTAGTCTGAACCACCAGTAAAGCAATACTTGTAAAAGTAGGCAGTTTTTTCTGATATCTTCTTGTTATATACCTAAAGTTCCTGGGTCAGCTTATCATATGAGTTCCTTCTGTTAGGTAATGGATGTGATATCTGTTCATTAAGTTAGTACTTCCTTGACACAGATTTTTCCTAGCTTCTTCCTTGTGCCGTTAATGCTGCTTGTGCAGCTCTTGTGGATGCTGGGATTCCTTTAAAACATCTTGCTGGTAAGCATGGGGTTGTCTTTACTTTTTTACTTACCAACTTGTTGTATAGAAACTTTATATTCCGAACCTAATTACTGTTTTGCTGTTGTTTTCGTAGTCTCTATCTGTTGTGGTGTGTCAGAAGCAGGATCTTTAGTTCTGGATCCTACCAAGGCAGAAGAGCAAGTTAGTATCTTATCACAACTTGACCGCTCTCCATCGCCTCATACATTTTTTCTGTTTGCAAGTCATGGTTTACAGTTCAAAGATGATCTTGAGCGCAACTCTTTCACTATTGAAATCTTTTTTGTTTTCTTCCTTTCTTTTGTTTCCCAAGGACATGATGTTCTGATACAGCTTCCTGAATGACCAAAGATGTGAGTTTAGACTACCAAACCACAAATGTCCTGCTGTCTTTTTCATATATTTTTGGAATTTGTAGATACCCCTGAAAACAGAGACCCATTTTTCGCGATCTTTCATTTATTTTACAGGAGACCTTGTTCATTTCATAGTTATCTTCTTCTCCCTTCTATTTTATGTAACTCTCAGTCGCCAGATATACCTTTTTATCTTTTATTACAATCTTTCCACTTGTCTACGTTTCATGGTTTATCTAGTGTAATTGATTTGCTTACAAATGAACTGACCTTAAAATGTTTCGTTGGGTTGATTTACAGAAACTACAGGCCTTCAGTTATTTGGCCTTCCCCAACTCTGCTCAATCAGTCCTTTCTGAGGAATCAAAACAGGCTGAAGGTGAACCTATGGAACATGGAATCGTCACATCTGTTACCCGCGGTGCAATGTCAGGTACAGTGCCCGCCATCAAATTTCTCTTCCATTTGCTGGTCCTATAAAATACAATTTTCGCAGTCATTTGTTTTTAATTTTTGGAGGGAATTCACTGATTTGTCGTATTTTATGTTCAGTGGATGACTACCTAAGCTGCCTACAAGCAGGACGATCTGCATGTTCAAAGTTATCAGAGTTTCTAAGAAGGAACTTTCAGTCAAAAGCCCCAGTTGATTCATGAAGGGGTGCATATAGCTTGTGATAACATCGTATAGATTGTAAGATGAAGAAGAAATAGATTGTGTCCCTTCACTGTTAACAGGTCATGATATATGCATATTTGGCTACCTCAGATTTATGGGTAATGCCGAAATCAGTTGTTAAGTTTTAGAGTGATGCTTACTGGGTATATAAAATTGGTTTTCAAAATTAATAAATATTGCAGAATCATCATTTTAAAGCAAGTGGATGAGTTATGAATCTATGATACTAGATTACATAAAGTCCACTTTTTTTTCCCTCGAGTCATAGGCTTCTAAAACCACCGATTAATCAAAGTACAGATGACAAGTTTTTTTTTTTTTTTTTTTTTTGGATCCAAAGTTGATCTCAAAAGTAGATTTAAGAATCAATGATTTAATCTAAAATAGGACTTATAAACTTAGTTAATCAATCAAAAACAAAATTGAAAGAGGTTTCTGTGACGATGGATATTTTTACATGATAATTCTCTATGTTCCAAGAACCCTGCTGGCATTGTTTAGGTCGAAAGCTGTTTTCGTTTCTTAAAATTCTCTATATAAAAACAAATTTTTTTCGAGCGCTGTGGTTAATGGAGCTTCTGGTTAACTCTGTCCCCACCATATTTATTTTATTGGTAACATTATAATTATCGGCCAATGACAATGTGTTAAAAAAGAACGCGCAATTGAGGGATATGGGAATTAATTGGGGATATACCTACATAATGTAGCATAGATATGAGGTAACAAGGATAGGTTTTAAGTTTCGTCAAAAACTTAATAGAAAACTGATTCTAGGATCAAGATTCTAAGGTAAAAGATTGATAATCAAATCAAGTTGATAATAATAATATTGATAATAAAGATGTGTTCTTGTAAACAAAAGACCTAGCCCTTATATAGGCTTACAAGACCTGAAAAAAGGAAAGAGTTTAACGTAAACTAGAAAAGGAAATACTTGCAAAGCAATCAAACTTAAACTGACGTAAGGGATCAACTGTCATAGTTGATCAATAAGCATTGGATCAACAGTCATTGTTGATCCAGAGAAAGATGTACTACATCAGTCCCCCCTTCTTGAAAGAAACTCGTCCTCGAGTTAATGAATAGAAAGAACTTCATTCTCTCCATGAAAAGTAAAAATTTCCTGCACATTGAATATATTAGAGATGTTCCAATTTGATGGAAGATCAATAGCATAAGCATTATCACTGATTTTCTTCAAAATCTTGAATGGTCCATATTTCTTCATCTTGGTCTTGTTGTAAGTACCAGTAGGAAACCTTTCCTTTCTGAGATGAATCAAAACCAATTCTCCTACATCAAAAGTCTTAAGCCTTCTATGTTGATTTGCATCCTCTTTGTACTTGTTATTAGATTCTTCAAGCTTGGACTTAACTTCTTGATGTATGAGTGAGGCTTTCTCAATAAAATTATCAGCCTTAGCATTTGATTTACGCAGCTTGGGAAGCATCACCAAATCCAAAATATGATTAGGAACCTTAGAATAAACAATATAAAAAGGTGTCTTACTAGTGGATCGATTGACTGAAGTGTTATAAGCAAATTCCATATTTGGAAGAAAATTGTCCCATTGCTTTTCCTTTCCTCCAATAACTTTGGCTCTAAGTATATTTCCTAAAGATCGATTAACCACTTCAGTTTGTCCATCTGTTTGAGGATGAGCAGTGGTACTATATTGAAGTTTAATTCCCAAACGCATTCATAAAGACTTCCAAAAGTAGCTCAAAAACTTAGTGTCTCGATCAGAAGTATTTGTCTTGGGAATTCCATGCAAACGTACCACTTCTTTGAAAAACAAATAAGCAACATTGGAGGCATCTGTAGTTTTCTTGCATGCTATGAAGTGAGCCATTTTTGAATGACGATCGACAACCACCATAACAGAATCATTCCCTCTTGTAGTACGTGGTAAACCAAGCACAAAATCCATGCTAATATCCACCCAAGGAGCATCAAGAATTGGAAGTTGAGTATATAAACCTGTGTTTTGAATATTCCCTTTAGACTGTTGGCAAACCATGCATCTTTGTACGTCCCTTTTAATAGATGGCCAGAAATAACGTTCTTCAACCAAAGCAATGGTTTTATCTTTTCCAAAATGTCCACCAAGTCCACTTCCATGCATTTCTTGTATAAGATGAAGACGTAAAGAACAATGTGGAATACATAAACGATTCCCTTTGAAAAGATAGCCATCTTGAATAAGATAATCATCAACACTGCCTGTTGAAGAACCACACCTTTCCCATAGACTTTTAAAATCTTTGACTTCACCATAAAGATCTTTCAAGAAATCAAAATCTAAACTCTCATGTCTAAGAGTAACTAGAAGATGAGCTCTCCTACTCAAAGCATCAGCAACTTGATTAAGTTTTCCACTCTGATGTTTGATAGAAAAGGTATATTGATTGATAGTAGATAACCACCTATCATGCATTCTATTTACCTTTGCTTAAGTTTTTAAAAACTTGAGAGCTTGATTATCAGTGTTAACAACAAACTCACAGTGAATAAGATAAGGATGCCAATTCTTAAGAGCTTGAACAAGAGAAATTAATTCTAACTCATAAGTTGACCACTTTTTCCTTGTATCTGAATTCTTTTCACTGTAATATGCAACTGGATGTCCTTCTTGAGATAATACAACACCAATGCAAACAATAGAAGCATCACAATGAATCTCAAAAGGCTTATCAAAATTTGGCATGGCAAGAACAGGTGCACTACACAACTTTTCTTTGAGAAGATTAAAACTTTTATCTGCTTCTTCAGTCCATGTAAAAGTATCATGCTTTAAACAATCTGTCAAACCAGCTGCAATAGTGCTGAAATTTCTCACAAATCTTCTGTAGAAAGAAGCTAACCCATGAAAACTTCGTACTTCACGTATAGATGTCGGAGTAGGCCATTCTACAATTCCTTTCACCTTAGAATCATCCACATAAATACCAGTATCTGACACAACATATCCTAAGAAGGTGACCTTGTTTGTAAAGAAAATGCACTTCTTTAAGTTCACATACAAAACATTGTCTTGAAGTGCCTTAAAAACTTGAGATAAATGTGTAAGATGTTCTTCTTCATTGTTTCTAAAAATTAAGATGTCATCAAAATAAACAATGACAAATTTCCCAAGAAAAGGTTGTAGAACTTGATTCATGAGTTGTATAAAAGTATTAGGAGCATTAGATAAACCAAAAGGCATTACCAACCATTCATATAAGCCTTCTTTTGTCTTGAATGTTGTCTTCCACTCATCACCTTCACGGATTCGTATTTGATGATACCCACTACGCAAATCTAGCTTTGTAAATACTTTAGCACCAGAAAGCATATCAATCATGTCATCAATTCTTGGTATGGGAAACCTATATGGTATAGTAACTCTGTTTAAAGCTCTACAATCTATACACATACGATAACCACTATCCTTCTTGTCTACTAAAAAGGCTGGACTAGCACAAGGAATTTTACTAAGTCTGATCAAACCTTTTTGTAACAAATCATCAACCTAACCTTGTAATATTTCATGTTCTTTAGTACTTAGCCTATAATGAGGTTGATTAGGAATAAAAGTTCCAGGTATGAAGTCTATCTGATGTTTTAAATCTCTTAATGGAGGCAAAAAATTTGGTAACTCAGCAGGAAATAGGTCATTAAAAGTAGATAACAAAGGTTGTACCATGTATGGAATCTCCACCATTGGTTTGTCAACTTCATGAGAACTCAAAGAATGAGCTAGATGCAAAGAATGAACAATGGTAGCTACTAATGCAGTAGTCCTTTTATCTGTTTTTTCCTTGATACAAGTAGAAGATTGCAAAGGCCATAAAACCTTAGTGAACCCTTCATAAACAAAGGTATAAGTATTCTCATAGCAGTTATGAACAACACGAAAATCATACTGCCATGGTCTTCCTTACAATAAACTTGCTGCAGTCATGTTAATAACATCACATAAGGCTGAATCTGAGTAGCCAGGGAAAGAAAACTTTACCAAACATTGATGAGTGATCTGTTGAGTGGATGAACTATTTATCCAACCAACTGACTACGTTTTTTGATGTAGATTAACAGGTAGACCAAGTTTTTCAACTAAATTTGCAGAAACATAGTTTTCTGTACTCCCACTATCAATGATCATATTGCAAAGCTTCTCTTCAATGAGACAATGATATTTTAAAATACTATGTCTTTGAGTTGGACATGGTTTAGTGATTAAAACTTTGAATAAGGATTAGATGGTTTAGTTAAGGGAGGAAATTGTTGTTGATACTTATTACCTCTGGTATTGGGAGCAACATCTCGTTGTTGAGTAGCCTGAGGTGACTTAGCAGATGGTATATGCATCATCGGAGCAACTTCTGGAAGAAAAGATGTTGTTTGTTGATGTTGATGTTGATATGGCTGGCTTTTACTTCTGTCAGGTGGATCAACAAAGACATTTGATCCCTTTGAATATGGATCAACATCGACTGTTGATCCCTTATCACCTTGATAACCATAAGAAGAGTTATATGGTCGGGTAGTTTTATAATAATGTTGATAACGAGCTTGTCTTGGATTTGCTTGTCTAGAAGTACTAAGGACACGCCTCTCAATTTTAATGGCTTGTTGTATAGCTTCAACCATAGTATACACGGATTGTGTCATCCCCTGTTTAATTAAGTTATTCAAACCATCTATAAAACGTGCAACTAGATGCTCTTCAGTCTCATTCAGTTGGTTTCATGCAACTAAACTGTAAAACTCAGCTACATATTCTTCAACCAACCTAGCTCCTTGTCAACAGTTTTGAAGTTTGAGAAATAGATGCTGCATATAATATTTAGGTAAAAACTTATCTCTTAACAGATCTCTCATTCTTTTCCAAGTACGTATAGGAGGTTTGAGATATTTTCGACGATCATCACAAAGTTTGTCCCACCAAGCTGCAACACCACATTTCATGCACTTCCATGAAGTTGAAGAATGATTCTACTTCATAAAACCAATCTAACAAATCTTCTATTTGTAAACCACCATGAAAGTTGGGAATATCAGATTTCAATTTATATTCAGGTAAAGATCCATAAGGATTCATATTAGATTTTAGTCTCTTCTCATCTTCCCACGTTTGTATTTGAGCTTTTTCAATCTTGTCCTCTTCGCCATGACTTTTGATATTCACAGTTACATGATTCATATGATGATTTTGTAGATAACCTTCAAATTGTTTTTTGAACGTAAGAAGTTGTGAAATCTTCTCAGGAATAAAAGTATTTGTAACAAAAGATTTTTTAACCTTCTTTGTTTCGTCATCTTCCTTTTCTCTTGTTTTCTTTTCTTCTCCTTCCGTGTCATCAGTTAAATCGGGAATACCTTCTTCATCCAATCATGTGTGCTTTAGCAACTTCATAAGATAATGTTCATGAGAATAAAATTTTCTAATTAACTTCTCTGTCACGGATTTTTCTAACTTCTCTGTCAAAGATTTTTCTAACTTCTATGTCAAGGATTTTTCTAATCTTGTGACGATATTTGTTTCTAGTTCAACAAGATCAGCTTTGGTAAGAGGTTGATCTGCCATAGAAGCTATGCACGAAACTAAAACTGAAGGTAATGAATATTAGTGTTCTGGATTTTTGCGGAAGCGATTTATAAATCGGTTTCTAGATAGGAATCTAAAAACTTTGGCTATGGCACCAACTAATGTAGCACAGATATGAGGTAACAAGGATATGTTTTAAGTTTCGTCAGAAACTTAATAGAAAACTGATTCTAGGATCAAGATTCTAAGGTAAAAGATTGATAATCAAATCAAGTTGATAATAATAATATTGATAATAAAGATGTGTTCTTGTAAACAAGAGACCTAGCCCTTATATAGGCTTACAAGACCTGAAAAAAGAAAAGAGTTTAATGTAAACTAGAAAAGGAAATACTTGCAAAGCAATCAAACTTAAACTGACGTAAGGGATCAACTGTCATAGTTGATCCATTCCAGAGAAAGATGTACTACATCACTACAGGACAAAAACGGTGTCCCAATATCAATTTTGGGTGACCCCTTATGTAATTATTTTTTTAATTCCTAATCTAGCCCCCACTAATCAGGATTAGTGATTAATTATAATTAGTAAATATTAAGTATTTGGGGATAAATTAGTGTGTATTTATTTTTATTTGAATTTGTGTGGGTTAGTTGAGAGTGAAGGAGGGAAAAATATTTTTGAGTGGAATTTTTTTTTTGAAAATAGAAGATGATTGTGATGAGAGAATTGCTGCTAAGAGGTTGAAATTTTGATTTTTTTTCTTTGAATCCACCATTGTTGCAGCTGAAAAATCTCGGTGCCGGCATGGTATTCAACCAAAAAACCATGCCGGCATTTGTTGGAAATTTTCATAAAGCTCAGTGCCGACATGATCTTCAAAACCTATTTTTTCTGGTTTTAATCAGTCTACTTCCGGCACAGTTATCTGATTTTCAAGTATGCCGGAACTACTTCCGGCATGGTTTTTGCTTAAATTTCTATGCCGGAACATGATGAAAAATATCCAGAAGATTGATTTTTTTTTTCACTTAACTTCCGGCATTGATAGATTTGTATCTAGCATGCCGACATTTAGTTCTGGCATTGAATTTCATCACTTCCGGCATGGTCTTCATCATTTCCGACATGTTCTTCATCACTTCAGGCGTGGTCTTCATCCTAAATAACCATGCCGGAACTCACTTCCGGTGTGGTCTTCATCCTAAATTTCTATGCCGGCACATGATGAAAAGTATTCAGAAAATTGATTTTTTTTTCACTTGACTACCGGCATTAATAGATTTATATCGAGCATGCCGTAATTTAGTTCTGGCATTGAATTACATCAATTCTGACATGGTCTTCATCATTTCCGAAATGTTCTTCATCACTTCCGACATGGTATTCATCACTTCCGGCGTGGTCTTCATCATTTTCGGCATGCTCTTAATCATTTACGACATGTTCTTCATCACTTCTGGCAGAGAAGGAGAAGAGAATTTGAAAGGAAGTGGGGAAAATTTAGAATTTGAAAGAGAATGGGGAACATTTGGGTTTCAAAATTTTAACCCTAAAAAGATTAATAAGAAGTGGAGATGGAAATGGGGAATATGATTTTGTTTTTTGATTTTAAGTTTTTGTTTTTTGATTTTAAGTTTTTTGATTTTTATTTTGAGGGAAGGGTGTTTTAGTATTTTCGCCCCCAAAAGTCACCCCTTAGCACAAACTATGGGTTGGGTGAAGTAATTCATATTCTCCAATTAATTCTCATATCCCCTAATTGCGCGTTCTTAAAAAATTGCCTAAAACAGCTAAATCTTATAAAATCTTTGGTATTGCCAAAAATATATAAAAAATTCCGTAAAATTTATTTAATCCTAATTTAAATCCGAAATAAATAGAAAAAATTGTCTAAAAATATAATCTTAATTAAGTTAAACTTTTAAATTTGCAAGAAAAATTAAAACAAAATCATATCAAGATACATAATGTCCATCATGATTACATCATAAAATTAAATCAATCAAAAAATAATTAAAAAATAATGTTCAATGTCCCAATACACTTCTTATAATTAAACTAATCCTGATTACGTTCTCTACTAATACACTAATACTATTTAGAACTTAATACTACACTTCCAACGATATTACAAAAAATTTGATCAAATTTAGATCAATGATTGGAATTTAAAATCAAAATAGATGAAGTTGTGAACTTACCCGTGATTAAATTGTTCTTCCTCTTTCGCTAAAAATTAAATTTTAATCATGTCCTGTAATAGAAACACAAAATCGTTAAAAGAAAATCGCGAAGTTATCTTTGAGCAAAATTTTGAGAAGGTGAAAAAAAAAGTTGAAAAATGCAATAAACAACAATGAAAAAAAAATCCATTCGTTAGATGTGTAGAAAATGCTCAATATTTTATTGATATTAATTTTATTTTTGGGCATTTAATATTCTTTAGAGAAAATATATCTTTTTAATAGGTAATTAAGGGATTTATTGTGCAAAATATTGCAAAAAATAATTATATATCGGAAAATATTGTGCTATGGAATAATATATTAAAAATATAGAAAATTTTAAGATATTAATTTATATTGTTTCCAAAACTATATTGATAAAGCTTGAGGGTTTGGTCTCTATATAAAGCAAAGGTCAAGCCGTTGTTTGCACGCTGCCTCTTTCTTCTACCGTATTTTCCGTGTTTTTTATTTGTCTTAATGTTTGCTGGTTGTTTGCTGATCAGTGATTTGTGATTTTTGTTGATTGTTTGTTAATCACTGATTTCCAGTTGTTTTTTGTTTTGCAGGTATGATCAAAAGCTTTTCATGGGAAGCTTGAAAGTATTTATGGAATCCTAATAGATATCCGCAAGGATAAATAATTTGGTAATCTCTGTCTCTTTTAAATCTGCAAATATGCAAGAACCAATTGTATAGGGTTCATTGAAAGGCCATTACAATCTGGTTTTGTTAATGAAATCATGCTTTCCTGTAAGATTCTTTTTCTCTATGAAATACTGCGTAATAGAAGAATCACATCCAATAGGGGTTTCAGAGTTTGGGAGTACAAGTATTCAAGTGGAAGGTAAGTTTTTTTTAAGTTATTTATTGCAATAATTGTAGACATTTCTGTACAAGAATCAGGGAAAGCCAAAATTTCTTTCAGCTAATATAACTCAAAAAAAAAAAAGTATTCACAATTCTAGCTCTTTCCATTAACTTTCTTCTTCTGTTTTCTGGATCATCAAAACCTTCTTGACAATCTTCGGCTCCTTCACCAAAAAAGCATGAAGAATCCTACACATAAGGGAAATCATACAAGGTGTTATTTTTTGTTTGTTTGTTTGTTTGTGAAGACCGAAAAAATTGTACAGGGTGGCATCCAAGGGTTCAGAAGAGGGGTCTGCCAAGAAATATGGTGCAATAGTTCATCATTGTCACAATGGTAAATTATAGTTTGGGTTTATTTGGTTTGTTTTAGACTTTAGTAAATTCACTGATTTGATGCATGCACGTAACTCAATTTGTTCTTTTGTACGTTATATATATGATTTCATTATTTAAACAGTGAGATTTTGGAACATAACTCAGTGAGTGAGATCATTTATACATGTTTAGTTGAACATGCATTATTGGAAGTTTGGCTGAAAGTCGGAATGAAGCAGGGGTGAAGGGAATCAACAACCTAAAAACTCAATACCATCCCTCACTCCAGAATAAAAGTAGCACTGGTGCTGCTTACCCTCCCTCTTATTGGTTGGTTAGCGTAACCTCGCGCTCTCATTGGCTAATTGACAAACCATTCATGTTCGTTGGATGAAATTTCGTTAGATATGGTGCGTTGATTTGATAATGTGTGGTGTAGATTGGATGGATTAGTGGGACACACGCGATGGACGACCTCAATTATTTAGAAAAATTGCTATATTAATTTCGTGTATTTATTGTGGAAATCCAAAAAAAAAAAAAACTACTATATTAATTTTGGACATTTATGATTAAAATAAAAAAAATCAATTCAACATATTTATGGAATAAAATAATCTTTTATAATTTTATGAAAATCCAAAAAATAAAAAAATTACTATATTAATTTTGGCCATTTATGATTAAAAAAAAACAAATCAACATATTTATAAAATAAAATAATTACATTTATAATTTCATGTAATTATTGTAAAAGATCCAGAGAATTAAAAAGATAATACATTATAATTTTGGACATTTATGATTAAAAAACAATCAACGTATTTACGGAATAAAAAAAGATTTATTATAATTTCGTGTATTTATTGTGAAAAATCTAGAAAATAAAGAATACTACTATATTAATTTCGTACATTTATGATTAAAATTAAAAAAAATCAATTCAACATATTTATGGAATAAAATAATATAATTCATATATTTTGAATCTTTTATCATTTCAAAAAAATCCAGAAAATAAAAAAAAATGTTATCTTACATTTATGAATCAAACAAAACATGTTGACGGAGCGTGATTCGGTGTTGTGGCAATGTAATCAAACAAAACATGCATGGGATTTTCTGATAGCAATCCCAATTGTGGGTCTTAATCAACATATTGTGGAGCCAGGCAATTCAGTGCAGTGCTCAAGTATAGATTTGGGATCCTTCTATTCGAGATGGATGGTTCCTGCCCCTTCTGCAAAAGGGATATGGATTTTTTTGAAATAAAGTATAACAAAAAATAAAAATTACTATATTAATTAATATTTATAATTTCGAATATCTAAAAAAAATCAAATTTATATTTATATTTCGAGAATTTTGAATTAAAATCTAACAACATCTAATATCTACTTATTTTTGGTCGAAGGATAAAAAAAATATAACTAATATATTTTTTATACTTAATTTTGGACATGAAATATATAAAATGGATATATAAAAAGAAAAAACAAATCCATAATTGTGGTTAACCAAAAATACGACAACAACCCAAAAATATAAATATTTATATAAATATATTTTTTGTGAATTAAAAAGGTAATTATTAGGATTTTTGCTTCCAATTTTGTTCTTATTGTTCATTGAAAAGAACTAAAAAGATATGTTTAGATAAATAAATACTATTAGTAAAAAAATATTACTAGATAAGGTCGTGATTTTTACGACTTTAACTTGCAAAAAATATGTAGATACTGGCCAAAAATCGTTTTATTTATGGGTTTGGTCATTGGTATCTCTATATAAAAGCATTTGGTCAAGAGCTACATTCATTTTCTGTTGCCTCTCTTTAAAACAAGAGATACTCTTTTTCGTTGATGGAAAAGTTGAAAGTTTTTTATTTATTTTTGCTTTTTTTTCTTCTGCAAACTCATCGTATTAGTTTTGTTGTTTCATCCATGGTTGTGATATCTTTTTATTTCTTTTAAAATCTTATGTGTTCAGCACAGAAGATAAACAAAATATGGCAGACACCCTATACAATATAGATAGTTCCTCATATATATTTTACAATAATCATATAGTATAACTAAAGATTTTATAGTTAATTTTTTCCTTGGTCACATAAACTTTCTTGCGTAGGTTAATATTTTTCTTTTTGTGGTTAGATATGGATATGTGACGTATGCCAAAACAGCTTGATTTATATCGAACAGCTTCCAAACGCACATTTTCTATCATCTCAGGAAAAAAACCCCAGAGATTTCGATGTTAGCGTGTGGCTATGCCAGGAATCTGGTAGGTTATCATCTCAATTGTTTCATCTCCTAGCATTTTGTAGCAAGGGAAAACTTAATTTATAGGTTTTTGGATATTTTTTTATTATGTGATTAAGGATATAGAGGGTCAATATTACCAGTGTTACTTCCGCATTGTTGAAATTTTGTTTTTCCTTAACATGAATTGATGAAATTTTGAATTGATATGTAAGGTCAACCAAGATGTAAAATATACGGACAGAAAATGAGAAAAACAAAATGTCGATTTGATAAATGTTGGGTTGTTTCCATATTTTTGGGGTTTGGAAACATTGTATAAATGCTCTTGTGTTATCTTCTGTGCCCCGCCTTCTAAAATCACGGATTACCCTGCTGATGTAAGTTATGAATTGCATCACTTAACTTTTGGAGATTTCTTTATTAACATCTTCAGTCCTAATCACTTTTGCTCAGTAGTATTTTGGATTTGCTAGGTATGCTATGATATATGAAAATGAAAATCATTATTTGATTGGAGGATTTAGCCATCTCTGATGTGTTACACAATTAGTTGTGCTCCATATAGAAACTAGGTCTGCAGTTTTTGTGTTTCATTATGATTGGACTTTACAGTCTCTGTTAAGTTTCATGGTGGTTGTTATATGCATATTAATGGATTCATCCATTCGTGAAGTGTTACACAATTAGTTATATTCTGTATATAAAATTAAATTGCAGATTTTGTGTTTTCGCAAGTGGATAGGAAGTTTATTTATTTTCTGCTTGCCCTTCTTCATGGTATCGAGATGCCTGAAATTTTCGTAATTTCCTTTAAACAAATGATGTTGATATTAAGTTGATATTTTTCATTTTGTTGCTCTAAAATTAGGATTTTTTTTTCTTCGTGAATGTTATTTCCACTTTTAGAGTAAGGTTAACTCTCTTTTTTTTGTTCTCAAACAAAGCTATGTGGAAAAAATATGAATTTAATTTTCTCTATATTTTCATGCGGTTTGCTAAGTTTTGATGATACTTGAGAACGGAATCAAAACACCAGCAATAATGAACAATTTTTTTGCTGGTGTTTGTTAGTTTGACGGGAATATATATCTATACATTTCCTTGATTACATCATCTTCGACTAGAAGCACTTCATACGCTTTAATTTGCAATATTTAGAGATGGAAATCTATTTTTTATAAATACATTATGTTTCTTTTTAGTATCTCTGATATCATATATTGATACAACTATATAGCAATTGTCATTTTTTATTTAACTGCAGGAAGTTGGAGTCTGGAAGAGGAGTTGAGTTGGCCGCTTGATTCTTAATGAAAATGTACGATTTCTGTATAAAGATATATCATTGCATCGGTTTCGACGGGAAGCACTTCATGTTTTTCTCTATTTAGAGTTCACAATCTATTTTATATTAATATCATGTTTTTCTTTAGTGTCTCTAATATCAAATATTGATATAGCTATATAGTGGGAGTGAATTTTTACTTTAATATAAGTAGTTGGATCATGAAGGCGCAATTTAGTTGGACACTTGATTCCTTAACACAAATATACGATATTATACGTAAGGAAGGTGGGGAGTATATAGCGAGTGAAGCACAAACAGGATTTGGCCCCTTTATTAGGGGTTAAGATAGAATATTATTAAGACTTTGCTTCTTTACTTTATGTTGCATAATATTATGAATTTGTGAGATTTTCTAGAATATATTACAAAGAGTTTTCAAAACTATATGAGATATTTAATTGTTAATTGTTAATCCATTGGATAGTAATGATGTATAGCGTATTAGAGTTCTCATTGGGACGGGTGCAGGGCGAAGCCCCGCCTCAATGGACATGAACCAACAATGTGAAAAATTCCACCAATCCTTGTGCGTAGCACGTGTTTTAAGCTAGAAATCGAGATATTAACTTCTTCGGACATAAAATATTTTAGTTTATTTGTAAAAAAAAAAAAAAAAAAAAATTTGTAGAACTCTTCTTAGGAGGGGCGAAGCCCTGCCTCGGTGAACATGAACTAAGGATGTAAGAAATTCCAGCAGTCCCGGTGTGTAGCACGGGTTTCAAGCTAGTGACAATTAATACAAAGATATTGAATAGTTTTTTTTCTTCTTTATATATCATGATAATATTTAAGATTTTTAATTAAAAATCTCAAATTCATTAATTAAAAAAAAATGTCTATAAAATTTAAAAATTATAAAATTCAAAGTGGAGTTGGGGCCCAGCTTGTTGTTAGGTTGCCAACCAAGAGCTCTGTGTAATTCATACAAGTTTTCAAAATTTCTAAATTATATCTACGTATTTATTTAATTATTAAAAAAATATATTAAAAATGATTTTATGATTATTAAAAATAAAGGGTATATTTGATAGTTTAAGGAAAAAATATGTCTATAAACAGAGCGGACAGATAAAAATGGACAGACCAAAGTAGAAATTAGGACATATAATTTAGGACAAGGGGAGTATCATTTTGTCAAAACCTATTAGGCAGCTTCGCGTCAAAGAAAATACCTGATTTTTGAAAGTTAATCATCTGCCATGATCCCTTACTAAAAGTTTTAATGATGTCGAAAACAAAAGGTCTCCTTGCCTCAATCCTCGTGTAAGTTTAAACTTTAAACAACTTCCCCGACAAACCATTACAGAGCACAACAATTGTTCGGTACTTATACACTACAAACCATTACACAACACAAAAATTGTTGGGATACTTATACACTCCTTTAGGAGCTGGCACCACTCATCAGAAAACCCATCTTGGCCGTAATTTCCATCAAATACTATCAACTAGTCTATCGAAGAAAGCTGTTTTTAGGCATACAAAAAAATTATTGGGCATACCAAGTAAAGACAAAAAAGGAGCGTAAATAGCAATATCAGAAACCCATTAACCATATATTTTTGGTAATGGCAAATTTTCCCTTTTAGTATTAGTGTTAATAGTAATGATTAGTTAAAATGATTCTGATTAGTGATTAATGATTAGTGATTAGTTTTAAGATTATTTTCAACAAATCCTTGAATTCCGGGGCCCCCTGCAGAGTGCGAGACAGCGTCTCGTTGGAAATTTTCCAACATATCTTATGTTTAATCTCACTTTTGTAGGTTAAAATCATCAAAAGTTTGTGTTTTTTCACTAAGGGTCGGCGAGTTTGGAGACAACCCTGCACGCTGTAGAATCTCAGATGCATATTTGACTTGTGATATGAAATAACCAGTGGGTGACATGCCAACTTCAATGCCAAGAAAGTAACTTAAGGATCTAAGATCTTTCATTTTAAAACAATCACTAAGGTATGATTTGAGTTCAGCATTACCTTGTTGGTCACTGCCAGTAATAACCATGTCGTCAACGTACAAGAGAAGAATGACAATTCCTTTTTATGACAATCTGACGAACATAGCTGAATCATAGAAGATTTGTGTAAAGCCATACTGGAGAATTGCATTGCTAAACTTCTCAAACCAAGCACGAGGTGCCTGTTTGAGTCCATATAATGCCCGTCGAAGCCTACATACTTGATTAGGTTCATGAGGCAAACCAGGAGGAGGTTGCATGTAAACCTCTTCTTGTAACTCACCATGAAGAAAAGCATTTTTCACGTCCATTTGATGAATCCCCCATTGTCGTGCTGCAGCAACAGCAAGTAATGTACGAACTGTAACCATTCTTGCCACTGGTGAAAATGTTTCTTCATAGTCAACACCATACTCTTGTGTATAACCTTTTGCAACAACTCGTGATTTACATCGTTCAAACTCACCATCTGACTTGGTCTTAAGTTTATAGACCCATCTGCTTCCAACAACTGATTTTCCAGGAGGAAGATCAACCATTTCTCATGTCCCTGCCTGTGCATGTGCTTCCAATTCATCATCCATTGAATCTTGCCAATATGGAATGGCTGCAGCTTCTCTGTATGTTTTTGGTTCATAAAATGACAAAATAAAAGACAATGAACAATGATAGTCTGCATGCTTAGCTGGTGGTCTTCGATTGCGAGGTGCCAAAGATTTTTTTTTCAGAATCAGGATCTCGTTCCTGGGTTGCACTATCAGGTTGATTCGTAGAATGGTCTTGGTCATCAATATTTGGTGGATCAACAACTAGAGGAGATGGACTTTCAGGAGTAGATATAGGAAAAGTGCTAGTATTGGGTTCACTAGGAAATGGATCAAAATAAGTGAAAGACTCAAAAGATGATGATTTGCTGCTTGGAAGTGACCAGAATGGAACTTTTTCCCAGAATGTGATATGACGAGAGACACGAAGTTTTCTGTTAACTGGATCATAACAACGATACCCTTTTTGTTCAATACCATAACCAAGAAAGATACACAAGACATTCTTTTGACCAAGTTTATGACGTTCACGTTCTGGAAGGAGTACAAAACAAGTTGAACCAAAGACTCGAAGCTCTGAATAGTTTGGTTTCTTACCATAGAGACGCTCATAAGGTTAGGGCTGCACAAAACCGAACCAAAACCGAAACCGAAGAATTTAAACCGAACCGAACCAAAACCATATTATAATGGTTCATTTATGGTTGTCAGTCCCAGAAAACCGACACTATCGGTTTTGGTTTAGGTTTCCTAGAAAAACCGAACCGAAAACCATATGGTTAACCGACTATTCCTAGCCATAGGATCGAAATGATATTAGCCACAGGATGTTAGATACTTTACCCTAATACTGCAATACATCACTCGAGTCTTCTCTTCCCTATGTTTCTCAAAACTCCATCTCTCTTGTTCCGTTCTTCCCTGAAGTGAAAGAACTACCACCATACTTCACTCGATCCTAAAACTACCACCACCAGTCCACCACCAGGATCACCATCACCTTATTATTCTCTTTGTTTTACTTCTTTTCTACTTTTTTTTACATAGGATTGTAACAAACCTCACCATCATATTGAAGATGGAGTAGAATATATCGACTAGAAGTTTGATTATAAAGGTAAAGGTATTGCTATTGTAACAAACCTCACCATTTGGCTAACCAAAAACCGTTTGTCTTTTAACAAAACCAAGTAGAAACCGAAACCAATAAAACCGAATAGGCTATATGATTTCATTGGTTTTCATTATTGGAAAACCGAGTACTTTGGTTTCGGTTTAGGTTTTTCCAAAAACCGATAAAAACAGAACCATGTCCAGCCCTACATAAGGTGATATTACTCCTATGACAGTTGTTGGGACTCTATTGATGGTGTAGAGTGCAGTAAGGACTGATTCTCCCCAGAAATTGGAAGGAACTGAACCAGAAATTAACTGGGTTCTAGCTGTTTCTATAATATGACGGTGTTTACGTTCTGCAACTCCATTTTGTTCTGGAGTTTTAGTACAGGACAGTTGAAGAATGGTTCACTACACCATTTTAAGGATTTCGCAACCCAGGTTTGCAACGGCACTAGTGCGGTTGCGAATTTTTTGGTTGCTAATTGCAACTGATAGTTTTTCGCAACGGAGGAATGTCGTTGCGAATATTTCAACCTCCCACACAAGGTTGCGAATTGCAACTGCGCTGGGTTTAAGCGTGTGAACCACGTGCGTGGTCGGGAACACTAGGACTTATAAACACGCCCCAGTCAAACTTTGGTCAAGACTTCGTTGTTTTTTTTTCTACCCTTATTCCCAATCTAGGGTATATCCCAGTCTAGTTCCCTCTTCATCTTCATTATTCTCCGCCAAACACAGAGACTCAGTCCCTCCTCCCTCTCCTCTCATCTCCTTCTCCATCTCGATATTCTTTTTTTCCTCTCAATCTCTAAAATCTATCATCAGTACCGTGTTCTTATTATTGTTAGATTTTGATTTTTTTCTTCTGATTCATCTTGTTTGTTTGAAGTGATGAAGAAACCCTAAACCCAGAACACGATATCCTCTTCAAGCATCATCATCAATGGATGACGATAATCAAAATGATTAGGGTGATATTGGGTGAATCTCCATTTTTATTCTTTTCTCATCGATCAATTTTCTGCAAAGTTTTCAATTAGGGTTCCCAATTTTCCGTAATTTTGAGATTTTCGATTTGTTTTTTGAACACACAAATACAATGATGAACCAGTTGAGGAGGTTATGGTAAGTGGATCGATCAGTTTTTTTTTGTTTTTTTTTTGTTGGTATAATTTTTTTGATTTTATTGATTGTGATTGCAATTGGATTTGTGATATTTATAGGAAGGTGGTGAAGTGGATGTTGAAAATAACAATGAAGATGATGCTTCTGATGGTGTGGTTGCAGAAGGAGTAGAGAAAAGGGTATAAATCATATCTTTGATCTCTTGATTAATTTTGTTAATCTTTTCAATTAGAGTTTGTGGTTGTTCTGCTGGTGGAATTAAAGGATTAGCTGTTGATGTTTGTTCAATTTGAAGTTATGAAGAGAATTACAAGCTGGGTTCGGTCTAATTTTCCATTGTTTAGGATTTCCATCAGATTCAGGCACTGAGATGAACAAAGAAGGTTTGGTAAATGGAATTAAATTTGTTGTTATTGATAGAGATAGTCAGGGAGAACTGAAATGGACCTGAAGAAGTTCTAGACGCATGCTTGGAAGCAATTGGACCAAGTAGAGATGCATTGACAGCTTACCTGCAGAATAAAGTGATTACGGATCTAATGGAAGGTCTGAGATGGAGGTGGAATGAATTGTAAGTTGATGATGCAGGTGCAGTGGTGATGGGTTTTGGTTGTTGTCCTAGCCTGAGGATGAGGTGAAGAAGTTAATTTCTTGCCAGTAGAGGTGGTTGTTGATGGAAGAAGAACAGTGCACTGAGACTGTTGTATTACAGGGAACCAAAGGTGGTTGGTGTTGCAAGAGCTGGTACTGTGCAGCATTAGTTAAGTTTTGAAGTTGTAGAATGGTTGTGAGCTGAGAAGAATGAGGCGGGAAAGAGCTACAGAATGAGATGGAAAATTGGTTGGTAAATTAATAGTTGAAATGTATCATCATTCCGTAATATATCATTTCATTAGTTTAGTTAATTACTCCTTTAATTTTCAGCGTAGCAAATATTTAGTTCATCATAATTTTGGATTGAAGTTTCTGTCATTTTTCGTTTCATTTTCACCTCAATAGTCGCATAGATATGCATCTTATCTTCTTTCTGCGCTGAGTTTGTAGGTTTTGAAAATTTTACGTTATCTTTATCCTATATAAGATAAGACTACTACTATAGCATTTAGCACCAGTGGGATCTTTTGTTGTTTATAAATATTTTGGTTGTACATTATCTCATTCATTTGGTGCTAAAACTATGAGTGTTTATTGTTGTAGGTTGCTCGGGATTAGACCACTTCATTAGCCAAAGAGAAAGAAGGCAAATAAATTTTTCTTTTCATACTCTCAGTCGTTCTCTCGGGTAAGTATACTTAAATACTCTATGTATGTGTGTACATCTGTGGAATTAGGAAATTATAATGAATACTGGGTTGATGTCTCACTTGACCCTGGTTGTATTTTTTCTATGACCAAATTGATTGTCTAGTTTGTATTCATCAAGACTGTCTACTAGAAATCCCATTTTCAGTTGTTGACACACATGTCTGAGTTGAGACAATGGGTGAATCTTTGGAGTCGGGCCCATACTCTCCATGAGTATATGTATCCCACAAGAACAAGTCATACCTCATGTATTGTCTTACCCCGGACCGACGATCCATTTTATATGAATGCAAGAATGATACAAATACTTCCGATATTCCGAAGGGTTGATTCTGAAAAGTCCTATCATAATGCAAGAGAGTTTGAGCAAATTTAATAGCTCATAAGTTTGCATAAAGATTGTTTATTTTTTTTCGAAATATAAGGTGCTCAAATACACTTTTTCACGCTTATATTCTTACAAATCCTTTGATAGGTAGCAGAACCATCGTCGAGTGTACACCATCCACTTACATGTAGAGGGAAGAGCTTATGTAATTGGTGGGGAAACATGCATTGTAATTGCTTTCACTTTCTATTGGACATTGATGGTGAGTTGGTCCTAATTGATAGCATTTCGCATGCCCTCTCTCTATTTTCTGAATGGGTCTTTAGGGAGTGCACAACTACAACCGGTGATAGTGTTTTCATCATGAATGCACATTTAAGGATTTTTATCATCTGCTTGTGGTTGTGGAAGGTGTTGATCCAAATTAATGGTGGACCAGATGGAGTAAAATCTCTGCTACTTGCAGCTGATGTGGGGGAAACAACATAAATCATCGAGGAAATGGTTGAAGCTGGTGCTGCAGATTCAAAATTTTAAATTTTAAATTTTCTAACAGGGGCAACACAAATTATCAAGCTACTGATTGAAGCTGGTGCAGATCCAAATGTTACGAATTTAGTAAGTTGTATTTTGGTTCTTTATTCATTTAATTGATATAACCTATTGTATCTGACATTAAATGGTACTTAAAAGTTTAATGAGTGTCTCATGACTCATTAATTTGAGCCAAACGATCCAAGGGATTGACTTTATTAGTGTGTCCTTGCGCTAGAAACTCGTAACTTTCTTGATCGTATGTTTAGTGTTTTTATGTTATTCTTTAATATGTAAAGAAGCGGTGGTACACTATGAGATAATTCATTGATGTCACATATGGTTGTGTGGCTTATGATAGTCAACATTTTCTTTTCACAGCGCGGACTAAAAGCTAGTAGGAATTTCAGCTACTAACGGTAATCGTCGAGGTGTTGATATTCTTTTTCCTGTGACTTCTCCAATTCCATCATATAGTAACTGGAGTATAAATGGAATAATGAAGCGTGAGGTTACGGTGTGGTGTTTTGAGACTTTCGTAGTGAGGCAAGAGGGTGTCTTGCACAAAATTTGGGCATCACAAATTCGACCTGCGCTGAGCTCTGGGGTGCAATTTACGCGATCAGACTGGCGCAATCTAAAGGAGTTCTGCGATTGTGGCTTGAATGCGACTCAACCTTCGTCTCACAGGCCTTTGTCAACCCTAAGATAGTCCCTTGGTCGTTCTACACCCATTGTAATAACTGCTTAAAGTATACTTCTTCAATCCGTTTTGTTTTCACTCACATATACCGCGAAGGAAACTCTGTCGCGGACTTACTGGCTAAGCAAGGTGCTAAGGATAATTCTTGCTGGTGGAGTGATCCACCATTCTTTGTTAAACGGGCGCTTGATATAGATAGATCTATTTTTCCGTTATATCGCTTCAAAAACATGTAATTTGAGTGCTTTCTTCTTTTTGGCTTTGATTTTCTTTGCTTTGCTTTGCTCTCTTCTTGTTGGAGGTTAGGTTTTTCCCCCCTCCTTCTCTTTAATTTTTTTAATAAAATTTGCTCCATCGTCTTGGGTAGCTTAAAAAAAAATTAATAATAATAATGAAGCGTGTAAATTCTGAGAAGTTCCAAAAAAGGTAATTATAAAATTGTATTGCTCTTTTCAAGTATTGGATAGTGTCTTAACATTTGGGGATGAAAATGACTTCACTATCTTCTCATTGGCATTATGTAAAGCAAGTATTGCTAAAAGTTTTGGATCAATATTAGGTTTTTAGTATTTATGCCATACCCTTAACATTCAGCAGTTTCCAATTTTCATGCCATGGAGCTCATAAATATGTAGTTTATTGAAACTTTTCAAGTTAATGTGTTGTATTAAATCTTACTTACTATAGCTGATGACTTCTAAAGCAAAGAAGCATTTTCTTGAGGCAAAATCAAAGGGAATAAGTGCATTTGAGAGGAAGGAGTATTGGCTGGCAGTATATTGGTATACAGAGGTACCTTTTTTTGTTTGTTTGTAATAACCCCTATATGGTTAGGCGTTCAAATGAATTTTAATCTAATTGATAGCTTTTTAATGGAAGGTGAAATATGAATACTCCTCCCATGTATCATGTAGTGATTCCAAAACATTCATATCATCCTACGGGATACACATTCATATATCATCCTACGGGATACAATTTGGATCTTTTGGGAATTGCAGGGACTTCCTACATTTATACTAGTATTAATATAGGTATCCCCCAGGCCTATGTCTTTGACATTGAGTGTTTAGTTAGTCGGTTGATAGTATCCGGGGAAGTAGAATGAGTTTAAGTTAGGAAATCTACACAGTTTACAGTTAGATTGACCCTGACAGTCCTTGTTCCTTAAATAAATTCATTCATGCTTAGTCTTGATCGGTTGATCGACCGTCCTTGGTCTTAACATAAGATAAAGGCATCTTCTATATTTCAATGCAGTTCCTTATGTGCTTATTTCAAAAAAAATTATGGTCACATTTAGAATTGCTCAACTGCGTTGTTTTACTCAAGAAAGAAAGATTCTCTGTTCCTCTCAAACCATTATTGTCTAAGCTTAATCTATAAGAAAATTAATTTACATCTCAGTTGATGTTATAAAGTTTCCGAGTCACATGTTTCTCTTGTAGTGGAGTTAAAATGGGAACCACTTATATCCACAATTTCCGCACCATCTTTAAATATTCTTAAATTTTGAAAATGATCTTAAAGATTTTTCAGTTCTCAGTCTATTTACTTCAAGTTGTCTTTTTTATATTTCTTTCTTAAATGGGTTAATCACTCTACTGATTTGTTTTACATGCCATTAATATCAAATCTGGTGATGCAGCTGTACTATCCAACAGGAGTTTGTGTTACGTGTGCTTAAACAAAGGAGATCTTGCTTTTGAAGATGCTAGTCAATGCATGTTGGAAAGACCAGACTTCTGGAGGGTTAACAACTACGACTTCATGACATGTTTAGTTTCATTGTTTGGTGCTCTTCCTCTATGTACAAATGGGCCTCGCGGTTGCTGTAAGATTTTTTTCCATTCTCTTATTTGTCTTATTATATACTTATCCAATATGTTAATCCAGTTATTACACTAAATTGGCTCTATAAACGCTCGCTGCGATATCTGACTGGAAGAATTTGTGATGCTTTGTTTGCAGGTTTGTTGAATGATGCTCTCTTGTGAGATCATAAAGGTTGGAGAACAAAGCTGCATCCATTAGGTCCCTTAGCAGTTCAAGATTTGTAAGTTTTTATGTAGTATGTCCTTATAGTGATTTAAGTTGGAAGAACTTAGGAATTTCGTAAGTTTCTATGAACTGAACTTTGAAACAAAGTTTTTGTTGTGATACTTGGTATACATTTGTATCAAATATTTATACTTTTTGTTAAATTCAATTTCAATTGAAGAATCTTTACTGTATTTCCATTGAATGAATGAATGACATTGTAGTTTGTATATCTATGGAAATGATGAATATGGGAACTGGGTAATTGCAGGGGGTAAATGGATTTTGACCAGGTCAATAAAGACTTGACTTTTTTTTAGGTTGCAAAATATTAGCAACGTCTTCCATCTGTTCCTAAATTAGAACCAGAACCAGTAACATTTAGTTCCGGGTAGGGGTATTCCTGTAATTCGAAATAGCTTAGCAACGGCAGATCGCTGTTGCGAATAAATAGATTCGCAATGGCCCTTGCCGGTGTGAATCCCCGTTGTTGACCGAGAGTCGCAACGTAGCTTATGCCGTTGCGAAAAAATGCAACGTCGTGTTTTGCAACGCGGGTTTGCCGTTGCAACCCCAGTCAGCAACGTCCAGATTCCGTTGCGAATCTCTAAAAATGGTGTAGTGGTTCCTTGGGTTTTAAGAAATTCTTTGAATGGATTGGAAATATATTCCCCACCTTGATCATCACGAAAAACTTTGATCACTTTACCAAACTGAGTTTTTATCATGGTTGAGAAATCAACATATAACTTAAGAAAATCTGCTCTAGAGCTGAAAAGATATACCCATGTATAACGCGAATAATCATCAATAAAACTGACATAATACAAACCACCTCCATTTGACATACTTGGAGATTTACCCTAGACATCAGAATGTATAAGAGCAAAAGGTTCAGTTGAAATAGAAGTGCTAAGATTAAAAGAAAAAGCTGGTTATTTTGCCAGTTTACAGGAGATGCAATCTGGTTCTTTATCTAACTGAGTATCTCCTAGTAAACCTTTATTGATCATATATGAAAGATGAGAAAAGGAAACATGACGTAACCTAGAATGCCAAGACATGAAGGTAGATATTGACACAGGTGCAGTGGGAGTAGCAGCTACGAAATGACTTTTAGATTCTGCTGAGAGAACAAGAGATTGAAGGAGATACAAACGACAAACTCTACAGCCTATCCCAACTAGCTTCCCGGTTTTGAGATCCTGTATAGCACAACTAAAAGGAAAATAATATGTGTTATAACCTTGATCACACAGTTGACCAACTGAAATAAGGTTCATTGTAATATTTGGTATAAGAAGCACATCTGGTACATAAAAGTTATTTGAATTGTTGACCAAGCCTATATGACTTGCAGTTACTGTTGATCCATCATCAGTATGAATCTTAGGGGTGATGACAGGATGAAGACTTTCAAAAAAAAAATTATTAAAAGTCATATGGTTTGATGTTCCTGAGTCGAGAAACCATTCTGTTGAATAAATACCTGAGGAGATAGAGAAGGCAGATGCAGCTGTAGGATTGTTACCAATTGAGAGTGCTTATTTAATCATCTCTTGAATATCAACAAGATTTGGTGAAAAATTACCACCAGGTACATCTAACGCAAACGAGTTTGATGTTGATGCAGGTGAGACTAGGTCTTCCATGAATCTGGTTGGTGCACTAGATTTGTTTCCTCCATTAGCATTGATTCTTCTCATGTTTCTTGAAGTTGGTGAGGTGCAAAATCTGGATGAATGACCAAGTTCCTTACAGTACCCACACTGTGTTGTGGGTGTGTCAGGTATTATTGGAGAAGGTGAGGAATTTGCTGATGGAATATTGCAATTCCTTGAAAAGTGCCCAAAAGTCTTGCTATTGTACACTGCACTTGAGACATGTCACGTTGCACTGAAGCACTGAAGCACTTGAGTTTCTTGAAAAGTTATTTGAACTTGAACGTGTAGGCACAAAAAACACTCCTGATATCTCTGGTGTGATTCTTTTTCTCGTTTATTCTGTAATAAGTTCAGACAAAGCAAATTCCACTGTGGGAAGAGGTGAACGATGAAGGACTGATGCCCTAACAGACTCAAACTCATCACGCAAATCCATTAGAAACCGAACTAAACGTGTTTCTTCTCTATATTTCTACCACAGTTCTAAATCTACGGCCCATATTGGTTCCATGAGTGCTAATTGATTCCATATTAGAGACATCTCAAAATGAAAAATAGAAATAGACTGATCATGCGATTATTTCATAGATCTAATATCTTGTTCAAGTTTATACCTCTGAGCAAAGTTGATTTGAGTGTACCTTTTTGAAAGAATATCCCAAGCATCTTTGGATACCTCAAAACTTGTTAGTTATTGAAGGAATGACTGTATTTCCAATCCAAGTGAGAATCCTGTGATTGTTGATCTCCCATTCTTCTATTGGATCATTTGTCTGTGTTTCTTTCCCTTTTTCATTAGAACTGCTTGCTGTGGGTTTCTTTTTTGTACCATCGACATACTTCCACATACTCTTTCCTTTAAGGAATCTCCTCATGAGGAATGACCAGTGATTGTAGTTGGTTCCATCAAAACGAATAGTGATGGGTTGAAAATCTTCTCTTGACATGACTACTATGTTTTCTGTGGATTGTATTGCAGCGGAAACTGGTTTTCTGATCTTTCCTAGCTCTAATGCCATGATAAACATGATCATAGAGATTCTAATGTAGTTATGAGAATAATTCTCTGTGTATTCATTGATGGGCAATAGCCTGATTTATACAACTTTACACAACTAGATAAGGCAAATAAAATATACACCTAACAATATCTAGGATATATACAACAAGACTATATATGCAGTTACAACCAAATAACAACACAATAATGTCTAGATATATAATATCTTGACCATATCTTAACAAGGAGCACCCAAGGAATCCACCCCATCACATCTTAATCAGGCTCCCTTTAACATCCATATAAATTGCAAAAAAAATAAAAAGACGTGGCTCAAGGTAGGGTTTCAATAGGTGATTGAAAGAACCTAAAATAAGGATTTGTGTCCCTGGCAGAAGTGTTCCTATTAGAATCTTCTACAACGCTATATCCACCACTCCTATAAGCTGAGCACGAAGAACATCATTACTCAATTTTAGCTATTAAATGTGCCAACGGTACACTCAAATGCCCTTCCTAAATAAATAAGGCGATTCCGCACATCAAAAAAAAAAGATACTATTATAGATTTTTTTTTCCCTTTTGTACAACCTTCCGATTCCGCATTAGTTTTTTTTTTACAAACTCAATCTCCATTGGAGATACTCTAGGAAAGTGTAAAATGTTTGTATACAATAAAATTAAATCTATATATAATCAGCGCAGCTGCATATCCACCAACCCATTCATCATGATCCTATCCTTTCGTGATTTACGGCTAATATGAATGTCCCACCTGGAAGAAACTGGAGAAGAAAAGATTTGTCACAAACATTTGGAGGCTTTGAGGGAGAGAAGTAAAGATTCATATGGATATTTTGATAAAGAACGGGTTTTACGAAACCATTGTTTGGTCTTGACCACTTTTTAATCCTTAGTCCGGTGAAAGATACATATTAAATTTGACAACATATTAGTATTAATTAAAAACATATTAGTATTAATTAAAAGACTTTTAATAATAATGGTTGCGACAGCTTGATAGTAGTATTATTAAAAAAATTATCTGCGTATTGATTTTTTTTTTCCCATATAACTGTTTGTATATTAAGGCATATTATTTTTAAGACCATATTAATATTAATTTTTTTTTACCCCATTGAAATGGATAAAATATTCAAAATAATTTTTTCTATTAGATTTATGAATATGCTTGGAGTTTTTGTCATTTTTTAACGCATAAACATGACTGGATTTTCTAGATATTTATTATTAATACTAAAAATTAATATAGTCATTTTTAGATTTTGTTTTCTTTAATTAAAAGTATAAATCTTATTATTGTATTCCATAAATATGTTGAATTGATTTTTTTTTATTTCAGTCATAAATGAACGAAATTAATATAATAGTATTTTTTATTTTCTAGATTCTTTATGATAAATAATTGAATTTATTTATTTTTTATTTTATTTTAATCATAAATTTTCGAAATTAATATATTAGTTTTCTTTGTTATTTTTATATTTTTTTCAGTATAAAAGATCAAAAAATATAAATCTTATTATTTTATTCCATAAATATGTTGAATTTTTTTTTTGTTTAATCATAAATGTTGAAAATTAATATAGCAATTTTCTTTGTCATTTTTAGATTTTTTTTCCTTATAAAAGATTCAAAAAATATAAATCTCATTAATTTATCCATAAATACGTTTAACTGATTTTTATTTTATTTTATTGATAAATGTAAAAATTAGTATAGCTTTTTTTTTCCCCTGGATTTTCTATAATAAATAAATGAAATTATAAAAGATTTAAAAAATATAAATTATTTTATTTTATTCCATAAATATGTTGAATTGATTTTTTTTTAATCATAAATGTCCGAAATTAATATAGTAGTTTTCTTTATTTTCAGGATTTTCACAATAAATGAACGAAATTAATATAGCAATTTTTCTAAATAATGAGTGTGTCCTAACAATCCGCCCAATCTACACCGCACATTGTTAGATCAACGCACCATATCTAACGAAATTTCATCCGACGAATACGAATGGTTTTTCAATTAGCCAATGAGAGCGCGAGGTTACGCTCACCAACCAATAAGAGAGAGAGTAAGCTCCACCAGTGGACTTTTTTGACTAATCACTATATTAAATTCTAGAATTCCCATACTGAATCCTATATATGTACTGCGCTAATATCCTAAACTATGTAATGAATATTTTGTTTCTGAAAGTAAGCTTTAATCGGATTATATGGATATATATAAACATCGATTGTTGGAATCGGTTTATGTGGGTATTGATTAAACTCTGATTCTGGGTTTGCAACTTTATTCGGAATAAACCCAACCCAGAATCGGTTTACAAATGCACTAACATCAACCGATTCCAGATCGAGTCTTTTGAAAAAAAAATTAAATTTTTACAAGTGTTGATTATGCATTAATCATAGTTAATTTCAGGATTAATTTGATTAAACAGTATTTAATTATCCAAATTACTACTACTTTAAGAAGGGCATATTGGGTATTAACATATATATTGGATAAGGTGATTCTAAGAATTTATTACTCAATAACCCTATTTTGTCATGTAGGTATAGGCCCCATTAATCTACCTAGGCCCCAATTTAGGAAGGATCAAAATGTCAATTGCATTGGATTAATCTACGGATTTGGTTACTGTGCTCACCTAGGCTTTTTGTTATGAATTAGAAAATGGGCCAGCGTATTTTGTTGTTTTATCTTATCATTTTGATTTTCAGCCTTATATTATATCCTTCAAAATATAGATTGGGCCCACGTATGTTCTCGATCTCCAAGTTCCTCCGTTTTATTATGGGAATATACTTTTTCTGCGCGAAAGTATAACCAGAGATATATTATTTGCGGATAAAGAATCCACGAAAGTTAGTTTTGGCGTAACAAAGTAGAGAACCCAATAAGATCACTGTTTCTCTCAAGATATATCTCTGCCCTTTCTCGATTCTCTCTTCCGCGGAGTCTTTGGTACTGGTCAGTGCAGATTAAGAACAAAGGTATCAAAATTTCGTCCTCCTAAACTAGGGTTTTCTATTACGAACTTCTTATTCCTAAGAGTTTCACTTTCTATGATTTTTTTTAATCATTGATTATGATAACTGCATCTCGTTTATAAAGCCAAATTCATTTCAATTTTTTTTTTCCAGGAAAATATGGTGACACTGCTGTAGGTTGCTTCTATACTTTAATTTGAAGTTGTTTGATTGTTCGAGTTCCGTGTGTGTTTTATCTTGTCATCATGAACTTTGGATTTCTTAACAACGTACCAGGAATTGTGTTCTTATCAAATATTGATTTAGTATCTACGAGTAAATCAATTAGAGACATTACTGAACCATCTACACAAAGGGTTATCTCTAATATTAATATTTGGGGTTTATCTCTTCTATCATTCATTCCATGGGTTTATAATTCTAGAGACAAATTCCAATTCCCAACTACTGTAAACAAAAAATTGAAACGAGAGAGAAGTGCTTATGTAGTCAAAGAGCCTTCTAGTGGTTGTTCTGTTCCTCTATTTAGACCTTATGTTGCTAAAGTTCCTTACCACAGAGGTGCTAGGGCATTTCTTTCTCAGCTTTTCCCACGATATGGGCACTATTGTGGGCCAAATTGGTCGAGTGGGAAATCTGATGGATCACTTCTATGGGATCAGCGGCCAATTGACTGGTTGGATTTGTGCTGTTATTGCCATGATATCGGTTACGATACTCATGATCAAGCTACGCTGTTAAAAGCTGATCTTGCTTTTCTTGAGTGCTTAGAGAGACCTGGAATGCGTACCGAAGGAGACAAACATGTTGCCCGCCTATATAGAACCATGTGCATAACAGGTATGTATTGGCTGTATGTTTTATGATGTTGTTAGATGATTACAGATTGGTTTTCTAAGTTTTGATTTACAGTCAGATGGTTTCTTTACTTTGAATTGCAGGTTTGAGGAATATACTTATACCTTACAGAAGGAACATTATTAAGTTACAAGAAGGGCCGTCCATTGTGGAATGGCTTAATGATTTGAGTAGAAGATTTAATGGTCACAGAAACTTGAATTCGTAAAGTTTTTGAAGTTTGGTCTTGATTAGCAACATGAATATAGTAGGCTGGAGGAATTAGGATTTGGTGATCCTCGTTTCATTAGTGTTGAATATCACTGTGAATGAGTTTGAAAGCTAGTAACATGTATGGAAATTCAATTGTTTTTAGTAATTCACTTCTCGTTAGTTGCACATTATGTTAGATATTATTTTGGCAATTGTAGTTGTTTTCGAATCAAATGATTGAATGACTGATTAAAACTCGAAAATGCCATAGATCATATACTTGCCAACATCTTCATTGTTCATTACTGAGACTTGTGAAAACCGAGAAGACATTCATGGTGGCGCTGGAAGCCTTTTCTCCTTGCAGCGACCTTCCTTAGTAACAGGTTCATCCTACCATCCCTTTTCTTTTCTCAAGGAGGAATATGGACCTGAAGCCTGTACAAAGTTTTACTTGTTCACTACCACACAGCTGTTCGGTTCTATTAGTTTTTAGTTTGAGTACCTTATATTTGATTTACATGGTGTATGATATTGTTTCAGTAAATGGAACTAGAGATTTCAGTGGTGATTTTCTGTACTAATGCTCTACACTACAGCCATAGTGATTTCAGTGGTGTAAACGGAAAAGCATTATACACCCTATGTCCTATAAAATAGTTCTGAATACTTCATGTGTTTATGTATATCAATCTATTCCTGCTGCCACCTATTTGTCAATCGAATACTACAGACCATTTGCAACTATACTTTACAAGATCATTCCGGAAATCTTAGCCAATTGACTTCGTCCTCTCCTCTTGCTAAAGATTATTTCTTCTTTTCAGTCAGTTTTTTTTTTGTTGCTCAATTGTGAATCTGTGATAACATAGTTATGGCCCAATAGGTTGTTCATACTCTAAAAAAAAACTAAATCAAAAACAGGCCTTATGGGCCTAAAACTAGATATGAGCAAAGCATTCGATAGGAAAGTGTGTGAGGAAAAACAAAGAGAAAATCAAAGGGCAAGAGAGATTCTATTGATGGGGCAGCAACAGTATTACATAGCATAGTATGCTTTATATATAAGTAGTAAGAGAACCTTAGATACTATATTGGGCCGCACATACATGGGCTACAAGCCCTACAACACTCCCCCTTGTGCGGTTCAATGACAAAACTTTATACATAGTGCTTTGAATGTCGTTCTCTCCTTGATGACTTGTGCCGAAATCAATTTCCTAACTAAAACTTTGACAAGGAAAAACCTAGTGGGATAAAATCTTGGTACACCTCTTCACATGCAGTACTTCACATGTTGTCTCTTACCTTACATGTAGTTCATCACATGCAATACGATCTTCAAAGATCGATGAGTCTAAGTTGATTGCCTCGTTAAAACTCCGCCAGGGAAACCCAGAGGGACAAAACCTGAACTAAAGAAAATAGTACAATATTAAGCAAACTTAGAACATAGTTGGGCTCGAATATGTTGACTCATTAAAACCTTAACAAGGAAAACCCAATGGGATAAAACCTTGACGAAGGGAAAAGAGTACAACGTGACAGATGCAAGTAAAGGTGATCTGTTGCAGATGATCACTTTGCTTCGTTGAAGTTTACTAGTTGTTTCACAACTCTTAAGGCAGAAAATCCTCGTGGGAAAGATAATAGCCTTAGTTGGGAAAATTATATTCCCGGTGTTTGTTGTTGTCTCATTAAAAACCTTGCCGAGTAACAAAACCCTGTGGGAAAAAGTAACCTTGGTGAAGGAAAATAGTTCAACACAACATTAAATTCTCCCCCTGATGTCAGACAATTTTCATTAGTCTAAGGCATTCAAAAGGAGTCTATCACACTTTACTTTTGTGACTTGAATGTTTATAAGACCATGTTGTTGATTCTGGAAGTTACGTTGCTTAATAGATTATCGCATTTCATTTCTTTGATTCAGATATTTTCGGTAATATCCACACGATCTTTACGTCTTCAATGTTCAACATACTTGATGCTTTTAGTGTTGTCTCGCTAAAAACCTTGTCGAGTAACAAAACCCTTTGGGAAAAACTATTCTCGATCGAAGGGAAAAAGAGTACAAAACATCTTCAATTTCAAAGTAAAATATGTCGACATCATATCCTTGGATCCTCCCCCATGATGTCGGCATCTTCCCCTGATTACTTTCAGAGTTGTTCTAGACTGTTACTTTAGTCATGTACTTTTCGAAATTGAATATCGATAATGACCTGGAAAATAGCCCACCGTATCTCTCCCTGATTACTTTCGTTTGAGAAGAGATTATTATTCCTTCATAATCAACAACTTTTGGATTGCACTTTCATTAGCATTCCTTTTTTATGTCTTTGCATGGATAAAACAATTTTACGTCAATGGTCACTTTTAAGTACATGATTACATTCACTATACCATTCCACTGACGTTGCGTTGGCGCGAAGCTATATATAGCTAACAAGTTCCCTGAGGATGTAAAATTTAATCAAGTACATTATTATACTAAGTACAACAATGCATCTATTGTACTTAGATAAGGGAATTTCATCTCCCAACACATCTTCGTCATCTTCCTTTAGACGAACTGGTCACATACTTATATTTGAACCTCAACTAATCATGGGAGTGCTATCAGGATGCATGTCTTTGTTAAATTTCCTGAAAACTTTAGACAAATGCAAAATGGTGGGGTAATATACCACAAGCTTAGTATTCGATCGAGCTTTCCCCAGATTTTTCATCTCAAATTCGGATTTCAAATAGCTTTTAAGGTCTCTTATTACATCAAGAGTACATATCATGTCTGTAACATCAACATAAATAGCTACAATTCCAAATCATGAACTTTCTTATGAACACGCAAGGAAAAATAACTTACTTGTCTATCCCCTCCAAATCAAATAGCCACTTAGACGGGTATACCACATCCGCCTGATTGCTTGAATATATAAGTGAGCATTCTATCTAACTATAAACGTTCTCTGTGGTTTAGAGTCATTTGATTTGGGAAACAAAAGTCTACCAAGTACTTTGGTAAATATCTTCTATCTCTTGATTCTTTCTGAGATACGTAACAACCACATACATATGCTGCATTTCAAGTCCTTTTGAAATTACCAAGCTAACTAAGTAGCGGAACTCTATAACGTTCATTACAAGAGAACAATTTCAGGTCTTTGTGAGAAACCTCGCGCCACAATGCGAGTATTTGTACTTTAAGACTACAATCTTCTCATTATGCTTTATGACAAATTAATTATGTATGTCCAATAGGCTTTACACTTGGTTGGTTAGCACTACCACACCAAATACCCGTATATTTGCAAATGAACTAAGTTCTACCTGGATTGTGTAGGCCAAATATACTTTTTATTTGAAATTAATCAAAATAAAACATGGTTCAATCTCATTGTGCTCTACTTCTGGAGCAACTATTCATGGATTATATCATCATTGTGCACGCATGATCCTTCCATTGACTCATGTGCATTCTCGAAATCCGTCAGGATTTCATTGTTCTCTAGAATCATTTAAAACTTCGGAGCGTCCTCCCATTTGATTCATGGAAATATTCAGAGAAAATATTATGAGATAATTTCTGATGATATAAATAAGTTGTGCCTTACTCACCTACTTCCTTTCTAGGTGAGCATTGATCGAACCAAGCGTTCTCTCCAACTTCGTTTATGGAGACACGGCCTCAACCACACTTCCACTAAGTGTAGTTGTAACACCTTAGTCTATGGTGTATATCCCTTCTTGAGGATTTGTAACCTTGCAGGTAGGTTTGTAGCTGGTATATGTGATCTCATCACTTTAACGACATCAGTGTACATTCTGGAAATAGATTATTCTTTGTTACTTCACATTTACATTTTTGGAGTACAAGAATCAATATGTGACACAGTGGGAACACAACACGACAATTCCTGTCGTTCCCTTATAAAATACTTTTTCTTATCTCCCCCTAACGACGAGAAGACTGTCTCACTAAAGTGATAAACCGCAAATCTAGCGGTAAGAGATCTCTTGCCAACGGTTTTAAAATGCGGATAATTGTTGAGAGTAAATATCCAACAAAATTATGTAATCATTTTCGTGACCCATGATAGTACGATGTGGACTCGTAATGGCACATATATAGTGCAACCAAAATGCGTAATAACACAAATGTCAGGCTTAAATTCAGTTACCAACTGGTACGCAGAAAAGGTTGACTGATATTGAGTTCTAAAACGAATTAAGTAAAGATGCGGGTAATATTGCATATCCCCAAAGCAATAAAAGGTAGGTTTGTACGCATAACCTATTCCTTAAACACCATATGTAACCTTGATGGTAGCCTCTGCGAGACCATTGGGTATAAGATGCTCTATATTGATCTTATTAACCATGCAATATTCATCAGGTCCTTTTGATGTAAATTCTCTAGCATTAACAAGGGTGGTTAGCCTTTGCACTTTGTATTGTGTAATATGTGCTAGGAGTTTTTAAACGCAAATTCTTGGGAACTATAACTAGTCCAAAAATGTCAAAACATTCAGCAGAGCCATAAGTCACTTTAATGGTTTGCATTCTGCATGAATATTTTTCTAAATTTCACCTTGTGTTCTTTGTAATATGGAGTTTTACCATTTGCATCTTAAGATGGTCTCGATCCTATTTTACTGAAGACTTTTTAAAAATGAGTGATATGCTTTCTTACCTAAAAGCATAATGGGAAGGGGGGTTATGCATCTAGTAATTTAGAAAACACATATTGAGAGATATGTCGTCACTTTGCATTCTGTCAATATTTTTCCCATTTTCGTTCACTCAAATAAAGTGATATTTGTATGAGTTATTTCAAAACAATCATCATGTCACATCCAAAGTTTCTTTACGGTTATGCCCAAAGTCTGTACGAGTCAGTTTCCAACATTTCATCGTCGGAGTCAATATGATTCAATAATCCAAATATTATAGTGAATAACATTGCACTAGATTGAGTCACTAGTTTCTCTAAAATATATTTCCTTCCAAATATATTAGAGATTATAAAAGATGCAATCAATTACATTCTCATCATTTTGATGTTCCACATGATATCCATTTGCACGGGTTACTTGGGAATTTAACAAGGTGTGATTATCTCTTGGTACATCTAGAGATTTTACGACGTCTTTGTTCTATCTTGAAGAAAACAAATAATCAATGCTGCGCTCGATAAGATAGTCAATTGTCCAGGCAAAGTTCTTGTTGCCATTAAAGTTGATGTGAAAATTGGTTGTTACTATGATACATATACACATTATATTGTATATACCAACACCTATGACCAAGGTGCATTTCCAACTTTTTTATTTATGATGGGAGCTAGAATTACATTTTAGCTGATCCCATGTTCAATTGATACCTATACTTTGGTGTCATTACTGTTGGGGAAAAAAAATTATATATATTTTTTCATGATATATATGTCCATTTTTACACGCTTTATATGAGTCGGTTTGTCTAGCCCTCATTACTTTGGGGTTCTTTCCATTTTCAATTTTGCTACATTTAGCTTAATTTGATAAATTTATTTATCTCAATAGGCCAAGAGAATCTCATTACACATGTCAACCACTTACTTTAGGTTGAATATATATTACTAAAGATAATTCTCTTGTTGTCATACTTCAACATATACCGGTTCGTTAGTATTATGGATGAAGTAGAGAAATGAAAATTTTATGACTCGTATCATCTTCGGTGAGTTCTTCCACAAAAATTGGAATACATGTGATTTTATTGAACGTGTGTTTTGAAACTACTGACAGATTAATAGTCGAGTAAATGGATTACATTCTACGGAACATTCAAAAAAACAATTGGGAGAAAAATATCAAGTACACAATAATGGTGCTCAAGTCCTTTTAAACCCCAAATGAGTACATTGAAATTGTGTTGGTACAACCAATTGAACAAAAGTCATCATTCTATTATAGCCAATATATATCATATTCAATAGAACAAATAACATTAAGACCAAAATTCTTAATGAATGAGATCAATAAAAATAATTTAAATTGACCGTTTATATGCTACTAGTTTGAAACCCGTGCTACGCACCGGGATTGCTGGAATATTTTACCCTTTTTGTCCATGTCCACTGAGGCGGGGCTTCGCCCCGCACCCGTCCCAATGAAAACCCTAATAAGCTACGATAGAATTACTATCCAACAGATTAACAACTAATAATTAAAACTATGTAATTAAAATTTTCTAATTATCAAATATGTAACACTATTATTATTATCTAAAGATTTCACATAGTTTTGAAAACTAATTTCAAGCAATCTAATGAAACAATAATCAATTTTAAAATTATATAAATAAACTAAATTAAATAGGTAAAATAATCTCAAATGTAAAATAGTTTAAACTATAAATACAAAAGTGTAATAAGATTTTTTTTTAGTATTGAACCTATGCTACATATCGGGTACCAGGGGAATTGATCCTCATTTGGTGAGACGGGCCCGTCCCAGAAGGGTCCCAATTAACAATTGCAGTGTATAATGAGAATACCCATTATTATATATATATAGTAGATTAACTTATGAAACCAAATTCACCTATTACGCATTGTATAAATTGTTGGAGATTAAGAAGTCGTCTTTAAGAAATTACATTTGAAATACCAACCTTTGAAATCAGTAAATAGTGCATGTATATAAAACAAAAGAAATCAGTAGTTATATGATGAAAAATCACACTCGCTTTATAGTTGTGTAGATATATGAAATTAGAAACACTAAAAGAAACACGATATTAATATAAAATAAATTGCCAACTCTAAAACATATGAAGTGTTTCCCGTCAAAGAAGATGTAATTTAGGAAATGCACTGGTATATCTTTCTTTAGAAATTATATGTTTGTAATAAGAATCAAGTGACTAACTTAACTTCTATTCCAGAATCCAACTTCTTGCGTTAAATGAAAAATCACATTTACTATATAGGTATCGATATATGATAATAGCTAGAGACACTAAAAAAAAATCACTATATTAATCTAATATAGTCGTCAATTCTAAATAGTACATAGCATATGAAGTGCTTCCCGTCAAAGAAGATGTTATCAAGGAAATACACAAATATATCTTTCTTCAGAAATCATATATTTGCATTAAGATCAAGAGGCCAACTCAACCGCTCATCCAGACTACATTTTCTTGTAGATTAATGAAAAATCGCAAACACTACATAGTTGTATTGATATATGACATTAGAGCATCCACAATGGACGACTAAAATCAAAATTTTAGTCCAAAAACCAGACACAGTCGAACGGAGTAAAGATAAAAAAACCAGACTAAAACCAAAAACCAAACCATATTTGGTCTTTAGTTTGGTTTATAGTCGAGCGCAACTTCAAAGTACGCCTGGTACCGGGCGTAAATTAAAATTACATTTGAACTGGGGCGCAAATTAAATTACGTTTGAATTTGGGAGTAACTTGAAGTTACGCCTGAATTAATTGGGGCGCAACTTTAAAGTGTGTCTAGATTGGGGCGTAACTTTAAAGTACGCCTGGAATGGGGTGCAACTTTAAAGTGCGTATGGATTGGGGTCGGGGCGTAGCTTTAAAGTGTGTCTGGATTGGGGCGCAACTTTAAAGTGCGTGGATTGGGGAGTAACTTGAAGGTACGTTTGACTAAATTTTACTCCATCACCGTAGCGTGTAACCCCGAGTATCACCAATTTTTTTTTAGTTTTTAGTCTTTAGTTTAGTTATAGTATAGTCGCACCACTGCAGTTGCTCTTAGAGACCCAAAAAAAAAATGAATATAAAATAGAGTGTCAACTGTAAATAGTGTAAAGCGTTTGAATTTCTTCCCGTCGAAGAACATGTAATTAGTGAGATGTGTTGACATACCTTTCTTCAGAAATTATATACTTGTGTTAAAAATCAAGTGGCCAAAATAACTTCTCTTCCAGGCTCCAACAACCTGTATTTAAATGAAAAATCACACTCATTATATAATTGTATCTATATCTGATATTAGAGACACTAAAAACACAAACGATATATATATATATATAATAGATTGCCATCTCCAAATAATGTGACACATATGAAGTGCTTCCCGTCAAAGAAGATGTAATCAATGAGATGCACTTATAAATATCTTCATAGATTATATACTTGGGTTAAAAATCGAGCGGCCAACTCAACTTCTCTTCCAGGCTCCAACAAACTGTATTTAAATGAAAAATCACGCTCGCTATATAGTTGTATCGATATCTAATATTAGAGACACTAAAAAAACACACGATATATAAAATAGATTGCCAACTCTAAATGGTGCGAAGCATATGAAGTGCTCCCCGTCAAAGAAGATGTAATCAATGAGGTGCACCAATATATCTTTATATACTTGCGTTAAAAATCAAGCGGCCAACTCATCTGCTCTCCCAGGCTCCAACAACTTGTATTTAATTGAAAAATCACACTCACTATATAGTTCTACCAATATTTGATATTAGAGACACTAAAAAAAAAAACAACGATGTAAATATAAAATAGATTGCCATCTCTAAATAGTGCTAAGCATATGAAGTGTTTTCCGTCAAAGAAGATGTGGTCAATGAAATGCACCGATATATCTTTATTCAGAAATTATATACTTGTATCAAAGGGCCAACTCAACTGCTCATCCAGGTTCCAATAACCTTTTTTTAAATGAAAAATCTCACTCACTATATAGTTGTATCAATATCTGATATTAGAGACACTAAAAAATACACGATACAAATATAAAATAGGTTGACATGCTATAAATAGTGCTAAGCATACGAAGTGCTTCTCGTCAAAATAAATGCACTAATTCTTCAGAAACCGAGCATATTAACTGCTAGTGTAAGGCCTTTATTAAGTTCCTCACTGTAAGGGACAACCTAAACTAATGCGAGTAATGTAGTGAAATAGACAAAAAACAAAAAAATAAATGCAAAAGCCGATCAAAATAAATAGAAGAAGAAGTCATACCCTAATTCCCATCAGGATCGAACTGACAACCGTCGAACCGACTAACTCATAATGTGATGAGAACTCAAACCCCAATATCTGTTTTGTCTAAATTGAGAACCACTATAAAAAAAAAAAAAAAAAAAGGAAATCGGTAAAAAACCGAGGAACTTTTTGATTTCTAGCTTACTCTTTATTCTTTTGCTTGATTGTGTGGGTAAAAAGCTCCAAAATAGAGCCTAAATGAGTGAACACTCTAAGTAGACAATAAACTTAAAAGACATTTCACTGAAAGTATAATTAATTTTCAATGGAGAAGTGGAAAAACAACCAACAATGTCTTCGAGACCATATGCACTGCCCAAGTTTGTGTAAGATAGAAATTATTGATTGTGAAAATAAAGTGATAATATTGTTTGTTGTTGAAATAAAGGGAATAACCATGTTGATTTAACGAAAATTATCAATTAGAAACATAAGGAATGATTAATTATAATCATCGGGTGTTATAAAAGAACGTAAATGTCAGTACCTACAATGGTCAAATGAAACTGTGCAATTTAGAGGAATTCATCGACAACAACAAAAGAAAATGCATATTTATAGATGCTGGTAAAAACGAAAAAGGAGATGGGTTACCGACATGTATCTCTAAGGAGAGCTTCCCTTTCTACAACTGATCGGCGCTAATATACTAAGTCATATTTATCGATATCAATTCTTCTAATTGTTTATATTCCAACCATATCAAGTTTCCATCTGCATGTTTTACCTCCTGCAATATCCTTTAACGTAAACATACATTGCATCCTGAAATTAAAGAGTACTGCTAATGCAAAAGAAATAACAAAGTTTTCCAAAGATTTTTTTTTTTCAATTTCTTTCAGATCCTTATATACGGGAGATTAGGACATGTAAATGAGTTCGATCTTGAACTCATAACTTGATCGGAATACCAAATATGCTTGTTTTATAATTTCTTTCACAGCATTATACAGGAAAAATTAAGACATATAAATGAGCTCAACTTTCACCTGACATCTTGATTTATGGATTCATTGGATTATAAATTTGGGCACTGGGGGAACCTGGTATAATTGCACATCAGGGACCGCTTATAAAGTTAAATAGCAGGAAACTGGTTAATTTTATTATTTTACTATTTGACTTTTATGATATGATAATTGGAGTGATTAGGATCAACAATAAGAGCCATAAAATCCCCAAGAGGACATTCACTTGGATTAAGAGTTTGAAAGAAAAACAACTATAGAGTGTTTAATATTCTTGATCTCTTTGTTCTAAAAGTTATAGACTTTATATTTGGTTTCTTGGTTGGTACATTTCTACCGGTGGTGTGTTGCATTACTTATGTAGGGAAATTCTGTAACTTACCAAATTCCAAAAAACATCTAGCCACTTTTTTCTTTGTGCAATTCAATCTCGATCTCGAATCTGCTAAAACTTATAGTTTGCAAGAGTGCTTTGTTTATTATGGTGACGACTACTGCCAGTACCACCACTTCTGGAGCATTTTTATTTATTATGGAGATGACAACTTCCACTACCACCACTTCTAGAACATTATTTCATTTGGAAGTACAAAGTTACGTATGTTCAAAAAAAAAAGTAAAAAGCTACAGCTTACATGACTATTAACAGTAAAAACTAACAAAAAGGACATGCAATTTCATTTTTCTTATTTGATCCATAACAAATTAACGGGCTTACTACCAATATAAACAGAATTTTACAATCCCCATCCACTCATTTAGACAAAGCAAACACTTATGCTAAACTGTGTTGTATGTTCTACATCCATATATCTTCTGCATATATGAAATGGAAAGGTTAGGAAAAGTACACGAAATACTTTTGTTAGGATATTTTCGAAATAATATCGTAAATGCTAATCATTTTTGTGGTGAAAAAAAAACAACTACATCTATTGATGTTAAACAAAATTTACTATCAACTAAATTATATTTTACGGAGAGAATGCTAATGATATGCCGAGTATGTGATAATGTTGGCAGATTTGTATATCCACATTTGGAACATGATAAGCATAGTTTAAATATAAACCTTGTCCAGCAGATTTGGCTTGGCCAAGAAAGCCGATTGCTATTTCAGCTGGTAGGACAATCATCATGGGTTTACTAAAATCAAAGAGGAACCCTTGAAAAATAAAGGAAAAGAAATGATTTTATTGCCACGTAACCACGTTTACGTTTTTTGTTCATAATACCAGTGACCGTAGATAAAAGTACAAAGCAAAGAAGAATCTCAGGAGCACAAAGAAAAAAAGGATTTCACTGCTACAAATCCGATTATAAATGCGATGCAATATACCTAAATATTTTATGTAAAGGCGATGCAATATACCTTCGAGCACACCTGCTAAACAACCAACAAACGCAAATCATTCTGCAAAAGAAGCCACGCGTGCACACAATCTGTTTTCCCTTGTAAGAATTAATAAAACTACAAAAAGAAAAAAGTTTTGGAATAAATATAAAAAAAAACACTATTCTTTTACTTTTTAAGATAGATACCTGCATTTAGTATATTCAGACACACACACACGAGCGTGCACGCGCGTACACACACACACACACAATATATATAGATAGATAGATAGATAGATAATTCTATAAATATCACATTTGTGTCACCTAAAAATAGTTTAAATTTTCTTAAATACATAGAATAAATTTAGATTCTTAGGATTAATATAAAAGCACACATAAACGTGGGTATTTTAAATTTGGATATATATACATATTTTTGTCACCTTTAATATAACATGGAATAAATATAGGTTACATTAGGTCCCATCAGATCATAGCCATCTGGTTGAAATATAGGATCACATTTGAAATTTGGACATGCAAATGGATGGAATAAGTAATTTCAATAATACAATAAGTATTAAAACAAATGGATGGAATAAGTAATTTAATAATGCATGAGTATGAAAACTTGAGTAATACTTGCATGATCACGTTATTACGGAGGCCGTCAAAAAATTATTAATCCAGAAAATGATGAAGTAGCACCATTCACAAAACAAATTTGATGGAACAACCAATAACGCTGATGTTTTATTTTAAAAAAAAGAGAGAGTAGGTTTTTCTAAAATTCGGCTCTCATATATAAGCATTTGATCAAGAAAATAGATTTACTATTAAGCTTGGTACCTCATATGCTTCTCCTCGTATGTAGTCTAGACGGAAAATATAAACACCAATTAAACATCAACAAAAAATTCAAACAAAATCTTAAAACCAATAGAAGTCGTATTAAATCAATTTATTGATCAACTCTAATATCAGTATTAATGAGCGCTCTCTTTGACACAACTTCTTTTGGAAGTATTGATTGTACCTAAAAATCAAATAATGAAAATAGATTAGCCATCAGAAATCTCAATTTCAAGAAACAATAGAAATAAAAACAACGAAAGAAAACAAACTGCTATGAAAAAAAGAAGTGGTACATAAAAAAATGTGGTTTTTGCTATAGTTTCTTATATAAAGAGTCATTAAACTTTAGTAAATATTTGGTTTTGGTAATAATATCAATCGATATCTTAAAATTTATATAGTTTATTATAACTTGAGATTATTTGATTATAGAAGACAATTAAAAAAGAAAAGATATTCGGGACTTCCAAAATTAGTTAAATATTTGCAACATAAAAAATAATTTCTTCAATAAATATAGAAGTATTATATAATTGGAATTTTTTTCGTGTATTTGTGATATGATTATTTTTTTCCATACTATGAAATTAATTCATGTTATATGGCAATATATAAATAAATATAACTCATAAATATGGTTTTAATTAATGTGACTTGAACAATGGTTACAAACTTTACCATATTAACCATTGGCTTTGTTTATATTAATAAATTAACTGTATTAATGGAACTCGTAAGATTGTGTTCAGGTAAATAATTAGATTTTTTCAGATACTTTAAACACAAATATCAAACCATTGGCTTTGTTTATATTAGTAAATTAATTGTATTAATGGAACTCGTAAGATTGTGTTAAGGTAAATAAGTACATTTTTTTCAGATACTTTAAACATAAACATTAATTTAAATATCAACTAATATAGTAATTTTTAGATGTTGTTAGTAATTTTTTTAGATGTTTATCATTAATATTAAAAATTAATATAGTTATTTCTAGATTTTTTGTCATCATAAAAGATTCAACAAATACAAATCTTATTATTTTATTCCATAATTATGTAGAATTAATTTTTTTATTTTAATCATAAATGCCAAAATTAATATAGTAGTTTTTTTTACCATTTCCATAAATTTTTTCCTTACAAAAGATATTACAAATTTAAAACTTATTATTTTATTCCATAAATATGTTGAGTTGATTTTTTTTATTTCAGTCATAAATGTACTAAATTAACATAGTATTTTTTATTATTTTCTGGATTTTTATAATAACTACATGAAATTATAAATAATTAATAAAGATTAATATAGTAATCTTTTTGTCATTTCTATATTTTTTTCTTTTTTTTTCCTTACAAAAGATTTTAAGAATACAAATATCATTAATTTATCCATAAATATGTTGAATTGATTTTTTTTATTCATAAATGTAAGAATTAATATAGTATTAAAAAGCTCTTCATTCTCTCAATTATTTCTATTTCGTTACATATAGTATTTTTTTTATTTTTTGGATTTTCTATAATAAATACATGAAATTATAAAAGATTCAAAGAATATAAATTATTTTATTTTTTTCCATAAATATGTTGAATTGATTTTTTTATTTTAATCATAAATATCCGAAATTAATATAGTAGTTTTCTTTATTTTCTGGATTTTCACAACAAATGCACGAAATTAATATAGCAATTTTTCTAAATAATGAGGGTCGTTCGTCGCGTGTGTCCCAACAATCCACCCAATCTACATCACACATTGTCATATCAACGCACCATATGTAACAAAATTTCATCCGACGAATACGAATGGTTTCTCAATTAGCCAATGAGAGCGCGAGGTTACGCTCACCAACCAATAGGAGAGAGGGTAAGCTCCACCAGTGCTACTTTTATTCTGGAGTGAGGGATGGTATTGAGTTTTTAGGTTGTTGATTGACTTATTTAAGACAAAAATAAACAAAACTAGGCATATTCTAAAAAAAAAAAAAAGCCTAGAGGGTAAATAAGCATAGCATATAAAAACTTACGTTATAGTTACAAACCTCAAAATTTGGTTCCCACCGTATATAGACAGGACCGGAACAGTCTTAATTGTGCGCGATCCAATCCAGAACAAGAACAAGAATGGACTGGCTCGGTTGGAACTGGGGATGACTGGCTCGGCTGGAATTGGCCAGGGACGAGTTGGATGGGTCAGGACAACTAATCCACAACGGAACAGGACAGCTACGAGAACAAGCTAAATGGGTCGATGGGTCCCAGTATCCAACATTTTCTGTTTCTACCCTACCCGGCTCTTAGGTCAATCATCTCCTCCGCCGTCCAGACAAGAAAAGAAAAAAAAATCAAAATAAAAAAACAGTAACCGACCATGGAATTACAATCAATACATCATCAATCAATCTAATAACAGACATAGGGGTCTACATACCCATAACAGCCAAAAATCTTAGATCAAGATATAAATTTTTTCTTTTAACAAATACAAAATTCTATCATTATCAATACATATAAACATACGCATATGGGGACAAAATTGAAAGGTGATTTTTTTTTTTTTGAGGTACACAGATCGAAAAATAAGTGTGAGTAACAATAATATAGTAACATTCATTCATCAGATCAACCCAAAAGAGACGAGAAGTATAAAAATTAATATAAAAATTGATTTTTCTTTTTTGTTTAAACATTACCCAGCTGTGAGATCCCCTTTATTTTCTTGATCCGGCCACGATTTGAAATGCGATTTAAGAAGAAAAGCAAATCAACAGAGATAGTTTCCTTTTTATGTCCATCGGTAGATAAATTTTTTTTGAATAAGAACAGTATCGACTCAGATGGATCCTCCCAAATTAGTTTTCATTGTCCAGGGATTGATGATAAAAAAAATTTCTCGTGTAGTTGAGCATCGTGGTGATAACATGTTTGAGGAAAAACAGAGAAAATCAAAGGGAAAGAGAGATTCTAATGATGGGGCAGCAACCGTATTACATAGCATAGTATGCTTTATATACAAGTAGTAAGAGAATCCTAGATACTATATTGGGTCGCACATACATGGGCTACAAGCCCTACAATAGAAAGTTGTTTTTAGGCATACACAAAAATTATTGGGCATACAAAATTATTTTTCCACCCAAGATGAATTTATAAGGGTAGTGTAATTACTTATATACCCTCAAACAATTTAAATTACTAATATGTCCTTACCCTTAAAAAAACTAAAATCAAAATCAGTTTCCTATTATATACATCTCATCTTCTTCCTTCTTCCTTTTCTAATCCATCAATCGAAGAACAAATAGAAGTTGAATGTGAAAAATCTGAAATTGAACCAAAAATTCAAATGATTGAAAAAACAAATCCTAAAATGGAATTAGAAGGTATTTATCACAAACCCATCTCTTATTTCATTGTTTATGATTGATTGAATAGGTTTAATTCGGAACAAAGTTGGTTTTTAACGATCACAGATTGATGTTGTTGGTGATAATTTGTCTAGTTATCTTTTATGAAGATGAATTTATAAGGGGTAGTGTAATTACTTATATATGGTCCCTCAAACGAAGTTCAATTTAAATTACTAATATGTCCTTACCCTTAAAAAAACTAAAATCAAAATGAGGACAAGTAAAATTCAGGTTTGAGGGGTATTTGATGAGTGCCAAATATTGCATATTATATACATCTCATCTTCTTCCTTCTTCCTTTTCTAATCCATCAATCTGAAGAACAAATAGAAGTTGAATGTGAGCAAAAGTGAGAAAACATGTTTTGTTGAGTAAATAATTGCCAAAATTGAACCAAAAACTCATCCAAGAAAATGATTGAAAAAACAAATCCTAAAATGGAATTAGAAGGTATTTATCACAAACCCATCTCTTATTTCATTGTTTATGATTGATTGAATAGGTTTAATTACAAGTTGAACAAAGTTGGTTTTTAATCTTGTTGTTGATCAGTCAGATTGATGTTATCAGGATTTAGAATCAACTTCTACACTCTGATAATTTTCATAGAAGTAAGAGTATCTTTCTTTGACCAGTTACATGTTCATTATTTTTCACCCTGAAAGTGTTTATGAACAGTTCAACTTATATTAATTTTTCACCTATCAGTCGAACTACTCTCTGTTTCATCAACACAATGAAAGTTACCTTAGATCGGCACATATTTTGTATTTCGGGACAGCCGAACATTTTTAGATACTACAAAGAAAATTAATGGTTAGGTTCTGCTTGTACGATAATCATAATATGTGCCGAACCTAGTGCATTTATAAGGTTCGGCTATTACGATTATCACAATATGGGCCGAATCATTAACAAATTATGAATGGTATACTTGGCATGTATACTACTACTTGGGTTCGGCTCAAAATTGAGTTGTGTTTTTAGCCAAACTGTTCTTCACAAAAGCTTCATGTAAGTGTATATGAACAACTCGGCTTGAAATTTCATGCAATTTCAAGCCGAACATAATCACAGAAATAGATGCATAGGGGTTCGGTGTATTCGATAATCATATTATGTGCCGAACCTAGCACATTTATGAGGTTCGTCTATTATGATATTCACAATATGTGCCGAACCAATACAAAATTATTAACCCAGGAATGTACATGATCAGGTTCGGCTTATATTTTACTTATTCAAATAGACGAATAATGTGTTTCCAACAGGTTCAGCTCTTACGAATTTCTAAATATAAGCCGAACCCTAAACATTTTTTCTTCCAGACAGTTCAGTGTAGGGTTCGTCTTGTTAGGACAATTAGAAACAATGCGAACTCTGGTCTACAAGGTAGGTTCGGCTCTTAATCAACACTTTAACACCTCTTGAGTTGAATGTAAAATACAGTCCTACATATGGGACTCTATTTCCTAATCCAACATTGTATCGTCAGCTAGGAGGGAGTCTGAATTACTTGACCATTACGAGACCAGACATAAGTCATGCAGTTCACATAGTCAGTCAGTTTATGTCTGCTCCAAGGTCTACTTATTATGCAGTTGTTCTCGTAATTCTAAGATATATCAAGGGGTCTCTTCATCAAGGTTTGTGTTTCTCATCCAAGTCTAATCTCACTCTTCAAGCTTACTCGATTAGATTGGGTGCTGGGATATTACAGAGAAAATCATTATGACTCTCTGTGTGTTCTTGGGAGACTCGTTGATTTCATGGAGAAGTAATAAGCAAATTGTGGCTTCTCGTTCAAGTGCTGAAGCATAGTATATAGCTCTTGCTCACACCACATCTGAACTCATTTGGTTACAGTGGCTTCTTTGTCACTACAACAAAACACACGTTTAGTGACAAAATTTTATACGACCAATAAAATTTTGTCTGCAAATCCAGTGTTCAGGGAGGAATTTTTTTTTGGTCACCGTATATATTTTTTCCGAGACAAAAGGTAAATTTAGTTTTTAAAGTTGTCGCTATAAATGTTCGTGACCAAATATAGTGACCAAACTTTTCTCCGTCTCAGAATATTTTTTTTGTGACCAAATATAGTGACCAATTATGTCTCTGTCTCTAAATATTTCTTTGTGACCAATTATTTCGGTCACGGAATTGGTTTATAGCGACAAAGGAAAATTATAGTCTCCAAACATATTATTGCCAACGATCCAAGACTTTTGTCCCTGAATGCATCTTACACTGACAAAATTAGTTTGTCGCCGAAATAAATGCCCGTCAATTAAGGATTTTTCCGTTAGAACTATTAGTATCCAAACAAATTGTTGTCGCAAATGGACTATTTTCTACCGACGAAAAAAAAGTTGGTCTCTGAAAAAACTATTGCTGACAACGTGTAACTTTTGTCCTTATATCTATTTACGCAGACAAAATTAGTTTGTTGCCGAAATGAATGCCCGTCAAATAAGGATTTTGCCGTTAGAACTATTAGTATCCAAAAAAAAAAATTGACGCAAATGGATTGTTTTCTACTAACAAAAAAAATATTGGTCTCAGAAAAAATTATTGCTGACAACGTGTAACTTTTGTCCCTTTATCTATTTATGCAGACAAAAATTAATTCGTTCGGAAAAACTATTGCGGACAACGTGTGACTTTTGTCCCTATGTCTATTTATGCAAACAAAAATTAATTCGTCATCCAAATGAATACGAAGCAAATCTGAAATTCTGTCGTTAAAATTTTGTTAGCGGCAAGACAAATTGTGGTCTGTAAATCCGAATATTCCGCGACTCAACTATGACTCTTCACAGAATAATCGATGATTGCTAGTGACATGAATCTGATGATTGTATTTGATCATAGAGTATTATTATTCATACTTCTAATCTAAGATGTACTGACAAAGTATTTTGATTAACTGACGAAACCTAATATCTTAACTTTACCAGACAGTCAGTTAGCGGTTCTGGTAAAGGTTATAATTTGGATTCAATAATTACTAAAGAATAGGTCACACAACAACCTCTTCAACTCCAACATTTCATGGATTTCAAATTACGAATATGTAAATCAGCTAGAGTTTTGCTTAAAATTGGTTAAACATGGTTTGCGCATAATGAGAAAGTATACGAATATGTGTTGAACTGTTGATATGTATTTTTCTAATATATAAACTACGTATTAATATATCCCAGTGCAAATATAATAAATAGCATTACTATCAAGTATCAACCTTCTTAACTTGAAACTTACCAATCTGTTCAGGTGCAGAACTTTGTCGCTGCTAGATCTATAAGTACAAGAAGAAGGCGGAGGAAGCCATTGCACTTTTTTCCAATAAGGGTAAAATGGTCATTTTTAGAGTCTGTGATATTCAATTCTGATATATTTCATCTTCAGTTCATTCGAACAAGAAACTCAGGTTTAATTCTAGGAATCTTTGAACCTGTGATGTTCAATTCTTATATATTCCGTCTCCAGTTCATCCGAAAGAGAAACTCAGGAGTATTCTGAAAGGAATCTTACTTGTAAATGGATGGATTCATCGTTTTTACCAAGTTTCCTACTTATAATAGTCCACTCCCGGCCAGGTTTCGATCTCGGATCCATGTTATGCATACAGTATGCCAGAACAAGATTTGTTTAAGGTTTTGTGGAATATTCCAAAGGAATCTTACCTGTAAATGGACGGATTCATCATTCTTACCAAGTTTCTGACTTATAGTAGTCCACTCCCAGCCAGGTTTCGATCTCGGACCCACTTTCTTTCTCGAAGTTGGCGAATCGACATTGATCTTCATATTTATCGATTTCTATAATATGTCATGCTAAGTTTGAAGTATGAAACCCTACCGGAGCTTCTCGGTTCATAGTTTGTATGTCGTTATACACATTTGAATTTCCAATCGACATTGAGATTCATATTTATCGATTTCGACGATGTATCATGCTAAGTTTGAAGTCTGAACCCTCCTAGAGCTTCTCGGTTCATAGTTTGTATGTCGTTATACCACATTTGAAGTTAAAATCAACACCTAAGTTTCATATATATCGATTTAGATGATGTATCCTGCTAAGAGATGATGACAGAACCCTCCATGAGTTTCTTTGTTCATAGTTTGTATAGCATTATACCACATTTGAAGTTCGAATCGACAATGAGATTCATATTTATCGATTTCGACGATGTATCATGCTAAGTTTGAAGTCTGAACCCTCATGGAGCTTCTCGGTTCATAGTTTGTATGTCGTTATATAACATTTTAAGTTCGAATCAACACCTAAGTTTCATATATATCGATTTCAATGATGTATCCTGCTAAGAGGTGATGACAGAACCCTCCCGGAGATTCTTGGTTCATTGTTTGTATAGCATTATACCACATTTGAAGTTCAAATCGACACTAAGATTCATATTTATCGATTTCGACGATGTATCATGCCAAGTTTGAAGTCTGAACCCTCCCGGAGCTTCTTGGTTCATAGTTTTTATGCTTCTTGAGTCTACGAGTGTGAACTAAAGCTACTTCATGACCTGTATGACTAGTCGAAATTATTTCGTGACCTATGTGACTAGTCGAAATTCAAACCGGAAGCACAAAGAAAAAGCACAAAAGCACAAAGAAACACACCAATTATCGAATTCACTTCTTATTTTCCATCTTCATTCTTATACATTTTTTAGATTTTTTTATATCAGAATGTCGATAACAACATCCTTAATTTATTAATATTTTTTTTGGATTTTTTTTCATGTCGAAGGTTGATAATAAACCGAATATTAGCACAAAGAGAAAACACACATGCTTCTTAATCCGTATGAGTTTTTTTAAGCGAATCTACACCGTCCCTTAATATATGTAATCCGTATGAGTTTTTTTAAGCGAATCTACACCATCCGATTCTAAATCTAATCTAAAGGAGAGAGAGAGCCTCCTCTCATTCTCCTCCTCTCACTTTATTCTTTCTTCTCGTTCTATTTTCTATCTTTCTATGGTTCTCCTAGGTTGGGTTAGGTCTTGGTCGAGAAGAACACAGACTCAGGGAAGACATGAACTGTGCTGCTACCAGTTTCTGGTTCGATGTGGGGTTTTGATCTTAATTATGATGCCGTGAATTAAAAGGGTTTAGATTTGAATCTAAGAAAAGTAAGTTGTGGTCTGAGTTCGATCTGGGTTTAGGAATCGAGAGTTTATGAAGAACTGATGTATTCGAGATTAAGGAGAAGGTCTTGTAGCAAAAAAACAACGAAAAACCCCTAATTTTAATTTCTTCTTCTCTCAGAAATTTTCCCTAATATTTTCTGTTCAATCCAAGACTATTCAATCCTCCTTCCTCCTCTCAATCAATCAATTTCTTCCAAGTTTGTAGCAAATCTAATCAATAAGTACTTCGAAATCATCAAATCCTTGATTTTTTTCGTTTTTTGTTTTTCTAGGGTTTGTTTGTTTGTTGATATTGAATTTTTGATGATTTTATTTGATTTTTTGAAGATGGCGGAGACTTTAAAACCACTTACATGTGAAGCAATTTCTCATACAGAGAAGAAGATGGATGATGATGTTACGGGTAAATATCGATGGATGTTTTTTGATACTTACGGGAAGTGGAACTCAGTAGACAGTCAAATCGTTTTTCAGGTTAATTGAATAATGTTGGTACGGTTTTGTGTTTTTCAGTGCATTTTGGTTCCTTGTTTGTTCGTTGATTCGAACATTGCAAAGATTTTGCACTAATTTCAGTGTACATTGTGTTTTTATAGGATAATTCTGAGTTTTACCGTTAATTTTCCTCCGTAATTGAGGTAAGAACATGTTCTGCTTCAACTATCCTCAATTTGTATGTTCTTGCATTTATTTCAGAAGCTATAGCAATTTATTGATAGGTGTTTCATATATTTTGTTGACATAAAACCAGAAATTTGATCTTGGTAGTCTCCAAGGGCATGGTGGTAGAGGAACCCTTTGAAAATGAGGCAGTTCATGGATTCTAGGTCATCTCTTGAACATGTATCATGGAAGATGGGGATTATTTCACCCATAAATAGTATTACTATCAAGTACCAGTTCAGTATGGTGGTTTAAACAAACAAGGTGATAAAGAATTCAGCTCTACTGATCTTGTTGAGGAGATCATTGTTAAACCAACAATAAAACAGACTATTGAATTCCCAATTTCTGAGGTATGTATGGGTTTTATACCTTTTCTTGATTCCCATTTCTGTTGCAGTTTTTATAATTTATTTGGATTGAATAATGTCTGACTGTATTTTACTGAATTTTGGAATGGCAGAATTGTGTTGTTGTATGGGGAGTTAGAGTTGTGGGTTGGGAAGTGAGTTATTGTGTTGAGTTTTTGCCTGCTGATGAAGATGGATACTCTATCATAGTGCAGAAAACAAGCTAAATCAGCTCAAGTGATGAACCAGTTATTTGCTACCAAGCTTCTCAGACCTTTCTCTGAGATTGTTGATTCCCTGGAGCTAAAAAATCCTTTTGTTCGTAACTGGATTGATCTTTTGTGTTTCTTACTAGCTGGGGTGAAATCTGATAGTGCACTCTCAGCAGATATGGTAAGTACTACGTTTCAATGCTAGTCATTGTCTTTAGAGGAAAAGCAAATTGGTGCACTGAAATTTTGTTCCTTATCAGTCTTTCTTGATTTCCAGTATTCTCATGTTTAGATTTCAATTTTAGGTGTACGTGTTTGCAGAATGGTATAAACCAGGTTGTACACTTGAGTACCCTCTTCATGGAAGTGGGGCAGTAATTTATGCTCTTGTGCGGGGACTGGAAAAATTTGGTGGTAGGATCTCTCTTAGATCTCATGTGGAACAAATCGTTGTTGAAAATGGTCGAGCGGTTGGAGTCAAGCTACGAAGTGGGAAGGTAAGTCCTCAGGTGACCTTTATTGTTAGGGGAAGTGGTCGTGCTCAGATTTTTGGTATTGATAGCACTCGTGACGTTTTTAGAGACCGATTAGCTCTATGGAGATCAGTGGTGCCGGTTACCGGTAAGAAAAAGCATTTCTTTTTGGTTGTTTCAATTCAAATATCTAAATTTTATTTAGTTATCAAAATATGCTGCTTTTTCCTTGATTAGGGACTTAGGCGGATTATGTTTCTTTAGCTTTACCGAGAGCAGCTTGCCAGCATCAATGTGGAGTACTACATTTTTGATATACAATTCATGTTTTGGTTTAATGCTCCAGGTATCAAGTAGAATTACAAGTTTCTACTGCTATTGTGTTTTCCGAAAACCCGACTGGTGTCTTACATTTTTCTAGGAAGATGGATGGGACTAATAAAAAGAAGAGAAGATCTGCCATTTGGTGATTCATTCAAAAAGCAAGAATCACTAATTTTGAAGATGCCAGAAGACAATGAATTATTGGTTTAAAAGGAAAAGTTCAAAGCCATTATAGATTCAGAAGCTACAATAAGACAACTTTGGGCAAGAGATGTTACATTAAATAGGTTTGGATGAGTAGATAGTAGATATATTGTAGTGCATATTTTCGCGAGTGTTTTTAGATTTGTTCGTATTATGAATGAAACTCAAAAATTTAATAAAATCTAATAAATTCTCGTGTTCTCAATATTTAATCTAATAATTTCTTTGAATAATAAGTAGTGATAATTTCTTTGAATTTCAAGATATTTAGAGTACTTTTAGAGGGGAAGTCTTTTGTCTTTGAAACACATTTTGAGGCAAAATGAGTTGTCGTTGATAGAGTATTTAGGAATAAAACATGTTGCTTTTGGAGACAAAAAAATAGTCTTTAGAAGTTTATTTTAAAGACAAAATGAATTGTCTTTGATTAAAAATTTAGAGACAGAAATAAAATCTTTCGGAGATGAGGAATTTCGTCTCCGAAGTTTAGTCACTAATAAAATAGTTAGAGACGAACAAGTTAGTCTTCAAAATTTGATATTTTGGGGCTACTGATTTTGTCCCCGATTAAATTAATTAGAGACACTTTTTTTGTTTCAGATAGTTACTATTAAAGACAAATTAAATTGACACAAAATTTTCGCTTTTGAGACAATTTTATCGGTCTTAAATAGTTATCATTAAAGGCAAACTAATTTGACACAAAACTTTTGTTTTTGAGACAATTTTATTGGTCTTAAACAGTTATCATTAAAGACTAATTAGTTAGTCTCGGAATTTACATTTTTGCGACAAAAATCTTGCTAGCAAAAATATACCTTTTAGTATCGAATTTTTTGGTCATTAAAATAACTTTCACAGACAATTTTATTTCGTTGGTAAAAGAGACTTTTGTTAACAAAAAATATTTAGTTGTTAATTAATTTTTCTCGTGACTGTTCGTAATTTTGTCGCGATATACTTTCCCAGACGGGGTATTTGAGACAACTTCGTGACAATTTTTTTTTCTTCACAACAAATATTCCAAGACAAGAAAAGGGGATTTCCTGAAAATTTGTTTTGACACTAAACCCCCATTTTCTTGTAGTGTGTGATATGGGAGTTAAAATTTCTTCTCATACACCACTGTATTGTGATAACAAGGCTGCTATTCAAATTACACACAATTATGTCTTCCATGAACGTACAAAACATATCGAGATAGATTGTCATTTTACTTGTCATCATTTTAAGAAAGGTACAATCACCCTTCCGCATGTCAAATCAGAATTTCAAGTGCATGGATGATATTTTCACCAAGACTCACTCTGCAGCTCGTCTTCAATTCTTAATTTCCAGACTCAAGATGTGTACTCCACCACCTTGAGTCTGAGGGGGGGGGGGGTGTTAAGATATGGTCAAGCTATTATTAATCTTGACATTATTGTGTTGTTATTTGGTTGTAACTGCATATATATTCTTGCTTTATATATCTTAGATATTGTTAGGTGTATCTTTTATGCCTTATCTAGTTGTGTAAAGTTGTATAAATCAGGCTATTGTCCATTAATGAATACACAGAGAATTATTCTCATAACTACATTAGAATCTCTATGCTCATGTTTATCACTCCTAATGCATATTTTCCCCCTGAATCAAGATGCTCATGTAATATTACAAGAAATCCAATAGATGTTGAAAAGGATTCCAAACAAGATAAATGTTAGGGTGTACAAAAGCTTCAACAATATATCAATCAAAACAAAAACAAGGGTATGATTTTGAACTTGCAACTTACAGTAACGTGGAAGAACCCTAAAAACTTATAACGTGGAAGGACCCTAAAAATATGGTGAAAGAACCCTAAAAACTTATAACGACATCAACAATTGGGTTTGGTACTTAAAATCAACCTATTGTGCGTTTATTTTTCAGTTTTACGCGTTGTATGTTTTGAGTTCATGGGAACAAATCTTTCTTTTTGTTGATGCAATAATTCATACAATAAGTCAATTAAATAAGTACGACATACGCGACGTAGGGATGTGATACCATTTGCGACATAAGGTGTGATGTTAGAGAGGATAAATAAGACAAAATGTGTAGTACATCTCTATACAGATGCATGTGTATTATCTTCAATGTGCATGGAATTTTAAATTTTAATTAGTGTTTCAATTTAATTATTGGTTCAAATGCGTTTTTAGTACCTGAATGAGGAATGCAGTCAGGAGAAGTTCTGAGATCGCCAAAAATAAAAAAATCAATCGTAAATTGTGGAATGAATAGATATGCAATCATCCAGAGGAGATACCAAAGCTTTGATTCGAGTATAGGTTGAGTTTGTATGCATTGCTGAATTACGTACACTAAATCTACGTTTTTTGTATAGCAAAAAAGAAAGAAATTCAAAAGAAAATCACTGCTTCACATCCATTTTACCTTAATTATTGAAAATACCAGCAAAATCACATTATATAATCGAGATGGAAGAACTTATGAAAAACTCAAGCGGTTGAAAGAAATTTTGTTCGAAGATAATGACACATCTTGATTTGGATGATGCTTTTGTTGCTAAAGTAAAGACACAAAATGATAGACCAGAAAATGTATGAATATAGAAAAACAAAAGCTTGAGTTGTAAAAATTTGAAGAATTCCAAACTTTGAGTAAGGATTGTAGCGACATTAATGTTAGTCAATTTATTAAGCCACGATCACTGTTTTAGTCTTTGAAGATGTAGGACTACAAGCCCCAACATTAAATTTTGCTTCAAAAAAAATGTCATCTAATTAATTTTCCTTGCGTTTTTAGGACGACCCAAAAAGAATTAGGGGCGACTAATTTTATGCCCATCAAGTCAGGGTGGTCATGTGGTGACTTAAATAAAAGTTGTTTATATTGTCCTTCACCTTTATATTAAATCTAAACATGTATCATTTATTTTCATAATCATAATATTCTTCTTCTTCTCTTTTCTACCGATTGAAATTTTTTCATCGTTTTAATTTTGATTGACACCAAACATCGTCGATCAAACAAATTTTAGGATTGATTATTTAAAATTAAAACCCGAAATTCATTAACTTTAAAGTTGAAACTTAGAACATCAAAAAAAAAAATCAAGTTAAACAAAGAAAACGGATAAATGATAGTAGTTGTGATCCAAAATTAGGATTTGATTGCTTGAAATCAAAAAATTGATCGGAAATTTTTCTAGGATTTACAGTTGCAAAAACATAATCGGTAGGTATAAAGTTGATTTTATCCATTTAAGAACATCAACCATAATCGGTAAGTAAAATAGATTGTTATCGACCGATTATTTTTTATTCAAAAAATTCAATTTTCTGTACTAAAAATTAAGCACAATCGGTAGATAATAAAAATCACTTATCTACTGATTGTGAAAATAGAGAAACGCAGAATTGCATTATTTTTGAGAAAATTAGATTTGGGGAAACTATCACAATCGGTTGATAATGAACATCACTTATCTATCGATTGTGGAAATATAAGAAATTCAACATTCCATTAGGTTTGAGAAAATTAGATTTAGAGTGACTAAACATCACTTATCTACCAATCAGACGAGGAAAAATTACAAGAACTAGATGGGAGCCTGGTAACAAGCTGAGCCCCAATCCCTTTTTGAATGACAATCCCAATCCTATGGAAAAGAAAATCCCCCCACTATGACATTCACATCATGGCTAGCCATATAATTGCGCAGTTTTTTTTTTTTTTTTGTCATATTCTGTTTCTTGCGTTTTAAGGTTTTGTTGTCTAATTTTATTTTTTATTTTTTATTTTTTGTTGTTGTTTTCTTTGCATGTTTCTCGAAAATATAGCATGCTGCTGATTGCGGTAATGGGAAGTGGTTTTTTTGGGGGTTTGTGGCGACGAAAGAGACTCATGCGAGGTATAATGAAATCATCTTTTTTGGTGTTTTGAGATTTTTTGTTGATTTTGTTTTTTGGTGTTTTGAGATTTTTCGTTGATTTTGTTTATTGCAGTTGTTGGTGATACCTTTTATCTGTTTTCATGGGTGAGCCGGTCTGATTATTATTCTTTTTTCTTTCCTTTCCTTGCTAAGTATTTTTATGTTTTGTTAAGAAGAAGTCATTTTTGATTATATTGTCTCCCTTGGAGTTTATATTTTTAGAAACCTATTGGGGCTCCAAACATTGGGTTTTGAGGGCTCATAAGATGATAAAATCGGGTTATGAAATAGTAATCAACAAAACCCGGCCATATCCAACTATTTTTTGTAATGGCTAAAATATCCTCCATGAATTATAAAATTAACTTTATTATCCTCTCCTTCTCTTTTCATTCATAAATCATGATGAAGATGATGATCATAATTTCATTATGATGAAGATGATGATCATATAAAAAAAGCTAAATCTATTATCTTCTCCTTCTCTTTTCATTCATAAATCATGACGAAGATGATGATCATAAAAAATCCTATCATTATTCTTTCTCTCTTCTTCTTCTCCGTTGCGATGAAGATGACGATCACAAAAAATAAAAAACTAAGAAAACCCATCACTTATTTTTGCTTTTGAAAGCCTCCAAATTCGAACGGTATAGAAGTATGATTTTTTCAAACTGTAGGATATTTGAACCCAGAATATACGGTTGGGAAACCAAACCGTAGGAACTGTCTACGGTATGTAAGTATGATTTTTGCAAACCCGTAGGATTTTTGAACCTAGAATATAGGGTTTGGAAGTTAAGAACTCCAAACCGTAGTTGACCTACGGTTGGGAAATCAAACCGTAGATAGTTCTGAAACTGTTTTTTCAAAAATATATTTCGATCGAATCCGCCTATCCATGCACTAAAACCAATGAAATGAGATGGGTTTTTTTTTTTTTACCTTACTGAAGTCATTGCGGGTGGATTAAATGGTGTTAATCGATAACGAATTATTTTGAGAATTGACGATTAATCGAAGAAATAAGCGATGAAGGTGATGGGGAAGAAGAAAATGGAAGAGTTAAGAGGAATGAAAACAAATTAGTTTTAGGTTTCAATATTTGATAGGTTAAGGGTATTTTAGTATTTTTCTTATCAATTAAGTTCCCTTATCTTCATTGTAGGATATTTGAATCTTTACGAGCCCTCAAACTCTTTTCTTGGAGCCCTATAATAGGTTTCTTTGTTTAGCCATTTCTTGTTCATTAGATACATTAGTTTAGCCACTGGTTTATTAATTTTATTTATTTATAATAAATAGGCGGGTGAAAAATTAGTATATTCTAGTTCTGGAAGATTAATGGTTTTCCGGGGTATACAAAATATATGTTTTTGATGGGGTGGGAAGATATATTTAGAGGGTACACAGATAATGGGGTACCGTTAGTAATTTTTATGGGGTACATAAAGGAACACCCTTGGTTTATGTCAAACCGGGATCACTCGAGGCATAAAAGTCTGGTTAGGGTGCACGGCTGAGGTGCAGTTTCAACTCGGGTGTTTTCTGGTATCATTTCTCGAGGTATCATACAAACACCACCATGCTCTATGCGCCACACTTCGCTCACACTTTTGTGGAATTAGGATCTTCACTTACTGGAGCAAACAATACAAGATGAGTGCAGGTAATTACCAAATTCTTTCTGAAACCCTATATATTCCGATTTTTGTCTAGGGTTTTGATTTCGAAAGCTAAGCTATATCTTTTGTTTCGATTTAGTCCAGAACTGTTTTACTTTAGTTTCACGAACTGATTCTAATGAAACTAAACAGAGAATCGTAACTTACAAATTGGGATTGTACTGGATTTGTTGGTTTAGTTTAATTCCGTGGGTTATGGAAGAAATTTTTATTGTAGGGAATTTGTGTTGCTGGGTCTGAAATGTAGATTTTAGGTTATTAAGGGTTTCTTTGATTCCGACAAGATTTTATTTTTTTTAACCTATTTCTTGTTGTTTGGTGAATTGATGATGTATGAGCTAGGGCTTTTACTCACTCGAATCGGTATAGAATGACCCCTGTGACGATTTTGAATGTGTCATTAACTTGCTTTCCTAAGACTGGTTTGTTGATCTCACTATATGGAAGTTTGGTCCTTTGGTCCTTGAACCAGTCTTAGACACATATTTAGGAACTTCATCTTTGGCTTGCTTTACTGCAACACGATCTGAAATTTTGTTCTGCAAGGCTTTAGCACATGCCTGTTGTGCTCCCTCTTTATCATTTTATTGACCAGACAAAGAAAATCTAAACCTTTCTATCGAACAAAAAGGGGGAGAGCATTTAGGTTTTGGGATTTTGTAAGCCTCTGTGCCTCAGGCAAACAAAAAAAAAGCATCTGAACTTCTGATGGGTACTCACATTCGGCTTCCCCATTTAGTGAATGTAATCTGGGAAACTGTGGGAGTTTGCCTGCATGTGAGGACAGTTACACACAAACTTCATGTGTAGGAGTTTAGTATTATATCATATACACAATTTGATATCGTTTATGCTTAGTTACTGAATGTAAGAATTCAGGCAAGATTTTAGACTCTTGTTTGTTCGGATATCAGTGTGTAAACCCTTTTATAGGATAAGTTTACCTAGAAGTTTCCCCATCAAATGCCATTCTTGACGGTCAGTTTCTTTTTGCTCCAGTTTTTATCTTCATATGTTTTGTCAAACCTAATATAACTAAAATTCGTTAAATCACGATTATGTGTATGGTTAATTTTTTTTCTAGCTATCCTGTTTTATTCTTGTTATACTGATTTCTTGGTAGAATTGGTCAGAACTCAGAAGAAGGTCGTTAGTTGTGCTTTGTCCTACAATTTGTTTACTGCTTTGATTTGATTATTTCGGTATTGGCAGGTGGTGCATTTGGTGGTAACAGGGGAATGAGACCCGTCCCCCCTGAGAAAGGTGTTTTCCCGTTGGACCACATGCATGAATGTGACTTGGTATTACATACTCGAATTATCCACTGACATACTAACTTGTGTGGAATTCTGTAAAACATTACATTTCAAACCCATTATGACGTATCTGATTTACTTTCGGTTTTCAACAATCAGGAGAAAAAGGAATACATCAGCTGCCTTAAAACATCAGGCTTTCAATCCGAAATTTGTAGACGCTTTTCAAAGAAATATCTTGAATGCCGCATGGAGAAGTAAGTAAGTCATCTTAGCTTTTATGTGTATTACACTCTGGTTCCATGTTATCACCTCGTCTTAGCAAAGATATTAGCTAAAACACTAAATAGTAAAATATACTTCTCAATCTTCATTCACTATATATAAACATACATGTTTGTTGTTGTCGAACTGGGTTGTGCTTACATAAATTCTTACTACATGTAAAGGAAATGAGGCAGTTTGCTGAGTCAGGATATTCTGAGACTTGTAAAAAAAAAAAAAAATCTTGAGAAGCTATATAACAGTGCTCGTTTAACTATGATTCATCAAATGATAAACCAACCCCTTGGCTCTTAATAAATTTGTATGGCAAACACACAGTAAGACAATAAGTATGAAAAGGTAGTGATAGTATACTGAACTAACAAGTCTCTCTACTATGTGTAAAGCATACTGGGTCTTACGATTATATTTTGGATTTTTTTATTGAGTTTTATTTTGATGATATTTCTAGTGTTCCCCATAAATCATTTGTCTAATCCAAACAATAATTCTAGACTCCCCGAGGGAGAAATCCCGAGATTTCTTCCGGCCTTCACAACTTTGTGGTTCCCTCCACCATAAAGTGGCCCCCTGTTAATCTCCTGAGGGTGCAGGGACCACAAAACTGTGTGAGTTGAGAAAAATCTCGGGATTTCTCCCTCGGGATGTCTAGAATTATTGTAATCCTAATAGCATGTGCCCATTTAAATAACGACAAGTGGCAGCCAAGTCATTTAAATAACTTCCAAAGAACACTCGTATCTTACTGTCTTTTGAATAGCTTAATTAAACTCGTTGATTTTATGCTGATCTATAAAAATCATTGCGCTTGTGAAGAAAACTGATAACTAACAATGTTAGTGGAAGAGAATTATTTTGTTAATTGTTGTGTCCAAACAAAGGGGAAGAGACCTCTTCTGTTGGCCTTCTCCTATAACAGTTGGCCTTCTCCTATAACAAGAATTGATACCCCAGCTATATCACCCTCTCTAGATGTTTGTACTTGGCGGACATCTAAGGAGAGTGTCGTCAGACGACCGCCATTACACCATTATCCCTACAGTAACTGGGGGCATTTACAATGCATTATATATGCATATTGTCCCAGTTAGTCTATTTGGTGTAATTGGTGAATAAAGACTTTGTATAGTGGAAAGCCTATATAAAGTGGTCCCTTTCCCTTTGTTTACACAACAATTAATCAAGAATTTTACTTCTACCTACATTGTTGTTTTCAGTTTTCACATTCGTAATATATTTTGAACCTCGCCAATGAAAAATCAAAAAGGGAATTACTCAGAACCCTGAATTTAAACTTTGGTGGTCAAAGCCTTGCGTTTTTGGGTAGCTGAGAACGTAATAGTATAGACAGCCATGTCCTTTGCCAAGTTTCTCCACCACAATTAGTAGTATAGATAGTAGATACCTCAACAGAGTTTCTGACCCTAAAAGGGCGATATGAAGGCAAAAGTGAGGGAAACTGTTAAACCACAAACCTTGTAGATGATTTTATAATTCGTACAATTATTTTCGATGGGAATACACATAATCCAAACATTGTGGTTATATTCTTAGGCATGGTTTAAAAAGGCGTTGGTGGGGCGCGCTTTTTTGCGCTTCAGGTCCTAGGCGCTTCTCGAGCACCGCTTTACGAATTGGCTTATATTAGAAAATAAAAAGCTGGGCTTTGAAGCCCAGTAGGTAATGTTTCACGTTTTCTAACTAAATACTAATAAACCTGATATGGGGCATGATGATCATGATAACGATGACTGCTTACATGATAATATGAATGATGAAGACATTCGTGGCTAGTATATTTAAATAGCTCTTGGGTAGAATAGGCAGTATCAGTATTCCATATGCTTAGTTAGTTTAATTGTTCCTTTTATTATGTCTGACTGAACTTCATAGTTTTCTTTTATTTGGTTGACAACTTCTTATTTATATATTTTAAAAAGCTCGCTTTCCCTTTACGCTTTCGCAGCGCTTTACGCTTTAGTATGAGAGCGCTTCGCCCCACGCTTTTGCTTTTCAAAACCTTGTTCTTAGGGTTATAACATAATCCAAACATGTATTCTCCAGGAATTTGATGGCTAAACAGGACATGAAAGATCTCGGATTTGGGAAGAATTATGATGAAGAAGAGCAGGAAGAAGGCAAGAATGAGAAAATTGATGGCAAGGATGTTAGATCTCCCAGTGCACAAGGTAAAACTTTAGTTAAGTGAAGCCGGAATTACTGGGACTGGGTTCTGACGAGTTATTCAAACAGAGCTTCAGATTTCAAAAATAGAATAGATAATTTATTGTAACATAATTTGGTTAAAAAAATATTTATTTGTCAGATGATAGGTGAACTTGTGGAAAATTCCACTGTAAATGAATTTTGTGATGTTAAAAAATACAGGTTTCTTCACTGAACAGATGATCACAATGAATAGAACTTCAAATGGCACCTACAACTTTTTTCTGCGGTTCTTATATCACCACGGCTAAGTTATGGGTTTCTTCACCAATGCTTAAGGTCTTTTCTTTTCTTGCAACCCTCTGGAGATTACAGGACAGTAGCTTGGTAAGATGCTGATGGAGAAACATGGTATTAGGGAGATGCACGAGCAACCTCTTTTTAAAGGGTATGGTCTGGTATGTTTTTATGTTTCACACCACCGCTTACAAGATCGTATTTATATTATGAATCCAACAACGGGTGAGCACCTCCATCTGCCACAAATTGGTTGGAATCCACAGTACATCATTTCTATACACTGAAAAATTAGTCATAAAAAATCCCTGAAATTCTGTGGTGAATATTGGATTTGTTTACCTAAAAGAACTTGAAAAACAAGGTTCTTTACCACTGATTCTTTAGCTTCCTCCAATGTCTCAAAGCATCTCATGAACAGAGAGATCTGGTATCAATACAGACCAGTTAACATGGTGCTAACAAAGATGAATGTGGATACAAATTAGGATGTCAAGTCAAAGTGAAAATTAATAGAGACAGAAATACCTGAAATGATAGAAGCCTTGAATGAGAGCTTCGTGTTGTCGCCATACAGGAAGACCATCAACCAATTTTGACGTCTGCGCAAAACTTAGTTCTAGAAATTTTTACGAAGATTGAGCTGTAAGAGAGCTATAAATAATCCAAAAACTTTTATGTATCATTATCATATATATCTATGAAGAAATTCTATGAAATGTTTGCTAGTGGCTCTGTCATTTTTGCTTCTGCCTAATCATATGAAAGCCATCAAAATTTATAGAAGGGTAAACAATGGAGGAAGTGCATGCTTAACCTAACAAGAAAGTTAGGTTCAACATAAAATATGTGCACCATTGAACTGTTGTGTCAGTTGGCTGGGACTAGCAGAGTTCTTGTGTTGGTCAAAGTTGATTGGAACCGGGAACCGACCTATTGACATTCCCTTTTTGTTGCAGCAAACCAACTCATCCACACGCATCACATCGTAGTTCGCCATGCATGTATATAAAAGGGAAACGAATCGCGGTTTTCTCATCTTTCCCTCGTCTCTGCTCTCTCGATTCTCTTTTCCCTCAAAATCTGGAAACGTTCTGGTTTTAGTTTTCAAAGTTTATTCTGCCCTATAATTCCTTAGGGTTTCATCTTGCTTTATATTTTGTTTTAATTCGCTCGTTGGATAAAGGATGGATCCCCAACACTTTGGTGTTCACGGCCACCAATCTCAGAGAGTTAACAACCCCGCCAGTAGAACTGGAGGTTTGACTGAACGTATACCACCTTTAAGAACGCCTTACGATCTTGGCCTTCATCATCATGTAGACCCATCCTTCCTCTCCTGCTTCACCACCCCCCCTCTCCCCCACCTCCCTACATCTACTGCACATGGTCCTTTACCAGATAATGGTTGGGTTGTTCTTGATGCATTGCCCCCTGAGAATGAAGAGTCATATGCAAAAGGATGGTACAGTGGTTTTACAGCAGAAAGCCAGACAGCAGAAGAAGCAGAATCCTCGCTTGTACAGTTTATGAACAGCAACAAGGCTATAGCTCGTGCTGCCGCAGAAAGGCCGCATGACAGTGTTGAATTCACCATATTCGTTGCAAATTTGGCTGATGAAGTTACAGATTATGTGTTAGAAGAGACATTTAAGGCTAAATATACCTCTGTTAAGGGTGCAAGAATTGTTACTGATACAACCACCGGGCGTTCTAAGGGCTATGCAGTTGTTAGATTTGCTAATAAAGACGAAATGATGAGGTCACTGACTGAAATGAATGGTCAATATTGTTTAACAAGACCCATGTGTATTGGAGCTGGTAGTACTGGCCATGCTAGTATTCCAAAAGGTACATGTTGCTCTGACATCCATGGATTTTCCCTGATTTTCTAGTTTTCCTGTTGCATAATATTTATCTGTTTTGTTATTTGCAGCCACTTTCCAGAGTTTTCTGGGAACTCGGAATGAGAGTGATCCAAATAAGACAACTGTGGGTAACTCTGACATTTCAAAACAACACCGGGTATTTGTTGGTGGTTTGGACTCTAATGTCACAGAGGAAAACTTGAGACAAATTTTAAGCCAATTTGGAGAGTTATCCGATGTAAAAATACATGAAGGAAAAGGCTGTGGGATTGTTCAGTTCGATAATAGGTAAAGGGATTTATTCTTACTTAGTTGATCGGCAACCTCTAACTGGAAGTCTCTCTAATTTTCGCTGTTTTTACATGTTGTGGCTTCAGGGCGTGTGCAGAGGAGGCTATGGCGATGCTACATGGAAGTCAATTGGGTGGTTCAAACATTCGACTTTCATGGGCCCGCAGTCCTTCAAATGAACAGGTAGCTTTATGTCCCTTCTGCTTTTATGTTGCTCTATTCTTTATGTTGCTCTTTTCAAGTGCTGTGTCCATGGCTAACATGCTAACGTGCCTTAATTTAGGATCAACCCGGTGGTATGGTTCAGCAACATGCAGATCCAAACCAGTGGCCTGCTGCAGCTGGTAATATGTACAGATACGATGGAAGTTATGCAGACTATGGAAAGTTTTTAGCTAACATATTTTCTTTCCAAGGCTGTGGCGGTCCAGGATATGGCTATCAACAGCACCAACAGCAGGTATGATCTCTCATTTTATGATTTTTAAGCTTCAACGTCTAATTTGTCATGCAAATTATAGCCAGGTTAATAACTCTTTAATTTAATTTTTTTTTGTTATGCTTCTTCCAGTGATCTGATCAGATAGCCAGAATCAATGTGGTGGGCAGATAAAAGCTATATTTTTTAAGTAAAGAAGAGGTCAAGTCTCAGTAGTCCAATGGGCAATTTTATGTATCCTATTAGAGCCCCTATTTGCCCATATCATGTCTCAGTAGTATAGACAGCCATGTCCATTGCCAAGTTCCTCCACCACAGTTAGTAGTATAGATACCTTAATAGAGCTCTGACCCTGAAAGGGAGATATGAAGGCAAATGTGGATTTATAATAAAGGTGGTTTTTGTCATTGGTTTATATTTTGGATGAAACTTTTCTAATTCAATGAAGGTGATATTTGTGGAAAGGAATGACAGCCTCTAAAATGATTTGTGTTTCACGAAAAACAGTTCATACAGCGGCCAAGAAAAAATCGAAAGTGATACTGCTTTCCTTGTTAAAATCAATAATCATAGATAGTTTTTTTATAACACCCCTAGAATTCTTCAACTAATGATAACTTGGTTAGTTGCTTGGAAGGGGTGTTATATTAAGGTTTAAGCCGACGCAGTGCCATTATTGCCTGCGGCTGTGTTGATAAATAAATGCCTAAAAAATACATGATCAAATTCTCAAGAAAACTAAAATATCTACAGTTACTTGGTCAATTGATTAATGTTTTTATTTGAAGTTAGAAAGAAAATAGTACTTGATCGGGTTACAATATGCTCAGCCATCCCATTGAACATCACTTGAATCAGACTGAAAAACAGGGCTCCAAGATACTTCCCTCTACCAGCTATTGTACCCGGAGTCATCTCTGTTCTCAAGAACACGGTTAAGGCAATGATTGACATAAATGTTATCTGGCAAATTTTGAAAATGTACAGGAAAGAGCTGCGCTTCATCAACAACCATTCCCTCGAGAAGCATGAGTTCCCTGTTGGAGATACCATACTTGGCCTTTACTAATGCAGCAGGATGGGCTCTCGATTTGTCATAAGGAATTCTAAGCTCCTCTGTAAGTTGTTGACCTATGTGGAAGCTTTTGAAGGAGCGCACAAACTCAGATACTGAGATGCATCTGTAAGGCTCATTCTTATTGTACCAATATTGCTCTTGGTTGCCTCTTGCAGAAAGTCGGCTACTCCTTTCCTTTCGGGGCATTTGAATCCCATGCTTTCAAACAAGTCAAGAACATTTTCACGGGGTCCTTGGTAGATAATCTCTCCCTCCGAAAGTAGGATAATGTCATCAAAGAGATCAAATGTTTCTGGAGCAGGTTGCAGGAGAGATATGTTTCTGCATCCCTCTAGAAATTACAGTAGCTTTTTCCTTCTTGATACATGCAAGAGTAGCTTGGGAAGTGGAGATTCGTAGTTATCCGGTTACCCAAGAAACTGCTCTTCAAAGAATACGTAGATAGCGAGGCAGTCCATGTCTACGTATACCTGCGAAAAGTAAGTGGCATGAAGAACCGAGAACGACGGAAAAAAATAATTGGTCAGAATAAATCCCCAAAAAATAATTGGTCAGAATAAATCCCCGATGAGATTTGTTTAACCAAAGAGATACTATTTTTCTTAAAGAACATGACAAACAAAGTTCTTTACCACTGATTCTTTAGCTTCCTCCAATGTCTTAAAAGCTTAGAGCATCTGATGAATAGAGATATCTCTAGTATCAATAGAGACCAGTTAACATGGTGCTAACAAAAAGATGAATATGGATATAAATTAGGAATGTCAACTCAAAGTGAAGATTAATAGAGACAGAAATACCTGAAATGAAATACCTGAAATACCTTGAAGATGAATCTCAAATGATTGAGAGCTTCGTGTTGTCGCCATAAAGGAAATCCATCAACCGAGTGATTTTTGCCCTAGGCACAAACCTTAGTGCCAGAACTTTTATGAAGAATTGAGCAGTAAGAGAGCTATAAAGAATCTAGAAATTTAGATGGCAGTATCATATATATATCTATGAAGAAATTGGAATTCTATGAAATGTTTGTGTCATATTTTCTTCTGTCAAATCATATGAGAGCCATAAAGATTTATAAGTGTAAACAACGCAGGAAGTACATGCTTAACCTAACAAGAAAGTTGGGTTAAAACATACAATATGTGCACCATTGAGCTGTTGTGTCAGTTAGCTAGCTGGGAGTAGCAGAGTCCTTGCGTTGGCTAAAGTTAATAATTGAAAAGATACACTTGATTTATTTGGTGTGGTGTCTATTTTCTAGTTTCCGGGTCTTCCGGAACCTGAATAATTGGAACCGGAACCGGAACCGACCTATTGACATTCCTTAATGCAGCAAGAGTTCGCCATGCACGCATATATAAAAGGGAATGATAATATCCATGTGTGTTAAATTACCCAAGAAATTTGAGACAGAAGAATTCGTTGCTTACTGGCGAAGAAGATTTTAGGGTTTCTTGTGATTCTCGTTTCGTTTTCGTATATTTTCTTTTTTAGTTCGCTACGATGGATCCCCAACAATCTCAGATAGTTAACAACCCCAACCGCAGAACTGGAGGTTTGCCTGAACGTCGTATACCTTTAACGCCTTACCGATTTGGCTTTCGTTATCCTTCAGACCCATCCTTCCTCTCCAGCTTCGTCAGCCCCCCTCTCCCTCACCCCCCTACATATACTGATCCTTTTATAAAGGGTTGTGTTGTTCTAGATTCATTGCCCCCTGAGAATGAAGAATCATATGCAAAAGGATGGTACAGTGGTTTCACAGAAGAAAGCCACGCAGCAGACGCAGAATCCTCGCAGGTACAGTTTACGGATCTGAATACTTATCTTTGCCCAAGTTAAATTCATCTGTTTATGATTACTGTTATTGATTTTTGTGCTAATGGTGTTTTTCTTTTCTTGCAAACAGGTTTCGGATGTGGAAGCTATCCGCGACAAGGCTACAGGTCAATCTGGGAGTTACGGCTCCATCGAATCTAATAGTCATGCTGCGGCAGATGAGCATCGCGATGACAGTCATGAATTCTCAGTATTCGTTGCAAATTTGGCTGCTGATGTTACAGATTATGTATTAGAAGAGACATTTAAGGTTAAGTATACCTCTGTTAAGGGTGCAAGAGTTGTTACTGATAGAACCACTGGACGTTCTAAGGGCTATGGATTTGTTAGATTTGCTGATAAAGAGGAACAGATGAGGTCACTGACTGAACTGAATGGTCAATATTGTTTAACAAAACCCATGCGCGTTGCACCTGGTCCTGCTAGTATGCCAAAAGGTACATGTTGCTCTGACACAGATCCATGTTTCTTCCCTGATTCTGATAACAACTTCATTCATGGTTTGTTGATTTGCAAATTACTGTGTCTTTGCATGTCAGCTAATGGTAACATGATCTTCTTCTTATTTGCAGCCACTTTCCAGAGTTTTCTGGGAACTCGGGATATCAGTGATCCACGTAAGACAACTGTGGGTAACTTTGTTAAACAACAACACCGGGTATTTGTTGATGGTTTGGGCTCTAACATCACTGAAGAAAACTTGAGACAAGTTTTTAGCCAATTTGGAGAGTTATCCGATGTGAAAATACATGAAGGAAAACACTGTGGGACTGTTCAGTTCGATAATAGGTAAAAGGATTGGTTCTTACTTGGTTCATCTGCAACCACTAACTGGAAGTCCCTCTAATTTTCGCAGTTTTAATTTCATATTGTGGCTTCAGGGATTGTGCAGTGGAGGCTATGGGGACGCTAAATGGAACTCAATTAGGTGGTTCAAACATTCGACTTGCATGGGCCCCTAGTCTTTCAAATGAACAGGTAGCTTCACATCCCTTCTGCTTAAATATTGCTCTATTAAAGTGCCGCGCGTATCCATGGCTAACATACTAATCTGCCTAAATTTAGGATCCATTTGGTGGTATGGTTCAGCAGCATGCAGATTTAAACCAGCGGCCTGATGCAGCTGGTAATATGTTGTACGAATACAATGGAAGTTATGAAGCCTATGGATATGTTGTTACTAACAAGATTTCTTTCCAAGACGGCCGTCCTGTATGCTATCAACAGTTCCAAAAGCAGGCATGATCTCAGTCTTTCTCTCATTTTATGATTTTTCAACATATAATTTATTATAGCCAGGTTAATAATTCTTTAACTTAATTTTGGTTTTGCTTCTTCCAGTGATCTGATCAGATACAAGATAATTTTCAAGTAAAGAAGAGGTCAAGTCTCCGAAGTCTAATGGGCGATTCATGTACATCTTAGTTTCCTGCTGCACGATGAATCGTTATTGAACTGCTAGCTTAGGGCAGTTTTTTCTTTTCTTTGTAAAACAGTAGTTCACAAAGAGATGCATGAATCATGTTCCGGTTAACTTTTTAAAGAGCTGGAAGAAGGATATTTCCTGCCTACCTACAGTGTTGCATATCAATCTATTAGATAGGACCGGCTCAATGGGGGTATATCCCAGCTTTTGTGTTTGTTTATTTCGTTTATGCAACTATGCATTTCATTTCTAGTATAAGTTGTCAGGAATGCTGTCACAGGAAGAATAAGATTTCAATACAGGAAGTGAAAAAAAACTAGTTAGTATCTCTTGACAAAGTTAAACAAAGTGTTATATACATCTCCAAACCTCAAGACATGTGAGTACTCAAGATAATGCCATCGCATCCAACCCTAAAAAGCAATAAATGACAGACATAAATAATCCATATAAACTGCAGGAACATAAGCATCTAACTTCTTCAAGCTGTATATATGTGAAACAAAATCCGCAAAACAGTGGTTTTGGAACCTCAAATTTGCATCTAAATCCCATTTTCTTCAAGCTGTTTCCGTTCACCTCACTATTTCCATGGAACCATCACTAAGGTTACCACAAAGATCACCAATGAAAGAAACTTTCCGTGTAAAATTGTGCTAGCTGCAGCAACAGAGATAGAACAAAAGCTGTGAGACTGCTGACTAAACTACATACTACTGAATTAGGCAGTTGCTGCTTACCATGATTCCCACTCCTGTCAGGCATATTTGGTGTATTTGTGGTTCTATTCGGTGCTGCTATTCCAAGTTTTAGACAATCCATTCCAATGGCACCTTAACATCCAAACAACAAATCAATAACAATCCTTTTAAATTTCCCTAATACTATTCCCACATAAAAAAAGAAGATTTAAGCTGACATATCCACAACCAAATATTATATTTCTTACATTCTCTGAGACATGGGAATGCAGTGACATTTAGAAGATTTTCATAACCCTCCATGCATTCACATTTGTGCCCGAATGCATTCGATTTGATGCACGATCCGTGCCCACAATAAGCCCAGTTGCAAGCTAGAAGAAGAAGTAGAATTGCGTTAGCCAGAAACAATCTATTAGCTGTTCGGTTAGCGAGTATAATTAGTGCACAGTGGGTAATTAACGTACGATCAAATAAAGATTCATTTGATGGAGGTTCTCTTAATTGCGGCATAGGAGGCTCGGCAGCTGCGTTACATGAGTAGTCCATTGTACCTGCAGATTCCAAAAATTAGTCTCCCTGCATTACATGCAGCAGTAGTAATTGAGCTGGTCAGTCAGTCCATGTCTGTTTCTCCCAATTTGTGACAACCCATATCTTTTTCGGATTCAAAACACTAAAAACATCTTCATAATTACACTTCAGATTTACCCATTGAGCAATTCAGCTAATTACTGTAATATCTAATCAGTAAAAATCGAGAAATTTCTATGAAGGGCCTAACTGCCACATCCAGAAAATGCTGATTTCAGTTGCCACTACTAACCCCAAAACCATGGACACACGAAATCAAAGTAAAAGTGAGTGCAGAGATTGAGAGAGGCTTACAGTTAGGGATGACACAAGGCATGAACTGGAGAAATTCATGGTCAGTGTTGTTACCACCAATTGTTTGTTTCCATCCAGGTTCACATTCACATTTGAATGGATGAAGTAGGTCATTAGTACTACTCATAGAAGCTATGCATTTTCCCTTTCCACACCCAATTTCTTTACATACATCTTCTGCTCACAATAAAAAATTCACCAATTCCCACAAACATTATAACATCATATATTTGATTTACAAGAACACCCAGATTGAAATTACAAAACGAAATTAAAAGATGAGTGAAAGTGAAGTATACCTAAGAAGGGAGAGAGAAGTGGAGATAAATTAAGGTCCACTGCAGCAGTGAGAGATGATTGTAAAAAGATCACAAGAGAAACTATGATGATACCATTGGAAGAAGCCATAGTACTGTCTGAGAGAAATGGAGATAGAGGGAGGAGGTGAAGAGAGTGTGTGGGTGGGGTATTTAATGGAGGTGGTGGGGAGGAAGAAGAAGAGTTTGAAATTTCAACAGAGAGAATGAAAGTTATGGGTGAGGAGAATTAAAGAGGGTGGTTAGGAGAATGAACTAAGAAAATTTTGAATACTTCCATCGTGTGTTTTCATTTTGATCTCTTCCTGTTAACAACTAACAAATTTTTTTTTTTTTTTTTTTGACTCAGTTCAGTGACTCGTTTGAGTTGACTTATTGCATCTGATTATATCATGCTTGTTTGGATCCGACTCGCAATTTAAATCTGACTCAGACCGAGTCAAATGTCAAGTTGTTTGGTTTTTTATTTTTATTTGGTTTTTTATTTTCTAGTGTCCGACTCTAGGAATAATAAAAAAATTATATTTTATTATTTTTGAGTCAAAGTCTAATGTAATGAATTAGTTTCAAGTGAGTCAGACCTAAATGAATCGTGAAGATGGGAATGATTAAATGTCTGGATTGATCGTCTCGGATCTAGCCCATGTTAATTCCAGTTGTAGAGTTTTCCTATTCAGACACCAAGAAAATGAAAAAAAAAATAAAAAATCGAATTGGCTGACATAAAGACTTGGACCGAGTCAGGCACCCATCATGTCTAAGAATGAGATGCTGATGTTACTTGATGCCCCAACCACTACCACACAACTAACCATAAATTCCATTCCTACGGAACTGAAGTATATGGTCCTGTGCACGGGAGATTCGTTGATACTTGATACAAATTAGAAGCGTGTACGAGTTGCTTCTAATTTGACTATGTTATAGGTTACCAACCTCCAACATTGTCAATTTGTCTCCATTTCATCATAAATGTAGGATCATATCCGTTACGATTAAAGGATCCACTCACCGACCTAATAAAGAAGCCAACTCCATCAACATGTGTCACCTTGGCAATTCAGTGAAGTGTCTTATTAGGCCCTTGTTCATTGATTCAAGGCTCAAAAGTCCACAGACAAACATCTAGCTTCCAAGCAAAAGTAATAGTGTACCACATCACATCCATCTCCCGAAAAGTGATATTTTCACCTTTTCAATTTTCAATTTTGACTAAAAATAGACCAATGTCCCATGAATAAATATTTCTTTGCTCGAGTCGTATCAACCTTCAATCTTCGGCGAATACGACCATTGTAGTTGGAATGTCATAGTATGCTGTAAATGCTGATAGAAGCTAATTACATTCCTCATACTGACATAATTTGTCTTACTCTATGCTTCAAAAAAAAAACAAAATTGTCTCTCTTATGAAATCTGCTTCAGGCACCACTGGTTGTCCGCTAGCTGTTTCACTGAGTCCAGCACACTGCTCTTTTCTACTCACTGTTACACCAAACCCATGACTTTGGTTCGTTGTTTTGAGTAGAGGTCATCAGGGAAAGGATCAAAAAAATTTGCTTATGTACCGAAAGACGAAGCAAAAGTAATCATGTTTTACGACCACACTTCTACGTTGTACCGACCAGCTTTATCCAACAAGCGCAGCTGCCTTATAGCAGATTCCTCAGGAACTCCACCCTCTTTCTTTATTATCTCCACCATGCATGAAAAGATATCAGCAGGCATTTTGGTTGACGATCCTGCAACATAAACAGCAGCACCGCCCATCAGTAGATTCCAAATCCTTTTGCTTTCTTCCTTCATCTTATGCTGTACGTAAATTTTCTTTGGCTGGTCTCTTGAAAATGCAACAAAAAAGCCTCCACCATTCTCTTCTGAGAGTATTCCACCAGATTTTGCGTGAGATAGCCACAGATCTTTGTATAGGAAGTCATTTTCCTCGTTTCTGCAACCAAAGAAGAAGAGTATGGGAGCAGTCGTCTCAGAATTACTTTGCGCTGCTCTTTCGGCTATGAATGCACGAAATGGTGCACACCCAGTTCCTGGTCCAATGAGAATAAGAGGTAGTGACGGCTGCGGAGGAGGAAGAGAACTTCGATTGAACCAGACAGGAATATTGACACCTGTTCAGAAGGAATGGAAACCTCGTCAGCCAAGGCCCAGGGGCTTATGAACAGTTCACGTATTGTTTCATAAATTAATATTAGTTTAATTAGGCTTCCAAATTTCAGTACCAGTTTAATTGATATTAGTTTTTACGTTTCTTGACTAGAACATTCTCTTGGTGCACGAATTAAGACCTTAAGCCTTAAATTGTATATTAGTTACACTGTATATACCTTCTTTTGGATCAATCCCGGCCAACCATGCTGAGCAAAGACCAGATCGCAACCTCTTGTAAGGAGTCTTCCATGAAACAACACTCACGGTAAGGTGAACTTGATCCGCATGAGCAAGAGGAGATGAAGAAATGGAGAATGCCCTTGTTTTTAGTGGTGGGACCAATTGAACAAGCCATTCAAATGGCATTTGCACAGAGGGAAAATCATCTAGAACCTGTATCAAAAACCATGTTTTTAATTAGAAGGGTAAGAAAATTTTACTAGTAAAAACCAAAACTTGTAACACAATCACGAGGAATGATTAAGCTAAAACAAAATGGAAAGTAAATAAACAGAGAACAAACAGACAAGGTGCTATCAATATTTTGACTGATTAGATATAATGCATAACCAAGTAAAAAACAACAACAATCACTTCATGCAGAGAGCAATAATAGTAATAACGAATGGTTTACCTCCAAAACTGTTCTTCGCTCTTTCTGGTTGTACTGGTATAGATCATCTCTTCCTTCGGTTGAAGCGAAATACTGAAGCCTTTCCTTCTCATGTTCAGCAGTTGCAAAAAAACTCATGACCTGCAGTTTTTCAAAGAGGTAAATATTAATATCATGAAAGAAGAAAACAGCTATGGACAACATACAGATGCTTCGCTCATCCAGTCTATGATAAGGCTGAATTACAGAATCTCACCAGAAAGTAAAATCAATCAAAAAAAAAAAAAAAAAAGACACTTACAAAATAGAATAAAGTAAATATAGCATGTATTAATAAGTGCTGGACATACAAGACTCTTGCCTCAAAAAAGTATCGACGTGGAGAAGCTGATGCCACATCCATTGTCAGTTCAACAAAGGTTTTCAGTTTTATAGGACCACTTTGAGAGTCTATGGAAGAATCAAGAGCTCCGTTCTCACTATCTATCGCCTGAACCTGAAATTTTTGAGAATATGATAAATTTCAAGTGAATGGGAAAGACTTCTTCTCAGAGAATTAAAAGACCAGATATGAACAAATATAATGCAACACCCCGATTTCAGCGAACACGGTCAACACCAGAATTTAGGCTATCATAACCATGCACTTAAATAAAAATGTACTGCAGAGGACCTTTGGAGTTCGGATATTACTTAAGCAATGAGAAGACATATAGTGAGTATTACCAGGCATCCAGACAGTAAAAGATGATGGGTCTCAAAATTGATTTTTTTTTCCACTAGATCAAGTGACCATCCTGAAATTAGGCATCTTCTTCCAGATAGTAAATTGGTTGGGAAGACAGAATACTACTAACCCCACTAGGAGCTCTGTTTGGCGACATAATCTGGAACCCTTATAAATAATTTGGGAAGATCTTGAAACATGGATTTTTCTTTTTTGTATATTCAGTGCGCTTATTTAAACATGAGTTTGAAGATGTTTGGCTGTACATAATAGTCTGGGATAAGGCAGGCCAAATTAGCACTAACGGTTACAACAGGATAACACTTGTACAAGACTAGAATAAAACATGAAATATGCGAAATGCTTGTGGCAGATGCAAGTGGTATCCCTACTTGATGGCACCGTTAGAGACTGATACAGTTCAAATCATTTAATAAATTTTGAAATTTTGCACTTGGGAAAAAAGAACTTTGCAGCAGGGAGATTACAGTACCAACTCTCTACAAGGGAACACTTAAATTTCAGACGTACCCAGAAACAAGTGTGCTTCCTCAGAATAATGAATAATTCACAGGACAATCTGGTAGTTTCCTGGCACTACAAATCTATGACATGCTGAAAAAGATGATAAATGCAAAGAAGAAACTGAAACATAGGCCGCAGAAAGATACCGTTATAAACATCTCTGGATCAAGATTACATCGATGTATGAAAGCATCCACCGCAACAGGATCTTGCCCAGGGAGAATTTCAAGAACATCACCTGCTTGATATTTAATAGTCTGAAAAATGAAATAACATCGGATGGATCATGTTCTAGTGCATAAAGAGACATTATACGAAGATGCATGGGGATTATGGAGCTGGAAGTGTAAAAGGTCTTGCAGAAAAACTACAATCCAGATCAAATTCTGAAGCATGGTGTATGACTTACAGATGAAACAGCTTCAAATTCAAAGTGACGTACATCTTTCTCAGAACCCACATTGGTTAACTGCTGATTTTTTATCTACAAAAGATAATTAGTTAGCATCTTGGGATCAGAAGAAAAAAAAGCCTCTGTACCACACGCAAAGCATGGGGTTGTCAAAAGTACTAGGAATTACTTTTTGATGAGTTTCAATTTTCAATTAATAGAGTTGGTACTGCTAAACCATTTGTGTTTACTACCAAACGACAAGGACCGATAGATAACTTCTCCTTGCATATGCAAATTAAAAATGTACCAGAAGACAGGTAACAATGGTGCAACGGAAAAGTGCATCATGCTGTTTAATACTGGTTCACAATTTGATTTATGCTTCTAAATACATGAACTTCTCTATTTTAAAATTTAAGAGAGTTCAACTATTAAGACTCTAAGAAGCAACAAAGTATGACAATACCAAACCAAAAAAAATACACAGAAGGAATTGAAGAAGAAGAAGAAAAGGTGAGACTCGAAAAAGCTAAAAAAAAAAAAGCGAGATCATCATAGCCAAACTGCTTAATCGACACAGAGACCAATATTCGCATTTCTATTATAAACAAATAAGAATGATCTAATAAATATCATTATTAGTTTGAACCTCATCAAAGAAAAATATAATGGATATGGATATCATTAGAAACTTAGAAGTTACACTTTGGTGGCTAAGTCCTGCATCTTTGTAATAGTATAGAATCTACAGATAGCCACATGCTTCACCAAATTTACCTACTATCGATATTAGAATCAACTCAGATGACCTCATTCTAAAATCTGTTCTAATGTATCTATCCGCCGTTTTATGACAACAAAATTAAATCAAATGTCTCGCGGACACTTTTTGGAGAGTGCAGACCAAATCTGACTGGCATTGTATCAAACAGGTAACCAACAATCGAGAAACAATTTTCGTTTTCCCCCCACAAATAACTTTGAGGTGGAAGAGCAGAGTTTAAGATGATAGAGCATGTTACCTATACCATTTGTAAGAAGCAGGGAGGCCTATTTTCATTTTGAAAAAGTTTTCCAGGGGACATTGAGCGAGCTCTCATAATCTGCCTCTCTGCATAATCAAAATCTGAGACAATAATTAGGAGCTGGTTAGTATACAAACCAACTCAGGAAGATGAGCGGAAATTCAGCATGAAGACGATATATTGTTTTTAATTACATGGTCTGGGGAATTAAATTATGTAACCACACCATTCGCCAATAAGAATGCAATGTTACCTTACTCACTCAGTAGTAGGTTGTGTATTACATATAAATTTTCCACAGAATTTATTGTTTAGAATTAAGTATTCCTTGCTGGGGTTTGATTTTACCTAAACAGACAGCATCGATAAATATGCAATTCTTGCATCCAAAAATGAAATTGCTTGAGATAGGACATTACCTGAATTATATGAATATAGTGACTCGATCTTGTCATGTTCATGATATATAATGTGAAACTTGGGCCGATCTAAAATTGTCGTAGAAGGATCAATGAACCCAATACCTCTTGGTAAAATAGTAGGATTTATCTGATGCAGTGCACTCCATAGAGATGCCAACCAAGGATCAAAAGCACCTTCATATCTGTGAAAAACAAGGCTTTATACTCCAAATTGAAAATGAGGTGTATCTTAAAAAAAAGGAAGGCAGTTAGCTCTGGTGTCAAATATCTTAACATTAAGAGCAACATTCATGACGAGTTCATAAGTATGACAACACTTGCAAATTTGATCATGCGTATCCTAATAAGTTTTCATGTACAGTTTATACAGAGGTAAAAAAGGTAAAATAATATGACAAAAGTTTCTTAGGTTTTACAAACCATAAAGCCTGACAGACCCAAACGATATGAAAATTTGAATTACAACAGCCACAAAAGAGAAAAAGAAAAAGGATAGTGCTACAGATGTTAATTGTACCCAATGTACTGTGGTTCCATCCAAACTGAGATTGTCCACATGCAACCTGTTTCTTGTTTTTTTGGCATATTTTTAGCATACAGTAACATCGGTTACACTAGCGAATTACTATTTATAAAGATATAATCACCTAGCCCCTCAAAGAAAGTGTGGAATATGCTACTTTCAGATAAAACTGTCACATGTCTGAAGAAGAGATGTCATTGCCATGATTCCATAAATGAATAGACAAGAAAGTAGTAGATCTCTGTGGGGTTTTTCGGTAGTTTGGTTGGAATTAGGGTGCTGCCAAGTTTGGAACCCATCAACTTTATCAGTTTTCTAGAGCGGCATCTTCTATGGAAACGTTTTATTACAAAGTGGGAAACATAATAAATAAAAGCTATTATGAACAATTGATTTATTATATAAACAAGAAGCATATTAGATACCAGTATTTTAAAATTCGTACAAGTGTACAGCTATTTAATATTTGCCGGAGGAATAGAGAAAAGCTCTAATTTACTAAAATATGCCAACAACATATGCACGAATGAAACCCCCTTTTGAATGAATTTTCCACTTATAAATAATAGCAGACTTTTATAAAAAGAATCCGAAAGCAAACATACCCTGAAGGATGCTGATCATCTCCTAGACCTCTTTCAATTATTTGCTTAGCCCCAAGATCTGTAAGTCTTTTGTCCAGCTTCTTTGCCGCAAACTGCGGCCAGTTCATGAAAACAAATTAGCTATACTGGACACAATTTTGTATGGCCAGTTTTCTCATCGAGATACAGACGTGATAGAAAGAGTCAGCAAAAGCACCATCTAGAGAACTAATGTGCATTACCATCAAAGATTGAATTGCTTGCCACCTAGGAGAACCATGTTAACTTTTCTGTAATGAGAGAACAATTACCATTCATTCGTACTAGCCTTAGTTTGAGGTTTATTCTTAGTCATGATAGTTTTATCGAGATCCATGAATTATGATAGGTGGCAGTATTAAGGTTCTTAAACCGAATCATATGTTTAGATACCCGAGTTGAAGAAAAAACAGGCTAGACAGTCAACATTTCCGAGCAAGTCACAAAAACCAAAAAATTGAATATTTACATTGTATTTTTGGTAACCAGAATCACCCAACCCAAACACCGCACATTTGACTCCTTGCAGCCATTGGTTACCAAGTTTTGCCTGCAAAAGAAACCTCCAAAACACCTACAAATTTCACCCAAAAATATGAGATTAAAATCACAAACTCTCTACTAGGATTGTTAAAAGGTCACAGGCATAAATTGATGAACAAACCTTCATGGAATCTGGGATATCTCCCTGCCCAGTTGTAGAGACAACAAAGACCACAGTGTCTTCATACGGTAAGCAATGCTGATGCAATAAACATGAAAGGAGCTTAAAATTCCAATGGTCAAGGTGTCCCAATATAATATTTATGAATCATGCTTCTAAAACTGTCCCTCGACAACTGACAATAACCCATAATAAATTGACCACTTTGGTACTATAACATTGAAATGTGACAGAACTGATCCAAACAATGCCAAACGCAGCCATTGCCTGATTAAAGGTATGCAGGGAACTTCACAGTAATATCATTGATGTAAAAACAACCACAGATACAAGCCTATGAGCTAAAGAAACACCTATAGATTATTCACATTGGACAGCAAATGATTAAATGTGCATTAACCAGATGCATATACCTTTGCAAGTCACTATATAGGTTGATCCAGAGGACTAGGGTTGCAATACAACCCGATTCCACTTAACTGAAAGCCTATACCTTTTGATCCAGAGGCCTAAGGTTGCAATGCAATCCGATTCCTCATTATATGAGACCACAACTACTGCTGCTATTACCATATCTTCCACTAGAGCATCTGTTTACCAGTGTTCTACACATGTTTAAACTACCTACGGAGTTTGAGCTCTTCTCACCTTTCTATAATATACATGGCAAATGTTAACTTATATACCAGGATAGAGGTTAAGGAAGATTAAGGTATTATTAATTTACATTGGATGTTACAATTCTTGTTGGGAAACTTAAAAATATTGGGAATCAAATTTTATTGTTTCTAGGAAGGATACTTCCACTAATACCCCTCTAATATTAAAAAAATTGCAATTTGACTAACATTTACATTGTAATATTTTCTGCACAATGCAAGAATATTACAGGAAAATATAATGGAATGAATCTCAAAACAATTGAATAAGTAAATACGAAAACAGAAAAATGGAAGGTTACGAAGTAAGAAACGTCAACGATCAAGCAGTGCTGCATTTTTATGAGAATAAGATACGTCAAAAACTAATTCTTAAAAATGAATGAGAGAGTAGTAGTAGGAGCTAGCGCCAGTTAAAATTGCCAAAAGGTATCTCAGAATCTTTGGTCTCCCCTGTAACAAAATGTCCCATAAAGTTTCTTGAGACAAATTAGTGTCACATAGTGGTAGCACTTGAATATCTTTGTCTGTATTTTGTTAACGATGGAACTTATCTTGAATGCCACATCGCAAGGCCATTGGAAAAATAGATACCAATATTTAACTTAAAAAAGATTAAATTTAATAAAATTTGATTCCCAATATTTTAAGCTTCCCAACGAGGATTGTAGTATCCAATGTAAGATAATAATTTTTTAGTCATCCTTAACCTATATCCTGGTATATAAGTTAACAGGACCCAGTATACATATAAGGTATAACACATGCCTAACACCACCGACATTCCGATGTATTTGGGATTGGGTAGTTTATAGGTGCTCAGATTTGACAGTAAATAAGAATGAAAAACAAATGGGTTAGTTGGAAGAAATTTTATCTGTAAGTAACACATATTGCAATTTGAGCTTCTAAACCACGCTTTCTTTAGGCATTAACCAGAACATAAAGAAATAAACAAGAAAGAAAAAAGGTTTGGGTTTTACTTACAGCATCAAATTTATCCATCGAAATGATCAGTGTAGCAGGGCAACCCCTGCGCTCTGCGTCACGGCCTACACGCTCTGCAGCATCTAATGCATTTCCAGTCTGTGACGCATATAGAATCAACAGTCTAGATTTTTTCATGCCTAAAAATTAGAAACACCAAAATATATATATTTACTCATTTAGAATTTAGAATTTGAAAGAAAAAATCATTCATATGATCAACAAGAAACAAGATGACAAAATCTGAAACTAAAACCAAACCTTTGATCTTGGCCACATTTAACTCAACCTCGTCAAGTGATTGACTTTCTTCGCTATTTAATTTCAAACCCATTGTTGACAGTCAGGAATTATTAAAGAGAGGGAAAAGAAGGCAGGGTCCCCTGTAATCAATACCAAGTCAGTATTCAACAATCAATATAAAAGATGGGAACTTTAATTTTGCTAAAAGGACATCACAGTTTCTTTCAATAAAATGAAAAAACTTGTTTCCTTCAGTTTATATATGAGAGTGTGGATATGATATGTAGTAACTTCCATTCTTTCCCCTTTTCTGTTTCCATACTCTCGGTCATATTCATTCACAAACCTGTTGCCTCTGTTACTTCAACAGAACTACCAATCATATGAAGTCAGGAATTATATACTATTGGTAGTCCTATGAATATGATTGAGGGTATATGAAAGCATCATTTTGCCAGACAAAATAATAACCTAAAACTTCCAAGACTTGTTAGTTATTGCCGTTTGTTTTCAAAACTTAATAGATAGTCGATAACAAACATAGCTTTTGCTAGATTGCTAAGTTGAGAGAGTTTCACTGGTTCAAATAGATAAGTACAAAACATATGAGACTGAGAGAATGAAGAAGAAACAGAAAGATTATAAACACAGGGAGGGATACAACTAGTTGCATACTGATGGGCGATGAAAGTTTTGGACCTGCACACATCGATCTTCAAGCAAGCATTTGACAGAAAACATGTTTACCACCAATCTTAAAACTCTCTACCACATTCAACAGTCACTTGGAAGACCCCAAAATGCTATTAAACTCAATTAGGGCATCTATTCTTTCCTTGTAATTTTTTTTCCAACTATGGGCTTATTAGAGACCATTTCATCATGAGGACTTGATCTCCCAACATATACAACAGGCTAGCATAGCATCTAATTCAACTATGTCCTATAACCATATTTACCATAGTTACCAATAGCAAAGTGATGCAGTTTAGATAAAACAAATGAATTTTCTTTCATGAAGTACATTTTTTTGTCAATTTTTACATCATGTGGAACCTATGTAATCTAATGCTGCGCCAGCTAATAGAAACCCTAACTTTAATTTTCTCTTCATAGTTTCCTCAAACAGTTAACATGCAATTCTAATAACTATAATTTTAACATTCAATCAAGACTTGTAATAACCAAATAAAGAAAACTCACCCACAAAATCAACATCTTAAATCCAACTATTATAAAGAAAACCCTTAAAAGTGATCAACGAAAACCTAACATACCTCCCCTATCTGTGTAAATCCGGCTTCTTCAAAAGTGTTGAATATCTTTTGAGATACAATCAAAATCTCACTACTTCTAGTTAAAAACAAACACTAGTTCAGTGTCGTCTCTGCTAAGACGAAGAAGCAGCAGCAGCAGAAGAACCCTGATTTGAGAAAAATGTTTATTTGAATTGGGCAAAATCTTTGTTAAAGGGCGTTCTATGGTATAGTTGATTAATAATCCTTATTTATCCGTTTAATTACAGTTTTGCCACTCAAACTGAATACGTCCAATGAATCGCCGGTTCTGACTTCTGAACTGAAGTGAACGGTCCATTCCTCCTAAAACGGACCAGTCTACCACACTAGAACAGTGTTTTGGACTTAATGACTGTACTCGTTTCCGTAGACCTTACCTTAACAGAAACAAACAAAATTTCTCAAAGTAAACAGAAGTTTCCTCTCCCTTTCATCATCAATGTTTGAAAGTCAAAGTCAACATTTTGACTCATTTCCAACACTTTCGCCTCTATAAAAACGTTTTTCTTCACTCTTCTTTTTCCACTATCAAGCTCTACTTCCTACACTTCTCCTGGTACGATGAACAATCATATTTCAACTCTTGATCAAATTGAGGAATATTTATTCGATGATCATCAAGATTTCTCGTTTCAAACTCCAAGTTCTCTCATGAACCCCAAACTAGAAACTCAAATTCCACACACTCATCAAGCAAACACCCAGAGTTCTATCGTTTTTGAATCGCAATCTCATAATGCTACTATTCCCACGGCATCATCGTCAACATCAAATCATAATGGTCAGCGAGAGAATAATAAAAAGGCGTCAAAGAGTTTGGGTGAATGGAAACATTACAGAGGAGTAAGGAGAAGGCCATGGGGGAAGTTTGCGGCAGAAATTAGAGACCCGAATAAGAAAGGATGTAGGATTTGGTTAGGTACGTTTGATACTGACATTGATGCTGCTAGAGCTTATGATGTTGCTGCATTTCAGTTGAGAGGGAGTAGAGCTATTCTTAATTTCCCACTTGAAGCTGGAAATTTACATCCTAAACGAAGAGAAGTACAAGATCAGAACACATCTAGTGGGACCTATTTACAGTAATTTAATATTCTCACCCAAAGTTATAGTTGTCGGAAGAGGATCCGAAAAGAAGTAGAGCAGCCGCTTTTAGTTTGGCCGTGTAATGAAATCATACTTGTTAATTGATTACAAAGCTTCCTTTAAGCCTAAGTTTATGAGTGTATCCTCGCAGAGAAAACATATGATTGTAATTTTTCACTCACTCTTAAAATTTATCTCCTTGTTTGTCTTTTTTCTCTCTGAAATATATATTTTGTTTTGGTTGGCTTCCTATAAGTAGGGTTGCACATGGTTCGGTTTTCATCGGTTTTTGACAAAACCTAAACCGAAACCAAAGTACTCGGTTTTCCAATAATGAAAACCAATGAAACCATTAAGGTAGTTCGGTTTTGTTCGGTTCGGTTCCAACTCGGTTTTGTATAAAACCATTCGGTTTTTGGTTAACCATCTAAGTCACTGAAATTTTTTATATCTGTCAGTCTCACAAAACTGACAGGTAAATTTTTCTGAACCTGTTACATCAAGTGTTCCAACTTCAATACATATTGATAGAAACATTAAATTTTAAAGAGTCTAGTTTCTCCTTAATAACAAAAACATAAAAAAAAATCCATAATCATAACTGACTACACATCTTTACATGAAAAATCAACATAGAGGTCTCATTCCAAAAAGGGTCGACAATACACTTTGCATGTGTAGAAATTGGGTATTCCACAAAAGGTTGTAATGGTAACCTGCACGTACACAAACTCGAGTTAAATATGAATTTCTCAAACATGATCAGTGCAATGGTAGTAATGTAACTAAGAACATCAAGATTACCAACCATTATATCCAATACTTTCAATTGAAGTGGACCTAAAAACCGTAGTTTATACAAGGAATGAGTTAGTTGACCACCAGTTTAACTGGTTGAAGTCTGTTCTATATAATGTAGGTGAAAAAAATTCATTCTCAATCGAATGCGTTAATTCATTTGAACTTAAAGTTTGTAATCCTAGAAAAGCAAAAAGGTTTGCATTTCCTGGATGTTTGTACATGGTATCTTATCTTGCACTACAACTTGAAAGTGAAGTACTGGACAATAAGTATTCTAAACAAACTAGAAATCCTTTTACTGGAATATGCATTTCTAAACAAATCTATGTTTTATTCTAAAACAAAATATCAACTGCTAAAACAACAAACTAGAAAAACTTACTGCTAAGGCGCTAACCCATTAAATCATTTATAATCAAATTCATGATAACAAAGTCGAATCTTCTTCTTCATCATCATCTATGTCAATGCGGATGAACTTAGAAGTTGCAAGAGAACCTAAAAATTCTGCAAGAAATTACAACAATAAGTGACAAACAACGAGTAAAGAAAAAAAAATCATAATTTTACAAATAGTGAGTAGAGAAAATACCTGAAACATCTTCGGTATCATCAGTTCCTAAGGTGTTTGGATCAAGATCAACCGGTGTCCGTAACCAGCTTTGCGTGCAAATCAACGCCTCAACTGTCTTAGGCAGCAGAGAACTTCTATAAGGATCAATAACGCGCCTTCCAGTACTAAAGGCAGACTCCGAGGCAACAAAAGAGACTGGTATGGCTAGTATATCTCTCGTCATGTGTGATAATACATGATACCTTGTACTATTAGTTTTCCACCAACCTAAAATTTCAAAATGAACACCGGTAGGGCTGGTTCTCGGTTCACGTTTCTCCTCTAAATATAACTCCAACTCAGTTCTCCCCTCAACATTGTCATCCTCCTCATATTCTCTTGCTCTCTCTGCTATAAGACTAGCATATGCGGAATCTTCATCATCAGTAACCCCATAAGATTGAGTAACATTATCATCAGCATTTGTGGCACTAAACATGTTTTCATCATTTGCATAGAGACACTTGTACTCTTCGAAAAGTTCTTGAAAATCAGATCTCACATAAGTCGATAAGTGGTTACGTAATGACGGACCCGTGATATCTAAAGTATCAAGAATAAAATTTAAACCTTTCATTTTCTCACGTGGATCAAGCAAAACAGCAATGAACATGAGAGTGTTCATTTTCTCATATGCTCCCCAATACTTATTAAACTTGTCTAGCATTTTAGTGCCCATACTAGAGAGAAATGGATCTGAACTTTTTACCCATGTGTTCATTGTTTTATGAATGACACTTACGTTAAACAAGAACTCATGTGAAGTAACACGTGTACAGTAAGAAAACTTGAAAGTCAAATCATAGAATACCTTTAAAAATTTCCCAAATGATCTTGCATTGGCCCAATCTTCCATATAAGGAGCATGTATAGGAGGCGGAGGAGGGGCCTTCTTCTTGCCTTTGTTATCAGTTGCAGGAGTACAAGCTTCTTCCATATCAACATCATCACCAGCAACAGTTGAAGTAGAAAATATAGAATGGATGGATCTTTCGTTGAAACAAAACTTCTTTTTGAAAGCCTTATCATCCCGTGCTAGCCTTTCAAAAGCTCTCTGATACACATCTAAAACTAAACCTTTTCTGCAATCCAACTTTTCGTGTTTAGCACAATCCATAAACTTACTCAGCCTAGCAGGAGAACCCATCACATGCTTCACCACTTCCCTTATTCTCTTAACCGCCATATGATACTTTCCCAAGCCAGCATTCACAACAAGTGCAAGCACATGAGCAGCACATCTAACTTGCATAAAATTAGTATTCAGTACACCATTTGAACTAACCACTTGCTCCTTTAAATGACCATCCTCCCTTAGATAATCAATAGCTAAATCATTAGCACTAACGTTGTCAAGCGTAATAGTAAAAACCCCAGGAAGTTCCCAATCTAACAAACATTCCTCTAACATCTTCCCAATTACCTCCCCTGAATGACCTAGAATTTGGAAAAAGTTGATTACCAGTTTGTGCAGCTTCCAATCTTTATCAATGAAATGAGCAGTTACAACCATGTAGCTTTTATTTTGGGCATTTGAGGTCCATGTGTTAGTGGTGAGACAAACTCTCACATTGTTTGCCTTGAAGTAGTTCTTCATCTTCTCCTTTTCAGCTTCATACAAATTTAATACACCCCGCGAAATGGTCATACGATAAGGGACCTTGTATCTGGATTCAAGTACCCTACAAAGTTCCTTGAACCCTTCTCCTTCAACCACTCTAAACGGCTGCTCATCTAAAATCACAAATAAAATCACTGCCTTTGTACATGCATCTTGATTAAATGTTACCGCAACCAATTTTCCTTCTTCTCCTAGCCTAGCGGGTTGAAAATCAAGAGTTTGTTGTCCCTTTTCCTCCTTGGGCTTCTGCTTACATATCTTCAAATGATTATTCATACCACCTGTCCCATACTTTATACCCTGAGCTGCAATTTTTGTCTTACAGTGACGACATTTCTCATATTTCGAAGGCTTGTCTTCCATTTCAAAGTGGTTCCACACATCAGAACGTTTCTTTCCCTTTGGTTCTGTCACTGCGGTGTCATCTTCAGTTGTATATTCAGGGGTTTTACGCTTATTGCTTTGTGTTTCTATCACTTCGATGCCAGCTTCAGTTGCATCTCCATCTGCACTAAAACCTCCAGCAGAACTAGCATATTTAGCAGCACTTGCACCTCCAGTTGAACTTGCATTAGGTGGAGGTCGAGGTGGACGCTTATTAAAAGAAACAGAGGCAGTAGGTGTTGAACTGGATGCTCGCATTGTCAAAAAATAAGTCTGCAATATGATAACCATACATTTATGTTAATCGTAATTTATGTCAAAAAGCAAGTCTGCATTTAGCATTTGTTCTAGCAATTTAATCATAAATTATAAATAGAAAGGGAAACAAAAGAATTCAGTTAAATAAGCTTAATTCTAGGTTAGTAATTAAACAAACATAAAGTCACAGACTCGCAGTCTTTAGAAACTAGAAATGTACAAGACAGAGCTCTACTTGTATCAAGCCAGAAAAATCTTAATATGATCAAGCAAAGCATATAAACTTATGAAGCCATTCATAATGGAAGGAATTGATGCAAACGAGACAGAGCTCTACTTGCTGTCAACTTACTTGATATGCCAGTTCATGCAATTGTTTAATTCAACTAGCACATAGAGACAGTCAGGCAGAATCTTCTCCCGTAGAGTTTAAAGTATAGTCAACACACTAATTTCCCAATTAAAAAAATGCGGATATAATTGAAAAAGTTGGATTAAACTTACTCTATCTAGTCGATAATGCTTTCCATGAATGCGAAAACGAACATCTGATGAAGATGTAGTGAACTTATTATACCTGTAACAGCAATGAATCAATTAATAAACACATAAAATCACTTTTTGCATATTTACTATTATAACTACAGCTATAACTAACAACTGTCTTTATGTGCTAAATTAAGCACAAAGGAAATGTAAAAGCACAGAGGAAATGTAAAAGCACAAAGGAAATGTACTATATCTCCTTGATTATGATAAATTAAGCACAAAGGAAATGTAAAAGCAAAAAGGAAATGTAAAGCCATATCACTGCTCCTAATTAACATTCTACCCTACATTTTGGAACCAAATTACAATCATCATCATCATCACCATCTGTAATACCACTTCATTCATTTAACCTTAACACTAACTCCCTGTAATTTTACATAATCCTAATTATCAGCCACAAAGCTATTATACAACAGCTCTACCTTCAACTTCCAACACAACATGAGCAGCACCAGTTCAGTAAAATCAGTCTTCTTCATAACCTCAATACAACAATTTTCAATTGTACTATCTAATTCATCATCATGCCTTGTAATTCAATTCTTCCTTCAGATACCCACTTCTATAAACAGTTAGCCCTAATTTCTCGAATTAAATTACCAAAGAACTAAAATTCAATCCATAAACATCCAACTTCACTCGATTAAGAACATACCCATGAAATAAAACATCAAACCAAACTCAATTTCACATAAACAGGTAAATCAATCAAACTAAGAAACCATAATTACCTTTTTCTCAACTAAATCGAAAATTGAATATCAAATCTTCTGCTTCGTTCTCAAAACACGAAACCCATCTCCAATTAACTGTTAAGGAGATATGATCAAACATTAGCAAAACCCATTGTGTAAATCAACCTAAATGACCTTTATTTGAAATCCCCAATTTTTTTCAATTTTACAAACCCTAATATCATAATTAAATTCATAGTATCAACATCATTTCAAATGATACACACAATCGCAATACCTTTATCTAAATCAGTTCAAATGATACACACAATACCTTTTTCAATTTTCGGTCTCTTCAACAGTTCTACTCCATCTTCATTCGACTGATTAGTGATTAGGACTTTGATAGGTTTGTTACTTATCAAACTAGAAGAAGAAGTAAAACAAGAAGGTGATGGATTGGTGGTAGATTTAGGCTTCAGTACTCAGTAGGGTTATCTTTCACAGCCGTTTCTGGTTTCAGGGAAGAAGAACGAAAGAAGAGAAGTTTTGGGAAGACTGAGTGGTCGAGTGTAATAACATATTAGGGATAAATATCCCATCCATGGTCTAAAATCATTTAATCCTATGGTCATTATTAATCGGTTAACCAAGTGGTTTGTGGTTCGGTTTTGATATAAAATCTAAACCGAAACCGATGATGTCGGTTATCTGAGACTGACAACCATTAATGAACCATAGTAATATGGTTTCAGTTCTGTTCGGTTTTAAATCATCGGTTTCGGTTTTCGGTTCTAGTTCGGTTTTGTGCATCCCTACCTATAAGGGTAGTAAATTTACAAGGTTTTTATTACTCTTCGATCGCATAATATTTTTGCTTTATTCTTTATATGTACGAATTCAAAAATGCACCATTTTATTTATATGATTGCAAACTGTTGAGATTATTAGTCCCACATTGTCTGGGCATCTAAGATCCTGCGGTTTATAATCCCTTAGGGCCTCTCCACTCATTGCTAATTGGTTTTGAGTTGGATGCCCACAGACTTCTAACATGGTCTCAGAGAAGACTATTTGCGACGAGTCATTTGACCGCGCCTTTAATCCGCGTCACCCGATTTAATTGTCCACGTGTTAGACCCAAAGAGGCTACACGTGAGGGGGCGTGTTGAGATTATTAGCCCCACATTTTCTGGGCATCTAAGATCCCGCAGTTTATAATCCCTTAGGGCCTCTCCACTCATTGCCAATTGGTTTTGAGTTGGATTCCCACAGACTTCTAACATGGTATCAGAGCAGGCTATTTGCGACGAGTCATTTGACCGCGCCTTTACTCCGCGTCACCAGATTTAATTGTCCACGTGTTAGACCCAAAGAGGCTACACGTGAGGGGGCGTGTTGAGATTATTAGTCCCACATTTTCTGGGCATCTAAGATCCTACGGTTTATAATCCCTTAGGGCCTCTCCACTCATTGCCAATTGGTTTTGAGTTGGATGCCCACAGACTTCTAACACAAACTATTGATAAAATAAAATGTATAAATAAACAAAATTTGGACATAAAATTCTAAATTCACAAACGAATGATACTTCTGCCAAATACATAACGATGTTGTTAATGCTTGACCATAATATATTACTAGATGACCGCTTCCAAGGTGGGGAGGGCCGATCGAAGAAAAAAGGTAACATTGTTGCAATTGGACTATAAAATAAAATTTGTGCCTAAAGTGAAGTATCATGTTTCTTGAAACGGAGAGAGTACATTGTTTTATTAGTTGCAAAAGAAAATTAGTTGATGCATAAAATCAAAATATGGTTACATAAAGTATTATGTATCTTTGTGGTAGTTTGTATAATGGATCTACATTTATTTTCAAAATTGTTCCTAAAATGATAAATACCTCCGAATTTTTCTTAGAAACTCTAAATTTGATATTGTTGTTTATACTCATTGGGTAGATTTTTTCAAAACTTTTCCAACGAGAAAAAATTTGTAAAATTCCAAGGCAAGGATTTTTAGATATGTTATATTAAAGTTTGGTTATCAATTATACCCCTTAATAAATAGGATACATAAGGAATTTTAATAAAATTTGGCTCTTATATCTAGTTGTCCTTCTTCTTTGGTTTATTTACAAAAATATCTAATACCTTACTGCCCTTCCTCTTTTGTTTATTTACGAAAATATTTAATACCTTACTGCCCTTCCTCTTGGGTTTATTTACGAAAATGTCTAAAGGAAAAAAAAAATAGAGGGGCAGTGTCGTCCTTTCATCGTTGAACCAAATCCAATCTTTTGTGTCTAATTGGAAAAAAATGTCACGCTTCACATTGACACAAAGTCACCATATATAGAGTCTTCCCACGCTTCGCTCGGTCGGCCTAATTACTCTTTTTGTAATCGAATAGGCTAAGGATGAGTAAGGTAATATAAGTTTTTCTTTGTTTGATTATGATTTATTTGAAGCAATGGTTAATTGATATATTAATTGTTGCTTGGTTCTCTGCCCTTTGTGCGTGTTAGAGTAACTTTAAAACATAAACTGAAATATAAATTGTTGTTACAGATATCTTGGATGTGGTTCAACTGTCAGAGGTCTTAGATGCTTGATGTTTGGATATGGAGTTCATTTCTTGTCGCAGCAAACTTATGAAAGTGGTGAGGTGCCAAAGTCGAAATGCCGAAATGCTGCTTTTGCTTTGCTTTATGTTTTTTCTACTTGAAGTCTTAAACAGTTGAAGTTGTTGAACTTAGAGCTTTAAAGATTTTTCTTAAAGTATGAATTCAGGTCTTAACAATTAAAAGTTGTTGAACTTAGAACTTTCAAGATTTTTTGCTTTGTTTTTTTTATTTTACATATGCTACAGGTAAAGAACCCGTCTCGTCTTGTCCCGTCCCGTACCGAGTTAAACAGGTACAGGACCCGTCCCGTACTTCACAGGTATAGGTACCGACCATATGGTGGTACAGGTACTGATCTAGGCAAAAACTCATACCGTCCCGTACCATGTGCATCCCTAAATAGGCATATCATCTTTTTCAAAATCTCATTTTTAATTTTCTTTGTCTTTTCTAAAAATGCAGTTTGTTTAGTTTATTTGTCAAATATATTAGCGGCTTTTAGCTATAATGACCGAGAACATCACTACAACAGAAATACCGGACATTAAAATTTATAGAATTATTTGAACCAAGTAAGCTTCGGCAATATATAGTCTACGCATTCACCAGGCTATGCTTGTGTATTTTGTTTAGTTTCCTCTAACATTTTAGTTGTTATTTGACAAAAAAAATATTATTGCTTCTTCACTAAAACTCAAGTCTTGAACATTACGTTCGTATTCCACTTACCAAAATTTATTTCGCCAAATATAAGAATCTTGTAACTATCATTGTTGAATGATAAAAACATGGACATACAAATGGTTTAAATAGGATACTAGTATCTAGTTAGACATTTATCATCATAGTTAGATGAAATGAAAGTGTTCTCTTTTGACCGCGAATAATGAAATTTCTAATAGTTAGCAACACAATCAATATATGTCTTGACACAATTTATGTGAATTGATGCATGCATACAAATAATAATCCACCCATGGCAACATCTCAACTGCACTAAGGAAAGATATTCATTAAATCTTCAGTTAATTGATCTATGCTTATAAAAAATGCACACTAGATGATTCAGTGCCAAATGGGGACATAAGGTTGTTATGAGAATTCGGGTCCTTTGCATTACACTGCTCATCTATTTTTAGATTAGCTTTAGTTTTTGCTGTTTTTTTGAAGTCGATAGACGACTTGAAATAACTACTATCAACTCGAAAAACTTCATCGTGGATTGGTTTTACAAAATATGCAAGTCTTTTGTGATAATTACATTCCTTTATAACTTGGATAAGGCTAAAGTATTGAATCTATGAATACTCACCATAGACATGATGTTGGTCCAACTCTGATTCTTCAGTTCACGACAGCACTTACTCGCGTTGACTTTTATATGTCAAGAATTATAATAAATATAATATTTATTTTTGTTTACTGATAATGACATAAATTTCGATTTTCTGTTTGAAATATCCACCATGGGAAAAATCACCTTCTTCACGTTTATGTAATGGATAGCTTATAACTCAAACCCAATTATGATTCATGGGTATAATCGGAGAGGCCCTCGGAGAAACCATCATGGGAAAATTCATTTGTTGTAGTTGTGACAAGAAAATAGGTTTTTTTATCTTTGTTAAATTTGACCACAGTTTCATCTTTCTGCCAACTTTATAGGAAACACGGTCTTTGTGGTTATTGGTTTGGTTCTCCATGCTAGACATCTCAACTACCAGAGCGGTGTAAGTTCAATTATAAAGTCAAAGATTGGTATCATATTTCATATCCTCTCACTCACAAACGTAGGTTCTCTCCTAATCTTCTTCTCTGGTGTTTCCCTATTCTCCTTAGAACTCACTTATGAACTACACAAAAAAATGATCGTCCTGCAGAACCCCTGATGAACTACTCAAACAATTTCCCGGAGTAGATTACACAAAGAATTAAAACACAAAGAGGAAATTCCTTTGACATGATAGATCAGGAGGCATCATCACACCTTAGTGAACACTGGAAACTAAGAAGTACAAACCTTTACGGATATTACCAATACTGCATCACTGCAATGGATCCTTCACCTTGAAGCTTGCTCCAGTTTTGGAAGAATAACTAGTGGGTGTTCTTCTTTGCTTGGTATCACTTATTCGCTTGTATAAGCGAAAATAACTTTTATTATCCAGGACAATAAAAGGACTTATGGGTCATTAGAATTTATGTTTTAACCCTTCTCGGTATAAAATTCCTTAGTTGGGTAATATAGTAAATGGGACGTCCATACGGGAGATTTATCAAAAAAAAACCGTCCCTATCTGAACCATTTGTACAAAATATAAACAGTTTATACTCATCATTTAAGTGTTACGTTCATGAATAGAACATTATAAATTGCAGTGTACATCATTCATACGTAATATAATACATTCAACTCGACAAGGTTGCCTAGATTTGACCAATCATACATATCCAACATAAGGGGAAGCCATAACCCATTCTAATATCCTAACCAATAGTGCTACGCGGACTGTATACATTGGTATTTGCTTGGTGTATCAGATACATGAAATCAATTATTCAATGTATACTTGTAATAAATAAGAATCACATCAAGAACTCTGTGAATCACAAACTCAAACAAATCAACTTGCAAAGTTTTTCTTTTTTTTACGCAACATATCAAGAGTTCTTTTATACATATTACATGTTCTTATATATTACTCCTACAACAGGAAACTATTTCGTATATACCATGTCTTACAATTTTAAACACTACAAACGCAATATGATACTTCGAAACAAATATTAGCATCGGATAGTGAGGCCTGGAGAACCTACTCCTAGAATTTTCGGTACTTTGTTGTATTTGGCATTTTCCTAACAGTGAGAGAGGCCGACGCCCGAGGTTCATATGCATAAGTGTAAACACTCTAAGCGGCCTACCCGAATGATCGATATTGTTCCATCACGAAGCATCCCAATTAATAAAATTTGTGTGATGCATGCTACACTTGCACCCTCTGGGAACAATTAATTTTGATGTGTTCTGCAAGAGATACAATTCTTACTTTAGTCAACTTCATTCTTAGATTAAACAAAATAACTTATATACCACTAACTCTTAAGTTAGTTGCATTATTTTCCATGTAGTACAAGTAAATTGCTAAATACACCAAATGAGCAGTACAAAATGCAAATGAGTTTCCTGAAACTATAAGTTAACAAACATATTTAAGAATTAATTCCTGAAAGAAAACAAACATACCAAGTCACGTATAGTCTGATGAACGAAGTTACTCCTATTATGAAAGACAAAGTATATGTAAACATAACAGTTTTGGACTGGTGATTATGTGCTCTTACCAAATGAAATCAAAATACAAGCATCCATAAACTTCATGAACTTGAGAAGTGCATGCATCCATAATCAGCACCTGAACATTCGAGCAACACGCCACGCTACTTGTTGCTAAACTATCTTAATTTATTTTTTCAATGTGCTGAGAGAGCCTTCATCTCTCATATTATAGTGATACCTAACAAAACAACAGAGCTATTACTATTTTTATTCCTTTTTGAATTAAACTTAATCTAAAGAAGCATACGAGATATACCTCTATTTCATTGGTCGATGAGCATTATATACACTAATCCATTGAATGTGAAACATATGTTAAAGCTCATTTTGGGGTAATTCATGAGCCGGTAACTGCTGTTTGTTTTTGGTATTTGTTTTCGAACACCTTGCAGATGTGAAACTGGTGATAGATCAATCAGTTTGTTGTTTGTTTGCTTCATATATAGCTCTCACTGTAATCCTTTAGACTGCAAATTTGAACTATAAACAAACTCAATAATCCTAATTAATCACATACTTTAGACAATCCTTAATCAAACAACAACAAAACGTGGGGAGAAGAAAGGGAGAAATCGATGTTCTTTTTTCTTTTCTTCCGGGTATTGGCAAACCCATATGACCAAACCTAACCAGAGCATTGTACTTGACCGACTATGGAGGGTATATTTGGTAAGAATCGAAACTAGTAACTCAGCAGGTCAACTAAGTCTCGACTTGCACATGGTTGATACCTTGTTGAAGGGTTCAATTATCCCCCTGTACCTTTACCCAGAATATTGAATATTCATGAGCTTTGCTCTTTTTGTTTGGCTGCGGCTGCCTATATAATCAAAACTAAATCTTTCACCATTTGTGTGTGAATGTAGTGTGGATAAATAAAATACAAGGAAACAAATTTGGGAAGGCAAAGAAGCAATCCAAATTAAAAAATTATAGATACTTTTAAAATAAGATTAATCGTAGACAATAATGATATTATCAAGTATCGTACACTTTTTAGATATGGTACCATAATTAAAAAAAAACATATAGTAGGTTTTAAGTTTTGTAAACTCAAATAAACTGACAGTTTTTCTCAATTAAGGAAAAGGAAATCATTTGAAAAAATTAAGCTTCACTAATATAAACTCAAATCGCATTTCCTATACTCGGTAACCCATACTAAGGTGGAATTTTTTTGACCATATATGTGTTTGTGTTGTTTGGTCACCCAACATCTAGTACGGCCTGTCAAACCTCCTTAGAAAGGAACATGTCAATCAGTCGCTCCTCACTGACTTATGCTCACCTATTTTTATAAGTTGGATAATGCCAAAGTAGGAATTCCACGAATACTCACCATAGACATGCTAAGAATATAGCTTTATCCAGAAAACAAAACTTTTTCTCTCTCTTTATCGCTCTCACACCCGAAACCAGATAACTTTCAGATTTTTTCTTCTCATCCTTCGAACCCTAATAAAACAAATCAAGGAGAAACCTCCTTTTCTCGGCTAATCTCTCTTTCTACCGGCTTTAGAGATGATCTAGATGTTTTTATTTGCTAGATTTGAGGTACAATTATCATGTTTTCATCTTTATTTCGAGTTTAAAAGGATTTGGGGAGTCTCTACCTGTAATGGATTGTTGATGTTTTATTCTTCCCTGTAATTGATTGAGGCGATGATGGATTTGCATCTTCAAATGGGTTTTCTGGATTATACCTACCGTATTCACATATCATCTTCCACAGGTATAACTTTTCTCGTTCAAATTAAATCTTCAATTTGTTGTTGCATATCATTTGGGGTTTTTTATTATGTGAAGTTTTAGTTCCATCAAGTGACAATTAGGGGGGAAGCTGCAATCCATATCATCTCCTTGAAGAATGTTTTCAATCTTTCAATTTTGAACCCTTTTTGTCTGCTTACCATAACCTCTTAAATCAGATCTAAAACTATCGTTATCAATCTTGATATTGCATTACCCTATGTTTTTAATCCCAAATCCATATGTAACTCCCATATCTTTTTTTTATCTTCTCATCAACCTCTGGTTGCTTATAATCCTGGTTCTTCAAAACCCTATTTTTTTGTCAACCCGTCCAATCCTTGGACTAATGAATTTCTAATTTAACTTAAATCCTCAACATCTCCATTGATTTATTGTATCTTGTAAGGAAGATTGTATTCTTATTTTGCCTCAAATTGTTCCTTGTTAGCTTATAGGATCAGAATATCGCAAGAAGGACACATTTGTGAAGTTTGATCAAACAACACTTTGCGAGCATCGCAGAATGATTTGAAGAATGATGTAACATATGACGATGGCAGAAAAATGAGAAAAGTGACTCTGCGATGATTAGAGTGTTTGCGAAGATTAACAATAGAACTCTTGCGAGAATATCGCAAGTCAGATCCTAAAATAAAGGACAGATTAGCTGTCATCCACTTTGTAATTCCCTATATAAAGAGTTGAACAGGCGTAAGGAAAGGGAGATTTTTTTCGAGTGTTGAGCTAGTCATTAGGAGAGAGAAAGTCCAGAGCGGTTGTTAATTCTTTAGCTTCATTTCCCTTTTTATATTGTAAAATTTGTGAGATTAATCAATAAAATTTATGATTGTTGATCTAAAAAGGATTTGATTGTATGAATTCTCGTGAGGGGTGTAGTGTGGTATTTCCTGCTACTACATATTGGCGCTAGAAGGAGGGATCACATCTGTTGATTGAAGATTGTGGAAATTATTGTGAAAACTGTTTAAATCAAGAAAATGATGAAAGAAAATAACAAATCAGTTGGAGAAAGGATAATTAAGATCAATGAGAATAAAAGAAGGTTGGAGTGCAACGTAATCACAAAAACGATGGTTAATGAATTCCATGAGAACATTAGAGGGAAGATACATAAACGATATTTTGAAGGAAAGAAAATTATGACGGTAGAAAAGATATCTCCGTTGAAGGATTGGGAAAAGCATAAAATTACGTTCACATCAGCAGAGATACTAGAAGAAAATTTGAGCCACACATCTCCTTTGGTAATCACAGTAACGTCTATACGAAAAGAAAAGGAGAAATCATCAAAATCTATGGAAGAATGGGCGGTGAATAGAACTTTGGTAGATACGGGAAGCTCAGTGGATGTAATATTTTATCATGCATACAAAGGAATGGGATAAAAAGATGAAGAAATTTCTCATCCAACATATCATATTCATGGTTTCAGCAAATCCATAACTAAACCAAAAGGGGAAATAATAGTGAGAATTTCGCTGGGAGAAATTGAAACACACATAACGCTATGTGTGGTGGATATGGAGTCACCATATAACATGTTGTTGGGAAGATTATGGATATACGCAATTAAAGCTGTAGCATCAATATTACATCAATGCATCAAGTTTCCTATGCCAAGCGGGATTGGTGAAATTAGGGGAGATATTGAAGGTGCAAAACTAGTTATCAAATTGAAGTAAAAAATTATGAAGGACAAGTGAAGAAGCGAAAAGCTCACAACGACGAAAGAGGCAAAGAAATAAGAGGAGTTTAAAATTTACATGATAAGAGAAGAAGAAGGAAAAGGAATACCCAGCGAAATTTCGCAGGAAGGAGATAAGCCAGCGAAAATTATAAAAGAACCAACACCAATGGGAGAACCTGAAGCAAGTTACGCTGCAGCAGAACCAACAAAAGAAGTAAATATTGGAACTGAAGAAGAACCTGAAATGTTGAAAATTGGAACTAAGATGGATACAGACGAGGAATACAGAACCGTCAATCTCTTACGAGAATATAAAGATATTTTCTCATGGAACATGGATGAAATGCCTGGAATAGATCCACCAGTTGCATGTCATAAATTGGAGATCAACAAAGACGCAAGACCATTTAAGTAGAGGATAAGAAAAATCGCAACAACTTACCATCCCAAAATAGAAGAGGAACTGCAGAAAATGCTTGATGCAAGAATTATAAGACAAACAAAATACCCGGAATGGATAGCAAACATGGTTGTGGTACCAAAGAAAAATAATGGGATAAGAATCTGCATAGACTTTACTGATCTAAACAAACTTGTCCTAAAGACAGTTTTCCATTACCAGATATACCTCAAATGGTCGAATCAGCTGTGGGAAATGATAGAATATCTTCCCTAGATGGGTGTAAAGGATACAACCAGATTCCTCTCGCTGAAGAAGATCAAAAACATACTGCTTTTTTCTCTCCAAGAGGTTTATATTATTATACAAAAATGCCATTTGGTTTGCGAAACGCAGGAGAAACATATCAAAGAATGGTAGATAAGGTGTTTGCGAAGTGGATACACAAAACATTAGAAGTGTATGTAGATGACATGTTAATAAAAAGTAAAGAAGCTAAAAACCACGTGCAAGATCTGAAGGAGATTTCTGAGCAGATGCGGCATTTTAACATCAAGCTGAATCCAGAAAAGTGCATTTTTTGAGTTGCATTAGGAAAAAATTTAGGGTACATTGTATCCGAGGAAGGAATACAAGTTGATCCAGAGAAAGTTCAAGAAGTTCGCGATATGCCAACACCAGCAACAATAAAAGATGTGCAGAAGTTAAATGGTCTTTTGGCTTCGCTGGGAAGATTTATCTCGCGATCATCGGACAAATGCAAACATTTTTTCAGCATTCTCAAAAAAGGGAACAAAATTCAGTTGAACGGATGAGTGTGAGAAAGCTTTTCAAGGAATAAAAGGATACCTGGCGAATACATCTATTTTACAAAAGGCAGAACCGAGAGAAGAGTTGATAATTTATCTTGCAACAACTTCGCATGCATTAAGCTTAGTATTATTGCTAGTATACGCAGGAGTTGAAAAACCAATCTACTACATCAGCAAGACGTTCAATGTCGCATAAAGAAATTATTCCAAGATTGAAAAGCTAATTCTAGCATTGGTGTATGCAACCTTTAAACTTCGTATATATTTCCAGGCACATAAAATCAAAGTGTTGACAAAGGTACCAATTGAATCAGTAATGAAGAACTCAAAGAGATCAGACAGAGTTGAGAGATGAAATGCGCAAGTAGGACATTTCGAAATCAAATATGAAGTCTTATCTTCACCAAAATCGCAGGTTGTCGCAGATTTTTTAGTAGAATTTTCTTTAGAAGATGATGAAGCTGTTGAGAAGATGATGGATATTGAAGAAGAATGTGGAGATCCAAAAGACTTGTTAATAGAACCAAATAGATGAGAGATACTGGTGGATGGATCCTCAAATGGGGAAGGTAATGAAATTGAAATTGTCTTAATCTCGCCAGAAGGATCCAAAATGGCTTTTTCTTTCATATTGGAATTCGCATCAACAAATAATTAAACGGAATATAAAGCTGTGGTACATGCCCTAAAATACGCAATAGAGATGAAGTTGGAGAATATGAGAATTACCAGTGATTCGCAGCTAGTTATTCGCCAGATAAAAGGAGAATATACAACAAATGAACCATCTTTGAAGAAATATAAGAAACTTGTTGAAAATTTATCAGCGAAAATCCCAAAAATAAAATGGAGGCATATATCAAGGAAGGATAATAGGCTCGCAGATGCTTATGTTTTCATTTCAAGCATGATGACAGATCCAACTGCGAGATGCATAAAAATACATACACTTTTATCACCATCGGTCAATAAAGAAGAGGAAGAAGAGGTAGATGTAATGATAATAAAAGGTGGTGAAGAAGATCCAAAAGACAATATCGAAGATTGGAGAATAGAACTTCATGCATATTTAGCCAAAGGGGAAATACCAAGAAATAGATTGGAAGCACATAAATTAAAGAGTCGTGCAACAAATTATGAATTAAGAGATGTGATATTGTATAGAAAATCATTTAATGGACCATCACTTAGATGTTTGACACGAGAAGAAGGAGAAAAGGTGTTAAAAATGTTACATAGTGTAGACGCCGGCAGTCACAGTGGAGGAAGATCTTTGGCATACAAAACAAAAATGCAAGGTTATTATTGGCCATATATGCATGAAGATGCAAAACAAGTATCAAGGTGTTGCGAAGATTGCCAGCGACATGGAAAGAGAATACATGCACCTGGAGCACCCTTATCATCCTCAACCAGTGTATGGCCTTTTGGAAAGTGGGGGTTAGATATTGTGGGACCATTTGTACCAGGGTCTGGACAAAAAAGATACTTAATTGTCGCAACAGATTATTTCACAAAATGGGCAGAAGTAAAAGCGGTACAGCATATTCGCGACAAAGACATATTTACATTCATTTTTGAAAATATCATCTGCAGATTTGGAATTCCAACACAGTTGGTATCTGATAATGGGAAGCAATTTGAAGGGAAGAATATAAAAATGTTTCTTAATGCATTTAAGATAAAATGTGAAAAATCTACTCCTTTATACCCACAGGCTAATGGGAAAGTAGAGGCAACAAATAAGATAATCGCAGATATATTGAAGAAAAAATTAGAAGGACATCATAGAGCATGGTGTGAACAGGTACATAATGCAGTCTGGGCCTACAACACAACTAGACAAGAAGCTACTGGAATGTCACCTTTTTGTCTAACATATGGAGTTGAGGCAGTGTTACCAACAGAAGTTGTTATTCCCACGACAAAAAGAGAATCTTGGGAGAAGAATCTTAGTGCTGGCATGATCTTAAACAAACTGGATGAATTATAAGAGAAGAGAGAAAAGGCTTTACAACATATGGAGAATTATAAATGAAGATTAGCATGAGAATACAATAAGCGTGTCAAGCCACGTGAATTTCAGTAAGGTGATTTGGTTCTTCACGAGATGCCAATTTATCAGCGAGAAGGTGGTGGAAAAGTAGCGAAAAAATGGGATGGACCTTACATTATAAAAGATATAATTGGAACAGGGGCATACAAATTGATGGATCCAGAAAGTAGAGATTTTGTTCAAAGACTTGATAGACCATGGAGTAGACTATATTTAAAAAGATATTACCCGTGAGGAACTTTGAGAATCCTTAGATGATGAAATGATGTATGGTGCAACAAAATAAGTATGAACAAAATTCTTTTTCATGAAAGAGCCATTGCGAGATTGTTCAAGATCAAAATAAAATGAGAATGTGCGAAACTATCGCAAGAAATGATCATTTAAGATCCAGAATGGGACGAAACTTTATGACCTACACCCTAGTTCGCGAATAAAATTTCGCAAAAGGAAAATGTAAGACCTAAAGTACGTCATAGAAGGGGGTATCTGTTGCATGGCTCAAAGATAAGGTTACACCGCTGCTGGAACCTGAGTCTTGGAGATTTGGGGTCAATGAAAGCTCATACAGGAGAGACACCTTGGATTCTCAGCTGGAGCATATGATTTGAGTTGGGAGACTAAGGTAATAAGGGCTCTCCTAAGGGGTGCATAGTATAACCAAGGCGCCGAGGTACACGGTTGAGCCAAGGGTGCCCGGGGCGTATGAAACTACCCTGTCCATTCTTGGCTATGATGCACTCGGCCCGAAGAAAACCCCACTTAGGGTGCAGTCTCGTAACCATAAGCCATATATGAAAAAGGGATAAGAGGATGCAAACACAAATGGTTGTTGTTAAGACTGGATGGGAGGATCTAGTCTTGTATGGAAGAAGTACGTCTCCTTGAAAGGGAAACCAGGGGGAAGATAAGGGCGGCACCCTCCATTAGGGAGATGATAAGTGTCTTAAGACGCAAATGTCATGAGGCTTCTTACTCACGGGAGTATTAAGACTTGTCATATTTGTAAAACAGTCCTGAAGAGGCAATAATACAAAAGAGAAGTTAAGACGAGATCAATGGGTTTCTACATGAAAATATAGAAGCATCCTGCGATTTCGTCACATGACGACAATGTCACAGGGCTTTAATTTCGCAAGAAGATTTAGGCATGTCATATTGTCGCAACAAAAATACAACAAAACATAAAGTTAAGGCAAGGTCAATGGGTTTCTACATGAAAGTTTAGAAACGTCCTGCGATTTTGTCGCAAAGAAAAAAATGGCAAAATAAGACCTTTAACTAGGAAGGAAAAATAAGACCACAAAAGATTTATAAATACTAATTATTCTTTATGAAGATCATTCATCGCTAGAAAGATAATGAGAGCCAAGTATGGGAATTAATAAACAAGATGACATTATCTTTCTCGCAAATAACTAAATTACCAAAAGTATAATTGAATCCAAAGGTGGTCCAAGGTACATCGTTCGCAAGAAAAGAAAGAGAAGGAATAATTAAAGAAAATAAAACTAGAACTCAGACTTAAATATCCTCTTTCCCAGCTGTAGGCGTAAATTATCCACAGAACCAGGTGGAAACATCCTAAGCTATGACACACCCAGAAACGAAGAAGCGCAAAGCAGGGAATGAATACCAACCAGCGCGAGATTTAAGGAGCCACGTGGATCGGGCGTAATTGCTCTACAACTGTCGGACAAGACTTGACCCAGGATCCTGAAAAAGCTGACAAGACAAGACACGGCGGTTCAAACGAGGAGCTTTGGTCAAATGGATAAGAAGATACGCGTAACATCGGCCAACTAAGAAGGGAGACACACAATACAGGCGACATTGTGCCAAGGGAACACCCGAAGAGGTCGGCTCGGACAAGAGACAGGCGAAGGAACCAAGATACATCGGCCATATGCATAGAAGAAGGAATGACACAAGCAGGCCCGATCACAGAACTTCAAAATAGATGTAACATGACCAACACCCTAACATTGGTTGTATGAAACCTCTCCTATAAATATAGTAACTTGTATCCAAGAAGAGGTAGGTTAGAATTGGGAGAGAGAGGGAGAATAGATTTCACCAAGTAAGAGGAGAGTAAGAAGGAGTTAGTCGTGTAAGAAGTTTGGTCAAAAGCAACACCTTTGTAACACTTTGAAGTAATAAGATTCACCCTTTCACCACGTGGACGTAGGTAATCATACCGAACCACGTATATCTTGTGTTCATTGTTGAGTGTTTACTTTCATTTGCATGAGTAGGAGGTTTATATCCTTTGGATGTAGTTTGTAGTAAATTACATCTACATTCTGGCGCCGACTAAGGGGACTCGACTAAGATCTCCGGATACCTTGCCCTGACGACCTTCAGAGACGATCAAAAGCTCCTAAATACATGTTAGTATGTCGTAGTTGAAGCTAGGATGAACTCTGTTGGTCGAAGTGATGTTGTTTTGAGACAGTTACCACACGTGTAGAGTTACAGCAGTAGCAGCGCCTTCAAAAAAGTGAGGATTACCCACAGTTTGATCGGCGGAGGATCTCCACAAGCTCACCGGTGACTAGTAGTTCAGGTTAGAAGCTAAGGGGAGAATCTTCTGATAGGACGACTGTTTGTTTTCGATAGCTGAGTGATTTTTAGTTAAGTGAGTTGCCCTCCATATACGGTATAAAGTTTGGTGCTCGGATTTACCAAAGGTTTGCGTTTTAAATGTTACCTCGTGCGTTAAGCTGTCAACCATAGGGAGTTTCTTGCCGGTGATGTAGCATAAGTCATCGGAAAGATCATGATCAGATCTCGAGGAAATAGAGTTTACACGTACTTGATTTGATCCTTGGGGTTATGTGTCGTACCTTTTTAATCGTTACGTGCACAAGTTTAATGATTTGGAGCATATAGAATAAAGGACAAGCTAACTTAAATGCATAGGATGGGTACTGAAAGCGACGTCGTACGGAGTAACAGCGGCAAATAAGTAGGGTCTGCCACAGTTTCATCATAAGGCCAAACTAGGGTAGATAGGCAGAACCCACCTGATAAATGGAGTAGTAGTAATTGGGCAGTCATTCGAACTTTTCCTCTATTGTTTGAAATTTTTGTCTGTGATAATAGGTCAAAGTAAGGTGTTTTTTTTTTGTATTTGCTGACGTAGGTAGGGGCGATACTCGGCCAACTACGCGACGTACCCGATGGCTACTACTTCAGGAACGGGAATGATATTGAGGAATCGTACAGCAAATAGCAGTAGCATGCAGGCAGGGGTAACATGGCCGAGGCAAGAAGACAGTCGACAACCACCGCCCGAGGAATCTCATGCAGATGCACGGTGAATGCCAATTGTCGATGAGGAGGTGGATCTGGGGCGAGATGATAACACCCTACCCTTGGACCAGGTTATCATGACCTAGGGAAGAGTTGACCAAGTTGACGGACTAACGGCTTCAGATACAGACGACGATGAGGAAGAACTTGCAGCACAAGCCTAGCGACAAAGAGTGAGGAAGCAAGTTGATTACCAGGAAGCCTTAGGGAGAGAACAAGAGCGTCCCATGCAGATTCAACTAGGGCGAGGAGCAGCCAGCAACATCGGCCCAACACCCGTTCACGCGGTCGACCATGTAACCCACCCGATACTACCCCCACCACCCATATCTGCACCATTACAGCCTCGGCCACACCAGCCCAATGGACACTCTAGTCACGAAAACACTGACCCGACACTACTAGCCATTCTAGAAAGTCAAAGAAGGCAAGAAGCGTCACTAAGAGAGCTCCAACGACGGAACCTCGCTTTAGAATACGAGAACTATTAGTTGAGGAATCAGCGAACTAGGTCAAGAGGCTCGTCTATCCGAGGAACATCGAGGCATCATGACCGATCATGTCACTCACCACCTATGATGGGACCAAGCAACCCTAATCAGCCCGGCCAATCAGGTCAACCACCATTGCCTCCGGTGCCCCCACGCAAAGATACGGGCCACCCGAGGACTCGTCTACTGACGATGACAGGAAAGGAAGGGACGGGCGACAGGATCGACAACATAGGCTAAACTTAAGGAATTGGAGGCAAAAATCAAAGAGCTCTCGGGCGGAAGCAAAGAGAACAAATTGGCAGATATCATGTGTGAAGCCGAGAAGACACCTTTTTATCAAGAACTCGAATGAATGCAGTTCCCCCCCAAGTGTACTTTACCTGCATTCCCTTCTAGATTTGACGGAACAGGGGATGCGATCGAGCATCTAAAGATGTACACCATGTCATTGATACAATGGAGGAACAACCCGGTAGTTATGTGTAAATTCTTTCCAGCTAGCTTGGAGGGCGAGGCACGAGATTGGTTTTATTCGCTCACACCTGGGTCGATAAACGGGTATGATGCGCTAGTTGAAGCCTTCCTAGAGACCTACATGCACAACAGTCGACCTCGGCCAAGATTGAACAAGTTGTTTACCCTCGCCCGAAGATTCAGGGAGCCCTTAAGAACCCTGAACGATAGGTGGAGGAAGCTATGTACTGAAATTGGGAAGGTGCCAGTGGATCAGGCCATCTTTGGGTTTGAAAACGCGTTAGGGATATCGGACCCTATCTGGATAGCCATGTTCTCGAGAAAATGCAGGAGCAAACCTTAAAGGAGATGAGAAAAATGCGGGGGAGCATTACATTGCTTTGGGAAGAAATTGGGCCAAGTCAAGAGATGAGGAATACAAGAAGCTAGTCAATCTTTGGAAAAAGAAATTGAATTGCTTGAAGCTGGTGTCGAAACATCCATTAAAACCCATTCCCCTTTATAGAATCCATCCAAAACTATTACGGACGATCCTATGAGGCGTCTAGAAAAGAGATCGGACCCTCCCGAGGGGCTGTGGAGGTCTTATTTTGCCACCTCTTTTGAAGAGAGAATCCGTAGTATAGAAGGTACTCTTTGATTCCTTGAAAAGCTTTTTCACATTCATCAGTCCACTTGAATTTTGCTCCTTCTTAAGTATGTTGAAAAATGCTTTCACTTATCCGACATTCAAAAATAAATCTTCCAAGTGAAGCCAAGAGTCCATTTAGCTTTTGAAAAACCGTTGCAGGTGTTGGAATGTCACGAACTGCTTGGACCTTTTCTGGATCAACTTGTATTCCCTCCTTCGATACATGTATCCCAAGAACTTTCCAGATGAAACCCCAATTATACATTTCTCCAGATTTAATTTGATGTTGAACTTTCTCATTTGCTCAAATATTTCCTTCAAATCTTGCACATGGTCTTTAGCTTCCTTGATTTTTATCAACATATCATCTACATATACCTCCAAAGTTTTATGTATCCACTTCGAACACTTTTTCAACCATAAGTTGATATGTAGCACCAAGCAAACCAAATGGCATCTTCACATAACAATACAAACACCTTGGAGCAAAAAGGGGGTATGTTCTTGATCTTCTTCTGCGAGTGATATTTGATTATACCCTTTATATCCATCAAGTGAAGTGACTCTATCATCTGATGATTCCACCATTTGTGGTATATCCTGGTAATGGAAAACTGTCTTTGGGACACTGTTTAGATCGTGAAATCTATGCAAATTCTTATTCCTTTATTCTTTCTAACAATGACCATATTCGCAATCCATTCTGGATATTTTGCTTCCATATGACCCTCGCATCCAACATCTTTGTAATTAAAACATGATAATTTTGTGATATCTTCCTTATTCTTTGTTTGAATGGTCTTACATTTTTATCTATGTTCAATCTATGACACTCCCGATGGATCAATTCCCAGTATCTTCATCTACAGGAAGATATCTTTATATTCTCGCAAAATATCAATAGTTCTTTTTCTTCTTCTTCATCCATCTTAGTTCCAATTCTCAAGGATGGCCAAAGGGAAGAAGACGAGACATCTTCCTCCGCATTGCGTTACTTCAATTTGAAGCCCGATCATATGCCCCTCTCAATGCTTCCTTAGAGGAGGTATTTAAGGAAGTCGAGAAGAGAAACGACATCAACTACCCAGCGTCAAGGGGGGTTCAGTTCCAAGAGACCAGGGATCATCCTGAATATTGTCACTACCATTAGTATAGGGGCCACTCCACTAACAACTGCCGAGAAGTAAAGGATATCGTTCAGCATATCATCCGAGATGGGTATCTAAGGCAGTTCGTTCGACACCCATCTCAGCCTAAGGCAGTTCGTTCGACACCCATCTCAGCCGACAGCAATACCCGATATACCGGTTAATCAGGTCCGTATTGATAGAACGACTCAGTTCGTGAGTACCATTTCATACTCATCTTTTCAAGGTTATGCTCTCGGCCCGGTAATTACCTCTAGGATCCACAAAAGGGACCGCGATGGTAAAGAAATATTTAGTGTAGCCAAGGCTTCGCCCATTGAACCTTGGATGGTGCAACCCATTTCGTTCTCGGCCAAGGATGTCCCAGCCAATGGGCAAGCACACGGAGACCCCTTGGTCATCACTATGCTGATTGAGGATTGGGGCGTAAGGAGAATCCTGGTAGATAATGGAAGTTCTGTCGAGGTACTATTCTACGATACGTTTAGGAGGATGAAGCTATTAGACGACATCCTCATCCCATCAACATATCGAATCTATGGCTTCAATGGTACTGTAACTATTCCCAAGGGCGAAGTGACCTTAAGGGTTTCGGACGGTGGAGGCTACCTCGATACACTAACCACCTTTTGCGTGGTCAACGTCGCCTCACCTTATGAAGCGATCATCGGGCGTCCATGGGTCATTGGGATTAAGGGATTAGCATCGGCATACCATTAGAGGTTAAGATTCCCGACTTGCAAGGGAATAGCTGAGGTTGTGGGTGACTCCCAGGCAGCACGACAGTGCATGAAGGTTGACGTAGAAATTAATGAAAGCGGCGAGCTCGGCAAAAGCAAGAGAAGAACAAAGCAAAGGAAGTTCAGATGGCAAGAGAATTGGAAGAAGTGATTTCACAAGTTGTAATGGCATATGAGACCCAGGGGAAAGCAGGAGAAGAACAAAGCAAAGATGCTTTATAGCAACCAAAGGAAGCGGATCTATTCCGGGAAGCCAAATCCAATTTCTCGGCGGTTGAGCCGACTCAGGAAGTAAATTTGGGGACGATAGAGGCGCCAAAAATAGTAAGGATCGGGACACTGCTATCGGACGAACAAGAAAGTCAACTCACAATGGTGTTAAGGTAAAACTTAGACACATTTGCCTGGGAAGTACGTGATTTAGAGGGAATTGACCCGAAGGTATGCTGCCATCACCTAAAGATCGATCCGAAGTTCAAACCAGTGAGGCAAAAAATGAGGCGCATCGCGCCAGAATTATAGGCAGCAGTCGAGGCCGAGCTAAAGAATCTACAAGAATCCGGAATAATCTAGAAATCCCATTACCCACAATGGATATCTAACATGGTCGTGGTACCGAAAAAGAAAGGAGGAGTCAGAATATGTATTGATTTTAGCGACTTGAACAAAGCCTTCCCGAAGGACAATTTCTCCCTCCCCAGCATAGATCAATTAGTAGAATCAATAGTTGGATACGAGGCGATGACCTTAATGGATGGATACATAGGAGCATACTTCCTTCTTTACACCAAGGGGATTGTACTGTTACACAAAGATTCCATTCAGATTTAGAAATGATGGGGCTACATACCAGAGATTGGTAGGCGACATGTTTGAAGACAAGATCCACAACACCATGGAAGTTTGTGTGGATGACATGTTAGTTAAGAGTCGCCGAGCTAAGGACCACGTCCAAGACCTTCGGGAAATTTTTCAGACAATGAGGAAACACAAGATGAAGATTAACCCCGCCAAGTGCGACTTTTGGGTCACATCAGGGAAATTCTTGGGGTATATCATCACCCCTAGAGGAATAGAAGCGGATCCCGAGAAGGTCCAGTAAGTCCTTGAAATTCCATCTCTCGCGATGGTAAAAGACGTGCAGAAACTAAATGGTTGCATAGCAGCATTGGGGCGATTTGTATCACGGTCATCGGACAAATGCAAGGCCTTTTACAACATTCTGAAGAAAGGAGAAAAATTTCAATGGACGGACGCCAGCGAAGAGGCCTTTCAAAATATCAAGTTACACCTAGCTAGACTCCCGGTTCTTCAGAGGCCCGAGCCGTCAAAAATTCTCACCCTATACTTAGGGGCGACACCATATGCCATTAGTGCAGTGCTAGTAAAATCGTAGGGAAATGTGGAAAAGCCAGTATATTTCACTAGTAAAATATTAAGTCTGGCCGAGAGAAACTATACAAGAATGGAGCAGATGGTACTCAAGCTAGCTTTTGCTTCTTCTAAGCTCCGAACATATTTTCAAGCTCATCGAATATGGGTTCTCACCAAATCGCCTATCGAAGCAGTTTTGGATAGTGCTGGACGATCAGGAAGAATCTCCAAATGGGGAGCCTTAATCAAGCAATATGATGTGGTGTACGAGACAAGAACCGCGATCAAAGGATAAGTAGTGGCCGATTTCTTGGAAGATTTCCCCCTTAGTGATGAGGACGAGGTAGAAGATATACCGGGGATGATGGAGGAACAAGAGGAACCAGCGGACCTATTAGCCGCCAATAGTCCTACACGCTGGGAGGTCTTCGTCGATGGGTCATCGAACAAGGAAGGATCAGGCCTCGGGCTAGTATTTACCACACCGAAGGGGAGGAAGATCGTGCACTCATTCAGACTAGAATTCAAGGCAACCAACAATGTCACCGAGTATGAAGCGGTGATCCATGCTTTACGAATAATTGTGGAAATGAGAATGCAAGAGGTCCGCTTGACTAGTGATTCACAACTAGTGATCCGGCAGATTACGGGCCAATACGCTACACACGATCCGGTGCTGCAAAAGTATTGGGAGTTCGCCCAATTCTACATTAAGCAAATACCCAACATTAGATTCCACCACATTTTCCGAAAAGATAACAGACACTCGGACACTCTATCATACATCGCCTCACATCTAGTGGACCCGAGCATCGAAGGCATACATGTGATGAGGCTTCTTATCCCTTCTATCCCGGAAACACCAGACGTACGGGTCGACGTGGCCATTAACACAACTAAGAGATATAAATAAGGAGACTGTAGAAAGCCGATACATCAGTACTTAGAGACGGGTGATCCACCCAAGGGCCGGGCCGAGATAAACAAAATCAAAAGCAAGTTGGGTGCTTACGAGTTAAGGGAAGGGATCTTATATAGGAAATCTTACCTAGGACCACTCCTACGATGCTTGAGCAAAGAAGAGGGCCACATAATCCTACACGAATTACACTATGGAGCGGCTGGGAATCACAGCTTGGAAAGAAGTTTGTCGGCCAAGGCAAAAATAATGGGTTACTTTTGGGTGTACATGAACGAAGATGCAAAGCAAATGGCGAAAGATTGTGAAGAATGTCAGCGTTATGGGAAGAAAATCCACGCTCCAGGAGTACCTTTAAACTCAGTCATAAGCCCATGGACCTTTGCTAAGTAGGGTGTAGACATTGTCGGGCCATTACATGTAGGAACATGGCAAAGGAAGTATCTGATCGTGACGACTGATTACTTTACCAAATGGGTAGAGGTGGCACCACTAAGGCACATTCGGGACAAAGATGTCTTTAAGTTTATTTGGGAACATATCATTTGCCGCTTCGGGGTCCTTGCAGCAATCGTCTCTGATAATGGAAAACAACTACAGGGCGAGAACATCGATCTCCTATTCAACACTTACAACATCAGAAAGAGTAAAGCTACCCCGATTTACCCCCAGAGTAATGGCCAAGCCGAGATTACCAATAAAACCATCGCCGATAACATGAAGAATAAACTAGATGGGGAATATGGTAATTGGTGTGAAGAGTTATATAATGTTCTGTGGGCATACAGAACCACACGGAGGGAGGCTACGGGATTCTCTTTGTTTATGCTCACTTATGAAACTGAGGCAATTCTACCAATGGAAGGAATGATCCCCACTACAAGAATCGAGGCTTGGAGGCGAAACATCTCGTCCGATCTAATTTTGGCAAAGCTCGATGATCTGGAAGAAACAAGGGAGATGGCACTACAAAAGATGGAAAACTACCAAAGGAGGATACAACGAGAATACAACAAGCGAGTTCGACCAAGAGAATTTAACCCCGGGGAACAAGTATTAAAGTTTTTGGCCGAATGGGAACGAGACAAAAAGGGCGGAAAATTAGCACCGAAGTGGGCTGGGCCGTATATAATTGCATCAAAGGCAGGCGAGGGATCGTATCGGCTACTGCGACTCAATGGAACAAAAGATCCCAAACCGTGGAACATCAAGTACTTGAAACTCTACCACCCCTGAAGGGCGACGAGCAGAAAAAAGGTAAGCATACATGTCTTCTATCTCTTTGAAACCGTGAGGGGTATGGGGTAGGGCATGAGCGACTAATGGTCATTCGTACTCGGGGCAAAGCCAGTGTGGAAGTGCCCAGGTGACTTACACTCTAATGGTCATTCGTACTCGGGGCAAAGCCAGTGTGGAAGTGTCGAGGTGACTTACACTCTAATGGGAATTCGTAATCGGGGGAAAGCCAGTGTGGAAGTGCCGAGGTGCCTTACAGTCGCCTGGATATTCATACTCGAGGAAGTGGCAGTGTGCAAGTGCCGAGGTAGCCTAAGGGTTCTGGTGGTTGGAAACCAGTTCCAAAGGTTGTTGAGATGCGAGGTATCCTCAGCTAGGTGGCCTACTTACATTTGAAAGGTCGCCCCCATCGCAGGTGGACGTGTCCACTTGCCCGAGACTGGTTGGTCGATAACCGCTCGGGAATATCGGGCCTAGAACTAAGTTGACTGGTACCCTTCCACTGAATCCAAGAGATAATGATGAGATACCCCGATCAGGACATGGCATTGGGCCCGATGACCTTCCTTGTTGGGTGTGTTCGACAGAAAAGGTTAAAATATTAACTTACTTAAACAACATTTGCAGGAACGATAGGAGAAACAAAGCTAATTCGATAAGCGTCAAGCGTCTATGAAGAAAGTACGAAAAGTGTCACACAACCGTACGAAACGAAAAGTTTAGCGGAAATAAAACAAACAACATCGGCGATGCAGCACCCCCATTAAAACAAACAAATAGTGCATCAGAAATAAAAAGGGGAGAAGTGTTCAAAGAAATTTACAACCCGACAGAAAGGGAAACATAGTGGCACAACACTACAAAAAGAGACTTCAAGCCTTGGGAGGAGCATTGCCGGCCTTCTTCTGCGCGACCTCGCGCCGCTTCTTCTCCACCACTCCTCAATACCCGATTGAACCTTCTCATCTATCTCCTCTGCATGGGCGACGCGTTCATCCTCGAGTTGTTGGGTAATCTGAGAGGCGTTTTCCTCGGCTTCGACTAGCTTGGAACCCAGATCGGCCTCGACCTGCTTCAAACGTCGGACCTCCAAATCCAATTCACGAGAACGTTGTTGCTCGCCTACAAGAACAAAACAAATGCGGATTATTCATTATGGTCTAAAGGTCCCTCAAGACATAATCTAAGCCTAAGTAACTGCTTCAACACGACGCTCACGAAACCTTAAAGAGCTGGTAACACGGATGCAAGTGACTCTGCAGATTTCTATAATTCATCCTAGGCCTTAGACAATTTCAGGGTTAGATCATTATATCATTGCTCATTGAACTCGTTACTAGGACAATACTTCTTATGCTTCCAATCATCCATTAAACGATTGCGTGACACCTGGAGCACAGCAAGCTGCGATCTACTCCATTCTAGCTCGCCCTTTACTTTATCAAACTCACTCATTTGGCCTAGCAGATCACTATTAGCTCGCTCCACCACATCTTTATCTCTTAATATTCGTCGGCGATCCTCATGCAGATCCCGGTTCTGCAATTGAAGAATGTCTACCCGTTGCTCTAAATTCGTGGCTAGAGCAGCTCTCTCGAAAGCAAGACGTTGAAAAGAGCCCAAGTGAGCCCGTAAATTGTCAATCTCTACAGGGTCATACCCAAACTGACGATATCGTTCTAGCTCGCCCTCAAGTTTCGTGATGTCTTCGGCCTGACGATCTATTTTGTCGTCTTTGTTGGCCATCCGCCGATGGAGATTCTCCACTAAATCCTTTTCGATATCCCATTTTTTCTTCAGGATCCTAAACTCCGAAGCGGCATCTACACCTATACTAGCTACCTCGGCTAGTAGAAGGATACCCGACTCAGGATACTGGCACGATAAAGCCAATCAACACAAGTTAAGGTTTCAAGAAAAATAATCTACCTTGAGCATCGGCAAGTTTGATCTCCAGCTCGTTCGCGCGACTCTTCTCGTTCTGCAGTTGAAGTTGGAGAGATTCTATCAGCTGCTTGTATCTGCGGCGATTGGCGGCATCTAAACGCACCCGGTTCAGGATCTGACATAAGTAAACAAGACTCAATTATAGGTAACAATGAGAGCAGAAATACGAAGTGGGGCATCACCATGCTGTCACGAATCGCTCACCACAGTGTCAAGCGTCAGAGCAATATCACCTTACAGGGGAACTGCATTCAGCATCTCTTCATCAGCATACGCTTAAAATTCGGGGGAAGTGAGCGCACCCAGAGAGTTCATAATAGGGCCAGAGACAGTGAAGGAAGTTTCAGCGCTAGAAGACGACCCCTCAGTAATCCAGGGCACACGAGGAAGCTCTACCGGTACATCAATAACAATCTTCTCTACGTCGGGCGTCTCCATGGGCTCCTTCTGGTCGCCCATCCCTTGCTCATCGTCCTTGCCACCCGAGACGTCATCACCAAATAACTCATCTTCATCGGGAATCTCAATCACTGGCTTGCCCTTTGATGAGGGCTTAGCAACATGATTACCTCTGAAGGGATTACGCCTAAGAGGGTGAGGGTCAACCTCGTCAACATCATCATCATCGTGCCTAGGGTTTTTCTGCACAAGGTGTCTCGTCAGAACATGTGAAGGCAAAAAACAGGGGCAAGTACATGTACTTATAAGAAAACCATTGTGTTTGTTACCTTCCCCTGGCCTTCCTCAACCCTTGTGCCAGCACCTATTTTCCTAGACGATCCGGCACCCTTGGTGGAATCGCCCTGAGATTTTCAAACAACAACCAGTTGACGCCCGAAGCCAACAAGATAGCAAACAACAACAAAGGAGAAAATGCATACCTTATCAGCCTTGTCGTTATTAACCACCCATAAAGGATAGGGCTCGGCGGGAAAAGTAGGCGACGGGAAGCTACCATGAAGAATGGGACCTCGAACTAGAAGTGGAACTCGGGGATAAATCGGGTCATTAGAATGGCGGGCTCGCTTGTTGGAACCCTGGCCGATGGGATCGGCATCCAGCATCATCCTTTTTATACCATCGGGCATAGTTCTGACCCGATGAGGACTAGCAGCAAAACCGGCAAGGTCGCCTAAGGTTGAAGTACCATCTCGATAGTTGACAAGGAAATTGGCAACGGTATATTCTGGAGCGTCCTCGGGCTTGTAGGTCGACCACTCGGCAGTAGAACCGTGACCGTCTCGGAGATCCCTCCATTCGTTCATAATTCGGAAAGTATTGCCAGTCCATTGAGCCAAAGCACGAGAGGGCTTGAGCTGGGAAAGAATCTCGTAATAAAAAGGGCTATCAGGGTTATACAGGGGAATACGAAGGCCTAGCTCCAGTTTTCCTTGAGTGATGACCACGCAATCAGCCGACTGCTCGTGCTTCTTCATATCGGACTTCTTCAAGAGACTATTTTGGCCCGAGAGCAGGGTAACTTCGTAATTTCCAAGGTCGTACTTTTCCTTCAGGTGTTGAATGAACTCCTCATCGGAAAGATCCCTCACCCTTCTCTCGGACCTGCACGAAACATAAGGAGAACCATCAGGAAAGATAAATCTCATGGAGCGATTATCGTATTTAGAAGGACTATCAAATGAAAACAGATAAGCAAGATAAAAAGCATCAAACTCGGAAAAAACGTCATCAACAGACCTTCTCTCAGTCATAGAGGGAGAAGAAGCCATTAACGGAAATAGCGTAGAACTTTGTTTTCGACGAAGAGAGGTGGGACGACGAGAAGGTAACCGCAGCTACTATAGCAATCGGTGAGGAAGAAATAAAGGAAGAAAATCAAGAAAACAAGGGTTTCCAAAATCAAAGACTAATGAAGGAATCTAGGAGAAAAGATTGCAGCGACGGAAAACAGAAAGAGAAGTGGTGAAGAAGAAGAAAGAGAAAAAGAAGCGGGCTATTTAAAGGAGAAGAGTTGTAACCGACGCTGAAGGTTACATGTAATAAAGTGGAGTTAGTGGGGCACTGCATGGCGGTATTTGCGGCATGGACGAGGATGTGGGCGGTTGGGACGACTTTCTTCCACTCGTGTCTTTTACACGAGCGAAAGAAGGGGCATAAATGTAGGCGTAAATTATCCACAGAACCAGGTGGCAACATCCTAAGCTATGACACACCCAGAAACGAAGAAGCGCGAAGCAGGGAATGAAGACCAACCAGTGCGAGATTTAAGGAGCCACGTGGATCGGGCGTAATTGCTCTACAATTATCGGACAAGACTTGACCCAGGCTCCTGACAAAGCTAACAAGACAAGACACGGCGGGTCAAACGAGGAGTTGTGATCAAATGGATAAGAAGATAGCGTCACATCGGCTAACTAAGAAGGGAGACACACAATATAGGCGACATCGTGCCAAGAGAACACCCGAAGAGGTCGGCTCGGACAAGAGACATGCGAAGGAACCAAGATACATCGGCCACATGCATAGAAGAAGGAACGACACAAGAAGGCCCGATCACAGAACTTCAAAATAGATGTAACATGACCAACACCCTAACATTGGTTGTATGAAACCTCTCCTATAAATATAGTAAATTGTATCCAAGAAGAGGTAGGTTAGAATTGGGAGAGAGAGGGAGAATAGATTTCACCAAGTAAGAGGAGAGTAAGAAGGAGTTAGTCGTGTAAGAAGTTTGGTCAAAAGCAACACCTTTGTAACACTTTGAAGTAATAAGATTCACCCTTTCACCCCCGTGGATGTAGGTAATCATACCGAAAAACGTATATCTTGTGTTCATTGTTGAGTGTTTACTTTCATTTGCATGAGTAGGAGGTTTATATCCTTTGGATGTAGTTTGTAGTAAATTACATCTACACCAGCTTTATCTTCTTCGCCAACTTTATCTTTGCCAGTGTTTTCCTTATTCTGTTCGACTTCGACTTCTCCCTCATTTGGTTTATCACCAGCAGTTGTTTCATCACCAGCAGATCCTTCTTTAAGATGGATCTCTTCTTCTTCTTCTTCTAAATCTTCTTGGGAAACATTATCTTCACCACTTCCATAATCAAGGTCACTATCGGCAGAACGAGGATTTTCATCTTCATCTACTTCCAGAGGTTTGAGTGATACATGATAAAGAGATTTGGACAACAAAATCTCATTCACAAGAACTTCAGCACTAAGATGAGCCTGGCAAAGGAAAGCTCTATCACGGTTTCTAATCTCCATATATTTGAAATAAGTAAGGTAGTCATATTTTCTTTCTTCTTGATCGCGAGAACATCCAAGGTGAGAAGCAAGTAATCCATTCTCTTTTCGAAGTTTGGCAAGTTTAGAATCCAAAGAAGAAACGAAAGAATATAGCTTTCTTTCAGATTCTGCGAAAATTAAGAACAAAAATTATTTAGGCGAACACCTCACAAGGGAAATATTGCAAAGAAGTTTAAACAAAACAAAGATGTCTGAGGTAGTCAAAATGACTACCTTCCTTTTGCGATATTAGATTTTGAATTAGTGCCAAGCAAGTATTCTCCCATTAATGATTCATGGCATCATCAAACTTATCTCCAACTAGACCCTTCAGATGATATTTTAATTTATTTTCTTTAGAAATGAGAAAAGTGTTTTCCTTCGCAAGTGAAGAGTAAGATTCTTCTAATTTGGAATATTGTTCTTGGAGATGATTGGCCTTTACACTTAAAGTTATCCTACCTTGGATAAGTGTATTTTTCTCAGCGATGGATGATTCAATTACTTCTTTAAGCTCATTTTTAAGTGCGTGAAGTGATTGTTCTTGGTTTTCATACACTCTTTGAAGAATATTTATTTTCTGCGAAGAGATCGCCATCGTATTCAAGAAATTTTGCTTTTCCTGGGATAAGGTTTTATTTTCATCTGATAAAGTTTTCATCGCTAAGTTAGCTTTGGTTAAAGAATAAGAGAGGTGATATATTTCATTACTTAATAGGTTTTGCTCTTGTACTAATTGAGAATTCTCTTTAGTAAGATTATCTATTTGATCAATGGAATATGTATGAAGATTATCCAATTGGTATATTGATCCATCCAAATGTCTCTGTCCACGCGAACTTCTTCCGCGATAGATTCAAATTTGTATCTTTCCATTATCCGTTGCTGGTTAAAGACTTAAAGGGCGAATAGAGAGTTTTAAGAAAATAGAATATAAAAAGGATGAAATTTCTAAAAGAAATGAATATGCAAAAAGGAAGTACAAGACAAGAGAAGTTATACCTTTAGTTCTTTATTTTTCTTGCGAAGATTCTCGCAGTCTAGCGAAGCGTTTTGAATAGGGGTGGCAACGGATAGATATCCGGCGGATATTGGCAAATCCGATAAGGTTAAGGTTAAGGATTATCGGATATCCGGTATCCGATAATATCCGGCGGATACCAAAAATTCCAATCCGATAAGGTTAAGGTTAAGCTATCGGATATCGGATTTTTTAATATCCGGATGACCTTATCATTATGGACGTTATCCATTGAACCTTGCTACTACTCCTAAAGACACTTTGTTTGTGTTGTTTTGATGTGACGACTAAACAGATAACCTTCCATTGCAACATTGTTTTTGTCACTACTAGTTTTCTTATCCTATAGGGTTAACCCCTACCTTATCGAAGATATTAAGTGTCACATTCTAAAGTCTATAGTTAAGATCTTTCTTTGTCTTCTTTTTAACTTGAATTGAAACTGGATTCGGAGACTTTGTAGTTTTGAAGCTTTTGGTTTTCAAGGCGAAGAGTGTCACATTCTAAAGTCTTGACTTGGAGACTCTTCTTCAAAGATTCAATATCTTTCTCTAAGGATGCTTGCAAAACCATTCTATCAGAGCTAAAATAATTACTCCAAATTTCGCAGACACCAGATTTGACAGGATCCACAGATGATTTCTTGGTATCATCTAAAATATTAGATAAAACCTTAAAGGCAATATCTATTCCCTCCACAGTTTCTTTGGAAAAAGGGAGAGACTCAGATGAAGTAGTGGCAATAATAGAAAGCTGATGATCATCATCCTTTGTTAAAGAGATGTCATTTGAGGGTAAGGTGTGAGGCAGATCAATGGTTGAGATCATGGTGGAATGAATTTGAGAAGTACTGGTCATAGGGAAGGAAGAGACTTCATTCGCAACAGGGTTTGTAATGGGAACTTCATCCGTAGAAGGATTAGTTAAAATATCAGAGTAAACTGCGATGTTTTCACAAACAGGAGGTAGAGGTTCAACTTGCGAAGGAGAAACTGAAAGACCAAGTTTGGGAAAAGAAACAGAAGTTTCAACAGTTTTAGGGTGGCGAGATTTCTTGGTAGGCTTAGTGGCATCTCCATCACCCTGCGAATCACAACTCAGATAAGAAACAGAGGCAATAATATTGTTATTAAAGAGATCCATGTTTCTTACTACCTTGTCATTCGCATACTTTATTTTTCTCGCGGGAACCTTGAGTTGCGAACTTTTGGGAGCATTAGGGTTTTGAACTGTAAATTTAGTACTGGAAGTGCTTTTGCTTTGAAAAACAAACAAGATGGGAATTACACGAAGAACAAACAAGATGATTTCAGTAAAACAAATCAAATCAGTTTCAGCAAAATGAAAATAAGAAAAAGAAAAACTAACCTTGGTGATTCCATGAAAGCAGAAGAGAACAGTAGCAGGAAGATGAATTCGGTAAAAAAGAAAGTTGCAGACGATGAAGGTTTGCAGAGAATATGAAGATGAGGAAGATAAAGATGAATTAAAAGAAGAAAATTGTCTTTCCCCCAGATCCTTCTTTAAATAGGCAAAGGAAGATGACCGGTTAATGGTAAACGTGCCAGTAATTAAAGGAATATTCAACACATGTTGACGGTTATGCTTAATCCACGGAGACTTGTCGGTAGAGAAATAAGTTGAAAGAAAAGATGAACAGCTGCGGCATTTTGAAGAACAGTTTCTCATGGCATTCTCTCCTTCGCAGAAGACATGAGAAGAGGCGAGATGTAGGATCAGAATATTGCAAGAAGGACACATTTGCGAAGTTTGATCAAACAACACTTTGCGAGCATATCATAATGATTTGAAGAATGATGCAACAGATGACGATGGCAGAAAAATGAGAAAAGTGTGATGACTCTGCGATGATTAGAGTGTTTGTGAAGATTAACAATAGAACTCTTGCGAGAATATCGCAAGTCATATCCTAAAATAAATGACAGATTAGCTGTCATCCCCTTTGTAATTCCTTATATAAAGAGTTGAACAGGCGTAAGGAAAGAGATATTTTTTTCGAGTGTTGATCAAGTCATTAGGAAAGAGAAAGTCCAGAGCGGTTGTTAATTCTTTAGCTTCATTTCCATTTTTATCTTGTAAAATTTGTGAGATTAATCAATAAAATTTATGACTGTTGATCTAAAACTGATTAGATTGTATGAATTCTTGTGAGGGGTGTAGTGTGGGATATCCTTCTACTACATAGCTCTTTGTAGCTGGTTTTTTTAGAAAGTGTTAATTGGTGGAGGTTCTTTTCCTCGTACCATCAGTTGTTTTTATTCTTGTCAGTTATATGTTGCTGGAATGTTGGGTGAGCGATTAATTGGTTTTTAGAAAGAAAGAAAAAAAGGGAAAAAAAATCTCATTAACAATGCGTTGCTAGTTATATGGAGGTTTGATGGAGGTTGCTTTTGCTTTTGAGGTTTTGGATATTCTTCTATATAATAGGTTTGAACTATTACTTGATATGCTTTGGGTTTTAAGGCAAGGGATGAATCATCTACATAAAAATTTATTTTGCAATTATGGGAGCAACTTGAACATTATGGGATTTTACTTGTCCAAGAGAAATTTGCAGCTCTTCTTTCTTCTTGAAGCTATTTCCAGTGGATTCCGCTTAATAAGAGTCAACATAAGGGTATTATTTTTACAACTAGTTTGATTTGGAGTTCATGCAGCCAACAACGGGTTGAGATCGATGGGATTTTATTCAGTTTCCATGATATTATTAGATAGTTGCGCATCTGTTTCCTTGGCAGCATTAGACAGTTGCGCATCTGTTGGCAGTAACAGCAGCAAAACATGCAAGTTTTCACTTACACATAACGACGACTAGCAACACTTTGAAGACTATAATTCTGTTGTTGTTGCTGATACTGATGCTAAATGCTTCATTAACAATAACAACAACATCAGAAACAGTAACAACAAGTAACAGCAGCAACAAGAAGACATACCATTTTCTTCGCAGAAAACATGATCAATTTTTTTCAGTATCACAGTCTAGCATTAAAAATTTAATGAATTCTAGCAATCCTCTGGGGCCGGTGGATGCTCCACCTTACTTTATTTTGGTATTTAATTTGTATTGTAAACTTTGTCTGTATTTTGGTATTTTTAGAGTTGTAATCCTTTATTAAGGTTGTAGTTTACGGTCTTTAAAAGCAATTAGGGGTCTAGCATATATAGATTTCTTTTCTACCTGGTTCCCTTTAAGGAAGTGTTGGTTCTTGGTTATAGTTTAGTCATAGTATAAGTTACATCTATAAGGCAGCGTTGGCTCTTGGTTATAGTTTAGTTCTCAGTCATAATTTTGGTAGCTATTGTAATAGCTTTATTAGCTTTAGTAGTTCTTCGTTCAAGGGCAGAGAGTGAATTCTACTTCAAGACTCTATCAAAACTTAAAGACTCTTTTAAAGTTACGGATAAAGCCGAAAAACAAATAAGTAAAAACATACCATTCGGGCAGTTAACAGCAGCATCAAGATACAAAGGCATGACTGGCAATTTCAATCACTTGCATCGGACACCTCTACCTCCACCCAAGTTCCTATGGACACTGTCGTGTTCATCAAAAATACAACTTTTCTTGTGGAAAGCATTGACCTAGGGCCTTTCAACCTTCGACACCAACATTCTCCACCGATACAACTCTGATTCGAAAATTGTTGCTATGCTCAAATATCATGTTACTGTAGAATTCTGGCTTACCAATATGAGTGTAATTGATGAATTTTTGGGTATTATATACCCTCATGTAATAGTCCTTTAATAGTTTAAAAATTTTCATGCTTCAAAAAAAAAAAAAAAAAACATAGACATGCTGATGGTTCAACTTTGATTTTTCAGTTCACTACAGCTCTTTACTCGCGTTGACTCTTGTAGTTCAAGAACAATAATAAAGAATCATTTTCATTTACTGGTGATGACGTAAAGTTTGATTTTCCGTTCGAAATATACACCATGGAAAAAACTACCTTTGTCATATATGCGTAATGTCTTGCTTATAACTCAAACCCAATTATGATTCATGGGTCTAACCGGGGAGGCCCTTAGCGAAACCGTCATGGTTGTTGTAAGCTGACATTTAGCTTGCATATATGTGAATAGGGTTCAAATTAAGTTCAGATTTTTTTCTCTATCTTCAGAAAATGTGTATGTAAGAGCTCATTGTTTTTGGCGGATGGCTGACGAATTTTTTTATGTATTAGCTCATTTCTTTTGGCAGATGGTGGGACTTTTTAGAGACATTATCCAGTAGTACTTGATTGTGGAGGAAAAAATTTGTGGGACTTTTTAGAGATATAATCCGGCATTTGATTGTGGAGGAAAAATTCGTGTTGATTAGTTTTTAATATACATTCATGTATGGTTCATGTTCTTGCCAACCAAAGGGAGCTGCAAACATTCGTGTATTTGAAATGTAGGGTCCCAGCTCACAAGAAAATCATATCCAAGAATCTCCAAACAAGTACAAGCAGTAGATGCAAGAGATATCTTTTGAATGATACAGGCTACACAGTGAGCTAAGTAAGTGGCAAGTGCTCAAAAATCGAAACCAAATCAGATCCATAAAACTTGAAAAGAAGAAGATACCACGGAGGGAAGAAGTTATTGCATGTAACCAATTACCCGACAAGTGATATACTAACAGACACATTACCTTCATATTCTCTGAAGATGTGCAGTTATGGTTCCCATTAACTTCATATTCTCGTAAGAAAATGTGCAGTTATGAGCTCAATTTTTTAAAACATCAAAGTGTGATGATTTGCTTCGTACTAATGTCGGAATGCAGGGTGAGTGTGGGATTTATTCGATGGTGTAAGTTTGACTTTTGATCAAACTTTATCTTTTGCAAGCTTATTCCTAAAATTTAGGAACTTAGACCAACTGAGAGCAACCACAGTCATGGACCAAAACTAAAATTTTGGTCCAAAAACCAGGCGCTACGGGGTGGAGTAAAGACCAGAGACCATACCAAAACTAAAAACCAGAATAAATTTGGTCTTTAGTCTGGTCTTTAGTCGGACGTAATTTACGTCTACGCCCGAACAAGCGTAACCTCAAACTCCGCCTGACCCAAAAAATAATAAATAAAAAAAATGGGGCGCAACATAAAGTTACGCCCATTAAAAAAAAAATATATATATATAGGCGTAACCTCAAAGTTACGCCTGATGACAATGGGGCGTAACCTGCTCTTGCGCCCCATTCATGCGTAACTTCCTCTTAGGCCTGACCAAATTTTGGTCTCCCCCCACTGCGTTGTAACACGGACTAAACCCAAATTTTCAAAAAAATTTGCTCTTTGGTCTTTGGTTTATGGTCGCACCACTGCAGTTGCTCTGAAGTCATGCGATTATAACTAAAGACTAAAAAACAAAAAATATTAAAAAAAAAAGAGTTTACTTCGTGTGCGACGCTACGGTTGGAGTAGTAAATTTGAATCAGGCGAACTTATTAGTTGCGCCCTACCTTTTTTTTTCTTTTTTCTTTTTAATTCGGGCGTAACTTTGAATTATGCCCCATCATGCGTAACTTTGAATTACGCCCCACCATCAGGCGTAAATCATATATACGACCCACCTAAAACTTAAATAATACCTTTGCCCGGTGTCGGGCGTAACTTTAAATTACGCCCGACTAAAGACTAGACCAAAGACCAAATATGGTCTGGGATTTGGTCTTTGGTCCGGATTTTAATCGATAGTCTGTCCGCTGTGTCTGGATTTTCGACCAAATTTTTGGTTATAGTCCATGACTGTGGTTGCTCTTAGAGGCCAAGTTAGGAAAACTTGTTCCCAAAGTTAGGGCTTCTTAAGGGCCAAGTTAGTTTCTCTATATAAAGGATTAGAATTAGAGGTGTAGAGTTAATCCAACCTAGATGAGTAGTAAAACCTTGTGTTTAGTGTTTTGATCTCTTTGTTAGGGAGGATCGAGTACTACCGTGAAGGTTAATATCGGTATGAGAGAAAAGATTGTAGAGAGATAATTTTGGTGTTCTAGTTTTTAGGGTTTGGGGCTTTGCCCTAAACCAAGTTTCTATTCTTTCTATGTTTCTCATCTGTTAGTAGCAATTGTGAAGACGGTGTAGAAGAGAAGACATGAGACTGGTTGGAGGAATGGTTAGAGAATTGTTTTCTATGGTTTCTTCGATGATGTTCTCGGGTATGTCTTATTAACTCTTTGGGTCTTGTCTTAGATAGCATAAAGAGCATGTAATTTTATTTAATTAATGGAAGTTTTTCTGGTGGTGTTGGCCGTAAAGTTGAACCACGTATATCTTGTGTTGTGGTTGTGTGTGCTTGTTTATCTTCAGTCTCTCTTATTATTTCTTCCATATTTGGTTCAATTCACCAATTGCACTTTGTGATCCTGATTTCCGCTGCGCTCAAGGTGCTAATTTAGGGGCTGGCATGATTGAACCTAGAGTTGAACGATAGTTTATTTTTCTGGTGGAGAAATATTTTTAAGATAAAGTTTCAACCGGTGTTTATACAAAGATGGATTTGTGATGTGACAAATTGTAGGTTCAACTTGGTAGAAGTTTATGTTCTTATTTTCGGTTTTATGATGTAGTTTGGGATGCATAATAAGGATGGTGTAATACATATTTACTTCTTGAAGAGTGTTAGTAATCATACACTATAAAGAATGGGTTACAAAGTTTGAAGAAAGGATGAGGCTGTGAAGTCTCATGTAGAAGCAAGTCCAGCAAAGCTTCGAAGTTATGCACGAGATGTTATAGATTTATGTTTTTAAGTCTATGTTAAAGAATTCTTGATGGCTTGCAGGTAATATCAAGAATGTGCCCGATCTCGAAAGCATGTACCACGATATATGGGTATTCACACGGTATATATTCTAAGCAAGTATGTTGGGTGTGATGGTAGTAAAAAGTATGTTAGATTGGTGATGGCTTTGAGAATCGGTTAAGGATTAAGCCTGTTAATCACAATGGAGATGTTTGATGGTTTATTTCAGATACACGGTAATCATGACATGTGCTGGATTATGATATTGGAGCTAATTTTTCCTTTCTGGGTTAGAATTAAATATGTTGTTAGCTTACTGGTTAGGTGGAGCTACCGATGATTCTTCTGGATGGTTCTCTTGGTGATCAATGGTGGAGTCTGTGCAAGGGTTCGTTGATGGTAGTTGAAGATTTTCATGGTGTTTGTGAAAGGTGATCAATTTCACAAGTGTTCTTCTGGTGCAAGATTGTTTAAAGACTTTTATCAACATCATGGTGTTTTGGTCGAAGAGATGGTTCTATGAAGATGAAAGTTTGGATATGAGCTTCAGAAGTAATTCTATAGGTATATCGAGATGGTGAAGCAACTATGGTAGAAGATGGAGGTATTTTTTCTTGTGATCATCTCATGCTTGAAAACATGATCCGAGGTGAAGAATTGCGAGATTAATTCGGTGGTGTAAAGTTTAAATTTTGGTCAAACTTTGTCTTTTGCAAGCTTGTTCCTAAAGTTTTGGAACTTAGAGGCTAAGTTAGGAAAGCTTGTTCCCAAAGTTAGGGCTTCTTAAGGGCCATGTTAGTTTCTCTATATAATTGATTAGAATTAGAGGTGTAGAGATAATCCAACCTAGAAGAGTGGTAAAACCTTGTGTTTAGTTTTTTGGTCTCTTTGTTAGGGAGGATCAAGTACCACTGTGAAGGTCAATATCGGTGTGAGAGAAAAACTTGTAGAGAGAGAATTTTGGTGTTTTAGTGTTTACGGTTTGGGGTTTTGCCCTAAACCAAATTTCTAGTCTTTCCATGTTTCTCCTCTGTTAGTAGCAATTGTGAAGACGGTGTAGAAGAGGAGACATGAGACTGGTTCGAGGAATGGTTAGAGAAATGTTTTCTATGGTTTCTTCGGTGTGTTCTCGGGTATGTCTTGTTAACTCTTTGGGTCTTGTCTTAGGTAGCATAAAGAACATGTAATTTTATTTAATTAATTGAAGTTTTTCTGGTGGTGTTGGCCGTGGATGTAGCCTGTAAAGGTGAACCACGTATATCTTGTGTTGTGGTTGTGTGTGCTTGTTTATATTCCGTCTCTCTTATTATTTCTTCCATATTTGGTTCAATTCACCAATTGCCCTTTGTGATCCTGATTTCCGCTTCTCTCGGGATGCCAATTTTCCCAACAGTGAGAGTTTGATTGACTAAACTTTTAAACGCTACTGAACGTATGATTATTTATCTTCAATTGTGATGTCGGTATATTTTTGGAAGAATGGTGATAGAATATTGGCGGAGGATTTTCCAGAAAACTCACAGTTAGTATTGGATTACCACTCGAATATAGTGTTGGACTGCTTTCTTGTTTTAATGAAATTTCTTCTTTTTTTTGATCGGTCAAAAAATTATCAGAACTCATCAAGTGTGACCCATTTATAATAATTTAATATTTCCACCATAAAATCATAAGTATGGGTCAGAAGATCATAGAATAAAAAATGTATATGCAGGAGTGGAAATAATGAAATGTTTCTGTTTGGCTGCGGATGCCTATAGAACCAGAATCAAAACTAAATCTTTTGCACCATTTGTCTGGGATTGTGGATAAACAAAATCCAGGGAAACAATTTTTTTATTTTTTTTTATTTTGATAAATCTCATAAATTTCATTCATGATAAAATAGAGATTACATGGATTTCAAGTACATCAAGATCAAAGATCAAATTACAATTCAAAGGTACTAACCAAGAGCAATTTGTGAAGAGAAGTAACAAACTACGAACAAGAGTACCAATCAATCCTAAGATTGAGAGAATGGTTTTGGGATTATAATCCAACCATTTTGAAAGGGTCTTTTCTTATAGAAAAGAAGACCCTCTCATAAAAATATGAGAGTAATATGCCCAAAGTCTTGAATCTTGATTTCCACACTTGAACTTTCACTTAAAATCTCCATTGAGATCACGAAGAAACTTCATGAGAGAGCATAAAGAATCTCCATTAAGGAGAAGACATAAACAAAGAGGGTAACACACCCCAAAAACACCATAAAAATCTCCTAAAAGTAATGGAGATTGAAACAAAAACTTAAATAAACTTATATTAGACTATTAACTATCTATGAAAACTAGAAAAAGTGAAAAAAAGTACAAAAATATGCTCAGATCTAGCCCAAAATTAACTAAATCTAGCAACAAACTTTAACGGAGGTGAAAGCTTTTTTGGTTTTGAGAAGAAACTATAGAGGAGAGATGAATCAGGGATACAAATTTGGGAAGGCAAAAAGCAATCCAAATTGTCAAATCAGTGATACTCTTAAAAGAATAAAACAAGATTAATCGTAGAGAACAGTGATATTATCAAGTATTCTACATTTTTTAGCTATGGTAACCATAATAAAATAGAAAACGTATAGTAGGATTTAAGTTTCGTAAGCACAAAACAACTAACAATTTTTCTCAATTAAGGAAAAGAAAATCATCTGAAAAAAGTAAGCTTCACTAGTATTGAACTCAAATCTCATTGCGTATACTCCGTAACCCATACTTGGGTGGAAAATTTTCTACTATCTGTGTGTTAGTGCTTTGATCATCCAACGACTGGTAGGGGTCTATCAGACCTCCTTATAAATGAGCTTGTTAATCGATCTCTCCTCTCTGAATTATGCTTTCATATTTTCCTCAATTTCCTTCAGCATTTTAGTTTTTATACGACAAATTATTTTCTTCTTATTATTTTCTTCCTATTGCCTCTTTCTGTAAAATGTAACTTTCGACCATTATATTCATATTCTAAGTACCAAAGTTTATTCCACCAAATGACGTAGACTCTTATAATTTAATTCCCCTTGCAGAATAGTGGAAATCAAGACATCCAAATGATTTAAATAGGATACAAGTAGCTATTTAGACGAAGGCAATTTTGCTCTAGCAGCGCTAGAGCATTGTTGCTCTAGCAGCACTAGAGCCTTTGGATTGGTGAATCCAAGGGTGGTGGTGGTTTTTGATGGAAATTTCATTTTTGCCCTTGGAGCAAAAAACTGCACTAGGAACCACCACCCTTGGATTGCTTCATCTGACGGCTCTAGCAGCGCTGGAGCAAAAATGCTCTAGCGCTGCTAATTCAAATTTTTTTCCTATTTAGACATGTAAATGGGATTACAAAATTTTCACTATAACTACATGAATATCATGAAATGAGACTGTTCTTTTTTTATGGTAAACAATGGAAAAAGTTTTGATCTCGCAGTGCGAGTTCAAAAAAGAACTCACAACATCACAGTCGTTGGATAATAGAGGTATGATATCATCAAACCAAGGACTTAACCACAATTATATATCCGGATTTTTAAAATAGAGGAGGGTTCCCCTCACACTTTTATTATCACACTATCTCACACATTGGATGTTATTTTTGCGAATTAAAACCAAACCGTAACGGATTTGAAACTAATACTTTGGAGATATGTTAATATTACATAGATCTACTTTCCTACCGAAAATGAGTGTATTCCGAGACGTATAACACCATCATATACTACTTTGAAAATGAGCTGTTGAAAATCTGCGGATTTATGGACGGCGAAATTAAGACAAGTAGGTTATGAGGTTTTATATTTCGGTATGAGCTCATTTTTGGTAGGAATGTACAACTTGGTAAGAGGAACATATCCTCAAAATATTAGCTTCAAATACATTACGGTTTGGTTTTTATTCACAAAAATAACATCTAGCATGTGAGATAGTGTGATAATAAAAATGTGAAAGGATCATTCCTCTTTAAAATATATGCCATATCTTTACTAAATATATTCGAAAAATCTAATACTAACAGATTTGATGAAGTACGTATCCAACAGTCCAACCAAATTTGGATCTTATCCAATTGGAAAAACGACCATGCCATTGATACCTTTCTACCATCCATACATTCACTCTGATGAGGTTTATATGTAAATGAACTTCTTCTCCAATTAAAATAATATCTTGATATGTATGGTTGGTTAATGATCATATGGTATTTTTACCTTCGAACAAAATATGATGGAAGGGGAAGCAATCCATCGTGTAGCTGAATAGTTTAATATCAAACACTAGTAATCTATGTATTTGACGAGTCACTCTTTTTTTGATCGACATAAAGTCATAAACGATAGTAGCTTCACCATTGAAGGTCTTCTGATAACTAAAAACAAATTATATGTCTTTTTGTTTCATCTGTTCTTGAAACCTATCACTACTTACTGATCAAGAAAAATAGACTTATTACTAGTTTTTGCGATTAGCACTGGGAGATTGAAGTGTTGAGCATGCTTATTTTTTTGCTAATTATTGAATGATTGTGAATTTTGCTAGTAGTTGTCAATCATTCATATGCATATGGGAGATGATTTTAGCTTTGTTTTATTCCGATGGGTATGACTTTGTCTCTGTTTTGATCATTATGATTTCATTTCTGTTAATACAAAAATAGTTGGTAAAGATAAGCGTATATTTATAAATCTAAACCCGTTACTGTGGTTAAGTCATGATGTCACATCTCCACATCCAGCAATCGTGATGCTGCGAACTCCTTTTTGAATTCGCTCTGTGAGATCAATTTTTTTCTGGTAAAATATAAAGTTTCGAACAATTGTTTACTGATTGATGTATCATATATGTGTCTTCATACAATCATACAGTTTCTGTGAACTCAAACATTTGAAGCATAAAAAAGAGATAAACATAGAAAATTTTCAGAAAATAATATAAACTTAGTGAATGAACTGACACATACAAATGGTAACACCTCAACCAACCCCAATTTCCCCATCATCTATATTGCACAAAAGCAAGGTATTCACGAAACAATACGTTTGATTTTTTATATTAAAATGCATAAGGACTTCTGCTGAAAAAATCATGGGAGCATCCACTATTGATCCATTGCGAAATTTGGACACAAAGTGTTTCCAAATATCCGGTTCCCTTAAATTAACTCGTCTAATTTTAGATTCTCTTTACTTTCCGATGCTTTTTCGAAATTAAAAGTAGTCTGTAGATACTATTAATACAAATAACTTCATCATGTTCGGATGATTTGTAATAATTAAATCTTTTCAAACTTGGATAATCCCCAAGTACTAAATTATTGAAATACTCTTCATATGCATATTACTGATTCAGTTCCTGCTGTTCCCTTCACTGCTGCTCTTAATTGTGTCGGCTCTTATATATCAAAAACTATAATGACAAATCATCTTGATTTTCATTAACCAATCAGAAAAATAGTTGTGGATATTGATTTTCTATTCAACTATCATGTTCCTCACATTTGTGTAGGGGTAGGGCTGTCAACGGACACAAATCCGTCGGATTTTGTGTATACCGATAAGGTTTAGGTTAAGGTTTGCCGGAAATCCGACATCCGATAAAATCCGGCGGAATTCCAAAAACTCAATCCGATTAGGATTAGTTATCGAATTGATTTTTTTAAAACAAAATCCGAATATGAGAGAAATTCTTAAAACTCGATGCACAAAGAACCTAACACAACCGCCCCTTTGAACATCTGAGAGCATAAAAGTTGTGTCATTAGCAGCCATTGCATCTCTGTTCATGAATCTGTTACCAAGTATTCCTATAATCAAAATAGAAGCAAAAAATTCCATAAGAAATTTCATTAGCAGCCATTGCATCTCTGTTCATGAATCTTAATTCTTGAATACCACCTACAATCATCAAATGCTACAACCATCAAGAATCTCGAGAGAACCGCAACTTGTATAGCCCTGGCAATAAACTCAAGATCAACATCTGCACGTACATGCTACAGATACTCCGCCAAATTGCGCCAATAAAACCTCTAATATAAATATAACTAAGAATATGATTGAAGACCAATTTGAGATTAGCCAATTATATGATATAATTACACATTTGTTTACTCAATTTCTACAAATATCACTAGTAAAGATCGAATTATTTACAAAATCAAAGATCAACATGTATCAATTAAATATCACACAAAAAATGTAAAATTACCAGTAATAATCGATCTCGAGACTTAAGATAAGTAAGATGAGTAAATTAAATGAATCATTAATCACCAACTACAGGATCCAATATGTATCAGATAAGTGATGAAGAAGAAGATTCTTTTGATTGCTTTGATTGCTTTGATATTAAGGAAAATACTATTTGTCTCCGAAAGTGAGAATATACGACTATCAATATGAGAATCAAATATTCTCTTTCGATCGACATTTAATTCGAACTCTTCTCTATCGATGAACACAATAATCTATCGATCTCTCACACTTTCAGTCGGTGTAGAGGAGGAAGCGAAAAATGAGAAATGAAAACTTAGGTTTTCTTCCTAGATTAATATACCCAGGGGTGGAATTACCGAAGTACACCCTGGGCTTATCGGATGTCGGATATTAACCTACCGGATTCATCCTCATCCGTTTCCGATAGGGTTAAGGGATAAAATCCGGAAACTAGTCCGGTTCCGGAATCCGAAATCCGACAAATCGGAATAAATCCTATAGGATGTCTAATATTCGGAAACGGATCCCGGACTTCGGATGTCCATTGACAGCCCTATGTAGGGGCTTTCTTATAAAACCTTACCTTAATAGATAATTTTAAACAATCAAATAATTTTAAAGTCAACAATTTCACTCTCTTCAAATAGTTTTCGGTAATGTAATGTTTTAAAACCCAGACGGGACAACGAACTAATAAAATTACTGGGTCAGGATCAACTGGGTTGACCGGTGGTTCAACCAGTACCGGGTCATACAAATAATAGTTTAATGTGAATTCATGAAAGTAAGAAGTTCACGGACTCAATACAAATACGTTCAGTCCCACTAGTACTTTGCCCTTCAGTTCAATCAAAATATTTGCCTTTATTGTTATGCCTAATTAATTCTTTATACTACTAAAAAACCTAATTGTGCGCCCTTCATTTCCTCCCATCTCTTTCTCTTTGTTTATCCTCCTCCATTTTCTTTCTATGATTCTTCTCTACTCGCTTAAAAAAAAACACACAACAGCGTCGCAAGATCATCGCAACATCATAAACATCATCAACGTGGACATGGATATGTTCTTCTATTATTAGATTACATTTTATTTGATGAAAATCGTACCAACAAAGATTAACTTCTCTCTCCTTTTCATATGTAATTTTGTATATTTTTGTAATGTAAAATATTTGTTCTATGATCAATTATTTGGGATCTAGCCATGTACTTTCATGGTTCCTCCTTATTTCTTATGTTTTAGTTCCTTCAATTTTTGAAATATGTTTCAATACTGTAATTCCTTGTTTTTGATAAAAGAAAGGGGTTAGATCAATTCTGTATTTTTCTTTTGATACGTTTTTTTTTTGCCTTGATTAATATGACTGGGTTAACCAGTTTAGATCGGGATGGGTTCAGGGGTTATTGGTCCAACTGCCCGGTTCATTGGTTTTTTAAACATGTTAGTGGGTCAATGTCGACTCGGACCATTTTTCTAACTGGTTCACCGGCTTATCGGACCAACCGGCTGGTCCGGTTCTTAAAACATTGTCGTAGTGTAGCCGAAAGTTGAAAAACTCCCTCCGTCCTTATTATAAAGGCGTATTTTGCAAAATCTCTTACATTAAGAAATTATTTTGAATTCCTAAATATCTATCTAGTTTCTTATTTTAACCTTTGTATCACTCCCAATACAGTTATGAGTGTACAATAACTAAGGGAAAATATAAGAAGAACTCATTTTGGAATTGATATTCCGCCTATCTAAGAGCGTCCACAGTCATGGACTAAAAAGTGGACTAAACCCCACATATTCCATAAAATCAATCACAGTGGGGCTGTACTAAAACCATATATTTGGTTTTAGTTGGAGAGAGAGTGAAATCTGGACCAAATTTGGTCTCGACCCTCGACTAAAACTGATTATAGTCAGGCGTAATTTCATTGTGCGCCTGATGACAGGCGTAAACGAAATGTCTGCGCCGCAACCAGGCGTAAACGAAATGTCCGCGCCTCAACCAGGCGTAACCCAAAAGTTTATTAAACGTTCGCCCCATGGGGCGCACTTTGAAAATACGCCCTAATGGGGCTCATGGTTTCATTAACGCCCCATTCACTTTTCATTTTTTTTTTCAAGCGTAGCCTGCATGTCCGCCCCATGCCCATGGGGAGCATGATTTTTTGTCCGCCCCATGGGGCGTAACCTGCATGTTCGCCTGACTAAAATTTTAGTCTCTCCCCATTGTTTTGAAACACGACTAAAACCAAAAAAAAATAGTTTTTGGTTTTAGGATAGTCCATGACCGTGGACGCTCTAATGGGACTATAAAAGTCAAAACTCTTCCTATATATATATGGGACGGAGAGAGTATTTCGGTGTGGCCCGAATAAAAAGCATACTTCTCCGAGAAGATAGAATTCTTTTTTCTCCCGAGTTAATATTCATATGCCATTGATGCAAGGGTTGCTAGTGAAAGTTCTTTTTTTTTTCTCTCTTGGAAAACAAAAAAAAGAATAAGAAAAAACTTTGCACTGAATCTAATGATAATTTTACTTAAAACCGGAAAAAAACATCTCAGTACCCTATTATTGGGGCATAAAATGGATGAGTTTTTGGGGGCTTAATAGGGTCATGAAATAACAACCCATATGACCCCTTATCCATCATTTTTTGTAATGTCTAATCTACCTTTAATTTGATTAGTGCTAATTAAATTGATTAAGCTAACTAATCAGTCTTAGTGAATGATTAGACTAATTAAAATATTAATCTTTTGCAAATCAAAACTTAATCTTTTTGAGTTTTGAAGATGGAAAAATGGTGATTTTGGTGAAATTTTTTTGAAGAAAAATGATAAAACCCTTCATCACAAAACTCAAGATAACCTTATAATCAACTCCCAACATCAATTTCATCAATTCAAATCCGTCAAAAATCTGGAATTTGATTCTGTTACGGCCGGGAAATTGTGTCGAACCAGCCATAATGAATCAATTACGGTTAGGATATGATGCTTTCCCAGCCGTAAACATTAATAACAGATGGGAAGTTTAGAACTTCTAGCCGTTATTCAACTAGAATCTCCTGAGTCTGTTTCACGGCTGGGGATTCTTATATTTCTCGTCCGTAATTGAATATGTAAGCTGAGAAATTTTGATTTTCAACATGAATACATACGACGATTGAAAATTAGTAATACTTTCACTAATTAGACCACAATAAAACCCATTACATACTTAATAGATCCCCGTTACAAAGTTGGTTTTAATAATATCCCTTTCGATGTATTAAAAAGTCTTTGATGATGGCGAATTGAGCTTCCAAGTTGAAATCATAACCTTTCCATTTTCTCCATTCCTTCTTAGCTTGAGCTGCGACTTGTCTATCAGTCTCACCTCTAAATCGAAGTTGGTTGCACATACGACGTAAAGACATATATTTTTCCACTTTTTTGCGTATGTATGAAAATCGAAGATACAATTCAACCCCATCGCGGTTGTTAGTGGTTTCACTACGAAAATTCTCAAAAATTCTCATTAAAACCATAAGATCGTTCAATGATGATTTTTTTCCTTCATGGATCAACTAAATGTACTGATGTTACTGCCTCATTGATTCCATTTTCTTTGTCATTGTTTGATTCTTCGAATAATTCAAGAAGGTTGAATTCATTGTCGGAGCTAGGTTGATTTGTGAATTAATGATTGTAATTGGTCTTGAGTTTTTTGAAAGGATACTCCCATCCTAGGTTCACATTATTGAAATGTGTTAACAAGGGTCTGCAGCTCTTCCAGAGCTTCAACAGTTTCTCTATCTCTTTGCTGAATGGAACGAATTGCACTAGTGCTTGGATCTATTGTTGTAACTGGAGACTGAGTTGAAACGGGGGTTAGGAGTGAGTCGAATGTGTTGGGTTGGACATGAAAAATGGCTCTTTACACTAACATAGACTCACTGGTAATGGCTTGCTGGAATTTCGGGTTTCTGTTTATTCTAGTAGTGATCCATTCGTTACTATTTTCCTCAGCGACTACAATTGGATTGAATTAAAAATTTGAATCCGTATTAATTGATGTTAGTTGAGGTTGTAGGTGATACTCAGATAAAATTGCCTCTTCTAGAGCGTTGACTGTACAAAAAGTTCTGGACTGATCAGGAGAAATAACTTCTCTGATGGATACCATAACCATTTCCTCTTCTATCCCTCGAGAAATAATATCATTATTACCTGAACTGCCATTGTTGTTATCTAAAGAAGATGGAAGATGATCTTGTAGAAGGAAGTGACAATCAATATAATCCCCTGATTCTACCACCTAAAATTCATGATTTGTAATTGTCTCAATATCTCTATGATTTCTCTGGCTATGTGAAAGGAAATCCCTTCAATGTGCATCATTTTGAACTCACATTGAGAAGTAAATGGACCTGCTACTTGAAAAAATATAGCAGAGTAATCTGCACCATGTAAATAATTAGGGTGTGCTAATATAAGACCCCCCACAATTTACCTATTTTCTTGTAAATTTTCAGGTTTCATATGTGAAGAGGTACTCCATGAACTGCAAGCCAAATCGGTTTAGGAAGTATAACTCCTTGCTCTTTAAGACTATTGAAATACTAGTTTGAGAACAAGATGTGCTAAAAAAATTTTTCCCATAGATGGATTTGGTGCATGTCACGGATCATCACAGGCACAGGTGGTGATACAAGCTAGCTAATTTTTCGAGACCATAGCATACATATAGTCTGACTGTGGATGCGTACGATTCCAAATTAATAGGGGCAAAATTATAATATTTTTATTTTTATTTTTTGATAACAAAGGAACCTTTCATTAATGGAAATTCAAGGTTACATTGGGTTCAAAATGGAAAATTAGAGAATACAAGGTAACAAGAACATGCCATACTATAACACCTGAAATATCCGACAAGAGAAAGAAAAGGATTAACGGAACATGACGAATACAAGCATGAATAAGAACCAATTGAATCGGTGGAATAATGATTTTTATCGGAATTAAATTCCAACCATTTTGTTTGTTTTTCTTCTTCATAAAGAAATCCTCCTAAAGTTGGAGTGATTTGCTCAAATCTCTTAAAACTTGTGATAAAAATTCCGTCCTCAAGAATATCATTGTTGAAGATTCCGTCGCCGGATAATCCAAGGATGAAGATTCCATCGCCGGATACAAAATGATGAAGATCTCGTTGTTGGAATGCATCTCAAGTGATTTTAAAACCCATAGTACCCAAGAACGACCATTAAAGCCGAGATAAACCTCTCTAGTAAGGAGATAAAATCACCATAAAGGTGCACAAAACTTATCAAATGATAAGAGATAAACATAAATAAACCTACTATAACAAAGATCTAGTGAAAAATAATATAAGGAGATGAAAACCCCGCTCAAATCCGGCCCAAAACAGACCAGATCTGAGCAGGTGGTATTTTCGACGAGGGAGAGCTTTTTCTTTTGTTGAGGGACGTGAGAGAGGGGAGAGGGACGTTTTTTTTTTTTTAAGTTCAAAGGGACCAAATCCTAACCTACACAGTGTATCCGTGAAAAAAAAAATAGATTACAAATTCAACGGAGCTGAAACACCATCAAGACGCAATTTAACCGTGAACCCGGTTACTAATTTATGTACCGAATGAAATTCTGAAACTATAGATAATAGACAGGCAAAGACTCTTTTCCTGTCTTCACTATGTCTACTTTTATCCTGCCTAAAACTATCATTAAAAGAGTTACTAATACCATTAGAGATTTTTGGTGGGGGAATCTAGGTCCCAGGAAAGGGTTATATATTAAAGATTGGGGTGGTCTTTGTAAAAGTAAAGAAAAACGCGGTAATGGTATAAAAAAACTTGAAATAATGAATCTCTCCCTAATAGCTAAGAATGGTTGGAGGCTTTTCCACCAACCTAATTCAATCTGCTCTAAAACTATGAAAGGAAGGTACGTCCCTAGCTAACACTAACCCCTTTCATGCCACTTGTAATGAGGGATCCTCCTTGGCCTAGTGATGAGCACGAAAGTGCGACGCATTTTCACCCATAAATACATTAGGTAGGACTCATTTTATCACTAATAATCTTGTTTGTAGGTGTTTTTGTCAAATAAGCTCTTATGGAGAAAGTTGCTCGAAAAGTGGTTTTTGTACCCTGGAGGACACGTGTTATTCGGACTCTCAATGTCGGTTAAGGGGCACCTCAATTACTAAGGGGTGTCTAGTTGCTAAGGGGCACCTTCTTTGTTATTTGGAACTTGTGGCTATTCGCACCCCAGAAATTGCTATTTATACCCAAATTGCTAAAGGGACACCATAACAGGATAGGGGGAAGTCATCTACTTCATTTGAATTATGAATTTTGGCAGGAAAATGGCTGCAGATTTAGGGTTTGAGAATTGGAGGTGTTTGAATGAGACTAATGCGCTGAAATCAAATGGGTTTGTTCTTGGTACCTAAACAGGTCTGGTATGGGTCATCGTTTCGATCAAAATTGGCTAGATAATCGGGAAATCAAAGAAGCATTATAGGAATTTTGGCGGGAAAATTATTATCAAAAACATCAAAACTAGGGTTCGTGATTCGAAGATGTTTTAGAGAGATTAAATGGCTGTAATTGTTTGGGTATCTTCCTTTGGTCCTAACAGAGTTGGTAAGGCTGTTCGAACCAACCATAATTGGTTAGAATCGTAGGTCTGAAGAAAGCATGGGCTGGAGTTATTTGTGAGATTCTATGAAGATTTTGGAGGAGTTCGGTAGAGATTTAATCGATGGAATTAGTTGGGAATATCCTGATTTGACTAAACAGGATTGGAATGTGTGCTGGAATCGAAGAAATTGGGGAGTTCATGTGGTTTCGAACTAAAACAGGGGAGTATATCACCGGACATGATATTCACGGGATAATGTGAGAAAGAGACGTGAACTGCACGTGTTTTAGGACTTAAGATGTAATTTGAAGCGTGAGGGAGTAAAACATGGATATCATGCACGGAATTGACTGCTGCAGATACGTGATTGAGAGAAAAAGGAAAGAAAAATATCCCGAGTTAATGGAGAAGATTGTGAAGTTATTGTCAATATTTTGTGGCTGCTGTGGATATAAATAGGAGCTACATGACTTAGAGAAGGGGGATCGAGAGTTTGGGAGGCTACAGAGTTGAAGAGGAGAAGTTGCAGAAACTTCTTTGCTGCTGCAGAGAGGTAGAAGAAGAAGAACACCAACGACGTTAAAGGTCTGTCATTTTAGAATTGTCACAGTTCTCGTCTTAGTGACAGTTCTTCTACGACAGTTTCCTAATATAGTTTCTGTAACAGCTGCTTCGCAGATTGTAACGGCGTTTGTAACGCCTATTAAGCGTTGCAAATTCCCAGTTTATGTTATTCTTCTTCTTTTCTTCATTTGTAAACACCATTTGAGCTATAAAAATTATTTTGAGAGTGTCTACAATATGAGTAGCTAAACCCTTACACTGGGTCGACGGAGGAATCCGAATTTCATATGTGGGTAATTTTAATTAATTCTTTATATGACTTTTGCACTAATTAAAATAGAATTATGATTTTATTAAATTGGTTGTCATTCAATTAGATAGGTTATGATTTGTTTAGATGATCTATTCTTAGGGGATACAATTAATCTTTTGAGAGTCTACCTTGGCAAAAATAAGAGTCGGTGTTATTTTGTTTATTGAGCTTTAATTGTTGAGAATAAATAAATTGAACCTATTGATATGAATTCGGTGGAATCCTAGGCCCAGTAAATCTTGCTTTTGTTTATTATTTTCATTAAATCTTTAAATTTAATCTTCTCAAGTATGAGAGAATGAATCTTAATTACTACTACGAAAACTTTGAAAAATCTTCAATCATTTTGGCGTCGTTGCGACGCGGATTTGTTTTTAGATTAATTTGTAGGTTTATTTTTATTTATTTATTTTGTACAATTTTTTCTTTTTTCTTTTTCTTTTAGATTTTTTTTTTCCTTTTGATGCGTTTCTTTTTGTATTTCTTTTCAGGGACTTTTTGAGGATGATGACTTATTCTGAGGAGACGTCATCTACGATGACTCTGGTGGAATATATGCGTAGAAAGTCAAATTATCAGGAAACCTCATCTGAGATGACGCTTGCTGAATATATGCGTAGGCAATGGTATGGAGTTTCTGCTCCACATGAGGTAAGTGAAGAATCACATCAAACTATATATGAGAAGTATTACAAACACACACCACCTAGTTTTGAACAAAGATTGAGAGTTCTTGAATGTCAAAGATTATTTGCTGATGATGATGAATCTGATAATGACTCTCTATTCCAAACAGAACATATAGATGACCCTGTGGATGATTATGTGGATGATTCGCCTAATTCCATAGATGAATCTACCTCACAAGATTATTCACCTGACTTAGCGGTTATTTCTAGACCCCTAGACTTCCAAAAGTTGCCTAATTTAAGGTTAGAATTGTGTGCTTCTAAAGTGTTGTTGGATTACTTTGCATCTAAGTACCCATAGGATTTGCCTATTTCTAATATCATGCATGAGCCAGTTGAAATTTTCCTTGTCTCAATAGAATCCCCATACTTTGTTCTTTAGGCACTTCCATGTGCAGTAAAAACTTGGTTTAGGGGTAAATCTTGGTTTCTGACAATTTCAGTGTCCCCATTTTTTCATAAAATAATTGTGAAGCTGTCGTTTGTAAATATTGTATTTTGGGTCGATCCCCAAGTTTTCAGGTTATTAGTTTATGGGGATCCGTTTTTGTACATTCCAGTAGGTATAATTATTTGTTTATTTATTTTTATTTTTATTTTATTTATTTTTATTCTTGAATTTCCCATCTTAATTTTTATGTTGGATGACTCAATTACATTGAGGACAATGTAATATTTAAGTGTGTGGGAGTGGGTATTAACTTTTTCTTTAAATTTTTTTCAGGAATTTTCTTGCGTATTGTGACCAGCTCTTGAGCGGGTCTAAAAAGATAATAAAAATATAAATATTATGACCAGCTGTGTAGCGGTACATACGTACCACTAGAGCTTTACAAACACTTTTTTTTATACTAAAAGAAAATTCATTACTAATTAACTGAATGGGTTACAAATATTCTATCCTCCTCTAATGCATAAGCAATGAAATTGGGAGGATATGTTGTCCACGAGTTCGAAATTTTAAAAATTCTCCCATGCCTAGCCATTTTATCAGCTGGCTTATTACAGTTCCTACTAATAAATTTGCAGCTCCATAATGGATTACTGCTAAACGTAACTTTTATGTCAAGAATGAGTACTTGATTCTCCCATGCTACTTTATGATCATCTCCATTAACTGCTTCAACTATTGTTTGCGCATCAAGTTCAAAACACACCTGCTGTATCCCTTTCTCAAATGCCCAATTCATAGCATGAAAAAATCCTCCGCACTCAGCTTGCTCGGCAGTCATATAATCATTCTCATAGGAGCATCTCCCATATTCAAAGGCACCAACAAAATTGCGCACTATTAGTCCAAAGCCTGTATTATGGATATTATGAAGTTTTTTATAAAAAGCATCACAACAGATTGAAATATATGGAGAAAGGGGTAGGTTCCAGTAGGAAATTGTTTGTATGCACTGTTGTGAATTAGCTGCAGTCTTGTGTTTCAGTCGCATATCTTTTCCTATCCCCATATTAAGTAGTTGAATTCTTTTTTTTGATAATTCCAGTTGGATTTGGCCTTATGTTCTGGAAAGTATGATCACAACGAGATTTCCATCGTTCCCAAGCTGTGTTAGCCATTTGAATTATCCAGTCATCCACCAAATTGTTCATGCCATCTTGGAACCAACTTCTTATCCAATTAGCTACATTGCTGCCATTGTTTTTTATACTATGCATAGCCCCTGGGACTGTAAACCATACATCTCTTGAGTAGTTCCATTCCATGAGTATATGTCGCATTGTTTTAGTCCCTTGATTGCAAATTTCGCATTCCCCACCTGTGTAATTCATCACTCTGGCCATTCTTTCGCTAGAAGGAACTATGTCAGTGATGCATTTCCACAAGAAATGTTTCACTTTTGGTAGCGTATCAATATTCCAAAGCTTCCTCCAAAATCTTGCTTTTTCAGCATTATTAGAATTATCCCTATTATGTTTGATTTCCAACAGTTTTCGATAAGCTGATTTGACTGTGAATCTGCCATCTCTTGTTAGGATCCAAACAAGCCTATCCTGACAATGCCAAGGGATGCACATTTTTAGGATTGTAGTAGCATCTTCCTGATTGAAAATATGTTGAACCAGATGTACTTTCCATGATCTTGTATCATGATCAATCAACTCCGACACGTATTTGTAGTTTGTCGTCTCTTCTGGTGACACATCTGAAGTTGGTGGTGTGCATTTTCCTGGTAACCAAACATCTTCCCAGATTCAAATTTTCCTTCCATTTCCAAGGCTCCAAAAACTAAATTGCTTAATGAAAGCCATCATATTATACACACTCTGCCAAGCCCAAGAAGAGTTCTTTTTCTTTTTTGCATGCATTGTATTAGTGTTTGGAAAGTAACATTGCTTTATTGTTTTTGACCACAGTTGATTTTGCTCATTACATAATCTCCAAGATGTTTTGGACAGAATGGCCTTGTTGAAGATGGATAAGTCCCTGAAACCCATACCCCCTTGCGATTTGTCTTTATCAACAGCAGGCCATGATATGAAGTACAGTCATTTACCATCCTTTTTCTTCCACCAGAAAAAACGCTGAACTTGGTCCATTTATTTAATAGTAGCTTCTGGTACTTTGAAGATGCTCATGTGGTGAGATGGCATCGTGCTAAGAACACTTCTAACCATTACATATCTCCCTACTTGGTTCATAAATTTTCCATCCCATTTAGAAAGCCTTACTTTCACTTTATCAACTAACCTAGAGAAGGAGCTGGTTTTCTTTATGTTTAAGAAAAGTGGAATTCCCAGATACTTTTCTTCAAGAGACATCTTCTTCATTTTTAACCTCCTTAACAATATCCTGCAATGCCTTGGATGAATGTGTTTGGAGAAGAAAACCGAAGACTTGTGAAAATTTACTTGCTGCCCTGAAACTTCACTAAACTTGTTTATAACTTCTAGCAATGTGTTAACATTTTGAATGTCAGATTTTTCAAAAAACAGACAATCGTCCGCAAAAAGGAGATGTGTTACTTGAGGTGCATTCCTTGAAATTTTTATACCTTGTAACTTTTTTAGTTGTTCTACTTGTGCCAACAATCTTGTAAGGACCTCCATGGTAATTAGAAATAAATAAGGTGATAAAGGATTACCTTGACAAATGCCTCTGGAAGGTTTGGAAGATCTGCAGGGTGAACCATTGAGAAGAATTTGAATTTTAGTTGTACTGATACACTCATGAACCAGCTGGCACCATTTGCAGTTAAAACCCAACTTCAACATGACATTATTGAGAAAACTCCACTCAACACGATCAAAGGCTTTACTCATATCCAATTTAAGAACCATGTATCCTTTTTTTGTCTCCTTTCTTTTCATGCAATGAATAAGTTCTTGAGCCAAAAGAATATTATCACCTATTTGTCGGCCTGGCACATAAGCTGCCTGCATTGGTTGTGTAGGAGCAGAATATCACAGAAACCTTCACTTTCGAATATTAGAAACGACGCAACAAATAACGATGGACAAAACGTGAGAAAGGCGGGAAGACTTTGCGAATATAGAATTTGAATAGTAGTTCGCGATACTTCGCAAGATTATAGTTGTATAGATTTCACTATAAATAGTAGTTCAAATGTTAAATTAGGGGAGGATGAGAGAGAGATATTTTTAGTAGGAGAGGATAATTTTAGGAGGAGGGAGAAATTTTGAGGAGGGATTATTTTTTTTATCATCTTCTTCCCCAAAAAACTAGAGCTCCAAATATTCATTAATGGAGTCTCAATTTTAAAATCATGTAATTACATACAATCACTAGTGAAGAACCATGGATGTAGATCACAATGATCGAACCATGTAAAAAATCTTTGTGTCTCTTTTTATAATTTTAGTACTTTAATTCTTAGTTTCATATCAAATTAATTAGGTTTAAGAATCATTTTAATGGATTCTTATGAGGGTGTAGTTGTGAGATAATCCGCAACTACATAATTGGCGCTAGAAACAGGGAGAGTTCTTTTTTAATTCTACTGGGAGTGCGATGTTCTACGGGAGAAAGAAATGGAAGTTCTTGGAGTTTTTATGCATATTCAACCAACAAACACATTATAATAGTTCAGGAAGAGAGATGTAGATAGGGGGAAATCTTCAAACAAAGTGAAACACACACAGACTGCATCAACAACTCATCAAAAAGGACAAATTTATTCTCAAATTTCTATATTTTTGCTTTATCTTTCATATATGTGGATTTCAAAACAAAAAATTGGTTATTCATAAAATTTGATCTTCGTTCCGAAATTTTGAATTAAAACAAGATTTTCATAAGGATTTTTAACAACCAAATCTTATTTTACGAACTCATCCTATGAATTTCAATACTATTGAGCATCAAATTTTGATATTGATTTGGGAATTTTCCCATGGGAGAAACCAAAACGAATTCTCTCATTCTTCGTAACAATAATTTAGCATAAACTTATCTAAAATATTCACTGAGTTGATCTATTGCTTGCAACGATGCATGATTGAACATTCCCCCTTTGCGAACACCCAATTGTTAAGTATGAAGGATGAATGGAGATAGTTGAAGCAACTATTAACGTTTATTTTTCACGAACCAAAGAGAACCCAGTTCACAGGGCATTATTTTTCCGATTTGGAGCAATAATTTGTGAGAGAGGAAGATAATTAATTACCACAAAGTCACAACAATTGCAGCAAAAATTATACGAAGCAGCAAATCAAAGAGAAATGGGGAGACACACGAAATCATCAATTATGAAGAGAAGCAGTTGACTTGCGAAGAAAAGTCAATCACTTCACCAGGATGATTTTAAGCAATGACATGTCACATACTAAATCCAGCGAAGTAGAGAAACCAACGAACATTTATTTTGCCAGGGCATCACCAAGATGAATCCATGATATACAAAGTATCACCATAAGCGAACGTTCAGTGAAAAATGAAAGAGAGGCATAAGTCAAGATCACTTCGCAAGTTACTTCGCAAACTGTTTTGTTTTCGCAGCTTATTGCAACTATTCTTCGCAAGAGAAGAATGATCAGATTATAGGAAAGCTCACAAACCCAGTTTTAACTACTAATGAACAAAAGAATAAAATAGTTTTAAGTATTAATATCTTCACTTACAATCCATTCTACTTTGGAGGAGTACCAGTTTGTGGAGACCAAAATAGCTAGATTGAAGCAATCATAAGAACATGGAACTAATATTATATAATGGGTGACGTTGCATCAGCATTCAAGTTTTAAAGATATCATACTCGCGGGACAATGGCGCTGCGAAGAGGACAATGAAGACTGGAAGGGATATTGTAGTTAGTAAAGAAGAACGTACATAGGTTGTGTTCAAAAGAATTGCTATTGTCCATAGATGCAAGTGAAAGAACAAGCAAGACAGAGAGTTAAGAAGAAGATGGAATTGAGAGCAAAACTTGGAAGGTACGGCTTAGCTGTCTAATGATGGAAGTATTACAACTCGATAAACCAGGGAAGCACCATTACAGCACGATAAAAGAGAGAATATCAAACATGAAGGGAAACAACGAAGGAGAAGAGCAGGAGGTGTTATTAGGAGTTCCGGTAATGCAGTCTGAGTTCATAGAAGAGGTAGGGATGATAAGGAAGTATTCGTTGGTAGTAAGAAGAATGAGATCTTTCATAAGATTTATTTCATTAGCAAACAAAACCGAGCCAGCAAGTTAAGAGAAAATAAGACGAAGTACTTCGTGCAGTTTGGGAGATACGAATGTTCGCAAAAAACTGACGGAAAAATGGAAAATTAGTTGCTGCGAGCAGAATATTGACATTTTACGAATATCAAAACTAACCAACTCGCAAAGCAAAGGGGTAGATCACCAAGGAGGAATAACCAGTGAACAAAGAACGGATATCCAACAACATCAAGCATCAGAAAACAAAGAAATCACCCCATCATTCTATACTGTTTAACTCAGTTCACAACAAATCAATTCCCATCATTCGTTGAACTTCGATAAATCCCAGCACCACTAACTATAATCAACTCACCCAAAGCACCACATGGAGAACCATCCGGCCAACTTCTGTCCGTTTATGAAAGTTTAAGCCTCCATACAGATTTAGCACCATTAGCTCGCAACAAACATGCTTCTTGTTCTTTTTGATCAGCATGCAGTCACCAGAAATCCCAGCACCACTAGTTCAAGCTCAACACCAAAACAAAACAGCACCCATGATCCTCCCTGCATTTCAGTTACTGCTCTCAGCAAAATAGTTTGTACTCTTCGCAGACAATTTGAATAAGGACGATGTTTAGTTTGTTCTCATATATTCCAGTGAAGACAACAACTCAGGAAGGATGATGGGAAAAATTATATAAGGGATGATAACATCAGTATAAGTTCTACGAATTTCACTACATTTACAGAAATAGGAGCTTGGACAGATGGTCGCAAGTGAAGCTGATAAGCTGATGGTCGCGGGTTCGAGTCTTCATTATAACGCAAATTTTTTGTTTTTCCTCGCAAATGTTTACATCCTAAATATTTCCTTCGCAGACGTTTACTTTGCGAACAATCGCGGCAAGAATGAATACTTACATTTCCTTCGCAGACGAATACTTTGCAAAAGTGTACAAGAAGCAGGTCAAGAATTTGTTTCACATTTCCTTCCCAATTTTCAAGCAAATCATATACTTCGCAAGAGACAACAACAAGCCACAAAAGGTAAGTACCATTTCCTTGAATATTTTATTTACAGAAGACAAAAGATTTTTGATTTTATTTACCAAAAATGATATACTCGCAATATTTCTAAAATTTCTAAGATTTCAAAACATTTCAAATATTTTTTAGATTGGTGAAAAGTGATACAATCGCAAGATTCAAAAATGGTTTCATCGCAAAAATTTACATATCTTAAAAAAAAAATAAAAAAAATTCAAAGACTTCAAAGTTACAAAAAACAGAAAAAATAAATTTATATGTTTCTATAGAACATTTTTGATTTAAAGACGCAATATTTCTCATATTTCTTCAAGGATTGAAACAAAAAGGTAATCAATATATTTGTTCGCAACATGAAAAATTTATGATGAGTTTTTACGAATAAAAGAATTTTGATTTGATAAAAGGCGAAAAAATACCATCAGAAATTTATTGCGATCAGCTTTCATAGAAGAAAGACGCAAACTGTGATCAGCCTCCAAAAAAGAAAGAGAGCCGCAAAAAAATTTACACAGGCAAACCTTTATGGCGTACACCCTAGTTCGCGAAGCAACATTTCGCAAGAGGCAAAGTCCTAAAGTACGTCATTTAAGGGGGTACCTATAAGCATGGCTCAGGGAAACCGGAACACCACCATGGAACCTTAGTACATGGACATTGTGGGGTACAACCCAATAACGAGGTACCTATCTGGGTTAGACACCTTGGATTCTCAACCTAATCTTGCGATGTACCATGATTTAGGTTGGGCGACTAAGGCATACTGTCTTTCCCAAGAAGTGCAGAAAACGATCAAGGTGCCGAGGTACACGGTTGAGTCAAGAGTGCCGGGTGGGTTTGAAGCACATCTGCCATTCTTGACAAGTCTTGGCAAATGATGCACTTGGCCCAAAGATACCCCATAGGGTGAAACCTCGTAACTATAAGCCCTATAGGCAAAAAGGATAAGAGGTTAAGATCAAAAGCTGGTTGTTTGCAAAACCGGATGGGAATAGCTAACCTTGTATGGTCGATGTACGCTTCCTTGAAGGGGAAACCAAGGGGAAGATAAAGGGAAGCACCCTCCATTAGGGAGATGATACGTGCTATAAGACGCAAATGTCACGAGGCTTTTTGTTCGCAAGAACGTAAAGGCTTGTCATATTTGTGCAACAATCGTACTTCTGCGAGCCTTCTAAAAAAATAATAATAGTAACATAATAAAGAACTCGCAAAACATAACAAAGAGGTTAAGATGAGATCAATGGGTTTTTGCATGAAAATGTGAAGACGTCCTGCGATTTCATCGTAAGACGGCAATATCATGGGGCTTTATGTTCGCAAGAATATTTAGGCCTGTCATATTGTCGCAACACTTCCTTAAGAGGCTAAAATACTATACAAAAAAGTTAAGGCAAGATCAATGGGTTTTTTCATGAAAGTGTAAAAACGTCCTGCGATTTTGTCGCTACAAAAGATGGCAAAATAAGACCTTTAACTAGGAAGGCAAAATAAGACCACAAGAGAATACGCAAATAAACTTGCGAAGATGATTATACGTAAGCAAACAAGCTTACGAACATATATACTAAAATGAAATTGAGATTATTCATCTTTAATATTTTAATTATATTATATCATGTGAGACTAATAGTGCAGGAATGGAAGCAATTTGGAGCTACATCAATTCTTGCGTACAAAATATGCTAAGTAACACAAACATTAGCTATACATTATAATAGATAAGCATTTTCATCATACAAGCATCATACTCGCATCATAAAAGCATTACATAAGCATTTCATGGCATAAGCATCGCATACGCATTTCATAACATAATCATTGCATAAATATCATAATTCGCAACAGTATTTGCAACATTATTTGCAACATTATTCGCAACAATATTCGCAACAATATTCGCAACAATATTCGCAACAATATTCGCAACATTATTCGCAACATTATTCGCAACATAATTCGCAACACTATTCGCAGCATTATTCATAAATGTTCAAAATTCGCGGAAAAACTCAGAAATTCGCAGAAATATTTAGAAGTTAGCAGGGTTACCACTTGAGACAAAGGAAAGATGAGAATAGAGACGCAATTTAATCATTCAACATTTTCTCAAGGATTCTCCTTCATAGATAAAGAACAGAGGCAACTATGGATACCCAAGAAAATATTTTATGTTCTTTATCTTCTCAGCAAGAATCCTCACCAAAAATGGAATAATAATTTCACATGAACAGAGGAAATATTTATCACTCTCATTCAAGGACGAATACTTCTTATATATTTCAAGGATTAAGTACTTCTTATACTTCTTAAGGATATTTCATACTTCTTATATATTTCGAGGATTAAATACTCCTTATACTTCTTAAGGATACTTCATACTTCTTATATATTTCGAGGATTGAGTACTTCTTATACTTCATCAAGGATATTTTATATTTCTTATACTTCATACTTCTTTAAGGATACTTCACACACTTCATACTTCACAAGACGATACTTCTAATTACTTCTTAAAGTTTCAGAACTTCGCAAAAGAATAGAGGCAAGTATATACTTTTTGAGTTTGATATTCTTTCGCTCATTCCTTCATCAACAAAGATCAAAGACTATTACAACGGATTTTTTCTTAAAGATCGCTCTTCAAGCAATATTCAAGAAAAAAGAGTCAAGATGTAGGAGCAGAATATCACAGCAACCTTCACTTGCGAATATTAGAAACGACGCAACAAAGAACGACGGACAAAACGTGATAAAGGCGGGAAGACTTTGCGAATATAAAATTTGAATAGTAGTTCGCGATACTTCGCAAGATTATAGTTGTATAGATTTCACTATAAATAGTAGTTCAAATGTTAAATTAAGGGAGGATGAGAGAGAGATCTTTTTAGTAGGAGAGGATAATTTTAGGAGGAGGGAGAAATTTTGAGGAGGGATTATTTTTTTTATCATCTTCTTCCCCAAAAAACTAGAGCTCCAAATATTCATTAATGGAGTCTCAATTGTAAAATCATGTAATTACATACAATCACTAGTGAAGAACCATGGATGTAGATCACAATGATCGAACCATGTAAAAAATATTTGTGTCTCTTTTTATAATTTTAGTACTTTAATTCTTAGTTTCATATCAAATTAATTAGGTTTAAGAATCATTTTAATGGATTCTTATGAGGGTGTAGTTGTGAGATAATCCGCAACTACAGGTTGATATTTTTCTTGCAGACACTGAGCTTCCATATCTCGGCCTATAGTTTTCTGGCTTGGTTGATATTTTTCTTCCCATATACTCCAGAGCTTCATCAATCACCGCAGCATTCATATGTTCAAGTTTCAGGTACTTGAATTCGATAGTGTAGACTTGAGTTTTGAATTCATAGTCTGTGATAGGAATATGAGAGTAATATTTATGCACAACAAATAGGGCTCCACCTATTATCCAAGGGCCATTTCTAATGATTTCATCTTATTCTTCTTCATTATTCAACTTGACCAGCATTAGGTTATGACCCATAACACGAATCTCCTTCCCTACATATTATCTCCATAGAGAGTTCACTCCAGCCCTAATTATCTTCATATCAATCTTGCTTTTTGACTTGAGTTGACCAAGAAGAGCATGTGTCCATTCTTATGCTGCTGCATTGGTATTTTGAGAGGATCCTACATCACGTCTCTGAGTTGCAGGGATCTCAATAGCTGCATTCCTAAGATGTCTTGAGAGAATATTGATACGATTCTCAATGTTTGTCACCATGGTGTAAAACTCCTTAGGTTTTGTGGATTTAGCTTTTCTAAGAAGATATTTTCTGAAAACTTGTTGTGGTGTTTGTAAAGAAAGAGTTATGATTATATAGAAGAAGATTCCTTGGAAAGTTGTTGTATAGATCCGAATATCCAGTCTCATATCTTTGAAAAATATATGATAATTAATGGTGTGATTTTCCATAACAGGAGACGAGCTGTAAATTTGCAGACAGTTACCTTTTTGGTTGTTACCATGCCTATAATTTCGCAACAGTTTAGGTGGCAAAAAAAATTTAAATTCCGGTTTGACTGACTCGGTGAACAACATGATGAAGGTATTAAACTTGTTTTCTAATGCAAAGATCATGATGATCAAGGAAGGTTTTGTGTTTGTCTATCTGGGTAAAACCTATAGGATTTCTACTACTATGGACCACCTCATCTGAGAAGATGGTGAACACCACTGCCAATAATACCACTGCTTTTATTCCAAATGCAAAATGCATCTTGAAACTCCACCACTGGATTCCCCACAAAATACTTGCCAGGATATCTGCACAAAAAGAGATTAAGCTTCCATTAGAGAGCAGGACAAAACAATAAAATCAAAGTAAAGATAACTATTGTTGATTTTTAAGAAAAAAAAAAGAAGAAGAGAAGAAACAAATCTATGAAGTTGAAGGAGAACGATTCCACAATCGAAGGAGATAAAACTAGATCAAATGTAAACTATAAGTGATATTAAAAGAAAAAAGGAATCGTTAAAAGATCAAAAAGAAGAAATAATCAGGATTTTAATCAAAGATTACAAAAATGATTTTTGGTGAGTCGACTCATAATGTCGCCCGATCCTCAGAGCTCATTTGTTGTTTTTTACAAACACTATCAGTGGTAATTCAGTCCATCTGAATTTTATTCCTAATGTATTAATACTCTTAGACCATCGAACTTCTGTTCTGGCTCGGGCGAGTTGGACCTTGTGTTCCTTGTACGAAAAATATCTTTCTCTTTAGTTATTAATCATGTTTTACTCATAAAAAACGTAGTTACCATATATATTACAAACAGACTAGATCAGGTCTTTAACTCTTCAGAGTACTTGAGACTTATTGACCTCACCTTAACAAGAAACAAACAGAGTAAACAAAAGTTTCCTTCTTTTCCAAATACAAAGTTCATATTTTGACTCTTCTCCCTACCCTATATGATACCTTTTACTTCACTCTTCCTTTTCCACTATCAAATTCCTACACTTTTCCTCCTAAGCCAAGAACTGTGGCACACCATTTCCCTTCCCTATCCCTATTTGTAGAGAAGGGATATGGGTCACAAGGAAGCCTCATTATAGTTTGATTTTATCTTATATTGCATTGCATCTATAATATCAGTGTGTGGGATTACTTTATTAAGGCCTTTCACATTTCGTGACCAATGCCAGCAAACAACGGAAGAAGTAGACGAGTCTGGAAATTGTTTCCGTATGCAGTAATGTGGAACATTTGGAAGCAGAGGAATGGACGTGTATTTGGGGAGAGAGAGAAGGAATGGACGTGTCAAACAAACTTTTGGGGAGAGACGTGGATAATTCAAGCCATTTGCAATTAATCAAAAGTTATTGTCTTGATCAAACAAACTTTAAAAAAAAGTGTTATGGAAATTCAAATGTGGGACTTAACTTCTTTTGGATACATTCAAGCCATTTGACGGCAATCAAATTACACTTAATTGACAAGTGTAATGAGGAATCAATGATTCTCTTAATTTGTGATTTTGAGATGCTTTCTGGGAATTGATTGAAAGAAGAATTTGAAAGAAGAAGAACTTTTAAAAGTTTTTGGACTGTCCTTTAATCTTCTGCAGTTCGGAAAACTTTTATCTTGATTCAGATTGGAGTTTAAGCAGTCTGCAGTTTTAAACGGTAGGATTCATGCAGTCATAAACTGACATGCGTCCAGTTTGTGTTGACTGTACTATCAGATTTCATATGGTTGTTGTCATATGATAGGTTCTGCAGTTTTATTTTCTTCTGCGGTTTGCTTTTCTTCTTTGTAAGGCAGTCCTCATGACTACAATTTTGGTCTTTTGTATTACTAGCACCGGATAGGTTCTCTTTTTCTTTAATACAACCTTTTTCATTCGAAAAACATACCGAGTTATTTATCCCCATTTTTTTCGTTGGAATATTTTTGTAGGTAAAAAAGATAATTTAAAGTAAAAAAGAAAAGAAAATGTTACAAGTAAAAAAAAAGAGTTAGTAAAAAAAAAAGTGAAAAAGGAAAATTTTACCGTAAAACTTGGAAAGCCAGAAACAAATACTTAATTCCCGTGTGAAAAATTACAGATACTGAGTATCCGTTTCAACTAAAAAATGTTCCGTGCCATTTCTCTTTCCTACTACCTGGATCAGATCTGATCCAGTTTGAAATGTAGGGAAGGGATATCCTTACCTAGTAATGATACGAGAGACCATAATAGATGATTTTTGAGATATTTCCCTATAGTTAGGAGAGATGGAAGGAAAATTGTGCACCATAGCGTTTGGCCTAATGGATATGAATATGAACAAAGATATTTCAACTATTGATCAACTTAAGCAACATTTATTTGATGATTTTTACCCCATTGTCATCAAGATTCTTTATTCCAAAATATATTTTTTCTCGTGAACCCCAAACTAGAATCTCAAACTCCACTTAGTCAGCATTCAGATGTATAGGGTTCCGTTATTTATGAGTCAAAATTTCAAAATACCGCTCTCACGTCGTTGTCATCACCAGTCACCTCCTTTATCAAACCATAATTAATCGCCGAAAAAATAATAACAAGGTGTCAAAGAATTGGGTGAATGGAAACATCATAGAGGTGAGAAGAAAACCATGGGAGAAGTTTTTAACAGAAATTAGAGACCTAAATAGAAACATATATATGACGTGGTTAGGTACATTGGACACTGATATTGATGCTGGTAAAACTTACTCCCACTTTTTCTTCTAAAAAATAGGTTTCTTTGGCTTGCATAAAAATTAAGAAAACTAATCATTGTAGCCCTTTTTTTCCTAATTAGCCTTTGGTCTAATTCATTTGGTATTAGAAAAAAAAAGAGAGAGAAGTGATCCCCAAGTGAAAAAGAAGAGAGAGAAGTTGAAAAGATGAGGGTACCCAAATATACATCAATCTTAAATTTTTCCACTTATAAGTCTTTTTTCCGAAAGTGATTGTCTATGGACTGAGTCGAGACAATATAACTAATCGGTTCACACTTCGTGTGATCGTCTATGGATACGAGATCGAGACAATACAACAACGAAGTATGTTTACTTGATAATAGGTTCGGACTTAACCAAACACAGTAGGATTGCTATCAAGTAAATATGAATTAAACTTTGTGTATTTTACTTCTAATTATAATAAAAACAATTATAATTGTGGAAATAGAAAAGTAAAAGACACATTAATATTTTTTTAACGATGAAACCCCTAATGCAGAAAAATCGCGGGACCTTGTCCAGAATTGAATACTCTTAGGATTAATCCGCTATACAAAATCTAAACCAACTTCGTATAGTTGAGACCAAGCAACTAAACCTATAGTTCACCTAGTTCCGTCCGTATCCCTGCGCCTCCAACTTGCAATAAGTCACGCACTTGGAACGATTCCTTTGGTTCGTATTCCAAACAGTAAAGGAACAACAAATATATTCGGTAACAACTCTTTTCAAACAAGTGATATGAGTTTGACAAAAGGCTCTTCTTTTTATCCCAATAAACTCATTTGTTAGGTTCTTAGATCTATCCAATAACAATTATCAAAGTAATTGTCAAGACTTTGCAATCAATACTTCGAATCACAAATAAATGTATTGATGTCGATCTACATAACTAATCAATCAAGGTTATCACAAAGATAAACCGATTATACTTGGATCCCCAGACGATCAAGTTTTGTGCACACCAAAGACTATGAACCCAAATCAGAAATCTTCTTCGTCTTCAAATCTTCTTAGATCTTCAATAAACACCTGCTACACAATCAACTTGAATCTCTTGTGATCAATCACACACAGAACGGGTTCTGTTAACAATGGATTATCATAAGACGTCTTTAGATCTACAAAAAGTATAAAGATCCCCGTCGAAACTTCGATCTAGTTTGAGTGAATCTTATATCAGAAGAGAAGATTATCAAGCATAAACAAACTAGGTGCAATCAAAGTTCAACAACAGTTAGTCAATCAAATCAATCGAAAACTAATAATAAACTGCAATTATCTAGTTTCCCAACAACGGTACTCGTAGAGCTTCCCAATACCAAAGAAGTCTTTAAAACGAGCGGTCGTAAGAGATTTCGCCTAATTAGGGTACTTTCTTCTCCGAATAGACTGCTCCACCAGTAACAACACAACTAGGTAGTTTTACTGGATCTGAGGATTAGTTTGCTCGAAATGAAAAATTCAATATTTATTTACCAAGGAAGTTTGGACACCAAGGAATTTCCAAAATCGAATATTCTCAAAGATATGCAATAACGAAAAAAATGGTTTCATAATTTCTGGAAATGCTCTGTCCAAATATTGACCGAAATCTCAGTAGAAAATCTCCAATTAGTAAATGCACATTACCAATTTTTATTTTCTAAAGATATGCATTTTAATTGCTGGAAATTAAAAGCATATAAAACTAAAAATCCTAATTAAAAGATTCTCAATTTATTTCTATCCGGGATTCTCCTTTAGCTATTAAGGAATATCTTTGAACAATAAAAGAAAAGAGTTACTGCACATGTTCAAAGTATGTCGACATCTTTGCTTTGTAAATCCATTTTCATATTTACAATCTTGGAACCGAGTTGCTACACTTCCAAACAAGTTTAGAATTGGTTCATCTGACTTCCAAGAACTATGTGATTGATTATCCTATAAAATCACTAATCATGGGTTTCATGGTTCTACCAAAACAAGTTTCGGTTCTACCTCCATGTGGGTACTAAGATTAGTCACACTAGCTTTCCAAAAATTGGTTGACTAGGTACTAGGATCGGTTACCACATATATATGGTACCTAACTTGTATTCGGCTGCACAAGTCATATGATTGGTTACCAATCACTAAGATTTTGTTGCACCTCTTACAAGGATCGATTCCCCTACATGCATGTATTCAGTTTCACCTCTTACTAGGATCGGTTCCCAGATATCTAGAGTTGATCATATAAATTACAGTATATCGATCATACCATCTCAGGTGATTATTTAAGATCAGTTTCACTAATAAAAGTCATACCAATACAAATGTCATACCTTGTGAATAGTTTTACCAAGATACATAAACAAGTTATGAGCGGTTATACTAAACACATGTATTGGTAATCCAAAGATTTGCAATAAATAACATTACCAAGAAGCCTAACGATTTCCCTTTCGATTCATAACACAAGTTTATGAATTGTACTTCCTTTAAACTAATGTAAAAACATTGTTTCCTAGGATGAAATCTTCACCAATACCCATACATAATCACAATAGCATTCATACGATTATGTCGATGTCTTATATACGAAGTTCAAAAGATAAACGTTATACTTCGTATTGTAATTCCTTAATACTATGTCTAACTAGAGTATAATCATACACATCTTCGCAGTTATGTTTTCAATATGCACGACTTGAAAGATACGTTAGGAATGAAACAGTTCAAGTCAAATATTACTAACCTCAAGTGGAAGGATGATGTCGTCGTTGTAGTTATTTAATTCTTCACATTCTTCAAGTCTTCACGTAATACTTGTAAGTCTCATATCCTAGTAACTTTCTAGCTAACCTATGCGAAGTTGACTCTAGTAAATAATCAAGCGACTCTTTAAATGAGTTTTGATTCACTAAAATATGACAACCAAACTTGACATACCAACGCTTAGTGGGTTCAACCGATCTATGCTCTAACAATCTCCCCCTTTGTCAATTTTAGTGATAAAACTCTTACATCATCTTATCTTATCTTATCTTATACTAATATAAAGAAAAGAGGCATTTTTGGGTGGTTTTGGTGTCACACCATGTAAATATCCAAATTATCCCTCACATAATTACACTAGCATGTAAAAGAGGAAGGATGTATCTGTAAAATATGCAACTAAAGGATCAAGGGTCGAACCCCGCTGAACGCAACTTTGCGATTTCACTTTTTTTCTTTTTCTTTTTTCTTTTCTTCTCCTTCTCTTCGTTCATTGTATTCCTTCCTCCGTAAAAAGCAAAGGAAACCTAAACTTAAATTATGAAGAAAAAAAATATACTAGAAAAAATTGTGATTTCTCAATGAATCTCCAAAAAAAATTCTACTTGCCCTCTTTATTCTCTACAACTTGAAAAATCCCTATACAAAAGTTCTCCTGCAACTTGAAAAAAACCTAGGTTTTAAATTTTGGGTTTCTCGAAGAATGAAGTGAGATGCACAAATATCGAATTAGGGATTATTTAGTTTAATCTGATTTTAATCAGAAACAACATCCAATAGTTAACAAAAATGACGATATGATAATGCGAAGAGTTGTGAGAAGTTGAAGATGAATACAATTACAACTGATGTGGTTTATGAAGAGAAAGAATGGGGTAGATGGGAATTCTGAGATGTTGAAGAAACAGATTTTGAAACATCCAGTTGGAGATACCATGAGATAAGAAATTGGAGAAAATCTCAAATAAGGATTTCGAATTGATTAACGGCGACAAGAAAGAATACAAATTGGAGAAACTCAAATGAGGATTTCAAAGGATGTTACAGTGATATGGGAGAAAATTGTAGCTCAAGATGATTGGTTCCTCTTGAGAATTAGTAAGAAACTGCGATGTCCCTTAATGAAACTCAATTTCATGCTCTAATGTAATGTGCATTTAAGTTTGAACTTTTCTTGACACAGTTGAATTTCTGAGCTCTAACTGTTTGTAGAAATGTCAAACAAATTTTTCTCATGATCAGATGAATCTCATTTCTGTACTACAGTTTTAGTATTTGCGACTCATGTCTTTTTCCTGTACATACTTCCTTAGCATTTGAGACTCATTTTTGTTTGATTTCTTTTTACACTATTAAATGAGTTATTTTTCTCTTTGAATGATCTTTTAATAATAATTCAAGGGGAAGTATTTTATAGGATTCATTGCATTTTATGTTAACGCACTACTAGGCCATATACAACATAGTCCAAGTAATCATATATCCGAAACCTAAGATATAAAATTATAGTAGAAGGCAATGCCAATTTATAGTATCTCATATACATACAATAGAGAAATAAATATCGTGACGCAACCGTAATACATGTAACACCACGACTTTAACATATCGTAAAAACACTTGATATCGGTAGTGGGGTGCAACCTGAGAGTTACTGTGTATATCTCAAACTATATGCACATCGATGTATTTATCCTTTTAACCAATTGTTTTTTTTTTTGTTTTTTGTTTTTTTTTTGCTTATCCCAAAAATATTTTTATGCACAGTGGTCGTTGTCTGAAAATCACCCTTTGGGGTAACTCATTTCTTGAGCTCAGTTTTATCTTTGGAGATCACGAAAATTGCCAAACACCCATTGTCGTTTTGTCTCCAGAAGATTTTCTAAAATGGACTAGGTTTGTATTTTATAATGTTTATTGAATCGTTTATCTGATATCTTTACTTTTTAATATTATGTCTCCCATACTAAACCCCTCCCACATCCGCACAATTGGTCTCTCACTCCTTGACTAATGTACTTCAACATGGCTATATATATGTTATAATTGAATTTTGGTTTAAGTTAATGTTGTGCCTCATATCGTGTTTATTGTAATTTTACACTTACTCTTAATTTTTTGGCATAAGTACCTGATCCTTCTTGAAGTATGATACCATAGTTGTCAATTTTTACCTTCGACGGTGGAGGCTTATATTGTCATGGGAAGAGTTCAGGCACAATTTTTTTCAGGTATTTATAACCCTCAATTTATCTCTAACTTTATGCATCGTGGCATCATTTTTCCGAGATTGAATATGGTATTCTATGTGTTGTTACTTTTTAGAAGGTTTGAATTTTGGATGTTGATACCTCAATGGACTTGATTTCCAAAATTTGTTGGAAACAGAAGTACAAGTATCGAATTTTGGCAATGGAAAGTATCTTTCTCTCAATGATCTGTTGCCCTTTCCCTGCCTCATCAATGTAGAATCCTCTCTCCGTTGTTGCAACTATCACTCACAATGCCCTCTTAAAGGAAATTTCAATAGTGTCCTCTTTGTTTCTACCATAAATGGAAAAATAGCACATACTTCATTTTTGTACATTAGGCCTTCACTTACTGTAAGGAATGAGAAACTAAATATCTTGAAACTGAAATTAACCACATCTATTGTTACACGTTGGGGTAAATGGAATTATGGATTTAAGTTACAAACTAGGCTACTTTTTTTAATGTAATTTTGTTGGGAATTACCAACAGTTGGTGGTATTGATCTATTGACGTAGGTGTATCGATGGTGCTCGGAAAAGTTCGTTTTTTTCCTTTTGAAAGAGAAAGGCAGGCGCATCGTGCATGCGTGGTATACTAGTATGGATAAACAAAATTACAAGAATTCCTTACACATACTCTTGATTCCTAGTTTCAACAGCACAATAACTTGTACACATTCAATCCATAAATTTCCGCTGTTGACATTATAATAACAAAGCTAATACTCCCCTATAGGTAAGATAGGTAGATTTTCAATCCGCACGTCTTTGTTATTCCCTTTTGTAGTTCATGTAACTACAAGTATCAATGTGATATGTTACTTCCCCTTAGTCTATGCTTTACTCTTTCGTTAGATATAACATTTAATCACCATTGTCCTTTCCTTAGTTATTCCAAATCACTTATTTACTCCATATATTTCTCCCCCTTTTTGTCCCAAAATGACAAAGGCACGAGCAAATAAAGGACAAACCGAAAGGATCTTACAAATCTCAAAAAACTTTCAAAACCTATAAGAGTTAAACACGAGGGTTCCACACACCATTTTTGATAACCAATACCAAAACCGAAACTACAAAATAATTTTGTTTTGATATGTTACCAAGGAAACAATTGCCCGAAGAAATTTTCCCTAATAGTTTAGCAAACAAAAAATAGACTACGCACCTTAGTTCCTTTGCTAAACCGATTGTACAAATATAATCGCTTGTTCGATAAGACCAAAATAAAAATCAGAATTAACTCTATTTTTCTCACCAGGTTCTAATTATTCAAATAATTACTTAGATCTTTCACTTTTAAACAAGAAAAATACTAGGTTAGTCAACTAGCATTTCTTGTTAAGGCATTCGATTAGGCTTGAATAACCGAAACCTCCACTTTGATAAGTCTAACTAAGATCATAATTAACTTAGTTTCTCTTATCCGGAATCGAATTGGACTAAACAATTAATCCCGAAAACCTTATTGTTAAGCCATAAACAATTCATACAAACCAAATAAATCAACTTTCCTAATTATTTACCTCAACCAGAAGCAATTGAAACAAACATAGACATTATAGCACCGCAATTGCACCGAAATTTTGTAAGCCTAAACAATTGATACCAAACAATAAAGTAAGATAACCATAGTTTTTCTTAACCGGAAACAATTGAATCACACACACATCCATACACAAAAATGGAATAAACATCAATTGTACCGAAATTTTGTTAAATATATTCAATAAAATCAGGCTTTTCTTAAACAGGAAAATGATTAACTAACAAATTCGTTGCCTCAAATTTCGCATCCTCTTCTCCCCTTAAGATATGAAATTAAGTGCCAGTTCAAGATATAACTCTCCCCCGTTGTGTTGTCATCCTCTCACAAGACAAAAGAACAACAACAAGGACCAACCTTTACCAGAGAAAGGTTGAAAACCGGTTTTAACTAATGCAATGCAAAAGTTGAAACCCCGAAACACATATGCTTTCATGCTAAAACAAATGATTCAACATATTGTGACTTTTTCACATATTTATTTCAAACATAACCCCTTATGATCCTTTAACAAAGCCTACCAACATGGGCTAGAACTTAATCTTGATAAACCAAAAATTCACCCAACCCATAATGGTTCACACCATATGAGATCGAATATCAAGGTAATGAAAACTGAAATCAAACATACGATAACATACATAGCAATAATATAAAGCATTCAAGCACATGACATGTAATCGAAAAACTATCATCACAAGAAAAATTATAAACTAATAATTTTATTCATAAATAATAGATAGTTTTATTCATAATATACTTTACATGAAGTAGCCTAATTTTAAATAAGAATTTAATCTTATTTTTCCTCTGCATGCCTTACTGGAGAATTCCTTTAGAAGTATCTTGGTTTCGGTTAGATCCCTTTTACAATATTCTAAATTTATTTTAAATTCCCCAAGGTCTTCTGGCCCTCTATGATTAGCAATGGATTGTTCATAACCTAAAATACTCATCTTTGCTGCAGCAATATCATCTCCAAGAAGATCTCTTCTTCCAATCAGTTTCATTGTTCCCTCTAACATATTTTGAGCAAGAATGATTGAGAGAGATGTCTTGATAGGAAAAGAACAATATCTAGAACAGAGTCCATATTTTATATTCTCATAATATGTGGAACTAGACTTAAGAGTTCTTTCAATCCTTTCCACACAAAAATTACATACAACATCATTACATTCTTTTTCTTTCATAATGAAAGGAATCATATGTAGGTTTTTCGATCTAGGCAAGGAACTACATAAATTAATTATTTTTGAAATTTATTTTATTAAGTCTTCCTCACTATCTACATATGGAGAAACCATTGTATCACAAGATTGTGATATCGCAAGAGTATAATCAGACTTAATTATAGTCCATTCATTTTCTTTTTCAAGGCTGCAACTCAATTAGGAAAGCTTTCCTAAACAAATACCGAAACAAAAACTTACCCTAAGCATGCAAAGATATCGCAAGTTTTGAGTAGTCATAGAGTCCTGGTTAACTCCCTTTTTATTTTTCTACAGTATAACAGATCATTGAAAGATGCACATTGACATCACTTGATATCTCTAGATCCCTTTTTGAGTCTAAGCACTAGACATTCATAGTCATCTTTGTCTGAGATCACAATAGGATTGTTTTTTTTTTTAGTATTTAATTTAGATGACTTCCCTTTTGATACCTTCTCGGATTTTGGTATCCACTTGTAGGTGGACTTTGAATAAAGGTTTTTCATCTCTAGCGACATTGCGTCTTTCCACTTTGAAACATCAGATATCATATCCCCATTGATAAAGGTTTTACCCTTTACATTATTTTTCCTTTTGGGGATGTTTCTTTTAGGATATGATTTTGAATTCTTGTAATAATTTGTTTGTCCCACAGGACAATGGTGATCTGAGAGTTTTTTGGAGATAAAAATGTTCAATTCTTTAGATACAAACGATAGAGCGTTTTGCATCTTTCGAATCTTACAATCCCTCTGCATATAACCTTTATCTCTATAATAATAACAATTCTTATTGAAAGGAGTAAAGCTCTTAGTTTTACCTTTATGAGACGTTCGGTTACTATGCTAATCCTTAGTTGGTGTCTTCCTAGTGATTTCTTTCGGATATGTTTTCTGTCAGAATCTCATTTGAGCACTTTGGTAACTCAGTTGCACAACCTTGTTCCGGTGGATTTTTTGGAGCAGAAGGGCAAACATCCTTTATGAATTTTACTTCCTTGTTGATTGTCGAAGTATCAATTCTATTATATCCTAATCCTCGTTTGTCTCCATGAATTCTCCATGCATCCAACATGGAAGATAAATTGATTGAGCTATCATTGAGTCTTCTTAGCCTTATAGCTTCCTCTTCTAAGACCTTGATTCTTTTAAGAGCATTAGCCAGTTGATCCTCAAGAGGATTTTTGTTGAAGGAATCACACTCATTTTGTTCCTTACTCGTTGATTGTTGAGAATTAATCCTTGCTTCTGTCTCAACAAGTTTCTTATTCAACAAGTAATGTTTCCTATTGAGATTCTCAAACTCAAGGGTTTTTGAGTGTAGACTTTCTTTGTAGTATTTAAGAAGATATATCTAGAATTATGATATCCATAGAAGAAACCGGAGAAAATTTTCCTAAGTTTCTTATTTTCTCTACAGAGAGGAGCAATGAGCTCAATCACATCTGAGGTAGATAATTTTCTTGTAGAAATAACACTTAGTATATGTATAAATTATGACATATCTTCTTCAACATCTTAATTGATTTTTGAGTCACCATCTTCAGAAATTTCATCAAGTTGTTTTTTCAAGGAAGGTTTTCCAGTAATCAGAATCTACATTATAGGGATCAACCTGTTCAGTAGACTTATAGGAGATGTTATTCTCAAGTGCTGATTTTTCATCTTGACTTACGTTAACTGAATCATTCATTAAATTCATTTTCTTATAGGTTAGATCGCATCAAACACAGATTGTTAGATATTTTCTTGTTTTCCTATTATGATACCAATTGAAAAGATGAGGGTACCCAAATATACCTCAATCTAATACTTTTCCACCTACAAGTCCTTTCTCCGAAAGTGATTGTCTATGGATAGAGTTCATGGATCACATACATGCAAGAATGCATACTATGTTCATAATCCATTAGTTATAAGCTCTATTTCAATCATTGGAACTTTCTTAGAGGATGAAAATAGCCGTCTTCACACACTATTAGGATCAAAGCAATTTTCAAGATATTGAAATAATCATAACGAAACATTCCAAATCTACACCAAATGATTGTATCACACAAACCATGTAAAATGTTACTCGAAGATTTTCACATGATCATCTTTTGACTTTCGTCAAGAATATAAGATGAATTTGGTTGAATTTAAAACTTAACAACACATATTTCGAGAAATAGATAAGCGAGTAAAACTCATCTCGAAATCTCAAATGTGTATAATCGAATACTATATAGTAATATGACTTTTCTCTCAATATAAGAGATAGAGTAGAAATAGACTTTCCAAGTGATAGATGAGTTTTAGTCTCCACATGCCTTTTGTTGATGAAGTTCCACAAGCTCTCCTTAGTAGTTCTTCGTCTTCAATTGATGAACGACGTGAAGTCTGATGCTCAACTACACAATCTATCCTAGTATGAGACATCACTATAAGTAGACTAGAAATCAAGATTTATAGTTTTGATCACTAACATTGACAAACAATCTTGAGATAACAACGCTTGCGAGTTCGATCGAGCAGTGTTCTAATAGATTATGTGTAACGAAATCTCCAATTTGAGTAGTCAAGTTATCAATTGCTTTCATAGCCCCCCTTCATTGTGTTAATAATCCATATGAAGATCCATGGTAGATCGATTATCATCAGCTCCGGTTTGTTCCATCATCGAATTATCACTATGAAATATTAGGTTGTTGTGGATGAAGTGATTTGAGTTGGGATTAGATTCAGACAAATAATTATCGGATTCTCTGGTTCTTTTGTTTTTCCGTGCTTCTCCTTCATTATGAGTTTCAATTTCTGGATTAATCACATATGACGAAGTACCTTTTGTAGTGTCCATATTACTATTCATATCCGTATCTAAGATATAGGCTGCCAATTTTTTTTCTTCCTTCCTCAGTCAGATTGTATTCAAGGAATTCTGACTCAATCATTGCTTCCACCCTGTGTTCTTGAGCTAACCTTTTACAATTCTCCTCAACGTGATCCACCACCCAACACTCTTTACATATTTCATATGGTTTCCTTTCAAAATGATAGATCACCTAAACTTTATCACCAGTTGGTGTATACGACCATCCATCTCTCCTTAATGGTTCCTTCAGATTAACTTCAACAAAAACAGTATTGGTGACATGTCCACTTGGGATCTTCTTTCTTCCTATCGGAGTAACTTTCTTTCCATTATCCAAAGAAATATCATTCACAAGTTTTTCATTTAAAATAATTTGTTTAAAATTTTGAAGTTGAACACACCATATTTGACTTATGAATTTATGATCTTCAAGAGGAATATTGGATCTATATTCCTGCAGACACATGAAATATCCCAACATAGACCATGGCGCATTGATAAGAATATCGTCATAAGCTTATTTCCTTTCAAATCGGAAATCGTATTATTGCCCCTGTATCATTGTGTTCCAGAAGGTCGTTTTGGTATTCATATTTCTTCATCGGTTCCAATTTTACTTCCCGGGTTTTCATCATAGTTTGATCATGCTGATTAAACTTCATCATCTCCATCACTCTCAATGAGTTGGAAAAGTCAAAAATTCTGGAACACAATGATAAACATGATAATTTTTTTCATTTGCGGATGACGGTGAAGTTGTAAAATTCTTGTAGAACTTGATTTCCGATTCAAGCCCTATTGTGATTCATGGGCCTGAGGCGTCCCTTGGCAAACCGAAGTCATCATTTCAAATCAATAGTCCCACATTGCTCATCAAGAGAGGATCATATCTCTTTAAGTATTGCCAGTAACCAAATGACAATCGGGCAATGTGGATAGGGTTCCCATTAACTTTTCAGATCCTCTGAAGAAAATGCGCTCATTTTTTTGCTTTTACCTTCCCTGGTGGCGGATGCCCCTATAACCCAACTGAGCGATCTGAAATTGGTGTATTCCGAAACAAATACGAGCCGTCCGTTTGATAAGTAGCGATTAAAAGATCCTTCTAGATGCTAGTGACTAGTAGGTAGCGATTAGATGCTAGTGACTAGTAAGTAGCGATTAAAAGATCCTTCTAGGTGCTAGTGACTAGTGAGTGATATTTTTATCTTATTCTCCAATTCCCATTTCTTTTGAATGATCCAGGAGGTTACAGTAAGCTTATAAGTACTCAAAAACCAATATCGAACCAGAGCCATAAAAAAAAAAAATGGAGGCATGGTACATGGACGAAAGCTCTGAGGATCAAAGACTTCCTCACCAAAAAAATCCTAATCAACCCGTTTCTTTAGACAAATTAGCAGGTACATAGAGTTTCATTTCCAATTTAGCCCAATTTTAATTTTAATTCTTTCTATTCTCACTTTAATTGTATGATTTTATTTTGTTGGTAGATATTGGGGTATTATACTGGCACTTGAACCCAAAAGACTATGAAAATGATAAGGAGTTGCAGAATATCAGACAAACTAGAGGATACAATTACATGGTGAATTTCCCCACTTTTTAACACCCTTTTCACTGATTTGGGTATTTCTTAAATTTGGACCATTTGGTGTGATGAGTGTTAATTTTTGAATATGGGTTTTTGTTGTTTCAGGATTTATTAGATTTATGTCCAGAGAAAGTTGAAAATTATGAAGAGAAACTCAAGAATTTCTTCAGAGAGCATATCCATGCTGATGAAGAGATTCGTTACTGCTTACAAGGGAGTGGATACTTTGATGTTCGAGACAGTGATGATCGGTGGATTAGAATTTGGATCAAAGAAGGTGATATGATTGTTTTACCTGCTGGTATTTACCATCGATTTACTCTAGACAAAGGAAATTATGTCAAGGTAAAACGGATACGAATTTCTCTATATTTTTATTTTGTGGAATTTAAAGACCTTTTAGATTTTGTTGATGTGTTTTTTTTTTTTTTTTTTTGAATTATGTGATGTGTTGCAGTTGATGAGGTTGTTTGTTGGCGAGCCGGTGTGGACTTGTTATAACCGTCCACAGGAAGATCATCCAGCTAGAGTGGGTTATGTCAAGAATTTTATTGATGATAATAAGCAGGGAGTGGCGCTGGAAGCTCATTGAGTAAGCCTTTAGCTGTTTTTATGCACATCATGTTCTCTATAGTTGTTCTATATGTATTTTAGACTCTATAAATCAAAGGCATGAAGAGCCGATAGTATAAGATAATGAACTATTGATGACAATAAGCAGGGACTGGCGCTGGAAGCTCATTGAGTAAGCCTTTACCCGTTTTTATGCACATCATGTTCTCTTTAATTGAAGGCATAAGAGCCAAAAGTGTAGGTAAACTTTGGTGCATCTATATCAACTTCTCAAGTCTACGTATTTGTGTTGGGGATGTTAAATTTGGTGTCAAGAGACAAATCTACTCCTGAGATTACTCCTAAGCTTGAACTGTTCACATTCCTTGAGAATATACTGTAGATTATTGGATTTGTGTATTCCAATTGGTGTTCTCTTTGTAGATTTGAGAAATCACTTGTGAGTTTCACAGCACTTGATTACTAGAATACAACCCCTGACAGAAATAAGCATCAGCATACCCATAAAAACCACATAGGAATTTGATACACCAAACGTATGTAGAATTGATCACAAATGCCTAAGTGAAGATTCAACGAATTTAGATTCTAGATCCACTTTTCTTGTAACTTATTGTGTTTTCTGTCAGAGTTACTATGGTAAAAGTTTTAATTTCAAGTCTTACTTTACGAAGCCCACTGTCATGAATAAATACAGTCTCGGCTGCTAAGACTAGAGCCTGAAGCTGCGGGAATCAGCATTGTGGGAATCCTGGAATTCTAAGTGTTGAACACAAAGTGAACTCGCCTTCCAGAACATACCGGTGACAGTCACCGGTATGTTCTGGAAGGCAAGTTCACTTTGTGTTCAACACTTAGAATTCCAGGATTGCCACATAAGCTTAGACTTCGCCTGTTACTATGAATTAACTCAAACCTGCTATGTTTGAGACTTGAGAATCATATTTTGCTGCCTTTTCTGTTCGAATGTAGTCACATACTTTCTTGAAGCTTGACCTGTTACAAAATAATGATTCAAAGTGTAAGAAGTCGAAGAATCCTTAATGGAACAATAATACTTTAAGAGGCTTTAGACTAGGAACCTGCTATGCTTAGAAGAAAAATCTTCATCTTGTTTGACTGTAAAAAGGATCGAGCATAAGTAACCAGAACGAGTCCTGCTACTGGAACTCCCAATAACAACTGACAGTCATGAATCCTGGGATTCTGGTAAAAAATTGTGCAGGGCTAGTCTGCCTGCCCCATACCCAGCTACTAGAATGTGTTAAATTGGACAACCTTGTGGCATCTCATCTACCTCCTCATTTATCCATGTACAGTAAAACATCAATAGAGTAATAATCTCGTCTCGTCTGCGTAATGGTTCATTTAGATGACCTTTTAGGGTTTTTTTTTTCTTTCTTGATAATTTAGCTTTCTTTCAACAAAAATTGCATCATTACTCTTAGTTATGATTTGAAATCAGAAATTTTCTCGGAATAGACTAGTACTATAATACCTCATCCCATTGTTTCCTAATGGGAAATTCCTTAATCTTGATAGTTTTCCATCTCTAGGAATGTCCTCTCCATACCTGGATTCAAAAAGATGGAGCCAACCTTAAGGTTCAGGTCATATGCAAATCTTCCAGTATTCATGACACTGAAAGTAACATCTAGAATTTCATGTTTAGAAACGCTAATTTTAGAAATTGATGTCAAGTTGGAAGTGGAACCAACCATATTCGTCATATCTGTGTTATGTCTGTTGGCTTCTTCTTACAGTGGCTATATAATAACTCAAGCCCAAATGCAATTCATGACCTAAGCCCGGAGATGCGAAACTGTCATGTGGTTGTTATAAAGTGACATCGTTCATTTGCAAAAGATTGTAATTCACTAATTTGTACCATCTCTTATTCTCTTTATCATATGCCTGTCACGTAGCGATCAATGATACAACAAGCACATGCGTGGACTGTGGATAGGGTTCCCCATTAACTTATTTTTAGATTCTCTGAAGAAAATGAGCTCAAATTTTGTTGCTAGCTATTTTTCTTCAGCTGGGATAGCTGCCCCGCCGGCCCCTTTTTGGTTTTCTAATTGTGGGAATTAAGTGTTTGATCCTTCCTTCACTCTCTTTTACTCAAATGGCCTTTCATTTAAAATTCAATTTAAAAAAAAATTAATCAATTTTATTGAAATGACCCTAAAAAAAGGAGGGTTATTTGAATAAAGATGGTTGATGATATTATTAAATAATAAACTATATCCTTTAAGGGTATAATAGTCATGCCAACTTAAACAGAACATGTCTCACGAACCATACGTAAGAATTCGACAAATTTTATATATTTTGAAAGCTTTTTGAAAGATCTACATAACGAGCGTAAATACAACGATCAAATTTTCATTTTATATAATTTTTTTTAATTCTTTAAGTAATTTTTTAAATAATTGCATATTTTATAGTGTGCAGACAATATGCACACTGATTTTATGTGTAGAAAATATGCACACTGATTTTTGTAAACAATTTTTTAAATTTTCTTTATATTTTATAGTGTGAAGGAAATATGCACACTGATTTTTATAAATAATTTTCTAAATTTTCTTCATATTTTATAGTGTGCAGACAATATGCACACTGATTTTATGTGCATACAATATGCACACCGGTTATAATATTCCAGGGCCACTAGAATAATTTACAAATTTAATTAAATAACCCTGAGGCCAAAACAGTAAGACTCATAATTTCCAGGATCATAAGAATAAATTTCTCTTTCTAATTTGTCGTTGTGCATAGTTTCTCGGAAACCTCCGATAAAATAGTTTTTGTAAAATGACTGGAAAAAACAAGGAATAGCTGCCTAAAATATTTCACTTTTGCCCCATTCGGAACAGGCATCATGCCTGTATTTTTTTTATTTTTTTTTTGACACAAAAAGGGAAAAATTTATAAAATCACCAAAGAGGTGAAAAGAAACCCCAAAAAGTTATAAGGATGTGTGAGTTACAGCATCCTAATTACATATGAGAGTAGACAAAGATAGTCCAATTATATATAATAAGGACTTAATATCAACTATAATCCGTTAAACAGATTTAGAGACATTCTGTTATTCCTCTCATTCCAAATACTCCGCCAGATGGCCCAGATTGCAAATGGTAAGTATCCCTAAAGTCTTTTAATCTTGTTTTTTCTTTTCTTTATCTTCATTCTCATAAAGTTATTTTGACATCACTGGAAAAGACCCATCTTATGCCAAAACTATCCAAGAAATAAGACCATATCTCAAAAGTTAAGTTGCAATGCAAGAAGAGGTGTGCATTGGTCTCTGGATGTTGGCTGCAAAAAAAGGAAATTATTATTGTGAACTAGACCTGCACTAAGTAACCCATCTAAAGTCGGAGCTCCATTGTAGCACAAAGTCCAAACTATAAAAGAAACCTTCAGTGGAAATTTTGGATTCCACAACTGCTTGTCAGGGAAGCACAAAAAACCACCTGTTTCCAGTGCAGCATAAGCATTAGCTACTGTAAAGATTTTCCCATTGCCATAGTCCCAGTGCCTTCCATCCTCAACCAACTCAGTAGCCAAGGTATTACTAGGATCACCAATAACTTGCAAAAGATTTATCACTTGCAGAAATTCATTATCAATTAGAGGCCTCGAATATTGTAAGTCCCAAGCTTCCTCTGCAGAGATCATGTCTTTCAAAAGCACCTCCTTTCTTCTTGATAGTTTGAATAAATCTGGAAAAGCCTATGAAAAGACGAGGGTACCCAAATTTACCTCAATCTAAAACTTTTCCGCCTATAAGTCCTTTCTCCGAAAGTGATTGTCTATGGACTTGTTGACGGTGGATTTTCATTTAAGAGATAATAATATAAAAGCCAGAAAATTATGCGCTAACATCTTGTAAAAGATAAAGCCATTAATAAGTGATGGATACTTCTTCACTTTACTAATTCACCTAGAATAGAGCATGTGACAACAATCCCATTCTGTGAATTAAATACACGAAATTCATCCAGGTTGGAGAATGTAGCAACAATCCCATATACCCTGTGAATTTACAACATTATTAATTAATGCGTAACAAGCCTTGTATTTCCTGTACTCATTATCAGTGCGGCATGACGACTGAGTATTGCTCTCAGCATAGCAACACGAATCTCCAAGCAATATAATGAAAGCATGTACGAAATACCCATACAGGCTGCAACTCTCGGTGTGTTATACTAGCCCGATTGAGCAACTCTCGGTGTGCTATACTAGCCCGATTGAGCATCCTGACTGTCCGTATCAGTCAGGAAATGATCACAACCATCAAACTTCACCAACATGATTGGATGGCCCAGATCGATTCCATAACCCCCAAGCAGGTATGGAATATCCGCTGCCGAACCAACGCGGGCCCCGCATGGTCGGCCTCCCCAAAAGATTGGCATAGCTTGCCAAAACGTCCAAGCCAGAGCAGCATGGACGGAAAACCCTAAATTAGGGTTTGCGGCACATTACATGTGTCGCAAAACAGTCTCAACCATCTATCTTCGCAGGTATAGATGGAGGGTGTAGATGTAGATTCAAATGGCCCAGAGCATGTCAATACAATCACCGTGGGCTCGCCTACATACCTGACCGATCGGTCAGGACCAACCATGGTTGGTCATCCCAATTCGTGCGCCCGAACAGAGCATGACGCACGGCCGTGAAACCCAAAATTAGGGTTTTGAGCATCACAAGCGTCCATTTTCTCCGGCACGAATGAAGGGTCCAAGATTAGATTAAGCAGGTCCTTTCATACCAACATGACCACCGTAGACCCATCTATCCCCTCACATGATCGGCCAAGGCATACCATGCCTGGTTATCCCAAATCTCCCGCCCAAACTAGCGTGGTCACACTTCCCAGTTGCAAACTGATCTCGACCACTCAACTTCGCCGGACAATTTGAGTGGCTTAGATCACGTTTTCATGGGAAAACCAGGTATAGGCGTGAACACCAGCCTATCACCAACACGCCGAACTGATCGACCGGTACTGACCAAGCCTGGTTGTCCTAAAACACGCGCTTGAAGTTGGCATGATGAGCGGATTTTGCGGCACCATATTTTTGACGTAAATTGATCTCGACCACTCAACTTCGCCGGATAAATTGAGTGGCCCAGATCACACTTACATGGGACAGTGAGGTATGAACATGTATTCCGGCATGCCGTCAACATATATGACCGACCGACCATACCAAAACCTTGTCCCAAGCTTGGATTCGACCAAGCTGAAAAGTGGTGTTTGCGCACCTTTTCCTAAAACCCTAATTTCATCAATGGTCGCAGATGAGTGTCTCAAATATCATCTCGTCCGTCCGACTTCACCGGCTTGTTTATACAACCCTGGTCAGGAGTTAATTGGTCAGTGAGGCGTCATGATGATCACCATCCGTCACTCTACCACACCATGTGGTCGGCCAAGGAAGGATTTGCTTGCGTAGCCTCCAAACCATCACATGAAGTAGGCTGGACATGAAGTTATTTTGAGACGCTCAAACAGCGATGCTTCATACATGCTGAATATACTCGATGCAGTACCTGCATAGTATACACACGATATTTCACAAGTATCAACTTCCTAAATAACATAGTTATTTAGTCTTGCATTACATACTACTTTCTGTGGGTCCCAAGATCCACACACTCGAGACATCAATCATGTCACAAACTGGGGGATACATACTCGGGTATTGGTCTGGTGGTTTACAGCGTGCAACGCGCCACGCGCCATCACAAGAACGTGTCAGGAAGTCATGGATGGTAAGTGATGATGGGAGAAGTGGGAAAGACTGGTCGTGTGACACTAACAAATTACTCCACTACTCCATCACTTCACTTTCTCCACTTCCCACGAGATATGAGGGTTAGGCTAAAAGACTTGTATAAATAAGTTCTCCATCCTATTTTTCAAACAAGACAAAACAGTAGAGGCAAGTGTTGATACAATCGTATTCAAACACCGGAAATGATAGCTCACATCCTGCAAGCCAGTTCAGCTTTCTGATACAAGTCATACATAGCCAACGCCTTCACAATATCAACACCTTCTTCGCTTCCCTCCCTAAGATCAACCCCATCTCATTCACTTTGTGACCGAAATAAGACTGGAACGACCATTTCTTGGTTTAGGCCGGACTTGCACAGGTTGATCTCCCGAATCTACAAGCACTCACTGCGCAGTACATTTGTTTAGGGTTTAGATTCATTCCTCATCCACACACCCCAAATTACCGAAACCGGCAGGAGTAGTTTTCATCCATAAACAATTGGCGACCACAGTGGGAGGTTAATCTCTCGGTTGTAAAGTCTATTTCTTCGAAATCCGATTCAATTTGATCAATTTCAAGAAGGGTAGATCTTAGAACAAATTCAATCAGCAATTCATTTCCAGATGGTGGGACTAAGGTCTGGATCATCAATCAATTCTGATGGAGCTAGTGTGGATAACACTCTCGGTGTCGATGTACCTGTCGGTGGAGCTACCGTGGTAAGTACATCTCGTGGAGCCGTCACTTCTATCACCAACACTAGCGGAGCAGGAAATATTCCAGTAGGTGTAATGCCTCCCATCACTAGAGCCAGAGCAGTTGCGAATCCCGACATCTCCTCAAGTGTAACACCTCCGGTGGTCACAAGAGCAACAACTTTCATTCCTTCATCAGGACGATGAGCCGGAGGGACGAGAGGAAGACCACCGCCCATTACCATTGCAGACTTTATGGATAAGCAGGAAGTTCTTGCTAAGAATCAAAAGGATATGGCCGCAACTCAGAAAGTGGTACTCACTTTTCTTAATACATTAACTGATCGATTGCCACAGGAGCCGCGACAACCCCTGGAGCTAACAATGAATGCATTCAACGCACCGGAGAAGGTACTTCAGCGGTGCGGACCTACATGGACCTGATCAAAGAAGCGACATCAGATATGAGCGGTCCTGTCATAGAGACTCCTACACAGGGAACTGATCCTCACGACGATCCTCCTCAAGTCAATAGTTTCATTATGAACCAGATTTCGGTGGATCGGGAAGTGGTTTCTCTAGTGGAAAGTTTATGAAAACTTTCACACCTCTCGAAGAATCAGCGCGCGTAGACGTTTTGTTGCAATCAACCAGAAGAAAGTCACAACCGTGCCCTACATGTCACCGCACGCATCAAGGATTCATAGTTCAAGACGACCCTTATCGACACAGGAGCGTCTTCGAATGTGATTACTCTCAAGACTCTCAGGACATCCAAGGTTATCCCAGGCAAGGTCGTATGGAAGCTTACCACAATGACGGACTTCGAGGGAAACCAAACCAGCACATACGGGAGAAGCTCCGCGGAAATAATCAGATAAGTTCGTTGCATCCCACTCCCCACGTGGGCGTCAATTCAGGAAGAAGACCGGCCTGCATCATTGAGGGATAGTACCCACGATGCATCTTTGCTGACGAAGCGTTCTTCTCCATCCTGTGAATCCACGACCCGCGTTCACACGAAGAGGGAACGAACTTTTGTGGCGAGTCGTGACCAGAAAGGGAAAATGGTATACTGACACTTCCATTATCAATTAGCAGGGAAGACTGTAGACTGTTACCCAGTCTCTCCACCCAATGGCATGCTACAACATCAACGAACCACGAGAACAAGTGCTAGATGCTCCACAACAGCTGCAAGATGGCACCAACTCCACAACTGATGAGATTGAATTTGTTGAGGAATCTCCTAGGCCTATCTCCATCAGCTCAACCTTGTGTACGGATAAATGCACGAAGCTCGTGGAACTTCTCAAAGAGTACTAAGACATATTCGCTTGGAGATATGAAGAAATGCCGGATTTAGATGAAAATTGGTCACCCATCATCTACATGTCATACCTGGATCCAAGTCGGTTAAATAGTTGCAGTTCATACACGAGGAAAATGGATAGATCATGTGCTGCATAGACTTGAACAGGTGATGCTCCAAAAACGATCCTCCTCTACCTAACATCGACATGTTAGTAGATGCATCCAACGGACACGGCATGTTCTCCTCAATGGATGGATGTAGCGGTTACAACCGGATAGGATGTACGAGCATGAAGTAAGTAAGATAGCTTTTCGAACTCCTCTCGAATTTTATTATTATACCACACTGCCATTTGTTTTAAAGAATGCCGGTGTAACGTATCAACGCTCTATGACGACAATCTTCTACTGGAGCCGATACCTCAAGGGATCAACCTCAAGGAGATAACGATGTCCACGCGTCATATCGAGCAATATTCGGGCGAGTCACTTTATCAGACAGTGATACATGTCTATCATGCTATGTTGGAGAGTCTTCGCTTTTGGTAATCCTCTGGAGCTGTTGAACGCTCATCTACAACAACATATGTCCTGATAGAAATAACCAGGTCTGCCCGGTAATAAAGAGCCTCATAATGTTCGTAGCGGCATATATCTCACCAACAGGAGATACAACCTTCAGCCTTCTGTAAGCAGTTCCCTGAAGCAGCAAGAGGAAAACCACCGAGATACAACATCCTGCGCATCCGCCAACTCCAACTCTAGTACACTCGACTCCCACAATGATGAAACAACGTCCAAGATAATCCATATCTGGATCGACAACAACCAGTACGAACAAACCATGTAAACCACGCTTGGGTACTGAGGCTCAGCATGAAGTTCCTTCACCGTCAGTCAAGTACTTCTTCAACACGAGAGAGATGGTCAGTCAAGAAGCATGGAATTCGCAAGGGTAAATCGAACTGAAGAGAAAGCCACTTCAACGCTCCCTCTAGCAGAAGCTGCTTCAATGGTCTATTCAAGAGCTTCCTTAATGCTCTATATGGGACCCACGTTCGCTTCAGAATCCTGCTTCAACACTCTCTCCAGGATCCACCTCAACGTTCGCACCAGAAGCCACTTTAACATCCTCTCGAGCCATTTGAACACTCAGGCTACATCAATAATCTGCGCTCTGGTCAAGTTATCTTTGATGTACTCATTGCTCAACATACGTCTCATCCATCCTTCATGAGGTCCCAGCGGAGCATGAAAAACCTTAAAGTCGATAGGAGAAGGGCTATCTTGTGAAACCAATAATTTCATATAGTTCAAAGGGCGCGGTGAACAACTCATCATCAATGTTCGGAATATATTTGAAGCTGTCAACACCTCCTGACTTGACACCAGCATTATCCCCAAAAGACATCTCAACAGGAGTTCTTTTCTTCATTCCATAATAAAAGACAGGAGTCAGTACTTGTATGAAAACGCATGAGATGTGTAGTCACACACGACAAGACACACGTTCACGTTGGAATGTAGAAAGCCGGGATTAGGGCCAAACACCGGTGTTGATAAAGTCACAAGTCTGGTATCTCTCAAGTTTCAAGTCCGGTGTTGATCAAGTCATAAGTCCGGTATTGCTCAAGTTTCAAGTCCGGTATTACTCAAGTTTCTAGTCCGGTCTTGATCAAGTCACAAGTCCGGTATTTCTCAAGTTTCAAGTCCGGTGTTGATCAAGTCACAAGTCCGGTATTGCTCAAGTTTCAAGTCTGGTATTGATCAAAGTTACAAGATTGGTATTCGAATAAAACAGGCGCACGCAGCAGGGCCGGTTTTCAGTCGAAACACAGGGTCGACGTTCAGTCAGGCACGCGGCGGAACCCACTTTATCCCAGCCCCAGATTGGTCGAAGTAGACACAGCCGTTCCCAATCAAAGATCTCTCTCCAGATCAAGGCGTTTCAGCTCCAACACTTCAACGCTCTCCCGGGCCTTCTCCAGAAGTCGCTTCAACGCTTTCTGCAAGACTCACATTTACATTTGAGCACACAAGGTTCATTTTTAAAAAAAAAAACATGCTCACATCGGGTCTCACTTTCTAGCGAAGCAAACAGCAAGGCCGGTATTGGTCAAAACATCAAGTCCGGTGTTTAGTCAAGCTAGCCGGGCCGGTGTTTGGTCGAAGTACCAAGATGACACTCGAGCAGGCACATCAAGCCCAAGTTCGATCAAACAGGCGCAGTAGCCCCACGAACGAAACAGGCGTAATAGTCCATCGAAGAAGGAAAGATCGACATCATGCTAGGGGAACGCTCTCCTGGACGTCTCTTGAACGTGACATGCTCGAAGGACAGGACGACCCGTCTCTCCTGGTAACATCTAACTTTGTCTCATAAGTTTAATCTTTAATTGTCACCATCATATGCCTACCCCACAATAGTGTAACCATTATGTTCTAGGAAAGGGACTTAATGTTGATGGTGGATTTTCATTTAAGAGCTAAAATTGTAAAAGCCAGAAAATTATGCGCTAACATCTTGTAAAAGATAAAGCCATTAATAAGTGATGGATACTTCTTCACTTTACTAATTCACCTAAAATGGAACATGTGACAACAATCCCATTCTGTGAATTAAATACACGAAATTCATCCAGGTCGGAGCATGTAGCAACAATCCCATATACCCTGTGAATTTACAGCATTATTAATTAATGCGTAACCAGCCTTGTATTTCCTGTACTCATTATCAGTGCGGCATGACGACTGAGTGTTTCTCTCAGCAGAGCAACACGAATCTCCAAGCATTATAATGAAAGCATGTACGAAATACCCGTACAGGCTGCAACTCTTGGTGCGTTATACTAGCCCGATTAGGGAACTCTCGGTGTGATATACTAGCCCGATTGATCATCCAGACTGTATGTATCAGTCTGGAAATGATCACAACCATCCAAATTCACCAGCATGATTGGATGGCCCAGATCGATTCCATAACCCACAAGCGGTATGGAATATCCGCTGCCGAACCAACGCGGGCCCCGCATGGTCGACCAACCCAAAAGATTGGCATAGCTTGCCAAAAATTCCAAGCCAGAGCAGCATGGACGGAAAACCCTAAATTAGGGTTTGCGGCACATTACATGTTCGCAAAAGAGTCTCAACCATCCATCTTCACAGGTATAGATTGAGGGTTTAGATGTAGATTCAAAGGGCCCAGTCCCCAAAGAATGTCAATACAATCACCGTGGGTCCTCCTACATACCTGACCGATCGGTCAGGACCAACCATGGTTGGTCATCCCAATTCGTGCGCCCGAACAGAGCATGACGCACGGTCGTGAAATCCAAAATTAGGGTTTTGAGCATCACGAGCGTCCATTTTCTCCGGCACGAACGAAAGGTCCAAGATTAGATTAAGCAGGTCCGGTCATACCAACATGACCATCGTGGACCCAAATATCCCCTTACTTGATTGTCCAAGGCATACCATGCCTGGTTATCCCAAATCGCCCGCCCAAACTAGCGTGGTCACACTTCCCAGTTGCAAACTGATCTCGACCACTCAACTTCGCCGGACAATTTGAGTGGCTTAGATCACGTTTTCATGGGACAGTCAGGTATAGACGTGAACACCAGCCTATCACCCACACGCCGAACTTATCGGCCGGGACTGACCAAGCCTGGTTGTCCTGAAACGCGTGCCTGAAGTTGGCATGATGCGCGGATTTTACGGCACCAGATTTCTGTCACAAATTGATCTCGACCACTCAAATTCGCCGGATAAATTGAGTGGCCCAGATCACACATACATGGGATAGTGAGGTATGAACATCTATACTGGAATGTCGTCAACATATATGATCGACCGTCCATACCAATACCTTGTCCCAAGCTTGGATTCGACTAAGCTGAAAAGTGGTGTTTGCGCACCTTTTCCTAAAACCCTAATTTCATCAACGGTCGCAGATGAGTGTCTCAAAGATCATCTCTTCCGTTCGACTTCACCGGCTTGTTTATACAACCTTGGTCAGGAATTAATTGGTCAGTGAGGCGTCATGATGATCACCATCCGTCACTCTACCACACCACGTGGTCGGCCAAGGAAGGATTTGCTTGCGTAGCCTCCAAACCATCACATGAAGTAGGCTGGACATGAAGTTATTTTGAGACGCTCAAACAACGATGATTCATACATGCTGAATATACTCGATGCAGTACCTGCATAGTATACACACGATATTTCATAAGTATCAACTTCCTAAATAATATAGTTATTTAGTCTTGCATTACATGCCTACTTTCTGTGGGTCCCACGATCCACACACTCGAGACATCAATCATGTCACAAATTGGGGGATACATACTGGGGTATTGGTCTGGCGGTTTACATCGTGCAACGCACCACGCGCCATCACAAGAACGTGTCAGGAAGTCATGGATGGTAAGTGATTATGGGAGAAGTGGGCAAGCCTGGTCGTGTGACACTAACACATTACTCCACTACTCCATCACTCCACTTTCTCCACTTCCCACGAGATACGAGGGTTAGGCTAAAAGACTTGTATAAATAGGTTCTCCATCCTATTTTTCAAACAAGATAAGACAGCAGAGGCAAGTGTTGATACAATCGTATTCAAACACCAGAACTGATAGCTTACATCCTGCAAGCCTGTTCAGCTTTCTGATACAAGTCATACATAGCCAACACCTTCACAATATCAACACCTTATTCGCTTCCCTCCCTAAGATAAACCCCATCTCCTTCACTTTGTGACCGAAACAAGTCTGGAACGTCCATTTCTTGGTTTAGGCCGGACTTGCACAGATTGATCTCCTGAATCTACACGCACTCACTACGTAGTGCATTTGTTTAGGGTTTAGATTCATTCCTCATCCACACACCCAAAATTACCAAAACCGACAGGAGTAGTTTTCACCCATAAACAGGACTTAGTCGAGAAAATACAACTAATTGGTTCACACTTCGTGTGATCGTCTATGGATACGAGATCAAGACAATACGACAACAAGGTAACTTGTGTTATTGGCTATGGATGAAAGATCGATACAATACAACAACGAAGTATGTTTACTTGATAATAGGTTCAGACTTAACCAAACACAATAGGATTCCTATCAAGTAAATAGGAATTAACGTTTATGTATTTTACTTCTAATTATAATAAAACAATTATAATTGCGGAAATAGAAAAGTAAAAGACACAACAAAATTTTGTTAACGAGGAAACCGCAAAAGAAGAAAAAACCCGAGACCTTATCCGGAATTGAATACTCTTAGGATTAAGCCGCTATACAAAATCTAAACCAACTTCGTATAGTTGAGACCAAATAACTAAACCTATAGTTTACATAGTTCCGTCTGTATCCCTGCGCCTCCAACTTGCAATAAGTCATGCACTTGGAACAATTCTTTTGGTTCATATTCCAAACAGTAAAGGAACAACAAATTTGTTCGGTAACAACTCTTTTCAAACTATCTGATATGAGTTTGATAAAGGGCTCTTCCGTTTATCCCGATAAACTCCTTTGTCAGGTTCTCAGATTTATCCAATAAAAACTACCAAAGTAATTGTCAAGACTTTGAAATCAATACTTCGAATCACAAAGAAACATATTGATGCCGATCTACTCAACTAATCAATCTAGATTATCACAAAGATAAACCGATTATAGTTGGATCCCCAGCCAATCAATTTTTGTGCACACCAAAGATTATGAACCCAAATCAGAAATATTTTTCATCTTCAAATCTTCTTGGATCTTCAATAAACACCTGCACAAAATCAACTTGAACGTGATCAATCACACACAGAACAAAGTCTTTTATATCTACAAATAGTCTAAAGATCCCCGTCGAAACTTCGATCTAGTTTGAGTGAATCTTATATCAGAATAGAAGATTCTCAAGCATAAACAAACAAGGTGCAATCAAAACTCAGCAACCGTTAGTCAATCAAATCAATCGAAAACTAATAATAAAATGCAATTATCTAGTTTCCCACCAACGGTACTCGTAGAGCTTCCTAATCCCAAAGAAGTCTTTAGAACGAGTGGTCGTAAGATATTTCGCCTAATTAGGGTACTTTCCTTTCCAAATAGATGGCTCCACCAGTAACAACACAACTAGGTAGTTTTGCTGGCTCTGAGGATTAGTTTGATCGAAATGCAAACTTTAATATTTATAGACCAAGGAATTTTGAAAACCAAATATTCTCAAAGATATGCAATAAGGGCAAAAACGGTTTTCATAATTCCTGGAAATTCTCTGTCCAAATATTAACCGAAATCTCAGTAGAAAATATCCAACAAGTAAATGCACATTACTAATTTTTATTTTCTAAAGATTTGCATTTTAATTGTTGGAAATTAAAAGAATATAAAACTAAAAACCTTAATTAAAAGATTCTCAATTTATTTGTATCCTGGATTCTCCTTTAGCTATTAAGGAATATCTTTGAGCAATAAAAGATAAGAGTTACTGCACATGTTCAAAGTATGTCGACATCTTTACTTTTTAATTCCTTTTTCATATTTACAATCTTGGAACCGATTTTCCACACTTCCAAACAAGTTTAGAATTGGTTCATCTGACTTCCAAGAACTATGTGATTGATTATCTTATCAAATCACAAATCATGAGTTTAAACGGTTTTACCAAAAAAAGTTTCGGTTATACCTCCATGTGGGGTAATAGGATCGGTCACAGTAGCTTTCCAAAAATTGGTTGACTAGGTACTAGGATTGGTTACCACATATATATGGTATCTAACTTGTATTCGGATGCACAATTCATAGGATTGGTTACCAATCTCTATGATTTTGTTGCACCTCTTACAAGGATCGATTCCTCTACTTCGGTTGCACCTCTTACTAGGATCCCGTTCCCCAATGTCTAGAGTTGGTCATACAAATTATAGTAAATCGATCATACCATCTCAGGTGATTACTTAAGATCTATTTCACTAATAAAAGTCATACCAATACAAAAGTCATGCCTTGTGAATATTTTTACCAAGATACATAAACAAGTTATGGGCGTTTATACTAAACACATATATTGGTAATCCAAAGATTTGCAATGAATATCGATACCAATAAGCCTAGCGATTTCCCTTTCAATTCATAACACAAGTTTATAAATTGTACTTCCTTTACATGAATGTAAAAATATTGTTTCCTAGGATGAAATCTTCACCCATACCCATACATAATCACAATAGCATTCATATGATTATGTCAATGTCTTATATACGAAGTTCAAAAGATAGACGTTATATTTCGTATTGTAATTCCTTAATACTATGTCTAACTAGAGTATAATCATTCACAGCTTCACAGTTATGTTTTCAATATGCATGGCTTGAAAGATTCATTAGGAATGAAACAGTTCAAGTCGAATATTACTAACCTCAAGTGGAAGGATGATGTCGTTGTTGTAGCTCTTTACTTCTTCACATTCTTCAAGTCTTCACGTAATACTTGTAAGTCTCATATCCTAATAAATTTATAGCTAACCTATACGAAGTTGACTCTAGTAAATAATCAAGCGACTCTTTAAATGAGTTTTGATTCACTAAAATATGACAACCAAACTTGACATACCAACGCTTGATGGGTTCAACCGAGCTATGTTCTAACAATCTCCACCTTTTTTCAATTTTAATGACAAAACTCTTGCATCGTATGGATAAACAAATCACAAGAATTCATTACACATATGCTTGATTCCAAGTTTCAACAACACAATAACCTGTATACATTCAATCCATAAATGCCGTTGTTGACATTATAATAACAAAGAAAATACTCCCCCTAAAAGTAAGATAGGTAGATTTTCAATCCGCACGTCTTTGTTATTCCCTTTGTAGTTCATGTAACTACAAGTATCAATATGATATGTTAATCCCCATTAGTCCATGCTTTACTCTTTCGTTAGATATAACATTTAAGAACCATTGTCCTTTCCTTAGTGATACCAAATCAATTGTTTACTCCATATATTTCTCCCAATTTTTGTCACAAAATGACAAAGGTACAAGCAAATAAAGGACAAACTGTAAGGATCTTACAAATCTTAAAAGACTTGCAAAACGAGTTAAGCACGAGGGTTCTACACGCCATTTTTGATAACCAATATCAAAACCGAAACTACAATTAATTTTGTTTTGATATGTTACCAAGGAAACAATTTCCCGAAGAAATTTTCCCTAATAGTTTAGAAAACCAAAAATAGACTAAGCACCTTAGTTCCTTTGCTAAACCGATTGTACAAATACAATCGCTTGTTCGATAAGACCAAAATAAAGATCAGAATTAACTCTATTTTTCTCATCAGGTTCTAATTATTCAAATAATAACTTAGACCTTTCACTTTTAAACAAGACAAATACTAGGTTAGTTAACTAGCATTTCTTGTTAACGCATTCGATTAGACTTGAATAACTGAAACCTCCACTTTGATAAGTCTAACTAAGATCAGAATTAACTTAGTTTCACTTATCCGAAATCCAATTGGACTAAGCAATTGATCCCGAAAACCCTTTTGTTAATCTATTAACAATTCATACAAACCAAATAAATCAACTTGCATAATTATTTACCTCAACCGGAAGCAATTGAAACAATCATAGACATTATAGTACCGCAGTTGCACCGAAAATTTGTAAGCCTAAACAATTGATACCAAACCAATAAAGCAAGATAACAATAGTTTTTATTAACTGGAAACAATTGAATCACTCACACATCCATACACAAATAATGGAATAAACATCAATTATACCGAAATTTTGTTAAGCAAAAGCAATAAATATATGCAATAAAATCAGGCTTTTCTTAAACAAGAAAACGATTAACTAACAAATTCATTACCTCAAATTTCGCATCCTCTTCACCCCAGAAAGATATATCATTAAGCGCAAGTTCACATAGAACTCTCCCCCGTTGTGTTGTTAACCTCTCGCAAGACAAAAGAACAACAACAAAGACCAACCTTTACCTGAGAAAGGTTAAAAACCGGTTTTAACTAATGCAATGCAAAAGTTAAAACCCCGAAACACATATGCTTTTATGCTAAACCAAATGATTCAACATATTGTGACATTTTCACATATTTGTTTCAATCATAACCCCTTATGATCCTTTGATAAAGTCTACCAACATGGGCTAGAACTTAATCCTACTAAACCAAAAAGTCACCCTAACCATAAGGGTTCACACTATATGAGATCGAATATTAAGGTCATGAAAACCGAAATCAAACATCACATAACATACATAGAAATAATATAAAGCATTCAAGCACATGCTATGTAATCGAAAACTATCACAAGAAAAATTATAAACTAATAATTTTATTCATAAATAATAATTTTATTCATAATAGACCTTCTACAATTATTGAAAGAAATCACAAACAGATGTTTGTTTTCCTGGATTCAAAATCCTTCATGATCTTGAGATCTCTTCCGCTTGATAGGAATGATTCTCCGAATTCCCTGAAGAGATCCTTGATTGAAGAATAATTCCTTAACCTTGTGGAAGGTAGGTTCCTCCTCATTTACTCTTCTGGAGAGTAAATATAGTTGTTTGAGAATCTAAGCTTGAACTAGAGAAGATTTTTCAAGACTACGTTTTAGCATCAAAACTTCCAACTTAGTTTCAGCACAAGTTCGAGCCATCTTATGAAACTCCTTTTCATAATCGACCATAAAGGATGAATGATTCATATTCATATATGAAGCGGTTCTGTTTCCATTGAAATTAAAAAGTTCGAAGGAGCCACAAGCTATTTTTTTAGCATACCTTTCTGAAACCTTCGAGGAAATCCTTGCAAAATAATCAGAATTGTCCATGATTTCTGGTTTCAAACTAATGATCGAAAAACTCATATAATACCGTAACTTATATCCCAATAGTTATTAAAAACTTGTTCATTGATTATGGAAATCAAATATTCTTCCTTAATTTAGAATAACCGAAATTCTTTAAAATTTAAGGATTATAGGAAAGTGCGTTCATGTGAATATCTTCATAATTCTCGCAAGTTTTTGAACTATTTCACAACATACACTAAACTTATCTAACAAGAGTTTGAGCACTATATGAGTCAGTGTATTTCTCTCAGATAATAGGTATCTGAATGAGACAGATTAAGTTTTCTACGGCTAACAAATAATTTCTTCTTATTTGATTTATTAAAGACCCTATTTGTTTTTGATGACATACCAAATTTATCATATAAACTACTATAATCAAGATATTTAGGAATTACTTTAAGTGTTGATGATCTGGAGTCATTGTCAACCTTCTCTCTATTCAGTTCCATGGTCTTCTTTGGTATCCACTTTCAAGAGTTCTTAGTCTTCTAACTCTTTTTCCTTTTGTAATGAACTTCACCAGATGAGTTCTCTCAAGAATCCTTTGATTTAAGAGGATCTGGTTTATGTATGCTTTCTTTAGAATAAGATTTTATGTTGTACCTTAAGACTGAGTTGATTCTTTCAGATTTCAAAAAAGAAAGCCGTTGACAATTCTTAACATTATGATTTCTACAATGAAAACATCGTTTACAATAGTCCCGATGATATGAAAAACTCTGATGTGAGTGGTTCATCTTGTAATCTTCTGAAGAAGCAGATTTCATTTTACAAGACGAAATCTCCTTCTTAGTGTTCTTATTGTTGACATTCTTATTCTCTTTCGAAAGAAAACCTGAACCAGATTTTTTGTACTTACACGGAAAGGATGTTCCCAACTGGTGTTCGGTCATTAAAGAACACATATCATTCTTCAGCCTATGACATGTTCGGAAACCGTCTTTATCTCAGAACTATATGAGATTTTTAAGGCATTGTACTCATCAGTTGCTGTTTTTATTAACCTTTCAGTTTTCTTTCCTTGATCAATACATTTCCTTAGTTTTGCTTCTAAGGGTTCGATCTTAGAGGAAGAATTGATCTTGAAGGAGTTTAGATCAGTTTTACATGATGATAAATCACGTTTGAGTTGATCATTTTCAGCTTTCATATGACATAAGTCTTCAAGAAGTTTTCCTTCTCTTTTTAGTGCAAGTGTGAGCTCAGTTGCACATGAAAGGAACTCTTTGCTTAGTTCATCTAGCTGAGATGTTTTTATATTCACATAATCAACATATTCTTTATCATCAAGTGTCTCAGAATCAGAATCATTGATTGTGAGTATAGGGATTAAATTAACCTCTTCTTGAGAACACTGAGATATATTTTCAGAAGAGCAAGTAGAGCTTGTAGAATATATCCCTTCTAAGAATTTTTGAAAGTTAAACCCAGGACGAGTTTTACTCAAATCTTGAGATACGTTAACTGAGTCTATCTTAGATTTTACCTTTTTTTTTTGTAGACTCATTTCTTATAGGTTGGATAGCACCAAACACATATTGTTAGATCTTTTCGTGTTTGACTGCTCTGATACCAATTGAAAAGATGTGGGTACCCAAATATACCTCAATATAAAACTTTTCCACCTATAAGTCCTATCTCTGAAAGTGATTGTCTATGGACTGAGCCGAGACAATACAACTAATCGGTTCACACTTCGTGTGATCGTCTATGGATACGATATCGAGACAATAGGACAACAAGATAACTTATGTGATTGACTATGGATGCAAGATCGAGAGAATACAACAACAAAGTATGTTTACTTGATAATAGATTCAGACTTAACCAAACACAATAGGATTGCTATCAAGTAAATAGGAATTGACGTTTGTGTATTTCACTTCTATTTATAATAAAACAATCATAATTGCGGAAATAGAAAAGTATAAGACACAACAAGATTTTGGTAACGAGGAAACTACAAATGCAGAAAAACCCTGGGACCTTGTCCAGAATTGAATACTCTCATGGTTAAGCCACTATACAAAATCTAAACCAACTTCGTATAGTTGAGACCAAGTGTTAGAGCATTGCTCGATCGAACTCGCAACCGTTGCTATCTCAAGCTTCTTTGTCAAGTTTAGTTACCAAAACTATAAGTCTTGATTTCTAGACTACTTATAGCTAAGTCTAGGACTAGAATAGAAAGTGTAGTTGAGCTTTAGACTCCACGGAGTTCATCATGCAAAGACGATGGACTAATCAGGGAACTGGTGGATCTTCATCGACTAAAAGTTATGTGGAGACTTGAACTTATCTATCACTCGAAAGTCTATCTACTCTATCTCCTATCTTGAGACAAAAGTCGTATTGCTATATAGACTTCGATTATACACATTTGCTATTTCAAGTCGTATTGCTATATAGACTTCGATTATACACATTTGAAATCAAAACTATAAGTCTTGATTTCTAGACTACTTATAGCTAAGTCTAGGACTAGGATAGAAAGTGTAGTTGAGCTTTAGAATCCACGGAGTTCATCATGAAAAGACGATGGACTACTCAAGGAACTGGTGGATATTCATCGACTAAAAGTTATGTGGAGACTTGAACTTATCTATCACTCGAAAGTCTATTTACTCTATCTCCTATCTTGAGACAAAAGTCGTATTGCTATATAGACTTCGATTATACACATTTGCTCTTTTGAGCCGAGTTTATCTCGCTTATCTATTTCTCGAAATATGTGTTGGTAAGCTTTCGCTTTGGCCAAGTTCATATTTACAAGTAAAGAAAGTCATGTTTGCTATTTCAATATCTTGAAAGTTGCTTTAATGAATAATTGTGTGTGAATAACCTCTATTTAACATCCTCTAAGAATGTTTCAATAATTGAAACGAGAGTTTAGAATATATAACTTTGAAAAAAAAAATTCACGCAACTTTAATCTTTTTGGATCAATTCCGGTTGGTCTATGATGTTTGAAGCATCATCTTCTGGTCCTAATAATTAGATTCAGCAATGGAAAGGAAAAGATACACTAGATGACAAGCTGAAAGAGAAGAAAACTCTTCAACCAACATCAATTGATATTAATTGGTTACCAAACCCAACTTTGATTGATGGTGAACCATCGCTATATATCCCATCGGAGTTTTACCAAGAGGGTTGTAAACCGTTTCTACACAGTTTCATTGCAAGGTTCAACTTTACATGCTTCAAGTTTGAAGAGGTTAGAAAGAATTTGGTTAATCAATGGAAGTTACATCCTAGCTTCGCCAGGTTTGTGCCAATGAAAAAAGGTTTTTTTGTTATCATGCTACAAAACGAACAAACAAAAGAGTGGGTTCGCAGCAAACAGTGGTACGTAGATCAACATGAACTTCGTTTGATTGATTGGTGCCCTGGTTTTAGTCCAGAAAAGCAACGAACTTCCCATACTGCGGTATGGGTTCGTTTTCCAGGCCTTCACATGGAACTATGGACTGAAAAATCTCTCTTATCTTTGGGTAAAATTCTGGGTACACCAATTGTTGTAGATCAGAAAACCCTAGATTCAGAGTTTGGTTATTTTGCTTCAATCTTGGTGGATATTGATTTTGCTAAACATGTTCCTGAGAGAATTCGAATAAATGCTAGTGGTAAAAAATTCTGGAAGTACATTGATATTCCCAAGTGTCCCAAATTCTGCTTACATTGTAACATTATAGGACATGATGATAAGGATTTTAAGAAGAATGCTAATAAACCGGCACCAAAGAATACTTCTCAAGGATGTCAAAAGAAAAAAGGTGTGGGGGAAGTTAATATCCCTGGGACTGAGAATACCGGAGCTGTTGTTCCTGCGGAAACTAAAAAAAAACATTGCTGCTACTGCTGAAGGTGTAGCTAGTGACGGACCTTAACATGACCTTAACGTTGTTGTAAATCTGATAGAGACGGACCTTAACAGGACTTATGAGGAGAGTTTGGTTACAGTCCATGCAAATCACGTAGCTAGTGAAAGCAGGCCGGAGTCTTCTGATGCTATGTGTGCTAGCTCTTCTATTGCGTCAGGTAATGGGAGTACTAATATTACAGTAGATTGGCAGCCGGTAAAGTATAAAAACTCGCCAGAGAAAAACAAGAGTAAAGGAACGACTTTCTCTTTTACTCCAATGACAGATGATTTGTTCAGGTCAGAAATAGTTCGTACTACCAATCCTTACGAAGTTCTTAGCTCAGAATTGGGTTTAAATGAAGAAGTAGTAATTCATGAGATGGAAGATATTGAGGCAGTTGACAGTGAATAAATTGATGAGAATGAGGCTGCAACTATGGCAGCAAGCATGGCAGCTGAGGTGAGGAACTCAAAAGAGTGGGGTACTCTTTCGGATGGTAGGAGGGACGATGTTAATGCTCCTTTGACAACTGACTCAGTTGTGAATTCAATTGGCGCAAGTGACATAGTGACGAAGACAGCTTTCCGTGATAAAATGCAGGCGCTTCGACAACACCATGAGAATATTCTCACCAAGGAAGAGCTGGATGAGGTAAGTAAAATAAAAAACGATGATGTTGGGGCTAATTTTATTCGTGATCCTGCCTATAGAAAAGAATACTTTAAGGAAAGGCAAGAACTTATGTATAGAGTTTCATCTAAGAAATAATCTCCTATTAAACTTGTTCCTGGCAACTACGCTTCAGACGAAGAGGATTATGATGATATATTCATGAAGGTTATGAGGATTATGAGGATTTTGATCTTATGGCAGAGATTTTTTCGTGTTCTCAATCCAAGAGAAACTTTCGAGTTGGAAGTAGAGGTCTCTTGAGAGGAGTAGGATACCGACGTTATTAATTTTCTTTATTTTTCTCTTGATGTTATTTTTAGTGTTAGTTATTTAGAAACTTTTTGAGTTTCTTTTGTAGTTATTTATTTGCCCCTTTAGTTTATGTGGGTTGGGAGGCCTTGAGTCTCCCATTTTGTAATTCTTGTAATTACGTTTTTTTGTTATAATAAACTTTTGGACTTCACAAAAAAAAAAAAGGATATAAACATTGTATGTGAACTCTTACGTGTGTAAGTCCAAAATCCTTGAATCAAAGTATGCGTACTTTGCCGCTCAAGATAACCAAAACTAAGGTCCGCATACCCGTACGCGTACTGCCGGAAGTTCACGTCCCGTGAATTGCTGGAGTTTGTGAACTGAAAACAAACTAAAACCGGGCACTTAAGTATGTATACCGGTATGCATACTTGAGTGGGTTATTTTCTAAAAATGGTTTATTCGTGAATTTAAACTTATATAAGTTAAGGAATGCATATTTGCAAACCGTGGCTATAAAGTTCATGAATCGATTCGAGTGAATCAAAATCGTTTTTGTTTCTATTGTGTCTTATATAATTCTATGAGATCTAAGCAATTGAACAACTCTCTAACTAGTTCTTTGAGTCATTTGAACTAGTTATGGTGAAGATGAATAAGGTTGATATGAAAGTGCTCATATGGCTAACCATTTGGTTAACTAATGTTGAACCAACTAGGTGTACACATTTAGGTACGGTTACACAAACCTAAATGGACGTGCATTTCATTTGTGTATAACAAGCTAAGTTCGATCTAACGGTTGAAAGATATTAGCTTGAATCTAATCAAATTTTCATCTAACGGTGAATATTGAATGCTTTGTTACCTAGGTAACCTAGATTGCAAACCGTGATTTGAAGACTATATAAAGGATAATTCTAGCAAATGGGAAAGCTAATCCCCGCACCTTCTATGTGATACTAGTTGTATAAGATAGAGTCGATTCTCCTTTAACCTTAGGTTTCTATCGAGACCCTGTAGGTTAAAGACTTAAAGACTTCATTGGGATTGTGAAGCCAGACCCAACTATTTTCTCTATTATTGTGTGTCCTGATCTTGTTGTCTCTATCGTATTGAGTACAATTTTAAAATTGGCTCGAGATTAATTTCTTCGATAGGCAAGATATAAAAGTAGTCACAAACATCTCCGTCTCATCATTTGTGATTCCACAATATATTGTTTTGCTAGTCGATTAAGAATATTGTGAGGTGATTGATATTTCTAGGTTGTTCTTAGGGAATATAAGTCCATTATATCAATTGGTTCTTGTTCACCTTGATTTATCAAAAGACGGAACAAAACTCGTAGGTATTTCTGTGGGAGACAGATTTATCTATTCCTGTAGACTTTTCTGTGTGATACAAATTTATTTGTTAAAGTCTTCGACTTTAGGTCGTAGCAACTCTTAGTTGTGGGTGAGATCAACCAAGGGAATCAAGTGTGTAGTATCCTGCTGGGATCAGAGACGTAAGGAGCTCAACTACTGTACCTTGGATCAGTGTGAGATTGATTGGGGTTCAACTACAGTCCGGCCCGAAGTTAGTTTGTAGTAGGCTAGTGTCTGTAGCGGCTTAATATAGTGTGTGTTCAATCTGGACTAGGTCCCGGGGTTTTTCTGCATTTGCGGTTTCCTCGTTAACAAAACTTCTGGTGTATGTGTTATTTCTTTTCCGCATTATATTTGGTTATATAATTGAAATATCACAGGATAAAGACAACAATTACTAGTTATATCATTTTTCTTTCAATTTTTTTTTTACTAGTTATATATATAGACAACAATTACTAGTTATCAAAGTACTATTGCATTAGTAATGGAAAGCACAAATAAAATAGAAGAAAGATTAGAAATAAGATTGTACCACTTTTCTCAATCAAGAGAAACATTTGAACAAGTAAGCGTCACTAATAAATACTTGAAACGCTTCCAAATCCATGTTTATGCATTTTGTGTAGTTTCCTCCATCATTTCAGTTGTTGTTAACTATTTCTTTATTTTTTTTTATTTTTTTTTTGAAGCATTACTATTTCTGTTTTATGAAGCATGATCACTAGTGGAAATCAGCAGTTTCGCAACTGACGAAGCAAGTCATTTAACTCGTATCTATGACTTGCTTTGTCGGTCGAAGAAAGGGTCGTTGTTTGAGCGCCTTTTTCAACTGTGACGTGGCTATGCGGGTCGCGGTTCAACTCATATCAACGACCGATATTAACGGTCAAGATGTTATGACTGACCACAGACTGTCCTTGATATACATTTTAATATAAAAAAAAATAGGCTCAGATTGCCTGACTGAATCTGTCTGGCCTGACTGAAAACCAAATTAAACCCAAATGAGAACCAAATTAAACCCATATGATAACCAAATTAAACTCGAATGGAAACCAAATTATACTCAAATGAGAATCAAATTAAACTCAAATGGAAACAAAATTAAACTCAAATGGAAACCAAATTACATTCATTGATTCATTATGTTCAAATTACAAAAAAATAAATAAAATCAAATTACAAAAAAAGGTTCAGGGCAATACAAGTTTTTACAACAATAAAAGTAATTAAATTCTAAGATTCAGTTACAGAATTATCATCCTAAATGCTAAAATCTTTCTCAGTGAACCATTAGTGTATTGGTGGTGGTGGTGGTGGTGTTGGCGGTCCGTGGTAGTGGGTCTGCATGAACCACCAACAGTCACCAAGACCAACACCACCATTAAATTGAACTATGCAATGAAAGAAATGAAAATTTACAATTTACATAGGCATACCAGTAGATATTGTTTCCATAATTTTATAGTGCCTTCTAGCTTTAAAAGAAAGCACCTGCATCAAGTAGATATAGTGGGTCTGGAACCTTCTTCAGCTAGTTGGAATATTAAGCAACATTTGTTGTTCGTCGACCTGAAATTACACAGATTTCAGAAAAAATCAGTTCATTTCATCATTATTCACCAAAAAAAATTGCAAGCCAAAATTGAAAATTACAAGGTAATATCACAAACAGTCAAAGAGAACATTTAGAAAACTATGAGGGGAGTTTAGGAGTTTCTTGGAGTTTTCCAGGCTAACAAATATCAATGTGTATTCAGCTGCAGTATTCGCAGCAACAATACCATCCTGCATTCCCCTGCGAACTGCTGCACAACCTCAATACCTGAATAATATGAATAGATCATAAGATCCAATTAGCATCCAAAGTGCCCATGAGTACTCATATAGCAGAACAAGTTCAATTAACCAACCTAGAAGATACCAAATTGCTTTTCTCGGAGACGAGTGGTCTGGTTTGCATCATCTCCAAATAGCCTTGCCAAAATTTAATGTAATTGTCTTGTACAATTTAGATGCAGATAAAAAACAATATAAATAGACTTGGATGTTCCTGATAAGACATTATTTTCAAAACCAAGCATAACCAAGACGAAGTCTGCCAAGATAACAAGGCTGAGAGAAGCGAACTATCCCCGAAGGTTACTAGTCCAGGACCTCTCGCGTTTTAGCGCAGTCCTTCAACACTATCACTGTCGGGTTATGGAGAGTGGTCAGAAAATTAGGCTGAAAGAAAACTCAAACTGTAAGGCACAAACTTTTTTCCGAATACAATTACAAAATGAGTAGATATATCCTTACCATAATAACTACAACTGATTATGTTCCACTTATAGTGCGACAAATGCCACCATGCATGAATTAGTTTTCTTTGCAAATCAAGCTGCCTCAGGAAGTCAATTGAACAACCTTTTTATTATATGCCAAGCCCAAATAAACTAATTAGATAAAAAACTAGGCAGCCAATGAGAGTATGAAAAATACCATTCGTTCAATGCACTCGATCCTGAATCCAAACAGGGCATCAATATATGTTTCCTCAAGGTTTTCACGAATCAAATATACATTTTGTGGATACTCGACCTGGGACATACAGATGACCGTAGAAAGACACTTAGTTCACCTTCATTTTACGAAGAAAAAAAGGGTACACACCGGAAGAAAACAAACAAGAAATGACACTCTAAGCAATACTTTCAATGCAAGCAAAAGACTAACCATTTATAAGATGGGTAGGCATAGGTCAGCACGTTCCCCTACGAAGAAGTAGTCGATGTAACTGCAGATGCCATGTAAAAACAAGGAGGGATTAGTGGGTGAATATTTGCATTTATAGAAAAGTCTATGCAAAAATTAGTAGGTGCCGAAATATAAACATTCACGCTATATCTCTTGCAGTTGAAGAAGACCCATATTCATCAAAGATACACATACGGTCCCCAAATTGCCCATGCAAATCACCAAAAATATTGACAGGAGTCTTTATCAGTACACTAGGTTCAAAGGAAAATATTTGTTCTGCGCTGTTACAGAGATCAGCTATTTCATTGCAATACAAGAAAAATTATCTGCGAACAGGAGGATTCCAACCACGAGGTTTCAGAGATGATGCATCACCTGAATGAAAATGAGATGAATAATATAAATCCACGCTAAAAAAGATAAATTATACAATACAATGATTGATCAAACAAAAATACTTAACGATAAATTACACACGAAAAGTGAATGATCCAAACATGTTTTTGGATAGACGATGGTAGATCGTAACCAACTATAAATTATATCAACTTTAAGAACCAAAATGTTTAGGGCTGACCACTGGTATATCCAGTGTATTTGACATTTTTATAATAATATTAACAGACGGAAATGTTCATTACATCTAATGGGGGCACACTATTGACATAAATTTTCCGATCTAACAACTTGCTGCAGCATGCACTCTATGGAATACCATAACTAACCTGGCTGCCTTCATTTTCAAATTAATCTATCAATAGCTGTCTCACCATGCCACCCAAAGATCTTCCAGTCTGCAACTACAACAACCTGCACAACACTAAATACTATAAATTTAAGTTTCACTTTCACATATCCCTTCACCCGAAATCATTTCAGTCATTTTTACATAGTCCATATAGCTGCAAGTACTATATATTAGTGCATATGGTTTGTCCTGTTTCCTTAATATGATCGTGCATTTCTAGGTATCCATGAGCAACATCCCCTCACTCTATGTCTACCACTACCATTAAACTCTACTCCTGATGCCATAAATCCCTCTTCTCAAGTATCCAACATTACACTATATAGAACATAAGATTAACTATACTATCACCACTTACTAGGTCCTCATGATAGACATACAGACAACTAGATTAACAAGAGAACCATTGCGTTGCCAGTTTGTTCTAGTTTCTAGATTCGTTTTGAGCAAGATATATCTGCACACATACATGAGCTAATTATTGCCACACCAATTTGTCATGCTTCTGAAATGATCTGCCAAGTTGCCAGCGTTCTTTAACGAGTAACAAGATGTACTATACAAACCATGATATTTGTGTGCAATATTATTACCATTTGAGGAGATTAACTGGGAATGACATCTCAGAGTAGTTTATTTAAATTATTTTTCATAGGATACCCAATAATGCCCAACCCATGAACCGACATTTACAAACTAATTTGGTAGGCATCAAAAAAAATAGTCAAGCAGTGAGAGCAACCAATTATGCCTTGACAACTAAATTATGGGTTGTCTCAACATAAGATAGCTGTGATATGATTAATATGCTCATACCCCTCCATGAGAACGTAATGCACTTGGTTTTATGCATTATACAAGACTGATGTAAATACTAGCAGAAACCATTTATATAAACCATATTTCTTGTGACGGAAATAACGATGGACAAAAAGCAACCCATAATCATGCTTAGATTATACAAAAACCATGTAGGTTTTACTGAATCAACAAAAAAATCATGATAGAGACATCATTAGACTAAATATTTAAGTTTATCATACTCTTACAAACTTAGAAAGGTACAATGTGATAGGCAATAGAAAGATACATCTCAACAAACACATAATATCCTCATAAAAAATGGTTTCAATTTTTAAACTCAAACAAACACACTTAAAAACAGAGAGAATTATAAGATACACAACGAATTAACAAAAACAGATAACAAGGGTTCAAAAGAATGGGGTTTTACTTGTGTAAAGAACACCTTCAATCACCAACAGAAATCTACAAACACCAAAACCCATAAACATTAGTGACGAGAAACAAAGACTAGGGTTATTATTTTGCAGAAGGAACTGAAGATGACCACACAATATGCTTAGGCATAGAAAGACTACTAAGAGTAGATTTACAAGGAGAAAAAAATATGAAAAGTAAGAAGAGATTTATTATTAGGGTTCTAGCTTTTGAGGAATGATTTTCCATACACAACTAATGTAATAGGAGCACCTCCAGTAGCTCTTGATTTTCCACCACCAATGTTCACCTTCCTAGACCTACAGCACAGCACCATGAGTCATTGAAATTGAAAACAACAAAATAAACAAAACATTTCAGTGCCGACTTATGACTCAGTAACCAATTCAACAAACACAATCAGAGTTTGAATATCTATAAAATCTACAAGGAAAAGAAAACAAACATCACCAAACCCTATTAATCAAGAAAGACAGGTATAAATTACCTTTCCACAGGATAATAAGTATCATTTTTCTCAAATTTGATAGTGTTCTCAGTTCTTATAAGCATCCAACTAGGGATGGGTCTGTTTTGTTTCATCTCAATAAATGAAACACCTGAAAAGTTTGGAAAACAACGTCAAAATAAAATTAGTGAATCTACACAGTAGAAGACAAAGATAGATGCAAAGTCGAATCAATCCAGTATGTACAACATTACAATTTCAAAATTTTGTGAATGCAAGCTAGGTAACCTTTGTTCAGAAACCTCTTCATTCTTCGACAAAACATTCGATCTGCACAGAAATTATACATAATCAATAAAAAAACAAATTCAAACCCTCTTCATTCATCATATTAACAAAAATCACAAAATAAATTCTGACCAAAAATGATTCAAATAAGTCATTGACAAACACTAATCAACACACTAATCGATTCAAAAAAACCAAAAAAAAAAATCCAAAAAAATCCAAAATCTCAATCTACTTAAAATATGTCCAAAAATACTAATGAAAAACAAACCAGATCCACTCATAAACGCACCAAAATCACTAAACAAAACCTCATCAATAAAGCGATTACTACTAGAGATTGAATTTTGAATCTGTGTAATACCGGGTAGGAGAATGATACTTAAAACTTCAGCAAACAAATACTTACGGTGATGAGGATGTAGGGTTTCTGATTTGCTTCAAAGGGAAACTGAATCCTCTGTTATATCAAAAAAAATTGAGTTAGGGTTTATTTTTTGAGGGAGGCGCAAGGGATGAAGAAAGGGAGAGGCAGAGGAGAATGAAAAAGAGATTATTCTCTTTCTTCTAAAGATAAGGTTAAGTGAAAAAGAAACGTAGGGACGCGGTTTGTTATTTGTGCGTTTCGCACAAGTACCTTAACTCAGTTATTGTGTGGGATTGCTGGACGATAATTCCCTATGACACCGATGTAATTGGTCCAAGAATATCTAATGGTTAGCTTCTTTCCATGTGTCAAAAGAAAAATTAATTAAACGGTTCTCATGGTTTCAATAATAGGTAGAGCACCATGTGATATCGTTTAAAGCTTTAGGAAGTATGAGAAATGAGTAGTAAGAATGAAAAATATATTTTGAAATCATTAAGACAAAAATATGGAGACTGTGAAAATGACCAGACTACCCTTATCGGAAATAGGTAGAGTAAATATTACAGACTGTGAAAATGACCATATTACACTTACTGGAAATTATTGCAATAAATATTGTGCAGACTGTGAAAATGACCAGACTACCCTTGTTGGAAATAAGTGGAATAAATATTATGGAGACTGTGAAAATGACCAGACTACCCTTATCGGAAATAGGTAGAGTAAATATTACAGACTGCGAAAATGACCATATTACCCTTACTGGAAATTATTGCAATAAATATTGTGCAAACTGTGAAAATGACCAGACTACCCTTATCAAAAATAAGTAAAGTAAATATTACATACTGTGAAAATGACCATATTACCCTTGTTGGAAATAAGTGAATAAATATTATGGAGACTGTGAAAATGACCAGACTACCCTTATTGGAAATAGGTAGAGTAAATATTACAAACTGTGAAAATGATCATATTACCCTTATTGGAAATTATTGCAATAAATATTATGTAGACTGTGAAAATGATCATATTTCCCATATACGATATGGAGTTAGACCTAAGTTTCTCGTTCGGATGAACTGAGGACGAAATATATCATAATTGAACATCACAGGTTCAAATATTACTAAAGTTAGACCTGAGTTTCTCGTTCGGATGAACTGAGGACGAAATATATCAGAATTGAACATCCCAAGTTCAAAGATTACTAGAGTTAGACTTAAGTTTCTCGTTCGGATGAACTGAAAATGACCATACTACCCTTATTGGAAATAAGTGCAATAAATATTATGGAGACTGTGAAAATGACCATACTACCCAATTGGAAATAAGTGCAGTAAATATTATGGAGACTGTGAAAATGACCATGCTACCCTTATTGGAACAAAAGTGCAACAAATATTACGGAGACCGTGAAAATGACCAGACTACCCTTATCAGAAATAAGTAAAGTAAATATTACAGACTATGAAAATGACCATATTACCCTTATTGGAAAAAAGTACAATAAATATTATAGAGACTGTGAAAATTACAATACTACCCTTATTGGAAAAAAGTGCAATAAATATTATGGAGACTGTGAAAATGATCATACTTCCCTTATTAGAAAAGGTGCAATAAATATTATGGAGAGTGTGAAAATGACCATACTATCCTTATCGGAAAAAAATAAAGTAAATGTTATAAACTATGAAAATGACCATATTACCCTTATTGGAAATAAGTTCAATAAATATTACGGAGACTGTGAAAATGACCATACTGCCCTTATTGGAAAAAAAATGCAATAAATATTATGGAGACTGTGAAAATAACCATATTACCCTTATTGGAAATAATTGCAATAAATATTATGAAGACTGTGAAAATGACCAGAATACCCTTATCAAAAATAAGTAAAGTAAATATTAGAGACTGTGAATATGACCATATTACCCTTGTTGGAAAATAAACTATGAAAATGACCAGACTACCCTTATTGAAAATAAATAATGTAAATATTACACACTTTGAAAATGACCATATTACCCTTACTGGAAATAAGTGCAATAAATATTATAGAGACTGTGAAAATGACCATATTACCCTTGTTGGAAATATGTGCAATAAATATTATCGATATTTTCACATTCTGTAATATTTATTACACTTAATTTCACTAAGGGTAATATGGTAATTTTCATATTTTGTAATATTTACTTTTGCTATTGTTGATTGCTGATAAGGGTAGTTTGGTCATTTTCATAGTCACCATAATATTTATTGCACTTATTTTCAAAAAGGGCAATATTGTCATTTTCACAGTAGGTAATATTTACTTTATTTTTGATAAGGGTAGTCTGGTCATTCTCACAGTCTCCATAATATTATTGCACTTATTTTCTATAAGGGTAATATGGTCATTTTCACAGTAGGTAATATTTACTTTATTTATTTTCAATAAGGGTAGTTTGGTCATTTTCACAGTCTACATAATATTTATTGCACTTATTTCTAATAAGGGTAATATGGTCATTTTCTCAGTCTGTAATATTTATTTTACTTATTTTCAATAAGGGTAATATGGTCATTTCCATAGTCTCCATAATATTTATTGCATCGATAATAACGAGGTGAGAAAAGGAGGGTCCCGCCTAAGAAAAGTAGCAATGATTCAACTAGGTAAAGCAGTCGCGGTGTGGGTTGATGATTCTGGGATATAATTGTAATTAAAAAATTTATACAACGACCGTTTTTAACGGTCTAATTTGTGCTCCGAAAATTTCTTATATCTACGACCGTCTTGACTGGTCCACAGTCCGTTGACCGCTATTGAGGGTCGAGGATGTGGGTCATTAACACCCCATTCTCCACTAGTGGATTCTTTCCTATTTCTATTTCACTGAAATAAAATATTATATTCATTCTTTATTCACTGAAGTTTAGTTCTCCAAACAATAAACTTATATAATTTCCCTTGCCGAATAGCAGAATTGTAGACATACAGATGTAGCAGTGATAAGCACGTATGTGCACCATTTTATACCCATATTTATATTAGCTAAGTCTCAATTTTATCACTAATAATCTTGTTTGTAGGTGTTTTTGTCAAATAAGCTCTTATGGAGAAAGTTGCTCGAAAAGTGGTTTTTATACCCCGGAGGACACATGTTATTAGGACTCTCAATGTTGGTTAAGGGACACCTAAATTACTAAGGGGCATCTCAACGGATAAGGGGAACCTTCTGAGATATTTACACCCTGTAAGGCAAGTGCTAAAGGGACACCCGTAAAGGATTAAGGGGAGGACATCTTCTTCCCAAATTCGAATTCAAATTTTGGCGGGAAAAATAGTGGCAGAATTAGGGTTTAGCTTTTGGAGGTATTCTAGTGAGACTAAAGCGCTGAAATTGAATGGGTATCTTCCTTAAGCCTAAACAAGCCTGGTATGATCGATCGTTTTGATCATAATTGGTTAGAATGGTGATTTGAAGCAACCAGAGTGAAGAACAGTTTTGGCGGGAAAATTGGTTTCAAAGGAGCAGATTTAGGGTTTGATTTTAAGGCATGTTTCAAGGAGATTCAATGTCTGAAACTGTTAGGTATGACTTGAATCGGATTAACAGGCATGGTATGTGTCTTCTTTTCGGTTAGAATTGGCTCGATTGTCGGGATAAAGCAAAACAGGGAGTTACGGGTCCGAGAATATTTGTGAAAGATTTCAGGGCATTTTGGCGAGATTAAATCGCTGAGATTGACTTGGAATATCCTATTTTGACTAAACAAGAGTGGTAATGGCTTTGGAATTGAAAAGGTTTGGCTTTTCACACGGTTTGAAGTAAAACAGGGAAGATATTGTTTTCTTGAAGATATTATGGGATTTCTGGTTATGTTTGGGAAGATTTCATGTGACCTGAGCGTGTTTGATACATGTTGGGATGTGTGGAAGAGTGTTTGACAAATGATGAATACAACAGATACGTGCAGGAGAAGAAAAAGGAAAGAAAATATTCCCGTGGATGGCAGCGTTAATGAGGATTGTAATAGAGTTATTACGGAGATTTTATGGCTGCAAAGAGGTACAAAAAGTTAAGGGATGTGAAAGGAATAAATATCGAGTGATTGGGGAGGCTAAAGAGTCGAGAAAATTGCTGCAGCAGCATAAAAATAGTGAAGAACACGAAGAATAGACTTGCGAAGACAGTCGTTAAATCATTGTCGTTCATGCTTATGAAATAAGATTGTTGCCTGTGACAGTTTACTGTTATTCTTTGTAACAGTGGGTTTGAACGCTTATAAACGTTGCGAATTCCCGGTTTAGTTTGTTTTTCTCATTTTCTCTTCTTTGTAAACACCATTTGAGCAATAATAATGAACTTTGAGTGTGTTTTCATCATGAGAAGCTAAACCCCAACACTGGGTCGACAGAGAAGCTGAAATTCAACATGGGTAAAATTATATTATTCTCTATTTGACTTTTGCATTATTTTAAATTGATTTTATGATTCGATAAAATTAGTTGTGATTCAATTAGATAGGTTATGCTTTGAATTAAGATAATCTATGCTTAGGGGATACAATTAATGTTTTGAGGATCTACTTTGGCAAAACAAGAAGAGTCGGTGTTGTTTTGTTTAATGAGCTTTAATTGTCGAGAATAAATAAATTGAACCCTATGTTTTGAATGCGGTGAAATCCTAAACCCAATGACTCTCTCGTTTATTACTTTATTTAAACCTTTAATTTTAATCTTAACAACATCCGAGAGAACGAATTTTAATTACTATTACGAAAACTCAGAAAATCATAAATCAAGCAGAAGGTTTAAATAGCTAGGAATCATAGGTAACTACAGTTAGAATGTACATGGGCTTATGGATATATCATTAAAACTACATGAAATGAAACTGTTCTTTTTTATATAAAACAATGAAGTTTCGACTAATTAGTAACGGTGTTGATATATGTGTCTTTTGTCACACAACTGCTGTGAATCCAAATATTTTGAGCATGAAAAATAAATAAACATAGAAACAAAATAGGGAACGAGAAATACTAGCATAAAGCCTAGAGAGATACATACAAATGGTAACAGATAAATCCCACCATCTCCATTGCACGAAGCCAATGTATTCATGAAAAAATATCGTGTGAACCTCAACCATTCACGAAACAATATCGTGGGAACCTCAACCAGTGATCCATCGGCTGCAAAATTTGGACACAACGTGTTTCCATCAATTTGGGTGCTCTATTTTTTTTTCGGGTACTCTAAATAACTAAACGAGGGCTTCCACTAAAAAAAATCGTGGGAACCTCGACAAGTGATTCATTTGTCGCAAAATTTGGACACAATGTGTCTCCAGTTCCTTCATTAAACTCCCCACATATTTTTAGATTTTCTTTAGTTCTTACTGTCTCTCTGAAATTAATAGACGTCTCGAAATAACTAATACATATCAACGTTAGATTTCACCGTGTGTTCCTTTTTGCGACATTTGCAAGTGTATTTTGTAATAATTTCATCCCCTTTCCTTAGAGTTTGGATAAGCACAAAGTACAAAATCTCAGAATGCTCCATGGTACCTTTCAAATCGTACCCGTTTCCTCGGATAATCCTCGGCCTCCTCTTAGTTTTCTTAATGAAATCTTATTTACGCAAAAAAAAAAAATAGATATACCACTGATGCAAGAGTGGAAGTAAAGTTCACAAGGTTTCATTACTCGTTAACTTATTTCCACGTAATTCCTTTACTTTGTTCTTTGTAAATAAAAAAAGAAATCTTAAATAAACATTTTTCTCTAAATTAATAATGATTTTACTAAAAACCAAAATAAAATATCACAGTCATTACAATACTATATAACTTATTAAAAATAATAGTTTAAACATGGCAAAATCATTAGTACAAAACAAAGCTAGGCTAAGTTTTCATGTGTTAGTGGTGGTCATGATTTATCTTTGCCAAGATAAATCAAGGGATGTGGTTCTCCTGATCACCCCCTACAACTCGCACGCGTGACATTAATTCCAATATTATGAACGAAAATGAATACTCAAGTCAAGATATTGAATTTCAAAAATTATAACGGGAAGGTTCGAAATCATGACCTATTGTGTCATAAGAGTGGCCTCTACCCAGTGTTCCACCTTGGTTGGAATTGATAAAAAGATAAATCAACACTGGTTATTTTTTCAACTTAAATACCATAATTGCTTTGTTAATTAGTGTTTCACTAATTGCACATAATAAATAATCTATTCATTATAAAGTGTTTTATTAATTAGTGTTTCACTAATTGCTCATAATAAATGACTAATTATTTTTTAATTATAAATGTTTTCTTAATTAATTATAATATTTATATCTATTAATAAGCAATTTTGATAAATAATATCAATAGACATTTTCTGCGATAATAAGTAGTAGAAGAGGTGGTGGCCGAAAGATTAGTGGTGGTTAAGGGCGGAGCCAAGAACAATTATATTTATTTTTGTTCTTTTATCGTAAAATGGGATACAAAGTTCATTTTTCACATGTATCCAACTTGCCAAGATTTTTCTCTCCCTCTCTCCTCAAAATCCTAGCTCCGCCCCTGGTTTGTGGTGGAAGAAGTAGTGACGGTGAATGCTGGTGAGTAGCATGGACAATATTAATTTTATGTTGTCGTTACAACATCGATAACATCGTAGTGTGGAAGATGTGGTTGGTTGTTTTTAACACTTGTGATAAAGGAAAGTACCATATATTTCAGGGATGATATCATACAAGACAATATTTTCATGATCGTAGTTGGATCGCCCAAATGGTACTCCTGTTATCTTTGGTACTGTATAGTATAAATCATGATTTTTTTAATGTTAAAATAAAATTGATTGCAGTACAAAAAAAAGTTTATTGCAATACAAAAAGAATATATACACGGAAATAATAATAATAAAACTAATCAATTGACGAAATTTTGTTCAATCTAAACCTCATACATGGCATTTGTGATTGAAAATTAGAATTGCGTCCAACAACCTACCTGGGATGGGCGGCAGTGATGGTGGCAGTGGTGGAGTCAAAAATTTAGGAGGCCTATTTTCTTTTTAAAAAGAAACATGTAAACTTTGGTGGACCAAACCATAAATATATATGGACAAAGTACTATTTATAAAATAAACTAAAAAATTTATGTAGTTATTAAAATTATAAGGGGTTAGAGCCAGGTTAGTCAACCCTTGGATCCGCCACTAGGTGGTGGTGGATAAAAAAAAAGGATTCATATGGTTTTATGGTGGTGGCGGGTATAGGTGAACAAAAACATATTATGCTAATTTCGTAATGCCACAAAATGTGTAACGTTATATTATAAAGTATAAAACGTGGTTGATCATTCTAATGTTGAAATAAACTCGATAAAACACATGTTCATTTTAAAAAAATTGGTGCAATCAATTTCCATGTTATGTAATAACTAAACGAACGACACGAATCAAGATCAGAACATATGTAATTATTTATTATCGATTTGTTTATGTAATGAGTGGTCAGGATTTGTCGTTGGCAAAGATAAGTTTACCTCTGGGGACCTAGGGTTTGTTCAACTTAACCATTTTTAAACATTTTATTAATTAATGTCTCATTGATTGTTCATAATGATTAATTAAATTTCTATTATAAATTTCACTTTAATAATCTAACATAAATATTGTAGTTGCAGGAAATCCTACACCACACCCTTGATAAGATCTTACAGTAATTAACACATATTTGATGATTAAAATGACACTTTATTATTTGATTTTTAGAAATGTTTACAAGTAAAGGAAGAAGATCAAGAATATAATCGCTCTCTTGAACTTTCTCTCTCTTCAATACTTTCCCAACACTCAAAAATACATCATCCTCTCTCTGGATATACTAGGTCTCTTTATATAGGGTAGTTACATAATGGATGACATCTAAGCTGTTCTTTAATTTTGGATCTGGCTTGCGATGTTCTCGCGGTAGTTATAATCTCAATTCTCGCAAGCGTTCTAACCATCGCAGAACGATCATGCTCTTCTTGTGTTTCTTCAATCGTCAGCTATTACGTCATTCTTTGGATCACTCTTTAAGTTATTTTTATGACGCTCGTAAAGTGTTGTTGAAGAGCTCGCGGTGATGATCGCAGGAGTGTTGTTAATCTCGCAAGAATACTGTCATGGCGATATTCTGGTCCTACATCTTGCCTCTTCTCATGTCTTCTTCGCGAAGTGGAGGGGATATGAGAATCTTCAAATCTTCATAATGCTCGCAGCCCCCTATCTTTCCATATTTTCTTCTCGACAAATCTCCGTGAATTTAGCTTAACCGTCTACACGTGTTGTAAATTCCTCTTTTCACCGACACGTTACTCCTCAACAGGTCATCTCCTTTTGCTTATAAAAGGTAGACTTTGGTTACAGAACTAATTTTCTTCTTTTACTCTTCTATCTTCTTCGTTTCTTCATCCTATGCAAATTTTTCCGATCTGCAATTTTTCTTCTTCTTCATATCTACCTGCTACTGCTTTAATGGAATCTTCAAGGTATGTGTTTTTCTGATGTTACTAAATTCCGTTTTGCTTACTTGAATCATGTTTACTCATATTTGATTAAACTTTTCTATTTGATTCTTCTCCATTATATCTTCTCTTCAACGGAACTTCCCCTAACACCCAGTCTGCAACCCAAAACCCTAATATTCTCAAAAGATTAGCACACAAGAAAAAGAATCCTGCGAGTCATAAGGTAGTAAGAAATATTTAGTTTTTCTTAATAACAATATTGTTGCCTCTGTTTCTTATCTAAGTTATTATTTGCAGGATGACGAAGGTATTGCTAACCCTCGCAAAAGATCTTGTAAGGACCCTCAAGCTCGTCAACGCTATTAGACTAGTCAAGAGACGTCTTAGCAGCTAATTACTCGAGTAACTCGAACACTAATTAGTAGGAATTAATCTAACAATGATTTAGATACGAAATTAGTATCGCTAGACAGATCTCGAAAAGTTACGCGGAATTGACTACTCGAGCGTATCATTTGGATACCAAGCGAAGCAGATATCTTCAAAGTTATGCGAGTGGAAAAATAGTCATCTTGATTCTAGACCGAGTGTCTGCCCGTATTATTTTCTTGGGTGCCTTAATAAGTTTTGGTAGGCCTTATCTTCATCAAACCAAGAAGATAACTCATTTTCTTATTTTCCTTCTCTTTTTTCCTTCATCTTATTTCTTTAATCTTCTTCGTTCTTCTCCTGCTTCGATTCTAAGATGAATATGTGAAATAGAGATAGTAGTTTTGAGATCGTGGGAAGATGATACAGATCAAGTAACGATTTTTACTGATGGTGTTGATTAGAATAGACAATTCACAGTCGATAAAAAGGTGAATTAGAGAATCAGAATTAGGTTTCAGGTTTCGTTTGGAGATTTCGTGGAGTTAGTCAGTGTATTGAGTTTCTGACAGATAAAGGTTAAGAGGATTGATGATTAATTGGATTTGTGGAGTCGTTTTGGTGTTTGATTCAAGAACTAGGGTTTCATAAGAAGTTCATAAAAGAACCATTAGATGAAGTTGTTGGTTTAGGGGATTGAATTAGAAGATGGGTTTATTCTTAATTGGTGTTTGATGGAAGTTATGGAATTGTCCTGTGAAGAATCGAAGGATTAGGGTTTCTGTTCTTCAGGAAATAGAAGTTAGGGTTTGTTAAGAAGAATTCAGGGAACATCAAGAGATGAAATTGAGTTGGAGATAAGAGTAGGATCAAGTGTAACTGGTGGTGGTGATAACTTTGATATCGACTCAAACTCAGAGATTTGTGAAAGAGGTAAACTTGGGTTTTTATTTGATATTCTTCTAATTACATAAATTTGATTGTGAAATCAAGAGTTTTGATATGGGTTTTGGTGATCTGATGAATTAGGGTGTTGTTTAGTGCTTAAATTAGAGAAGTCTCGATTTACAGGGAATTGGTTTGGTAATTAACAATTCAGGGGAGGCCAATGGTTGGGTAAGTCTCTCTATTGCTTATTTTCGTTAATTGAAGTTGAATTGTTAATGGTTGTTGAGTTTGTATGTTTTTAAATGAAGCTTTATATGTTTGCAGTGGGGTACAAGGTTTTGATATGATGTTGGAACTGATTGGTATATCAGTATAGTGAGTGTTGCACTCTCTGAAGTAGTGGGTGATGTTTGGGGTTATGTTGATGGAATTGTTACTGATTAGTGAATGGTTGAAGAGTACTACATGGATATACAGGGCCAATATTGTGGAGTTGGAATGAATGTTTAGAATGCTATTCTGTGGAGGTGCAGGTGAATGGCGATGGTGGTATATAATAGAAGTGAGAGTTGAGGCTTGTTGCAGCTGTAGCAATAGAGCTGAATTGTTGTTGTGATTGTATTTGAAAGTTTTAGAGTCGCAGTTGCATATTGGTGAAGTCTGGTGGTGCTGTGTTGAGTTGCAATTGATGACTTAAATGGTGGTGTTATATGTGAGGTTGTGTTTGTGATGACATATTTTGGTACTGAATTGAAATGGACCAGACCATTGTTTGGTTGCAGTGATGGAATGTGAATGTGCAAGTGGAATGTAAAAGGAAATGGGGTTATAGTGGTGGTGTGTTGTTATTGGTGATGTTGCTTAGAGTTAGATTTCTAGTTGATAGTTGCTGTGAAATCTTGGAACTGCAAGTGCAGGTAGGCATAGTTTGTTTGTAAATCATTTATGAGTTATAATTTGAATGAATGTATTGATGCAATAAATAGATTGAAGTTGAACTTCTATATTTGAGACTTAGGCCTGTTAGACATCCCAGTCAGTCTAGCTGACATACTTGACTCAGGTTGTCTGAATGAGTTGAGTTAACTCAGTAAACCCAGTTTTAACTCAGTGAGTTGACTCGTTTGACCTTGAATCCTTTGACTTTGACCATGACCGTTGACTTGACCTTAACCCTTTGACTGACGTTGACTATTAATGACCATTAGTTGACCATCTGTTGACCCAGATGGCCAAGGCCTTAGATTAAGATAATGGTTTCATGGGCTTGGGGTTAGGATTAGTTATCCTATCTTAATGTTTTAGACCTCTTGTGGTCCGAATTAACCTTTGGCTTCTTCTACAAAGTTGTATATGTTCATAAGACTTAGTTAATGGGCTTAGAACCATTAGTTAGACTTGTATGATTCTTGTATGAGCCATTTTGGCTAGTTTCTTAGACTTCTTGTATGATTAACAGTTAGTCTATTAACAACGATCAATTCAAAGGATGAACCAGTGGATCGTGGATCGCGAGGTAGGCGTGGCTTGTCATCAAAAAGGTGTGGGAATGCATTTTACTCTTTTGTAATCATTATTGTTGTTTTATAAAAGTTTATGCTTAACAAACTCATGCATTGTCTGTCCGTGCATTTCATGCTTTGTTTAAAATGCATTATGATAATCCTTTTGATTTTGTGAATCTTTCCACGATTTGGAAAGGACTTGTATTGTTTTGTTGTCAATATTAATTGTTATGGGAAATGAGAATTTCCACTTTGTGGTATATAGGATACGCTCCTTCACATTTATATCTACTTTAATTCAGCTTTTATTGTTTAGAGTTGGTCACCATGGTCTTGGTGGCATCCATAGCTAAATAGGTGTGAATTGCCGGTTAGGAATTTACAACCATATTAGTACATTGTTTGACGAAGGAGTTTGTTCCATATACATGTATGATTATTTCAGTGACTTAGTCACTGTTTAACGTTTCGGATGTTTGTATGTAATGAAGTAAAATTTGTAGGGTACACCAGTACTTTAGCTAATAAGAATTTGAGAATAATTGATCTAAAATGTATGAACAAGTACACAAACCAATACTGAAAATATAGAGATCAGTTTTATTGATAAAGCTTGATAGTCACGTAGAAATTTATTAAGTACCTTGCCTTATACGTAGGGTCGATAATTTATAATCACATAAATGTTAATAATATTTTTATACTTAATAATATTTGTAAGAGTAATTAGAATAACATTTCAACCATCAATGTTAATAATAAAATATTATTATAACAGTAACTATAAATGATAATAAAAGTAATGAAAATTTTAATAAAATTTGTTAGCATTTATCAATTAATATCATGTTGCACTTAACTAAAATTCATTAAAGATATATAATGATAAAAATAATAATTATGGAAAATTGGTAATGCTATTTACGATTAATTTTTGTAAATTAAACTAATTACAAATTAGAGATATATATTTAGCGTTTAAACTAGATAATTAATATAATACTTGTTAGGCGTTAGACTTAAGAAAGCGAGGATATAAATATAAATAAAAAGACTTAACTTGTTAATAATCTTGTACCTAAATTATCTTTAATCTTACAAATGATCCAGTAAATCTTTAAAATGAAACAAATAAACATGAAGTAATAATAATAGTATTCGGATACTTATTGTAATATTAGAATTAAAAGAAAATAAATTCGTAAATTGATAGGACCCTTCTTCGTAAATAAATGCAATTATCTTTTGAAATGGAAAATTAGTATGACAAACTTAAACTATTAGAATTTAAATTAGTATTATACTGGGCATAACTTAAATTAAAATCTCATTAACAAATACATAGCGATAATATAATGATCAGGATTAAATAGCAATGGAAAATTATTAGTGCACGATTAAGTTTTGCAAAGTTAACTAATAACAAATTTGAATTTTGTGTTTTGCGTTTAAACCAGATAGATAAAAAAGACTTCTTCTATAGGATTTAGAACATGAGGTCATATAAGGCATAAAATAAAGATTAAAACTTGTTAACGATCTTACACCTAGATTATCTTTAGTCTAATAAATGTTTCACTAAATCGCTAAATTATACACATTTTATAGTACTTAAATGCTTAATACAAAATTAGACTTAAAGGAAAATAATTTTCCTATGAATAAAATACTTATTATTAATACCCATAATCTGAAGGCTATTGAGACATATTAAAATTTTATGCGGACTCAAAATTTAAATTATATTAAATTACTAACGCCAATATGTAACAAGATATACTATACTACCGATTCAATATGAATAAATAAAATCTATTATATAAATCTTTACGTGAAGATTAAAGTTTGGGTGATTTTATCTACACTTTTATAGTGTTTCTTTCTAACGATTTGTTCGTGTTTAGTTTTTTTTTATAAAAGTACATCGGCGATTCATCAAGGGCGAAGATCAATTTCTTCTTCATCATAAAAATAGATCTTGAGTTCGGGTTAGTTGCACATGAAGAATTTTGGGCATATCACTCCTATGTCATAGGAGCATCTCTTTTCTAAGAAGAAAAATCTATCAAAATTTATGAATAATGAAAATGATAATATAATAAATTTGTTTCTCTTTAAAACCAATAATTTTGGAATGAAATACTTGTGGTTTGATGATGAATAAAAAAAAAAAAAAAAAAAAAAAAAAAAAAAAAGCTTTGTGTACCATATGGACTTTTATTTAAGAATAATGAAAATGATAATATAATAAAGACAATAATTTTTATAAGATCAGCAAATAATAATATTATATAATACTAATTACTGTAAAGTTAGAGTTATTGTAATATCATTTGGATAATAATTATTGAATAGTAACATAAAAATGTAATTTTATTAAATTAATAGTACAACATAAGGATTACTTAACAATAATATAAATGTAAGGAAATAAAGTTAGATCAACATTGACAATAAAGTCAAACTTGGAATTATGATTAATTTATAATTAAATTTTATTGGTCTGAGAACTAAATATAAATAAATAAATAATAATAATAAAATATTAATACCAAACAACTGTGAAAATTTGTTAGCAGTTATTTACTTATATCAAGTCATATAATGAAACAAACAAATACATATATTGAAATTGGTATGTAAAATATATGGTATTGAAATTGGTATGAAACAAAAAATAAATTATATATGGCATTACAACAAACTCAAAGATATCAGATGTTATAAATTGACGTAAAATCAAAATATGATTACTTATTGATAAAATAAAATATAATGATCAAATTGTTTAAAATGCTATATAATTTATGAAGTAAATTTTTTAAGTTCAATCAGTTACAATTAAATTTAGAGATTAATTAGTCATAATAATTTAGAAATTAATTAATCTTAATAAATAAATCTAGCACTAGAGAATAGTAAGGATTGTGTTTTCTCTGTTCGTAGGAAGGCATTGTTGGGATTGGCCAACCTTGACAGGGCAACTGCATTCAGAGATGACCGATCATAGAAGGATGAATTAGTTCTTTTTAAGGAACTGATAGTTTCAACCTTAGAGAGATTTGCAAGATTCTTCCTTGAAGTTAGAGACAAATATGTTACAAAATAAATTCGCAGAGGAAACTTAGACTTCCCTATTTGATAGAAATTAAATTAGCGTAGTTGAACTTAGAGCCACAAACTTTAGTTATAGAAAGCCATTTGGGTTTGTGCTTTGTTTTATGTGGTTGCGCGCTTAGATAAGAGATGGGATTATTCTATAAGGTGGGGAGTTTTTGAAGACCAGAAGGATGGTTTGATTTTCGAGGACGAAAATGATATAAGGTGGGGAGAATGTAAGGACCCTCAAGCTCGTCAACGCTATTAGACTAGTCAAGAGACGTCTTAGCCGCTAATTACTCGATTAACTCGAACATTAATTAGTAGGAATTAATTTAACAATGATTTAGATACGAAATTAATATCGCTAGACAGATCTCGAAAAGTTACGCGGAATTGACTACTCGAGCGTGTCATTTGGATACCAGGAGAAGCAGATATCTTCAGAGTTATGCTAGTGGAAAAATAGTCGTCTTGATTCTAGACCGAGTGTCTGCCCGTATTATTTTCTTGGGTGCCTTAATAAGTTTTGGTAGGCCTTATCTTCATCAAACCAAGAAGATAACTTATTTTCTTGTTTTCTTTCTCTTTCTTCCTTCATCTTATTTCTTTCTTCTTCTTCGTTCTTCTCCTGCTTCGATTCTGAGACGAATATGTGAAATAGAGATAATAGTTTTGAGATCGCGGGAAGATGATACAGATCAAGTAACGATTGTTACTGATGGTGTTGATTAGAATAGACAATTTAGAGTCGATAAAAAGGTGAATTAGAGAATCAGAATTAGGTTTCAGGTTTCGTTTTGAGATTTCGTGGAGTTAGTCAGTGTATTGAGTTTCTGACAAATGAAGGTTAAGAGGTTTGATGATTAATTGGATTTGTGGAGTCGTTTTGGTGTTTGATTCAAGAACCAGGGTTTTATAAGAAGTTCATAAAAGAACCAGTAGATGAAGTTGTTGGTTTAGGGGATTGAATTAGAAGATGGGTTTATTCTTAATTTGTGTTTGATGGAAGTTATGGAATTGTCCTGTGAAGAATCGAATGATTAGGGTTTCTGTTCTTCAGGAAATAGAAGTTAGGGTTTGTTAAGAAGAATTCAGGGAACATCAAGAGGTGAAATTGAGTTGGAGATAAGAGTAGGATCAAGTGTCACTGGTGGTGGTGCTAACTTTGATATCGACTCAAACTCAGAGATTTGTGAAAGAGGTAAACTTGGGTATTTATTTGATATTCTTCTAATTGTATAAATTTGATTGTGAAATCAAGAGTTTTGATATGGGTTTTGGTGATCTGATGAATTAAGGTGTTGTTTAGTGCTTAAATTAGAGAAGTCTGGATTTACAGGGAATTGGTTTGGTGAATTAACAATTAAGAGCAAGCCAATGGTTGGGTAAGTCTCTCTGTTGCTTATTTTCGTTAATTGAAGTTGAATTGTTAATGGTTGTTGAGTTTGTATGTTTGTGAATGAATTTGTATATGTTTGTAGTGGGGTACAAGGTTTTGATATGATGTTGGAACTGATTGGTATATCAGTATAGTGAGTGTTGCACTCTCTGAAGTAATGGGTGATGTTTGGGGTTGTGTTGATGGAATTGTTACTGATTAGTGAATGGTTTAAGAGAACTACATGGAGATACATGGCCAGTATTGTGGAGTTGGAATGAATGTTTAGAATGCTGTTCTGTGGAGGTGCAGGTGAATGGTGATGGTGGTAAGTAATAGAAGTGAGAGTTGATGCTTGTTGCAGGTGTAGTAATAGAGATGAATTGTTGCTGTGAATGTATTTGAAAGTTTTAGAGTCGCAGTTGAATATTGGTGAAGTCTAGTGGTGATGTGTTGAGTTTCAATTGATGACTTAAATGGTGGTGTTATATGTGAGGTTGTGTTTGTGATGAGATGTTTTGGTACTGAATTGAAATGGACCAGACCATTGTTTGGTTGCAGTGATGGAATGTGAATGTGCAAGTGGAATGTAAAAGGAATTGGGGTTATAGTGGTGGTGTGTTGTTATTGGTGATGTTGCTTAGAGTTGGATTTTTAGTTGATAGTTGATGTGAAAGCTTGGAACTGCAAGTGCAGGTAGGCATAGTTTGTTTGTAAATCATTTATGAGTTATAATTTGAATGAATGTATTGATGCAATAAATAGATTGAAGTTGAACTTCTATATTTGAGACTTAGGCCTGTTAGACATCCCAGTCAGTCTAGCTGACATACTTGACTCAGGTTGTCTGAATGAGTTGAGTTAACTCAGTAAACCCAGTTTCAACTCAGTGAGTTGACTCGTTTGACCTTGAATCCTTTGTCTTTGACCATGACTTGACCTTGACCCTTTGACTGACGTTGAATATCAGTGACCATTAGTTGACCATATTGACTGCTATTGACCGTCTGTTGACCCAGATGGACCAGGCCTTAGATTAATAGAATGGTTTCATGGGCTTGGGGTTAGGATTAGTTATCCTATCTTAATGTTTTGGACCTCTTCTGGTCCGAATTAACCTTTGGCTTCTTCTACAAAGTTGTAAATGTTCATAAGACTTAGTTAATGGGCTTATAACCATTAGTTAGACTTGTATGATTCTTGTATGAGCCATTTTGGCTAGTTTCTTAGAATTCTTGTGTGATTAACAGTTAGTCTATTAACAACGATCGATTCAAAGGATGAACCAGTGGATTGTGGATCGCGAGGTAGGCATGGCTTGTCATCAAAAAGGTGTGGCAATTCATTTGACTCTTTTTTAATCATTATTATTGTTTTATAAAAGTTTATGCTTAACAAACTCATGCATTGTCTGTCCGTGCATTTCATGGTTTGTTTAGAATGCATTATGATAATCCTGTTGATTTTGTGAATCTTTCCACGATTTGGAAAGGACTTGTATTGTTTTGTTGTCAATATGTATTGTTATGGGAAATGAGAATTTCCACTTTGTGGTATATAGGATACTCTCCTTCACATTTATATCTACTTTAATTCAGCTTTTATTGTTTAGAGTTGGTCACCATGGTCTTGGTGGCATCCATAGATAAATAGGTGTGAATTGCCGGTTAAGAATTTACAACCATATTAGTACATTGTTTGACGAAGGAGTTTGTTCCATATACATGTATGATTATTTCAGTGACTTAGTCACTGTTTAACGTTTCGGAAAAACATGCATTGTTTTCCAAATTTTTCCGGTGATTACTTAGTAGTTAAATGTTAATTATTCCCACTTCAGTTTCTGTGATAGATCAGGGTTACGCAGCGAAAGCTTCACGGGTTGACTTTGCTAGTTGATTAACTTCTGTTATATTTATTATGTTGTATATTTTATTTAAAAACCAATTGACTATTATATATGTATCATTTGAGAGAAGATCTTGTATATATGTTTCTGAGCGGTGTTAGCTTTGGGTTAAGTTCTGTATCGCATTTCTTAATCAAATGCTTAAGTGCATGTTTTAGATTTTAGTGCCTCTTTATTTAGTTAATTTATTGGATTAGTTAGCTGCTAGCTTAGGGGGCGCTACATATCTCTCCAAGTTAAAACTCTTGAGGCTAACATTATTATTCCCAAGCTGACATCTGCGAGAGTTATTACCATAACCTTGCAAATGGAACCTCCTTCTTCATTTTTCGAGACTATCTCCACTAATACTCCCAAAGTTATTGTCAATGAAACTCCTTCCAGCCCTTTATTACCTTCAACTATTACCTTTCCAAATACTCCTCCTTTTGACGATGCAATCATTTCGAACAATCAAAACCTCCAACTTTCTACTGTCATTATTTCACCATCTGCACCTTCTTCTTCTTCTAAGAAAACTTCGATAGGAGTGGATGTTTCTTTTAAAATCTTGTCTGATGTCTTGGATGAGGCTAAGAGGTCTTCTACAAGCCCCGTCAAGCAGGACGTATGCGAGGTTTTATGTAAGTATCTTGGTTCTAACTAAATGGCTTCATAAGCAACTTTAGAAAGTGAAGTTGAATCGCTTAAAAGAAATCTCCAAGCTAGGACTTCAGAATGTGACATTCTCTATCAAAAGCTTCGCAATTCTTCACTTGACTGGGAGAATCTTCGCAACAAGCATAATGAGTTAAAAGGTATAATTTTCCTACCTCTGTCTCTGGTTTTTCTGTTCTAACAAATTTTCATTTTCTATGTACTCAAACTTCCTTTTTAAATTTTTGGTTCGTATATTTATTTTTAAATCAGAATCGATACATGGATAGACTTAAATTTGAGTCTATCGCTGAAGAAGCTCGTGTTGAAAAAGATTCTTGGATGGACTAGTATAATAGATTAGATAATCTTTACACATACTCGATAGATCAAATAGATAATCTTACTAATTAATGAGAATAATCAATTATCGTAAAGCCATAATTTATTAAGTAGCGAGGTTACTCGCCTCTCATATTTGTTAATCAAGGCTAATTTGGCGACGGAATCTTTACCAGATGAAAATAGAACTTTATCTCAAGAAAAACATAGTTTTTCAAGCTTGATGCGATTTCCTCGCAACAATTGAGTAATCTTCAAAGAATATGTGATAATCAAGAGCAATCTCTTCGTTCTCTTAAGGATGAGCTCAAGGAAGTAACTGAATCATCTACCGCTGAGAAGGATAAACTTATCAAGGGTAGGTTAACTCTTAGTTTAAAGGCCAGCAAGCTTCAAGATCAATACTCCCAATTAGAAGAATCTTATTCTTTATTAGCAAAGGAAAACTCGTATCTCCTCTCCAAAGAAGAAAATATAAAATCTCGCCTGAAGGGTATAGTTGGGGACAAATTTGATGATGTTATGAACCAATGGGAGAATTGTTGCTTATTAATTCAAAATTTAACTTCGCAGAAAGAAGGTAGTCATTTGGCTACCTTAATTGTTGATCTCTGTTAATTTTCTGTGTTATATTTCTTGTATGATTTTCTTTTTCTGAATAACTTTTTATTTCTCTCGCAGAAACCAAGAAAAGCCTCCATATTACTATTTCTGATCTGACTGATAAATTGGCTAAAGTTCGCAAAGAAAACGGGACTCTCACTTCTGACCTTGTAAAATCTCGCGATCGAGCAGAAAGAAGATATGACTATCTTGAATATTTCAAGAATATGGAGATTAGAAATCGCGACAGAGGCTTCCTTCGCAAAGTTCATCTTAGTGCATAAGTTTTTGTGAATGATATTCTAATATCCCAGTCTATTTCCCCTGTATCTGTTCTTCATCTAGAAGTAGATGATGATGAAGTTCCTCTTCCTATGGATAAGGATCTAGAATATGCAAGTGACGAAGAAAATATCTCTCAAGAAGACCAAACAAAAGAAGAAAAAAGTCCTCCTAGAGAAGTAACCATTGATGATGAAGCAATTGCTAGCGAAGAAGAAGAATCTCGAAACAATCGCAATGAGAAGAATGTTGGTGAAGTTAATAACACTAACAAAAATTATGAATCTGGCGAGATCAATACTGAAGCCTGAGTTTTCTCATTTTTTCCTCTTTCCTGCGAGTAATGTAATTTTATGCAACTTTTGAATTCAACTTTTACTTCTGTTAAATATCTTCAAGGAAGATAATGAGATTTTATTTATCCATTCCCCTACTTGCCCTTCATTATCTTTCTTGTAATGGTCAATTTTTTCCTGCATTCTTCCTTTGAGAATTGTGTTGCGATATTTCTCGCGAAATTATGGATGACGTTGCGATATGATGAATAACCCTGTTGCGTGATTCTGAATAACATTTCTGAAAAAATTCGAAGGATTCTTAGAAATATTTCCTGCATTCTTAAAAGAAAATAGTTAATGTTTGGGATTATTCTGTTGGTCTTATATTGCCTTCCTAGTTAAAGGTCTTACTTTGCCAATTTTTTTGTCTGCGACAAAATCGCATGACGTCTTTTACATTTGTATGCAAAAACCCATTGATCTTTCCTTATCTGTATTTTGTCAATTTCTCTGCGACAACATGACAAGTCTAAGTTCCCTTACGAGAACAAAGCCTCATGACATTGCCATCTTGCGATGAAATCGCAGGACGTATTTATACTTTCATATAAAAACCCATTGATCTCATCTTAACTTTCTCTTATGGCTTGATGCCTCTGTATAATATTTGTCATGCGACAATATGATAGGCCTAAATGATCTTGCGAGCATAAAGCCCCATGACATTGTCGTCTTTAGACATTTATTTGCTCCCTAATGGAGGGTGCCGCCCTTATCTTCCCCTTTGTTGCCCCTTCAAGGAGGGCATATCGTCCATACAAGACTAGCTCCTCCCATCCGGATTTACCAACAACCATCTGTTTTTGCAGCCTCTTGTCCTTTATGCCTATATGTCTTATAGTTACAAGACTACACCCTAAGTGGGGTTTTCTTCGGGCCGAGTGCATCATAGCCAAGACTTACCAAGAATGTCCAAGGTAGGTTCGTCCGTCCCGGGAATTCTTGTCTCAACCGTGTACCTCGGCGTCTTGGTCATACTATGCACTCCTTAGAAGAAACCCTTGGTCGTCCAACCAGGGTATAACCTTATATAGTTGGAAATCCAAGGTACCTCTCCCGGATAGGTTTTCTTTAAACCCAACATCTTCATGACTCAGGTTCCAGCAGCGGTATAACCTTATCCTTGAGTCACGCAAAGAGATACCCCCTAATATGAAGTACTTTAGGTCTTACATTTGCCTCTTGCGAAATTGTATTCGCGAACTAGGGTGTACGCCATAAAGTTTCGTCCTGTTCTTTGTTTCTTTTGCGTATATCACAATCTTTCATTCTTTATGTAATCTTGAATAATCTTGCGAACAAACTCGCCACTGTAAAAATTTGTTTTTCCCATTTTTTATTAAAAATTTGTTACTGATAATATATTTTTTAAAATAATCTGTTCCATGGCCTACCAAGTCTTTGACCAACATCTCTGCCCTCTGGGTCTACCAACCTATATGCCCCAGTTCCAACTATCTCTTTAATGATATACGGTCCATCCCATTTTCTTGCCAGCTTCCCACCACGTTCTCGCTGGTACTCTGGTGTTTCTCGCAAAACTAAATCGCCTGGTAGAAACTCACTTTCTTAACTCGTTTGTTATATTCTCGAGCCAACCATCGCTGGTAATTTTCCATATGTTATAATTCTTTTTTTCTTTTCTCTTCTAATTCATCAATTTCTCTTAGAATCATGCTATCATTAAGATTCTTCTCCCAAACCTCTCTTTTTGTTGTAGGAATAGCAACTTCTGTTGGTAGCACTGCTTCAACACCATATGTTAAACAAAAAGGTGACATCCCAGTTGCCTCTCTCCTGGTTGTGTTGTAAGCCCAGACTGCATTATGTACCTGTTCACACCATGCTCTATGGTACCCTTCTAATTTCCTTTTCAAGATGTCAGCGATTGTCTTATTAGTTGCTTCAGCCTGACCATTAGCTTGTGGGTATAAAGGAGTAGATTTTCCACATCTTATCTTAAATGCATTGAGTAGCAATTCTATGTTTTGTCCTTCAAATTGTTTTCCATTATTAGAAACCAACTGTGCTGGGATTCCAAATCTGCAGATGATATATTCAAAGATGAATGTAAATATATCCTTATCGCGAGTGTGTTGCACTGCTTTTACTTCTGCCCATTTTGTGAAGTAATCTGTTGTGACAATTAAATATCTCTTCTGCCCTGAACCTGGCACAAAGGGTCCCACAATATATAAGCCCCATTTTCCAAAAGGCCACACACTTTTTGAAGATGATAATGGTGCCCCTGGTGCATGTATCCTCTTTCCATATCGCTGGCAATCTTCACAACGTTTTGATAATTGTTTTGCATCTTCATGCATATATGGCCAATAATAGCCTTGCATTTTTTGTTCTATAAGCCAAAGATCTTCCTCCGTTATGATTACCAGCATCACCGCTATGCAACATTTTTAATATTTTTTCTCTTTCTTTCCGTGTCAAACATCTAAGTAATGGCCCATTAAAAGATTTTTGATACAATACCCCATCCCTTAATTCATAATTTGTTGCACGGATTTTTATTTTGTGCGCCTCCAATCTATTTCTTGGTGTTTTTCCTGTCGCTAAGTATGCGTGAAGTTCTTCTCTCCAATCTGCGATAATGTCGTTGGCTGATTCTTCTGTGCCATTTTCTATTATCATTACATCCGCCTTTTCTTCTTCTTCTTTATTAATTGAAGGTGATACAAGTGTCTGAATTCTTATATATCTCACATCTGGGTTTGTCATCATACTTGATATGAACGCAAAAGCATCTGCGAGTCTATTATATTTTCTTGATATATGTCTCCATTTTATTTTTGGAATTCTCGCAGACAATTCTTCAACAAGTTTCTTGTATTTCTTTAGAGATGGTTCATTTGTTGTGTATTCTCCTTTTATCTGGCGAATAACCAATTGCAAGTCACTGGTAATCCTTGTGTTCTCCAACTTCATCTGTATGGCGAACTTTAGAGCATGCACCACAACTTCATATTCAGTCTCATTATTAGTGGATGTGAAATCCAAACGAAATGAGAAAGCCATTTTTTCTCCTTCTGGAGAGATAAAGACCACTCCAATTCCATTTCCTTCCCCATTTGATGATCCATCCACTAATATTTCCCTCATGTTCGGTTCCTTTAATAGATCTTTTGGATCTCCATGTTCTTCTTCTATGTCCATCATTTCTTCCACAGCTTCATCATCTTTTAGAGGAATTCGCCAAAAAAATGCCACAACTTGTGCTTTTGGTGAGGATAGGACTTCATATTTGATTTCAAAGTGCCCTACTTGTGCATTCCATCTCTAAACTCTGCCCGATGTTTTTGAGTTCTTCATTACTGATTCAATGGGTACCTTTGTTAACACCTTTATTTTATGTGCTTGAAAATATATGCGAAGTTTAAAGGTTGCATAAACCAATGCTAGAATTAGCTTCTCAATTTTTGAATAATTTTTCTCTGCAGAATATTAATTAAATGTTTTGCTGAAGTAGTAAATTGGTTTTTCTACCCCTGCATCTATTCGCAATAACACTGCACTTAAGGCATGCGATGTTGTCGCAAGATAAATTAATAATTCTTCTCCCGGCTCCGCTTTCTGTAAAATAGATATGTTCATTAGATATTCTTTGATTCCTTGAAAAGCCTTCTCGCATTCATCTGTCCAATTGAATTTTGTACCCATCCTGAGTATATTGAAAAAATGCTTGCATTTATCTGAAGATCGCGAGATAAATCTTCCTAGTGATGCTAAGAGCCCATTCAACTTCTGTACATCTTTTACTGTTGCTGGCGTTGGCATATCGCGAATTGCCTGTACTTTTTCTGGATCAACTTGAATTCCTTCTTTTGATACAATATAACCTAAAAATTTCCCCGATGCTACTCCAAAAATGCATTTCTCAGGATTCACCTTGATGTTAAAGAGTCGCATTTGATCAAAAATCTCCTTCAAATCTTGTACATGGTTCTTAGCTTCTTTTCTCTTTATTAACATGTCATCTACGTATACCTCTAATGTTTTGTGTATCCACTTTGTGAACACCTTCTCCACCATTCTTTGATACATTGCACCAGCATTTCGTAACCCAAATGGCATTTTTGTGTAACAATATAATCCTCTTGGAGCAAAAAAATACAGTGTGCTCTTGATCTTCTTCAGCAAGAGGGAACTGATTATATCCTTTATATCCATCCAATGAAGATATTCTATCATTTCCTGCTGCTGACTCAACCATTTGAGGAATATCTGGTAATGGAAAGCTATCTTTAGGACAATCTTTGTTTAAGTTAGTAAAATCTATGCAAATTCTTATCCCTTTATTCTTCTTTGGAACCACTACCATATTTTCAATCCACTCAAGGTATTTTGCTTGCCTTATAATTCCCGCATCGAGCATCTTCTGTAATTATTCTTCTATCTTCGAGTGATAAGTTTCCGCGATTTTCCTTATCCTTTGTTTGAATGGTCTCACATCTTTGTTAATCTCTAACTTATCACATGCAACTGATGGATCTATTCCAGGCATTTCATCCATACTCCACGCGAAAATATCCTTATATTCTCGTAAGAGGTTTATGGTTTGTTCTTATTCACCTGCACCCATTTTAGTTCCAATTTTCAGCATTTTAGGTTCTTCTTCATTTCCAAAATTTATTTCCTTTGTTAGTTCTGCTACGGTGTAGCTGGCCTCAGGTTCTCCCATTGGCGTTGGTGTTTCCATGATTCTCGCGGGATCATCTTCTTGCGAGATCTCGCTGGGTATTCCTTTTCCTTCTTTTGCTCTTATCATGTAAATTTTAAATTCTTCTTCCTTCTTTGCCTCTTTTGCCAATTTTCTGCGATCTTTTCGTAATTTTGGACGCTCTTCATAGTTTATCACTTCAATTCGATAACACAGTTCCGCGAGATCAGTATCTCCCCTAATTTCTCCAATTCCACTAGGCATAGGAAATTTAATGCATTAATGTAATGTTGATACTACATATTTGATTGCGTGTATCCATGGTCTCCCCAATATCATGTTATATGGTGCTTCCATATCCACCACATATAATGTTACTTGTGTTTCAATATATCCTAGCGGAATGCGTACCATTATTTCGCCTTTAGGTTTTGTTACAGATTTTCCAAAACCATGAATGTGATAATTTGAACAAGACATCTCTTCATCCTTATATCCCATCTTCTTAAATGTATGATAGAATATAATATCTACAGAACTTCCTGCATCTACCAAAGTTCTATTCACAGTCCATTCTTCTGCAGATCTTGTTGATTTCTTCTCCTTCATTCGCATAGTAGATACCGTGATTACCAATGGAGATGTATGATCCAAATTTTCTTTTGGTATTTCTACTGCTGTGAATGTGATTTCTTGCTTTTCCCAATCTTTCAGAGGTGATATTTTTTCTACGGTCATAATTCCTTTTCCTTCAAAATCTCGTTTATGAATCTTTCCTCTAATATCTTCATGGAATTAGGTAATCATTGTTTTTGTTATCATATTGCACTCCAACTTCCTGTAATCCTCCTTTGCTCCAATTTTTTCTTCAACTGCTTCACCAATTTGTTCAATCATTTTCTTAAATCGAATATTGATCTTTTATCTTGCTTTTTCCTATAATTTTCAACTTTCAATCCCTGTTTCGGGCTCCCAAATGTAGTTGCAGGAAATCCTACACCACACCCTTGATAAGATCTTATAGTAATTAACACATATTTGATGATTAAAACGACACTTTATTATTTGATTTTTAGAAATGTTTACAAGTAAAGGAAGAAGATCAAGAATACAACCGCTATCTTGAACTTTCTCTCTCTTCAAGACTTTCTCAACACTCAAAAATACATCATCCTCTCTCTGGATATACTGGGTCTCTTTATATAGGGTAGTTACATAATGGATGATAGCTAAGCTGTCCTTTAATTTCGGATCTGGCTTGCGATGTTCTCGTGGTAGTTATAATCTCAATTCTTGCAAGCGTTCTAACCATCACAGAACGATCATGCTCTTCTTGTGTTTCTTCAATCGTCAGCTATTACGTCATTCTTTGGATCACTCTTTAAGTTATTTTTATGACGCTCGCAAAGTGTTGTTGAAGAGCGCGCGGTGATGATCGTAGGAGTATTGTTAATCTCGCAAGAATACTATCATGGCGATATTCTGGTCCTATAAATACATAATTTTATTAATAAATAATTTTACTAAAAACTATATTAATTCTAATGGTGGTAGTATAAGTAGGGTTAGTATAAGCGGTAGCAGGTGGTTGTGAATGGCGGAGGCGGTAACATTACTATTGGTGGAAGAAATAGTGGCGGTGGATGGTTTTTATGGTGGTGGGTGTTGGTAATAGTACTGTATAATAATAGTTTTTGCTTTTTAGTGAGTTTTATTGACCAAGTAAAAAAATAATCTTCACAAAACATGAAAGATTGTATTGTGAAAGATGTAATTGGTTGTTTTTAGCACGATTGATAAGGACAAAAACCAAATATTTCGAGGATGATACCGGAACGTATAAGACAATATGATCATGACTGTTTGATCACCCATATTATATAAATGCAATTGGTGTACCCGCATAAGAGAACATTATCACTCTCTCAAGTACTATTACATTCTTTTTCTTGAAAGACTATTAATGTCGAGTTGTTTCGTGACAACTACCTACAAAGACAACAACTTTCACTCAATTTCCGATATAAAACCTTATTGACCGGGAAAATGTATTTGCATTCTAAAATATTTGTATGAAAATTATGTTTGTTCATCAAAATCATCATAAAAAACTCTAAATCATAAATCAAAATTTCGCCTCCGATGTTTATAGAATATTTTTATATTTTACATTCTCAAATCATGAGACCTCTTGATGACAAATCAACAATATCAAATTACGGATCAATTTGTATAGGTTTCATTCACTGGGTTAGAAGGTAGAATAGACACAGATGGGTAGATCACACAAAGCAGAACATGACTGAGAATAATTCAATAAATTGGTCAAGAGATAAGGTCAAAAATTTAAGATTAACTTTCTATATGACTAATTAGATCGGATTCGATATGAGCTGACTAAAATATGGATTAATAATAATTTTCACGTAAGACAATTGCAAAACATAGTTTGGTTAACTCTGCATATGTAAAGAGTGGTCAAGATTTGTCCTTCCTCAATTGCTATGTTATGTAGAAGAAGGTGATATCTAAGATTGAGGTATAATTCAAATCTATTAGATTCATACCATTTACAACTGGATGCCTTGAAAAAAATTAGCGTGTTGTTATTATTATTACCGGAAATGGTTACATTGACCACACTTGCGCAAATAGCTCACTTCACAAATGATGGGTGTTACATGTACTGTCTAGAATGCAATGAGGAATTTGAGGAAACAAGGCACCGGAAGAAGTGTCCGGAATATTTTGGATATAGTAACTTAGACCCGATGTAATACTTATGTTCTTTTTTTTTTTAGTTTTTCCACAATATATTTATTTAAGAAAAATGAACATTGCAAATACATAACATCAACAAAAATTAGACAGATTGCGTTTGACAATAATGCTACTGATGGCCCGGAAATGGCAAAAGAAAGGAATTGTTATAGAAGAATTATTGGGATATACAACGGATTACTTGATACGAATGAAAGATGTATAACTATTTCGATTCTGAAATCACATGAAGTTCACAGTAGAAGATGACATCAAGTTTAAAGTTAGTAATAAACATAATATGGCTAACTAAAATGTTAAAAACAAATAAGATATATAAACTTAGAAAGCCGTGGGACTTGAAGAGGCCAATTTTGAAAACTCCAATCTTAGAAAGCAACAATCCATAATACCATATATATATTTTTTTTTATAAATATTCAACGTAGAATATGTCAACTTTTGGTAAAGGATCTATTGACAACCTATTAATTTGAAATAGGATCAGGGAGTACAATATGTGTTCAAGGTTCTTTATGAGGTAATGTGTCTCCAGATTGTATTCCAAGTGAAGGTAGGAACATACAGAAGTGACAAAATGTCCAAGACTTTTGAAATTACCAAAGCATTCATTAAGACGAATTGATGGGCACAATACTTTGTTGAAGATTTAATGGCAGAGGTTCGCATATATACAATCCCTCTGAAAAGGTAATGGGTACACATTTTAAACATTGTCATCTAATGGGTGTTGAAAAATTACAGGAAAATCATGTCGCATTGGATAATTTGCATCATTCATTCGATGCAAAAAAAAAACTATTTTCTGCCTATTTGGAGGATCGACAACATGACCATGATAGATGAGTCAGTTGGAGCGAAATACGATCATGTGGGGACTTTTATGGACGATATTGATTAGTTGATTTCACTGAGATGAGCTCTGCTGACGACATATTTCCAAAAAATATTTAAACTTCCATGTTCATGTAGAACATTATCTCATTATAAGCAATGAACCTAAATACAAAAGTGTCTGGAAGTTAAGATTTTATTTCTTTCATTTGAGCAAATTTCTGGCGGTAAAATATTAAAGGAAAAAACAAAGAAAAAAAGAGAGAAAAATCCCAACTATTTTTATGACAAACACATATTAAATCATAAGGAGTTGATAAGTATTCGGGAGACAAATTATACGATATATTAAAAATGAACCAACATCATGGACCGTGTCGTTACGGCACGAGTTAAGGGCTAGTCAAGATTATAAAGCATAGTTTGGCTAAGTTAACCTATGTAAGTAGTGGTTGAGATTTACTCTCCCAATACATAAATCTATGACTGCAATTTCTCCTCTTAAACTATCATTTAATGATTAATATATAATAAATGCCTAACTAATTAGTGTCTAATACTAATTGCTGATAATAAATAATTTTTTAATTACTCATAATAATTTTTTTTTCACTTATTGCTCATAATAAATGATCTATTAATTTTTTTCATTATAAATTTTCCCTTAATTAAATTAATAAATTTGTATCTCCACTAATAAATAATTTAGATTAAGGACCTAGAATTTAAGATTGAAGATTTTGAGTAAGAAAATGTTAAGTATTTGTGGATGAGAATGGCGTAAGTAGTGTTGTGAACTTTCGTGCATGGTTTTAATTATTGTATCTGTTGCATTTGTTTGTTTTTCGATACACTCTATTATTTTTGGAAACTTCCTGCTGGGATGTCGTTGATCTACCCTTTTCCTCCCTTTCCACGGAGAACGAAGAAAGACTACCTGACAAGAAATTATTATATCACGGAGATTTGGGTATTGCGTTTTAAATTTAATCCAAGCGTTATTTTGTTTTAATTTGATACTTTTATTCACTTGTGTCCCTTTTGTTGACGTGTATTTTTTTTTTTTTTTTTGCATTTTAGTATTAGTCCCTTTGGTCACGATCTATAGTGGCATTGGTGGATATGTCCCAATATTGAAGGAAATTTTCTGACATTGTCATCACCAAGCTACGTATTTCAACTTCCTAAACAGATGATTTCACTTTTGGCAAAAATTAAATCAATAAGATTGCACTTTTATCAGAAAAATATAATCAAAGACGTCAGCAAATGTCATGGTTTCGGATAATGCACCCTGACTTATATGTTTTACTCTACAATTGTTCGGTTTTATTGAATAGGTTATAACGTCTCCGTGTTCTACTCTTCTTATTGATGGCAATTCTCCGGATTGATATGCAGTAAAGAATGAGAAATCAAACACTGTCATTACGATGACCATCACGAACGCTGGCAGATCATGTTATTTATAATTTGTTCTTTCTGAGTGTATAAAAATAGCAGAGGTGGTATAAATTAAAAAAAGCGAGATTGCACCAATTGGTCACCAAACCGCTCCACATTGAATAGACAGAAGATTGTTATGCCATACTTCTACCAAAGAGGTTGATGATTCTAGAGGCGACAATGGGTACCTATTGGAAGGTGTAAGAGATGACCGGATTGTAGGAGCGACTTTGCAAGGTAAGTATTTGGTCTTACAAATCATCTCAGGAACAAAAAAGATGTACTCGATCATTGAAAGATGCTTGACAATAAGGGAACTTCGATCTTTCCTCCCCAATTACATATTGGTCGGTTTTTAAATTTCTTTCTCTCAAAAAAAAAAAATACATAATGCGATTAAGCCGCATACTCCTCGACCATAAAATCCATGCAATGGTTACGTCAAACGGTTGCCAAGGAGACTGACGATTCTGGAGGTGACCATATCCACCTATCTGCCAGAGAGACTTCGCAACATAATAGTATATATATGGTATTACAAATCAAGAGATATATTTCCAGAAGTAAAATTTCAATAGTATATATTCCAATAAGTAAAAAAAAGATCCGAGAAAGTACAGATTATGTATAGATTTTTAAAATCGGAAATGGAGGAAGGAAATAGAAAATCACGCAGGTGAACTCATTTTCTTAATTTAAGATATTAAACACATATAAAACTCTCTTTAAAAATTATTTGCAGTATATATTTTTTTAAATTTTATATGGCGACAACGCATATAATTTTAGATAACCTTTCTGATTTAATGAAGTGTGTTAACAACATTAGTTGTTTACCCGATAGAATAGATAAAACAAAACAGGGGATATCTATACGATATCTATGACCAAGACATATTTAACATACATCGGACCAGAAGAAGTTGATAAGTATTCGGAACACATTTTATACGATATTAAAAGTGAACCAACATTAAGGCTCGTGCCATTACAGCACGGGTTAAGGGCTAGTATTTACATAGAACAAAATGAACAAAATGTTTTTCTTGGATTATAGAACTTCCCTCGTACAAACCCTTGGACCCTTAGGGCCTTAGATTTTTTTTTTTGCATATTTTGTTTAGTTTCCTCCTACGTTTCATTTGTTGTTATTTCCCAATTTCTTTGATTCTTCGCTATAATATGATTCTTGAATGTTATATCCATATTCTATTCACCGAACTCATTTTGCCAAATAATAGCTTCCTATAAATCCCTTCGCTGGATTATAGAAATACAGTCGCATACAAACGGTTAGAATATGATAGGTAGTTAACATTTAAGTCGGCTTATGAATGTGTCATTATAATTACATGTTGATGGAGGGAGTTTTCTGCATCACATGTAATGAAGGTGTTCCTTTTTGATGGTACACGATGTAGTTTTGAGTTAACACAATTTGTACACAACGTAAGTGTTTCCAAAACACAAAAATGGTTAAAAAGACCAAAATCAATAATTTCTAGGTGAAAAAGACATCTAGATTTTGATACTGTTAAAATTGACAAAAATTCAAAAATAGCCAGGATGTAAACAGTTTCATCCTACCTATTTTTAAATAATTTTTTTATTATTATTAATTTACATCAGGATGTATCCAGTTTCATTCTCGCTATTTTTTAAGTTTAAGCCAGGATAAATCCAGTTTCATCATTGCAATTTTTTTTTCTTCCATTTCACCAATACTAATTTTTACTCGTCCATAAACCATGTTTAAATATATTTGGACAAATGACCCATTTTTCATTTCCAAAAAGCGGTTCCCTTGATTTAAACTCCTTGCCTGTTTCTCGATTCTCTTTACTTTGTACTGTAGTGCTGTTTATCAATGTAGAAAACTTCATTGTGATGTAATGGCTTGCTTATAAGAGAGAAATAGAAAAACTTCTCAAACTAAACAAAAGTTTCCATCCCAAGAATCAAATTCGTAAGAGTCAAAGTCAACATTTTGACCCTCTTCAAACACTCTTTTCTTTGCTTCACTCTTCTTTCAGCTGTCAAATTCCTACACTTCCCCCAAGTCCTAATGGTAATGGAGGAGTATGAACAACAACGAAATGGATTAGAAAAATTTAAGACTTTGGGTGAATATAAACATTACTGAGGTAAGAAGAAGGCCATGGGAAATATTTACGGAAGAAATTAGGGACCCGAATGAAAAAGGACGTAGGATTTGTTTAGGTACATTTGACACTCATATGATTTTGGTGCATTTACTCTCTCACCACCTAGCATTGAGTGCTAAATAGAGTTGTGAAGGGAGTGGTGAATAGAATTTCCAATTTCAGTTAATATGTAGTAGAGCTATTTTTAATTTTTCCACTTGAGTTAGAACCATTTACAATAATTCGATACCAAATTCATAATTGTGGGAAAATGAACCGAGTCGGAGAAAAAAAGGGTAAAGGCCGAAAAATTAAAATATTTTGGCACGAACAAAAATCGGAAATTGGGTCAATTATCCAAATATTTTTAAAACATGGTTCTAATGGAAGAGTAAAAATTAGTATGGGTGAAATGGACACCAAAAAAATAGCAAGAATGAAACTGGATTCATCCTGGCTTAAACTTAAAAAATAGCGAGGATGAAACTAGATACATCCTGATGTAAATCTTCCTATCCTATAATACAGAAAATGGGTCTTTTCAACCGCGGCACAGAGAAATTCGAAAATACCCCTCCGTATTTTAGGGTTGGGTCTTCGTACCTTTTCGTTAATTTCGTTCAACTGAAGGGAAAATAATCGATATTACTTTCTAACACAAAGTCGAACTGAACCAAGTTTCTCCCAATCTCTGCAATTCTATTCCATTTTTCTTAATCGAACTGAACCAAGTTTCACCACTGATACCATGATCAACACCAACAGAAAGAGCACCACCGCTACATCTATGTCCGCTCATGATTTTCATCTCCACCCAAAATAGAGACGAACTGAAATCCAGGCTAGGGTTAAGTTATTTTGGGGATTTAGTCTAGACCAAGAATATTTTCACTTCACTTGACGATTTTTCTCCCACTGGAGTTCACAAAATTGTCGACAAGTATTTCTGATTTTCATTGATTTCAATTATTTTGGACTCACGTTCTTCCATCGTCCCCAAATCGGTACAATCTAAACCCCAAGCAAAGAACAGAAACGGAAGTACAGGTTAGTATATTTACTTTCAATGGATTCTCATGGAATGAATTTCGAATGAGGTTTCATAAAATTCAACCATTTATTTTTGGTTAGGAAATAAAGATTTACTTGATCAATTTGGATATGAAGCTTCGACAGTGTCAATTTTTCAACTACACAAATCTCAACCCAACCCTAAAATAGATTGTGTTTGACCATACTGCACACAATTTTCTATCAGAAAAAGTGGAACTCGATTTCTATCAGCACGAGATTTCAATTTTTTTGAATTTTCTCCCATTCTTTCATCAATTGACACACAAATTCTATCGAAAAAAAATTGGTTCAATTTTTCCAGCCTTACATATTTGGTTCCCTTCATTCTTCCTAATCAGATTCTTGAACCTAACTTATCAACTTTAGCTTCAACAAATTCTGGAACAAATTTGCAAGCTGGATATTCATTCCTCTAAAGACTTGGTAAGAAAATGCTACATATATTTTGATCTTCTCATCACAGTTTATGAGCTTTAGTTGTTTGTGAAAATGTCAAACAATAGTAATTCAAATGTCAAAGAGATTATAATTCAATTTGATGGGTTTTATTTCCTTCGACATTCCAGGCTAATTTAGCAGGGCAGCAACTTAGTTGTATATAGTTTTAAAGACACATAACCTTGATTAAGCTGTTTGAGATAAGAATTGTATTGAACATTTGTTGGTCATCTTTGATAGAGTTGTCTTTGTATGTCTTTATAAATTGTAGCAGGGATCTGTGTCCTTATTATAGAAGCTGCTCAAGGTCCGATTCGCTGGGGATCATATTAGCAAAGCTGAGTCTAAATTGTCTGTGGGGGGAACAACATAATCAGCAATCAGGTATATGAAACTGAGATATATAGAGCATTTATCTTACAAAATCTCTAACCTGAAGTAATTTTTCCCGTTGTTACACTCAATGCCAAAGGACACATCTTATATTATTCATGTTTGGGAGTTGTTTACGCTCCAAGTCAATTGAACCTTTTCGAATGGGTTAAATTCATCTTGAATCTGAAACACTTAGATACCTAGGATTTCTTATCACAATTTTATATCAAAATAATCGATTTCAATATTGGGGAGAAAATAACAGTGGACTGCAGTAGATGATTGGCCTCTAAAATGTGGAGAAAGCAATTATAATGAACCAGATTCCTTTATGATCTATAGGAGATATCTAAAATAGAAAGCTACATATGGCGCGAAGCTTAGTATACATTATACAACCTAGATAGATATTCTCTGGGCAAACACATTTTTAGCTCCATTCTTTAGTTTTTTTGGGTTTCCGTTTATCTGAATTATAATGCATTAGCCGAATATATACTCAGATTCCACCGGATACTAAATATCCTATCAAACACATAGCCAAGGCCCAGCCGCAAAGTTAGTGATATACTAGATACATTTGACGTCCAAAACAGCCACATATGTATGTTATTATCACTCTCTAGGTAATACATAACGTCACTCACATCACATGTCCTTTGTTAAAAGTGTCAACACATATAACAAAAACATTACAGGGAGAATGACCCATCAAATATAACGAAGATAAATTATTGGTGATGCATGTATCATTATTGGTTCAAAGATTCCCTACTATAGGTGTTTCCCTTCAAAGAGTCCTAATATATTGGTTCAAAGGGCCCTACTATATGTGTTTCCACTTTCAATATTTTGAGCCTTTTATATGTGTTTCCCTTCACTGTTCCTAATGAAATTATCTAACCTAACTCTATCAGATTCAACTTCAGCGCATTCTAGGACAAATTTGCATGCTAACTGGATATTGGTTCCTCTAAAGACTTGGTAAGAAAATACTACACGAGTTTTTATCTTCTCATCACGGTTTATGAGATTTAGCTACACATATTTTGTTGTTCTCTAATTTGTATAATTTAATGAACAACCATCTGATTTTTTTCAAGTTCCCATTTAATGAACCGCCAGTCACTTGCAATTCAAGATATACCCCCATTTAGGATTTTTTTTTTTATCAATTGACTGGTGGACTCGAGTAACCATAAAATCTTGGACACATCCTAACTAAATCCAGGCTCAAACAATGTCTCACTAAGTTCAATATTTGAATACTTCCATAAAAGCAAAAATTGTGCCACTAGATTCCATTTCTTATACGGAATCTGATTGTAGTGACATTTACAGATGTGGAATTTGATTTGAACACAGAGTACAGATGGATGCTTCCATCTCCAGTCCCCGTAGAAGCCTAAGGATCATCGAGCAGGCTAAACATCAAGAGCAAGAATGTCCAAAAGATAAGAGAAAGAGACGGGATGAAGAGCGTAATGCTTACAAGAGAATTAAAAACACTTTTGCGTCAGGGAACGATAGGGAATCAATGTTAGAACAATGGTGTATCCATGATAGAGAGACAAGAAATGCATTGACTGAAGAAGAAATAGAAAGAAATTGTGAACGCCATCGTATTGCTTACCTTAAGAGGAGACAACAAGCAGTTGGAGGTAAAATTAAAGATAAGAACCAGGAAACAAATACTACCGGTGCTTCGACGTCTGCCACATCTATTTACCAACTTGACAGAGGTATATATGATCAACTAAATGTATTAGTTTGCTGTTGTCATCTGAATACAAAAATTAGTTCTGAATTGGTTATATATCTATCTATCTATCTATCTATCTATATATATATAAGCAGATGTAGTTGATTAACATCCATAATTCCTTTGTTATATTTTTTTGTAGCAGTTGAGGGGAACCTGGCCATTACGTTCAGTAATCTTCGTTGAAACCCCAGATTCCTCAACCAAGATAAAATGGATGAACTAGGAGCAAGTAATAATGGTGCTTCGATATCCACAACTTCCACATCCCAAATTGATAGAGGTATAGGAAGGTTCACTAATCTTCGCCGGAGCCCCAGGTTCCTCAACCAAGATAAAATGGATGAACCAGGAGCAAGTAATAATGGTGCTTCGATATCTGCAACTTCCACATCCCAAATTCATAGAGGTATAGGAAGTTTCACTAATCTTCGCTGAAGCCCCTTGTTCCTCAACCTAGATAGAATGGATGAGCCAGGACCAAGTATTATCAGCGCTTTCCCTGAAAAACACTGTAATCAACACAGTATTCTGTCATCACAAAATCGACCTGAAATTAAAGTTGGAAAAGATGCAGGAACGAATTGCAGTAAGCCAGAATCATTATTCTGAGATTTTAGTTTATTGTTATTGGTTCCTTAAAATCATTACACTGAGATTTTAGTTTATTACAATGACCAAGAAACAAGAACAAGTATTGGTAAGCGAAAACAAGTAGATTTTAGTTTATTATTATTTATTCCCTAAATTAAACTCATTACGCTGAGATTTTTAAGTTGATTATGAGTTTCCTAAGATAAAACCATTATGAGGGGACAAGAACAAAATAGGTGGCATGATAGTAATGATACATAGAATTTCAACTTGAATTATATATAAAATAGAGTTCCAATTTAGCTTGGTTACGTCTTTGATGTATATGGAAGCTCAAAAATATCGACTTATGTTATTCAGATATTGAAACAAACAAGAGAAGACGTTATGAGGTTGACCTGAAACAACGGAGTCTTCAGTTACAAATACGGTGTACTGCAGATAGAACAAGGAGAAGTTCAGATGTGAACCAAGAAACAAGTCCTGCCGGTGCTTCAATATCTACTTCCCAAACTGACAAAGGTATTGTTTTGTTAACATCCGCTAAAAAGTTCGTTCTCCAAATCCAACAATAGTGTAAGGTTATCATATAGTTTCACCTAAGGGAAACTACACAAACTTAGTATAAGAATTGGATGCAACAATTACCTAGGAACAAAATCAAGTAGGGGAGGCTGAAACAAGTAGATTTTAACTTATTGGTTCCAGATGCATCTTATTGAGCAACCTGGATACCACATGCATCTTATTGAGCAACCTGGATACCACATGCAGCTATATTTAGTTCCACTGCAGCTTTGAAACAAGCTTTTGTTTTAGTTTTGACATTTCCTTGGTTTTGGTTTCTACATCATGATTATGTAGGGATGGAGAGTGATCAGGTCCCAGTTTTGAAGCCTACAACTCAAGGTTATAGGGAGATTAATCCAACTGTTAAATCCGTGTTTGCAACTCTAAGGTCTGCTTTATGTCAAACAACGACAATTATTGTCCGAATCCAGAATGGCCGCATAGATTTCTTCGTAAGTCAACATTAACTATACTGTAAAGTCAACATCGAATGCTCTTTCTCAGTTTTACTAAATAATTCCCTTAAAATTCAGGTTGGACCTAATCATGTCCTCGAGGAAACTGGCAAGAAAACAACACGAACTACAACTAACACGGAGACCAGCAAGGAATTATGTACATATTGTAGTGGAGTAGATTTCTCAGAAAGGGTATGTCTCTTATATTACATATACAACTAGCATCTGCTAACACACCCTCATTAAGTTTGAATTTATCATGTGGTTTTAAAACTACACGTTGCATCTATTGACGAAGTTTAGTGACTGAAAATGAAAACAACAGACCCTTGAACCACACCATGAATCAACTGAAATGGGAAGAACAGGAGTATGTAATGCTAACGTAATCATTCCACGCCGCAGTCTTAGATTTCAGAGCCAATATGAGCACGCCGCAGAGGCATCCCGAAAAAGAAAAGGAAAATCGGTTGCGCCATACCAGGTATGTGTATATATCTGTTACATTATTTAGAAATTTTTAGAAAAAATAACATCCTAGATGTAAGTTGTCTTTATTGATAGAAACAAAAAACATCAAAACAGAAGTATTCCTGTGATCTGAGCCTTCTTTGTTGCCTTCATCTCCAATAATTATATGGACAGATCCACAGGGATTTGACTTTCTGTCGCTAACACGTGTATGCAATTCAAAGAACGCAAGGAGTTTAATGCCTTTAGATTTGATTAAGTTCATGGGGTACAAAAAACATCACCTTCGGTCTATAGTTATTATCGTGCGTTCATAAGCATGCACACATGGTTAGTACACATGATAATGTGTAGTAGTATGTATCCATATTGTCCATAGCAATAGATGTAGTTCAATTTTTTAATGAGAAGTTTGAAGTTCATTACATGTTTATGTACAAATTCCTCTTTTAAGATATATCAAAATAGGTTTTTTTTCTCTTTCAGTTTTAGGATTAAGTACAAATGGGTGTGAATTTAAACTTATGGTAACAAAAAAAATTGGTAAACAGAAACAGCGCCGACCCAATAGCTATATTCCTGGAACAGAAATGGAAGGTGGCATAATTATTGGTTATGCTGGAGAGAAAACCAATCATGACTCAACAGATGAAAGCAACTCCGATGCTTGGGAAACTGCTCCAGAAAATGCCCCGCATCAAGTAAGTGTACAACATCATGGAGAAAGCAGTCATGCTTCCCAATTACCTTTGCGAAGAAGTCAAAGGTTCAGTCAACATCCTCAACATAGAGAACCACCACATACACATGATGCAATCGGTATAGTCGTATTTTTCTTACATCGCTACCTACATATACTTAGATTATATCCATCGATGTTCATAGTTTTTTTTTTTTTTGTGATGGCGTAATTGTTATTTTCACTGGCTCAATTTATGTAGCAACAGATGACAGTCCTGTATTAAACCTTCGTAGAAGCTCTCGGCTAATGGCGTAGGCTCAATCTTAGCAAACCCAACATGCCCAAAATTCAATAGGTGAGCTTCTTTTTTATTTTTTTGAAATGGGTGTATGTAATTTTTTTCAAATGGTTATGGGAATATATATTCAGAATGGCTAAAATGTTAGAGGTAAACCAATATCCATAACCATACCCCCTTAGTATCTGGCAAAGAAAAAAAGGAGGGCATCGGAAGCGGATAATCAGTATCTGGTTTTTGAACCGAATCATTCAGATCCGGCCACAACCATAGTGGTTTCCCAAGAGAATGCTTCCCTTGGCTTATAATCTCACAACAAGATCTCTCATGTGAGAATTGAACTTTAGAAAACCCATAGATAGGATTTTTGTGAAACCATAAATATCGTCTTATTTTTCGTTCCTGAAATCGACCATGAGCTTCTAGAGGTTACCTAGCCTATAGTTTTATCCAACTTAAAAAACTCATCAAATGCATAAAAAGGAAACAAAAATCATAAAGACGTACCAGAAGAAACGGATACGAGTCCAACTTTGTGCACCCCCACAAAACCGGGGTGCACATTCCGGTCTTTCTCATTGGCTTATAGAATTTACAAAACCACCTCGTTCTTTGTTTTTTTTTTTCACTTTGCTTTCCTTTTTATTCTGTTTCTTCTTAATAAGAATTACAGTACAAAACAAAGAAACTTAATTTAAATCTGCAGCAACATTTGGGCAATTAATTTTTCCTTCACAATTCATCTGTTGTCGAGTCCCCTTCTTTCTTTTCTGCTTCTCCGTGATCTTTCTTCTATTTTTTTTTTCTCTTTTTTTCTCTGTTATGGTGTCTTCCTTTATGGAGAAAAACATGGATTCAATGACTTTACATTATATAGTTTTGTGCATTATCATTACTAAAGTTGCCAAGCAGAAACTGAATTACAAATCTCAAATGCAACATTCAGGAATAACCCAAGCCAATTGGAAATTGTTCGTATCCCACCATCAACAACAACAAAAATGAAATTTCATGAATCAAGACGTTAACATTCGTGGTGTTAACAAAAAACAGAGCAAGGCGTCTTTCTTGTTGTTCGAATCTATAACAGATCAATTGAATCTCTGAATTAATCTGTAACAGATCAATGCACTATGAGATGGTATTTCTAGTTTCTCTCACTCAAGAGTGAACCGTTCCTTAATCACTTTCAATAATCCAGATCGAAAATGGGGCAGAGATAAAACTGGGGTTGTATTAGGCAATATCTGAATTAATTTGGGAATGATACAACTTCTGTTGTTCATGAATTTATTTGTCTTTTTTTCTTTTTAATCAGATCCACAATCGGATGATGCTTCTGGAGGTCCGCACTCATGATTATCATGGTAAAGATCATGGTACTGATTATTAACTTGTTACCCATTGAACTATCCATTTCCCAATGACACTGTAGATTTAAATCAAACGTTATGAGAAACCATCGAAACACGATACTGTATAAAAAAGAAAAGAAAAAGAAGGAGAAGCAGTTTTCGGAAGTTTTCACAGCCAATGAAGAAGGCCGGAATGTGCACCCAAGTTTTAAGGGGGTGCACAAAGTTGGACTCAACGGATACGGCAATCAACAACAAAAAAATAGAAACAATGCAAATGGGAGAAGCACCAAATAGCTTAGCCATTATATTATGGTAAGTGTCACAGGTTCGCAACACTCCTATGCTACAACCAACTTGACAATGGCAACTATGCTCCACATCACAATTTCAGCCAACTCGCACTTAGCCAATACTTCAACTTCTTGACTAAATCTCTATTTATCCCATACTAAATAGAGGTTCTGTTCAACAATCTTTCAAGTCCTTAATCACATGCACACACTCCGCTTGATGCATAAACAATAAGCCAAAACTAAAGGGAAATATGCACCAACAAAACTTTTCTTTAAATCAGGCCTTAGCCTTTTATTTATTGCACACTTAGGGTTACAAACTCTTCTTGTTCTGGATTACCCAATCCCTTCACAAGATCAGGATTTTATAGCCTTACAAAAAGCTATCTACAAGTAACCGCCAGGCGGTTACAGATTTACTTTACATGTGGCAGTTAGCTAACTATGTCAACCTTTGCCAAACCGTTTTACTAGCCAAACGGGACCTTCTTAATAGTTATAAAGCATAAAGTAAACCCACTCTCGTGTAACCAACTCTAAACTGTCAAGGCCATGTGCCCTGCACATGTCATCTTGCCTTGTTGCCATACCAACGCATTTGCCAGCCAAATAATGTGCCATTACTTTGTGTACCATTCTGCCAATGATACCAGTGTGCTAAATGCAAGTCTTGCTTGCGTGCCTGCATGCCCCTTGCATACAGGTAACATGCCAAACTCTTTTGACATCTCGTGATGCTAATCTCGCATCCTTGGCTATGTCCAAACCCTATTTGGCACATGCCATTCTTGCTGCAACTCAGATATGTACTTGTACTGAATACCGCTATTATAGCCTACGTTGCGCCATTACGGCGGTGTACTTGCACTTCTTACACCTTGGCCAAGCCACTGGTGATGCATCATCATTATGCATCATCACTTGGCCACTTGACAACACTATTATAGACCTCCCCCACCAGCTGAACTCGACGCCCTCGTCGATTCTTTTTGCTGTAGGTAAGCCTGAATTTGTTCTTCAAATTGCCACAATGTAGTATCCTTATCCCAAGAAGCTTCGGTGTCTGGTAACCCTTGCCACTTAATCATAAAATAAGTTCTCCTATTCTTCTTGCTTTGCCCCATAACTCGATCATCAAGTATTGCCTCAACGTGCTTGTCGAATTGCGATCGATTATCGGGTGGTGCACGCTTCGCTTGTCTTCTCGAAGTGTCCAGCAAATCAGGATGATATTTCTTTAGAAAGCTGACATGAAAAGAGGGGTGCACTTTCAACCGCTCCGGCAACTCCAGTCTGTAAGCCACCTTACCAATTCTTTTCACCACTTTAAAAGGACCATCATATCTTGGAATTAGGCCTCTATGCACTGTCTTGCTAGAAATCTTCTTCCAAATTTGGGGCGTTAGCTTTAACAACACCATATCTCCCACCTCAAACTCTACATCTTTGCGATGCAAATAAGCATACTTCTTCATTCGTCTTTGCGCTTTAGCCAATCTATCACGCGCTTGCTCAGTCATCTCCGTCTTTGACCTTGCATAACGATAAGCTGCTGGACATGAGCCTTGCTTCTTAGCCTTTGGCACCTCATGAGGGGTTAATGGTTGATGTCCCGTATCCAACTCAAAAGGACTCAACTCTGTTGATGAACTCTTGTGCAAATTGTAACAAAATTGGGCCGTGTCCATCAACGCCACCCAATTTTCCTGACCTGTTGTCACATAATGACGCAAGTACTCTTCTAACAATGCATTTATCCTCTCCGTCTAACCATCGGTTTGGGGGTGATTGCTAGTAGAAAACTTTAGTTCGGAACCAAGCATTCCAAACAGGGCAGTCCAAAACCTGCCTGTAAACCGTGAGTCCCTATCACTCACAATATCTCGAGGAAGTCCCCAATACTTCACTACATTCTTGAAGAACAGATCCGCTGCGATGTCTGCATTGCAAGAATGGGGACAGGGAATGAATGTAGCATACTTCGAAAAGCGATCAACGACGACCATTATCGAGCTAAAGCCTTGCACCTTTGGCAGCCCGTTAATAAAGTCCATCGACAAGCACTGCCATGGCTTGTCTGGAATCGGCAAAGGTTGTAGCAATCCTGCCACATTTCTCCTTTCCGTCTTATCCAATTGACACACCAAGCATGTCTTCACATACAATTCAACATCTTCTTCCATCTTAGGCCAGTAATAAGAACGAGCTATCAAAGCGTGAGTTCGTTCCATGCCTGGATGACCAGCCCAAATGGAATCATGCGTCTCTCGCAAGAGTTCCCTTCTCAGTCCACCTGAATTAGGTACATAAATCTTTCCTCCCTTGGCATAAATGACCCCATCATCTAGCCAATATCGACGAACGATCCCATCACAGATTTGATTAGTCAGGCGCACACATGCTTGATCATTCTTCGTCTCTTCTTTGATTCGAGACAACAACTCTGTCTCAATCGTGGTCAATGCTGTCACATATTCTGCTACCACTTTTCTGCTTAACGTATCTGGCACAAAATTAAGCCTACATGGCTTATGCTCGAACTTATAGTCGAACTCGCTCAAAATATCAAGCCACCTTGCTTGTTTTGGCGAAAGTTTCTTCTGGCTGGAAAAGAACGTAATGGCCACATTATCCGTCCTTATGATGAAATAAGTTCCCAACAAATAATGGCGCCACTTTCTTAGTCAATGTATTACTTCCAACATCTCTTTCTCGTGCACAGTATATCTTCCTTCAGCATCATTAAGCTTACGACTCTCGTAAGCCACTAGATGGCCATCTTGCATCAAGACTCCCCCTAGAGCCCTGTCTGAAGCATCCGTGTGCACTTCAAATGGTAAGTCGAAGCTAGGCAAGCGAAGAACTGGTTCTGTCGAGACCGCTTCCTTTAATGCATCGAATGACCGCTGACACTCGTCAGTCCATGCCCATGATCTGTCCTTCCTCAACAAATCTGTCAAAGGGGCGACTTTCTTTGAATAGCCAACTATGAAACGCCGGTAATAGTTAGATATACCCAAGAAAGAACGAAGCTCTCCAAGCTTCTTAGGTTCTGGCCAATCCATAATGGCCTCTACCTTTTTCTGGTCCATATGTACGCACCCTTGCGATATCACATGGCCAAGGAAAGTAATCGTGGTCTGGGAAAACTCACACTTTTCCTTCTTCACATACAAACTTGCTTCTCTAAGCTTTGCAAACGCTTTGCGAAGATGCATCGCATGCTCTTCCAAAGTCTCACTGTATATGACTATGTCATCCAAGTATACCACTACAAAGCGGTCAATATACTCGGCGAACACATCATTCATCAAAGTTGCAAAATGTTCTTTGGAGAATTCGTCAAGCCGAATGGCATCACACGGTACTCAAACGAGCCATACCTTGTTACCATTGCAGTCTTTGGTTCATCTCCTTTTGCTATGCGCATTTGATAATAACCTGAGCGCAAATCCAACTTGGTGAAGTATTTGGCCTTGGCTAAACGATCAAACAAGTCAGCCACTAGCGGAATTGGGTACTTGTTCTTCACGGTTAGCTTGTTCAAAGCCCTATAATCAACACACATACGAAGCGAGCCATCTTGCTTCTTTTGGAATATAACCGGAGCACCAAATGGAGCTTTAGACGGTTGTATGTACCCCGCCTCCAGCAATTCAGAAATTTGCTTGCGCATTTCCTCAAGTTTTAACGGTGACATACGATAAGGCGCTTGTGCAGGCGGCCTCGCCCCTGGCACCAACTCAATCATATGATCGATTCTACGCCGCGATTATAGCGTCTTAGGCAGTTTTGCAGGCATCGTGTCTGCAAACTCTTATAAGACCTCAGCTATTCCCTCCTCAACTTCCACTACCTTTCCTGGTTTGATCTCAACCAATACTCCTAGGAAAGTAGTCAAGCCTTGGCGTAAGCCTTCTTTCACCTGAATCGCAGACAGATATGGCTTATGTATCTCGTCTAGTTCACTTTGCCTCACCATAGAGACAAAACATGGGTATTGATTGTGTTGTATCAATATTCCATTCCTATGAGGTAATGGCGACGCCTTCGCCGCGCAAAAGAAATCCATGCCCAAAATCAGGTCATAATCATCCATGACCATAACTAGCAAATCTAGTTTTCCTTTCCATTCTCCCACTTGCACATCTGCATTGCGAACTTTCCCTCGACTGGCTTGTGGTTCTGCGTTAACAGTTTTGATGGTGCTAGCCTCGCTAGTAACTGTTAAGTTCAATGCCATGGCAACGTCTGGATGAATAAAGGTCTTCGTAGCACCGGTATTAGCCATCGCTAATACCCATTTTTCGTTGATCTTCACATCAACGTACATCAGTCCAGAAGATATTTTCTTCTTACTGTGTGCTTTGCTCCCTAGCAAACGACTGATGTATGGACGTTGGCCCCTGCCAACATCATGCTGAGCCCTCCCATCACCGTGATGTTTCTCATCAGCACTTGCAGCGTCTCTGGTACCCTTGGTGCAGTTCTGATATGTAAAACAACTTGTTTCACCCTCATCTAGTTGTTTTGAGGACATCCTTCGTGCATGATCATCACTTGTAGATTCTGGAATTAAGGTTTCACATACCCTCAATGTGATCTTCTGATTTGATCTTCTACTTGGCTTCCCCATGCCTTACACTCTCAGTGTGGATCTTTCACTTTAAATGTAATTCTCAGCAAACTATAGAAAATCAGCGAAATCAATCAGCCTTATATCCAACGTAAACAGAGAGACCCTTAACCAGGGCTCTGATACACGAATTGTCACAGGTTCGCAACACTCCTATGCTACAACAAACTTGAAAATGGCAACTATGCTCCACAACACAATTTCAGCCAACTCGCACTTAGAGAATACTTCAACTTCTTGACTAAATCTCTATTTATCCCATACTAAATAGAGGTTTTGTTCAACAATCTTTCAAGTCCTTAATCACATGCACACACTCCGCTTGATGCATAAACAATAAGCCAAAACTAAAGGGGAATATGCACCAACAGAACTTTTCTTTAAATCAGGCCTTAGCCTTTTATTTATTGCACACTTAGGGTTACAAACTCTTCTTGTTCCGGATTACCCAATCCCTTCACAAGATCAGGCTTTTATAGCCTTACAAAAATCTATCTACAAGTAACCGCCAGGCGGTTACATATTTACTTTACATGTGGCAGTTAGCTAACTATGCCAACCTTTGCCAAACCGTTTTACTAGCCAAACGGGACCTTCCTAACAGTTAGAAAGCATAAAGTAAACCCACTCTCGTGTAACCAACTCTAAACCGTCAAGGCCATGTTCCCTGCACATGTCATCTTGCCTTGTTTCCATACCAACGCATCTGCCAACCAAATAATGCGCCATTACAGCTGTGTACCATTCTGCCAATGATACCAGTGTGCTAAATGCAAGTCTTTCTTGCGTGCCTGCACGCCCCTTGCATACAGGTAACATGTCAAACTCTTTTGGCATCTCGTGATGCTAATCTTGCATCCTTGGCTATGTCCAAACCCTGTTTGGCACATGCCATTCTTGCTGCAACTCAGATCTGTACTTGTACTGAATACCGCTATTATAGCCTACGTTGCGCCATTACGGCGATGTACTTGCACTTATGACACCTTGGCCAAGCCACTGGTGATGCATCATCATTATGCATCATCACTTGGCCACTTGACATCACTGTTATAGTAAGGCACTACAAGCTTTGATCAATTTGATGCACACTTTTTTCTACTTTCCTTTTTTTTTTTTTTTTTTTATCGGTGCACACTTGTTTCTACTTTCCTTCTTACTTACTCTTAGGAATCAATGGACACTTGTTTAGAGTCTGTTGAAGCCAATAAATATAGACATGAACACATGTAATAAAAAATCATTTCCTTAAGCTTAATTTCCGAGAGTGCAACCGCGAAACTACGTGCTGTTGATGGTATTTTCAATGATGATGTAGTAATAAGGTTCTTGAGACTTGTGAAAGCAATAGAGTTCTAGACTTAATAAAACTAAAATAATATAAAAATATATACAAAAATTGTCACAAGATGAAGAGATGTGCTGGGACTCAGGATTCGGCCAAACTCACAACAAAAGGTTCAAAGATTAATTCTTCTAACAATTATCGCTCAACAAATAAAAACATGGACTCTTGTTTTGCCAAAGTAGATCCTCAAAACATTAATTGTATCCCCTAAGCATATATTATCTATACAAAGCATAACCTATCTAATTGAATCACAACTAATTTTATCGAATCATAAATCAATTTAAAATAGTGCAAAAGTCATAAAAAGAATTAAATAAATTTTACCCATGTATGAAATTCGTCTCCCTACGTCGTCCCAGTGATGGGGTTTAGCTTCTCATATTGTAGACACTCCCAAAAGAAATTTTTATTGCTCAAAAGGTGCTTACAATGGTGAAAATGGAGACAAAAATAAAAGCAGTGAATTCACAACGGTTTTAAGGCGTTACAAACTCACTGTTAACAAAGGAGGTGTTGCGAAATGAAGATATGTGTTACTAATGGACTGTTACAGAATCTGAAATATACAACACTAGAAAACGACTGTTCTTGACTGCATAATGTTCTTCATGTTCGTCTTTTCTGCAGCAGCAGTAGAAAAATTCTTCAACCTCCTATTCTACGTTCTGGTTTCTTCCCCTAACTCTCCATACCCTTCTATGACATCACAGGACTCTATATATACTCGACAGGGAAGCAAAATCTCTGTAATAACTCCCGAATAATTCCCGTATCTTCTCCATTATTATTTTTATTCCCCACAGGATAATTTCCCTGTTTTAACTTCTCACGCATTTTCTTGTGCTTTACACCCTCCAAACAAGTTATGTACGCATCATAGATTGAGTCAAACTCTTGTACAACTAATATACCCAAGTAACTTCCACAAGAAAATCCCGTGTATTCCTCGGTGTTCTGTTTTATCTAAACTCGATGAAATGGCCCTATTTGATCTATTCTGTTGGACTTACTAACCCTGTTCAGTCTTAACAGGACCAGCCCAAACAAATCCCGTGATTGAATCTCCTCCAAACTGTCCAAAACTCGAATCAAAATTCTGTTCTTCCCTGCCAATATTTCCCTCCAAATTTGAAAATTCAAAGGTTGGGGATGACCTCCCCCTAACAGAGATGGGGGTGCGAATAGCAGGTGCCCACTGGGGTGCCTCTTATCCAAAGTGAAGGTGCCTTTAGTACTTTTTCTCCGGGGGTCCAAATAGCAATTTTTGAGCAACTTTTTCCACGCAAATGTATTTCCCCAAAAATCCCTACACAAACATAAAAACACCATAATAAGTACAAAAATCGAGACTAACAATAGAGACATTGAGGACAATTCAGACACAAAAATGTGTCTATCAAATACCCCCAAACTTATTATTTGCTAGTCCTCGAGAAAAACTAATAAAAAATAAAACCGAGTTAATCTCGGGAGGGTTTACCAGAGGTGTACCCACAAAACCATGACTTCTAATTGGTCACAAGTATCCAAAGAGCTATGAGGACATACAAATTCTCAACCTATCTCCAAGTAACCAGAATGCCAAAGAAATTAAAGGTGCTAGCTCTAAAGCTGACTGAAGAAAAGGGGAGACACATCTGCAACACTGCTAGATAAAGAGATATCCGCTACACAGCTAGATAAACATTGTAAGTTGCGTCCGCTGATCTACAACTGGATAAGATTAGGATAAAGAAAAAGATGAGAGGGACATCTGCTACACAGCTGGACTAATTACGTGTGATGAGTTGAACCAGTGTTAGAGAGATCTTGTGCCAGATTGAAAGCGGACTAACAAAGCAACCAAATGCATCTCTCTTCGACTCTCTCATAGTGCTCAGTAGAAACAACGTCTTCTTCGGTCTTCAACTGTTGATGATAAATTCTTGAAACTCGTAGAACCTTGATAATTAACTCTTCTCTTCGATTTCTCACTTGAAATTTCCTTATAGATTTTTACTTTCCTATGGCCTTATTGAGCAAAATTTAAACTTCTTTCTTTCATTTTTTTTTTCATTTTTTTTAATTTTTTTTTTAATAGAGTAATAACAAGACAAAAAATTACATGGCCATCACAGAAGGACTTTAACACTTGGATCTTCGCAACTTGTAATGTCTTAGTATCATGAACTTCAACAACTTATATCGTTTCTTTTTCTTTTTCTTGTAACCCTTGATTTTGAATTTTGATTTTCTATTGTTGCTTCTAAACCTTAAACTCTTCAACTTTTCATAGATTTTGATGTCGCTCCATTTGTTGATGATAAGTTTCTACCGAGAGAGGGTCGTAATCCAGTAACTAAGACTACATTGTGAGGTTGCTTTGTCTTTCTGGCATTTCCTGACCTACTTGCCTTTCCATCATGGATGGTTAGGTCCATCACGGTTACCCTCTAAAAGGAACAAGTTCTCTCCTGAATTTCAAGGATCTCAATGTCTTTTTCTCTAATGTCTCATTAGGTTGTTATCCCTAGCATTCCAATTTCTATCTTTTCGGTGAGAAACATTATGTAAACTTAGCTAACCGGATACCATGTGACGCTAGAAGTTTCAAAAGTGCAACTAAAAAGTTTCTCCCATACCCCCAAACTTAAATCTAACATGTCCTCAATGTTCTAAAGATGAAATTAAAAGCATGAACAAGGAGAAACTGTTACCACTTGAAGAAAAGAGTAAGGAAAGATATTACCGTGTTGCAAGAATATTGGGTTACCTCCCAAAGAAGTGCTAAGTTTAAAGTCTTCAGCCAGACATCGGATGGAATTAGTCACCTCATAGAATCATAAAGCAGTAGTCGGAATAATTGTGGGTCATCTGGATCAAAAAGTGTTACCCACAAGAAGAGGAGACTATAACAGACCATGAAGATATCCAACACACCCTTATATATTTTTTCTTTTAAGACAACTATATCTAGTTGTGGTTCGGGTTCAGGCTCTATAAAAGGGTCTAGATAAAAAGTTTTCATCGGATGGATTTCCTCAAAGGAAGGATCCTGAATATCAGGTTCTAGAGTCTTGAAATACTCAACTAAGAACTTAGAAGCACATAACAATAACCTGAATAATTGGGGATCCTCTAAGTCAATCAGACTTGACTCACACAGTTGACCACAGTTGTGGTCATTCTTAAGAAAATGTGTCGACCCTAATCTCCTAAAGTAATTAGGTTTAGTCTTAAAACTTAATAATTGACACATCTGAAACTCATAAGTTCCACATTTGGTTGAAAAATATTTGGTGGGAAAACAAAGTCAATCTTGGTATCATAGCCTAGGTTAACCACATCAACCAGATGATGGATTTCTAACAACTGAGCTTCTTTATGGACATCATGAGGTTCGGAAAAACGTGTATAAAGATAATCTTGTAAAATGGTTAAGGCACAAATGTCAAGTACCAAGTGACCTTTCTAAGAGTTAAAGCACATGGAGGATGATAATCACCCCCAAACTTAGAGCTTCTAGGGTCTCTAGAAAGACTAGTCACAACTTCCCTAATTTCTAGGTCATCAGATTCCTGGAAATGGTCAATTGATTCTTCTAAGTCAGGTTCATCCTCACTCATCTCTACGAGTTTATCGTCTTTTAAGACTAGCGTTTCTAACTCGCTAGATGCTAAAACAGTATTCTCAGGGTAAACTCTTTCCTCTAAACCATCATCATAATCATATAAAGGATTATCAGCGAAAGTTTCTAGTAAAGGCTCGTTAACTAAGGTGTTAATCATAGTTACTTCCTCTGATTCACTTATATGCACATCAAATAATGGATTATTTAACACACTGCAGGCTAAAGGATCATGAACTACATCATCTAAAACGGTGGTATCTCTAATCAAATCCTTATCCTTTTGAATAGGTGAATAATTATTAAAATTATTTGGATTTGTACTAGAAACAACACTATCATTATAAAGCTCAATCGGGGTAACAAATTCCTGATCACTATGCCTACATATTTCAAGCTCTTCATCAATACTATCCTCATCATAATCATCTTTATAATAACATGAAAAAGATTGAACCTCATCAAAACAAGTAGTGTTACCAATTCTAACCTCGTCATCGTGATTATGTGAATAAAAACTATCCTTATTTTCAAGGGTGGTATTGGGAACACTATACTGGAAATTAAGACTATCCTGAGCAAGTTTTTCCACAATCCTATTTGTACTCTCAGTAAATTGCTTGAGGGACTCTTCTAGAGACATCTTAGTTGACTGCTCTACGGACTCTTTTGGGGGAAGAGTATTATAAGTCTCTTTCATAAATAAGTAAAACTTCCGTGTTGACTCATTGAAACTCTTAAGAGACTCTTCTAGAGAAATAGAAGGATTTTTTTGCTCGTATGACCTGTGGGTATGTGGATAGTAATTGGGATCACAATGGTATGGACCATAACCTTCAAAAGTTTCGCGTTCCCAATCACTATTCACACTATGGTCATAAAAATGATAATTTCCAAGCTGCTCAGTCAGATACTCATTGTTTTGGCTATTAAAATACCAGTTCGACATCCTAACTGCAAGGGAATTCTACACAAACACAAATAAGGATGACTCGACCACAGCAAAACTACTAATTTCTAGCAAACAAAAAGCATGATGGCTCCACTTAGATTGTTTCTAGACCAGCTTCTAATCCTTCGAAAAGGAATTCGTTACAATTTAAGCAGACCCCTCTGGAATCAATCCGAGTTTAAGTAAGTTGAATAGAGGTGAGGGAAGATGCGTGGAGCTTTGATACCCAAGGCCTCACCACATTACAAGGCGGCGCAGTCACGCATTCAACTCACAGAAACCATCATGAACTTCGAAGTATGCTTAAAAGAGTAACCAATATTTTTCGAATGACTTTCCTATTAAGCTCGTTAACCTATCGGTCTCGTTCTAGTCAAAATTTCAAGCTTAGGTTCGAGTTTGGTATAGTTTTCCTAAGGCGGGCAAGAAGAGAACGGTGATGAAATCCGAACCCTTATCTTGTATGGCCAGGACTTGCCCTTTACTAGGAAATTAAAGCGACCGTTTTCAAAACCTCAACATATATGCATACAAAATCATCTAGTAAACCCGCTGACAGGGGATTCACGGGTGTTTAGAATTCTTACCTCCCGTTCCAGACAGGGGATGAACCGTTGAAAATGACTCGGGCCACGACTCCTATGTCATGTACGAACCCGAGGGGCCGAGGTGATATCGTAATCACCGTCCTTCCCTGTACAGTTTATAATTAAAACTACCCTTCCGTAGGGTTTAAAAATTAAAGAATGTTCAAATGTCCAAGTCCAAAGTCCAAAAAGTAAAGTGCAAAAGAAAAATAAAATTACAAGAATAGAGAAATCATAATACAAGCTAAAAAAAAAACTCTCTTTTTTTCTCTTTTTTATATAAAAAAAAAACTTCTCCTTTCGCTCCTTTCGCTTTGTCTTTAACTCCAAACTTTAAGTATTCACCAAAAGCTTTGGCAAATTTTTCTTTCGCTCCAAATTCCAAAATCTGTAGTAAAAAGACAAAAAAAAAACGTAAAGAAGTACAAATAAAATAAAAACAAATAAAAACCTAAAAAAAAAAAAATCTAAAAACTCTAGCCTAAAGACAAGCTCCGTGTCGACGACGCCAAAAATTGATGGTATTTTCAATGATGATGTAGTAATAAGGTTCTTGAGATTTGTGAAAGCAATAGAGTTCTATACTTAATAAAAATAAAATAAGATAAAAATATATACAAAAATTGTCACAAGATGAAGAGATGTGCTGGGACTCAGGATTCGGCCAAACTCACAACAAAAGGTTCAAAGATTAATTATTCTAACAATTATCGCTCAACAAATAAAAACATGGACTCTTGTTTTGCCAAAGTAGATCCTCAAAACATTAATTGTATCCCCTAAGCATAGATTATCTAAACAAAGCATAACCTATCTAATTGATTCACAACTAATTTTATCGAATCATAAATCAATTTAAAATAGTGCAAAAGTCATAAAATGAATTTAATAAATTTTACCCATGTATGAAATTCGTCTCCCTCCGTTGTCCCAGTGATGGGGTTTAGCTCATCATATTGTAGACACTCCCAAAAGAAATTTTTATTGCTCAAAAGCTGCTTACAATGGTGAAAATGGAGACAAAAATAAAAGCAGTGAATTCGCAACGGTTTTAAGGCGTTACAAACTCACTGTTAACAAAGGAGGTGTTGCGAAATGAAGATATGCATTACTAATGGACTGTTACAGAATCTGAAATATACGACACTAGAAAACGATTGTTCTTGACATAATAATGTTCTTCATGTTCGTCTTTTCTGCAGCAGTAGCAGAAAAATTCTTCCACCTCCTATTCTACGTTCTGTTTCTCCCCCTAACTCTCCATACCCTTCTATGACATCACATGACTCTATATATACTCGACAGGGAAGAAAAATCTCTGTAATAACTCCCGAATAATTCCCGTATCTTCTCCATTATTATTTTTATTCCCCACGGGATAATTTCCCTGTTTTAACTCCTCACGCATTTTCTTGTGCTTTACACCCTCCAAACAAGTTATGTACGCATCATAGATTGAGTCAAACTCTTGTACAGCTAATATACCCACGTAACTTCCACAAGAAAATCCCGTGTATTCCTCGGTGTTCTGTTTTATCCAAACTCGATGAACTGGCCCTATTTGATCGATTTTGTTGGACTTACTAACCCTGTTCAGTCTTAACAGGACCAGCCCAAACAAATCCCGTGATTGAATCTCCTCCAAACTGTCCAAAACTCGAATCAAAATTATGTTCTTCCCTGCCAATATTTCCCGCCAAATTTGAAAATTCAAAGGTTGGGGATGACCTCCCCCTAACAGAGATCGGGGTGCGAATAGCAGGTGCCCACTGGGGTGCCCCTTATCCAAAGTGAAGGTGCCTTTAGTACTTTTTCTCCGGGGGTCCAAATAGCACTTTTTGAGCAACTTTTTCCACGCAAATGTATTTCTCCAAAAATCCCTACACAAACATAAAAACACCATAATAAGTACAAAAATCGAGACTAACAATAGAGACACTGAGGACAATTCAGACACAAAAATGTGTCTATCAGCTGTCGGTGTACATTTCTCTTGGATTTGATGATAATTTCCTTGAGGAGAAATGTTCCTCTTGGCTAGAATATATATAAAACCATATAATATCTTTTGTGTTTACAACCCTAGTAAATGGAGATAATCTCCTAAATGTAAATAAGGCAAGAGGATAATATAAAGTCTATTACACCCCCTTAGTCTGAGCGGGAGAAGAACAAACGCTAAGACTAGAACGAAAGAGAATAAATAGCTTTCGAGGAAGCCCCTTGGTAAATATGTCAGCATATTGGTTCTCAGAGGGAACATGTAAGACTTGAATGGCACCAATACGAACTCGTTCAAGAACAAAATGTATATCAATCTCCACATGTTTGGTGCGTTGATGTTGAATAGGATCTCCAGATATATATATCGCACTTACATTGTCACAGTAAACAATAGTAGCACGTCGTAGAGGTAGTCGGAGCTCTAGAAGAAGATTGCGAAGCCATGTTGTTTCAGCAACCGCATTTTCTACTCCCTAGTATTCAGCTTCAGCACTGGATCGAGAGACTGTGGCTTGACGCTTAGAGGACCAGGAGATGAGATTGTCACCAAGAAAGACACAAAAACCATATATCGATCGTCGAGAATCAGGACAACCCGCCCAATCAGCATCAAAGTATGTTTTTAAGCAAGAGATAAAGGAGACCGAGAGAAATAGACCGTGGTTGATAGTGCCCTGAAGATAGCGAAGGATTCGCTTGAGGGCATGCATGTGAGGCTCACGGGGATCATGCATAAATAGACATACCTGCTGAACTGCGTATGAAATATCTGGCTGAGTAAAAGTGAGGTACTGAAGAGCGCCTGCTAGGCTTCTGTATAGTGTGGGATCCGAAAGTACCGGGCTAGAGGTAGCACTGAGCTTGGAATTTTTGTCGACCGGAGTAGTCACTGGATTACATTTTTTCATGGAGGCACGCGCGATGATGTCTTGTGCATATAATGACTGAGACAAAAATAATCTTGAGGATGAACGAGTAACAGTGATGCCCAGAAAATGATGTAGGGGACCAAGGTCAGGCATAGCAAACTCTCTCTTCATCAAATCAATGAAGCGGCATAGGAGAGCATCAGTAGAGGCAGACAAAATAATGTCATCAACATATAAAAGTAAGTATGTCGTTTCGGATCCTGATTGATAAAAAAAAAGTGAGGGATCACATACACTACCACGGAAACCACAACCTGTGATAAACTTGGAAAATCTATGAAACCACGCCCGAGGAGCCTGCTTGAGACCATATAACGATCTTCGTAGTCGACATACGTAATCGGGGTGATCAGGATCAACAAATCTTAGAGGCTGATGCATATAAAATGTCTCGATCAGATCACCATGGAGAAAAGCATTCTTAACATCTAGCTGATGGATTGTCCAAGAACACGAAGTAGCAATAGTAAGAATAGTATGAATAGTAGCATGTTTGACAACCGGACTAAATGTTTCAAAATAATCAACCCCAACCTGCTGAGATTTTCCATTAGCAACAAGACGAGCCTTGTATCGCTGCAAAGATCCATCGACATTATATTTGTGACGAAAAAGCCACATGGAACGAATAACATGAGCATCACGAGGTCGTGGTACAAGTTCCCACGTATTAGTTTTCAACATAGCATTGTACTCATCTTTCATGGCGGCATTCCAATTTATATCCCTGAGAGCATACAAGTGAGAGCGAGGAATTGGAGAGATATGCCGTAAAGTTTGAACATGGAGATTGATTCGGTGGATCGGTCGGTAAATGCCACGGGAGGCTATAGTAACAGGACGAGAAGGAGCTGTAGTGGGGGGAGATGTTGTAGTGGGAAGGACAGTAGTAGGTGGCAAGGATGGAGAGACTGTAGTGAGAAGGATAGTAGTAGGGACGGTACTGGAGTAAGGATCTATAGTAGTAGGGGAAGAGGAGATGGTGGAGTCTGCAGCTGTGGAATTAATGCAGAGAGGACCTGGAAAAACCGACTTAGAGAAGATATTTGACTGACTTAGGTACATGGGTCTATTAGGGGAAGGTGGGTGTGCAGACATAGGAGCTGGTGGAACTGACGTACGTACAGGTGGAGGAAGAAGAACTGATGTACGTACAGGTGGAGCCAGATAATTGTGTTGGACTGACGTGGGCTTGGAGGTTGGAAGTGGAACAGACGCAGCAGATGGGAAGTTGGACCGACTGTGAGGTAGGGTATAGGGTCCTGAAGTAGTGGGTGGAATAGTGGAAGCCTGAGTGTCAGTAGGTTGATCATGCTTTATAGATGGGTAAGAGAGGTTATAGGAAGAATGTAGGATATTTGGGGGAGACTCAACAGTAGAAGAGGTATTTGTAGTGAGATTTGTGAAGGGAAATACATTTTCATCGAAAGTTACATGACGAGACATAATGATCTTGTTTGTGGCAAGATCAAGGAAGCGGTATCCACGGTGGTTGGGAGGAAAACCAAGAAAGACACACCTAGTGGAACGAGGGGAGAGTTTGTGAGGAGTTGTGGACGAGAGATTTGGATAGCAAAGGCAACCAAAAGTACGTAGATGTTCATACGTTGGTTGTCGTTGATAAAGAATAAAGACGGGTGAGTGAAAATTAAGGACTTTGGTGGGTAGAAGATTATGTAGATAGACAGCCATATGGAGAGAGTAGACCCAATATTTTGGAGGAACAGAAGCGTGAGACATAAGGGTACGGGTGATATCATTAATACGACGTATCATTCGTTCGGCCTTGCCATTTTGGGATGAAGTTTGGGGGCAAGAGAAACGAAAAATAGGACCATTATCATGAGAAAAAGTATGGAAGTAAGAGTTGTCAAATTCACGACCCATGTCACATTGAAAACATTTTATTTTTCGTTCAAATTGAGTTTGAACGAAAGAACGAAATTCTAAAAAATTTCTATAAACTTGGGACTTAAATTTCAAAGGGTAGACCCATAGATAGTTGGTAAAATCATCAAGCAATATAAGATAATATCGAAAACCGGTATCGATATGTAAAGGAATAGTCCATAAATCGCTATGTATGATTTCAAAGGGTGCAAAAGTAATGGAATTAGATTCATAAAATGGCAATCGAACATGTTTACTAACTTGACATGAATGACAAAGTTGAGAAGAATTATTCTTATTACAATGAATAGAATTATTTTTGCGTAAGACATCTAAAATTGTCTTGCCAGGGTGGCCAAGGTGGCTATGCCAAATATCTGGCGAAAAAGCAGCAAGGGAAATGTGAGAAGACTGAGACGATTTTGTAGGTGGAACGGCAGAGTTGGTGATAGGGTAGAGCTCCCCGGAACTATTGCACCGAAGGATAATCCTCCTAGAACTCAGATCTTTCACAGAAAAACCAGATGGATCAAACTCAACAGACACACGGTTATCAGTGGTGAACTTACGAACAGAAACTAAGTTTTTGATAATATCGGGAACAACTGGAGTATTTTTGAGTTGAAGGGTACGAGAAGGGAGGTTTATGAGCTTGGTACCACTAGCGGTAACTGGAATGCTATTGCCATTCCCAACTAAGATAGACCGTACAGTACTAGAATTAGTAACGTTATGTAAAGTACCTGAATCAGCAGTGAGATGTGAGGTAGCACCGGTATCCATGTAGAAAGCATCATCGGGTTGCTGTAGATGCATAGAACTATATGCCTCAGCAATGTCTTTGAGCTTCAGTTGTTCCATTTCCATTGATTTTAATGGTTTAGAGAAAATAGGATCGTAGAGGGGCTGATACCATCTTGGATTTGATGATAATTTCCTTGAGGAGAAATGTTCCTCTTGGATAGAATATATATAAAACCATATAATATCTTTTGTGTTTACAACCCAAGTAAATAGAGATAATCTCCTAAAGGTAAATAAGGCATGAGGATAATATAAAGTCTATTAATTTCCTCATGCCTCATTTGACCAAGGATTATTGTTTTTCTTAGTTTTAATTAAGAGATTTTTAATTTATGGTGGCAACTAGCATATATTTAGAAGAAACAATTCACTTTGATGGTAAGAATGTGTTATTCTAGTAATGTCATAGCTTTGAGTTCATCTTCAACAAAAGGGAAACTACTATGTAATAGCAGGCAAAATTCTGTGAGGATTATACCATCTTTTCTCTCTACTTTTCATACAAAAAAAAATGAAACATTAAATTCTTACAAAAGATTCTCATGCAAGTTGGCCAGCTACAAACAAAGGAAGTAGACTTTGAGAGAGATAATTAAATCTAATAATAATACAACTTCAACTTCACATCCCAGGCCAAAGCTACCATATAAAACTTAAAATCAATCTTTTTTACAGCTTATTATCCTTTATCGGGGCCTATGGAATTTTTCATCCACCCCATAGAAAATGATAAGGAGTGTTTAAGTTTGATGAAAATATCATTTTACCCTCTATCAAATATTAATACTACTAATTTGTCCTCATCAAATCCTAATCATAAAATTAAAAACTAACATGAAAATCATAAAACCAAAATCATAAAATTTAAAAACTAAAATCAAAATGAAAATCATAAAACTAAAACTAAAATCAAAATCAAATTCATTTCCATCTCCGCTTAAACTGATTCTTCTTCTTTTCTTCTCAACTCAATCCTATAAACTAGGTTTTAGTAACATAAAATTGCTCAAGAATTAAAAAATTTGAAATCAAATTTTCCTGGTTTATCAGAATCGGTTAACGTTAATGTATATGTGATCCGATTGCAAATAGAAACGGTTTATGTTCATGCCCACAAAGACCGATTGGCCTCGATATGTATTCTGGTTCGAGAAATTTGAACTAGAATCGGATTACATTAGCACTTATAAAAACCGATTGTTGATGTATAATGTTAGAATCGGATTTTATATGTGTGTCGAGTAAACCGATTGTGGTTCTCAATTTTTCTGTATCTTTTTTTGTTAGAATCGGATTACATGAGTATTCTTATAAACCGATTCCTGTTGTGCAATGTCAGGATTCGGTTTTTACATATGTATCATGTAAACCGATTCTGGTTAACCCATATTTTTTTTTTCAGTTAATACTCGATCATAAAATGAGTATGAAATCATACTCGATTTCATTTCATTAACTCGGGTATAGAATGAATTTTGATTTTATTTGATGTTGAACAACACATAATTCACATATAAAAAAGAAAAAATTTACCCACAATGGGTTTATGTTCATGCCCATATAAACCGATTTTGGATAATTGGTTGATTTTCATGTCCATATAAACCGATTCTGGGTAGAAGAAAGTTTCAGAAAATCTCTGTATGTTTTTGAGGTTACAATCGGTTGATACCAATGGCAACATATACCGATTCTGAGTTGGTGTTCTTCAAAAAAAAAATTTTTTTTTTTCATATTCAAATGATTCATTAACACAAGTTAATTTCGCATCAAACACGAAATTTTATCACTAATCATCCAAATTAACACTAATTAATCAGGGATAAATTTGCCATTAAAAAATAATTGGTTAAGGGATTATCCATTTTACTTCAAAATATCTCTTTTTTATCACGTAGTGATAGGCCCAAATTAATTCCTATAGGCCCCAATTTAGGAAGGCTTATTATACATACGTAATGGAACCCCTCCTCCATGCCAGTAGAAGCTAATGTAAATTTGCAAACTAATAAAAACGGTTATGACGAGCAAGATTAGATTTGGTGGTTTCATCTTCCCACTCTAGCCTTTCCCACCATTCCTTGGATGCTTGAATCATTAACGTCTTTCTGATCACGCTATTGGCATCAAATGGTAGTTGCTTCAATCTTGGACAGTACCTCACTTGAAAATGCTCCAAAGAAAGAAATTTCACACTCTTGTTACATATCCTCTTTAGTTTTGACATGCTGCCCAAAAAAAACTATTCAGTCTCGGAAATGTACTCATTAAATTCTCTTCGAATGCAAACCCATCAGAAATTACCTCTTCTAATCCGTTCAATTGTTTCAAATCAAGTATCTCAAGATTCAGATCATAGATCAGCCATGTTACATTCCTCAGTTTAGGACAATGCCAAATACTTACATCTTTAAGGTTTGGAAAGCTGAATGTCGCACATCCCACACAATCTTTAACTTCGGCATTTGCAAAATTTTAAATTTCTCCAAAGTCGTGAACAAAGTAACCTTATATATTTATAAGGTTTTTGGTTGAGCTCTCTGGGTTTATTTACATCAAATTCACGAGGAAGACGGATAGGTCGTCCATGTCAGAGTGTCGTGGGAAGATCTTCTTTTCGTAATTGTGCAAGGGGACTTATTTACCAAGTTGGATTTATAAAATACCATTTGCCACCATTAAAAACATGTCCAAAATGTCAATCGAAGCTTTTCCATCGTGAATCAGAGAATTTTTGTTGTGGTAATGAAAAGATATCTTTGCAATTAGTTGAACCACCTTTAGCACTTTTGGAGTTATTTGATGATCAGGGACCAAGAGGGAAACAATTTAGGATTAATATCAGATCTTATAATCGGTTGCGTTTACTTCGTTGGGGGTTTACTTTGATAGAGATCTCGCTGATGGCACCGAAGGAGTTTATAATTTCCGTATTCAAGGCCACCTTTACCATAAAATTGGTAGTCTTTTTCCTGGAGAGAATGCTTCACGACCACGATACCTGCAGATATATTTCTATGACACAGATCAGGAGATTGAGTGGAGGATGAAGGAAGGTAACGATGTGTTGGATAGAGATGTCTTGAAGCTATTAAGGGAAATCTTGAATAGACACAATAGTTTTGGTCCATGTTTTTCGTCAAGGTGCAGAACGAGAAGATCCTTTGGATTGCCAGTTGATTAACAAAGAGCAACCTAAAGAACAATTGCAGTACACTCTTCCAAGTGCTTCCCAGGTTGCGGCCATTGTACCAATAGGTGATGCAAGTTACGAACATACAAAACGTGAAATAATAGTGCAGACAACATCCGAAAATTTCATACAAGTCTTTGAGACAGGTGGTAATTACGATCCTATGCAATATCCTCTTTTACTCCCTTATGGAAGCTATGGGGTGGGACATAGAAAGCAAAGACAATAATGGAAGAAAGATGTCATGCCGTGGATACTATTTGTACATTTTGCATATACTAACTATATTAAGTAATTTCGTCTATAAATCTAAAGACTTGAACTACATTTTTTAAGTGTCTTTTAATCAATTTTTGTGGTATTTTTTAATTGTTCGACAAATGCATAACAATCATGATTCACTTTTTCTTCGAGGCCGGCGATTGTTGCAACAGTACGTTGTGGATAATTGGGTTAAAATTGACTATGCTAAGCTCAGATGGGTTACATGTCATCAAAAGCAATTAAGGGCGGAACTCTACGAAGGATTACAAGATGCACAAAGAGCGAGAGAGACCAGCGTAGGTAAGTTAGTTAAGATCTCTTTAGTAAAGGTAACTATTTAACAATTCAAGCACAAAACAAACTGAAGATTCATGAATGGGAGAAGGCAGTTAAGATCTCTTTAGTAAATAATAAATCAATTAAAGAACTTAACGGAGCACCAAATTGCTTGAATCTCTCAACATTGTTGCTTCACGAAAGTAAGGCGGAAACGATATCTGATGATTTTTTCCAATCTATGCCCATGCTTAAAGTTTTAGATAGGTCTGATTTGCTTATCAAAAATCTCCCAACAAGTATTTTTACGCTTATGGAATTACATTATCTTGACCTATCATGTGACAATATAGCATTTGGTGCGAGTAAACTAAGTCCAGGGACTTCAGTTCGTCTTACAAAATTAAGGATGTTGGATTTATTTGGTTCAGATTTAAGCAATTGGGAGAGCGAGTTGGAAAGCTTAAAAGACTCAAATTATCTCGGAATCAGCTTAGAGACGGTTCTTGCTCTTCAGAGATTAGTACGTAGTCACAAATTGCAGTTGTGCACAAAACTGTTAAAAATTTGGGTTAAGCGGCAAAATGCCCCAATTTGAACTACAACGTTGTGAAAATGCCCCGGACGTTAGGCAAAAGATCAAAATGCTCCATTCCGTTAGTTTTCCCTATTTTGGTCAAAATGTGGCATTTTCACTACCTTTGACTAGTCAACTATTTTGTGAATTTTCATTTCTGCCCTTCGACAGAAATAACACCCGACATGTATGCTTATAACTTCATTACACCACCGCCACCTCCATCACCACCACCACAATCGCCGGCAACGCTACCACCACCACCACCAATACCGCCACCACCAACACCGTCAACTGTTTTGTGAATTTTCATTTCACCGCGACATGTATGCTTATAACTTCATTACACCCGCCACCTCCATCACCACCGCACCGCCGCCACCGCTGCTGCGACCGCCACCACCGCAACCACCACCACCGCAACCGCCACCACCACCATCGCCACCGCAACCACCAACACCGCCGCCACCACCACCGCCACCACCACAACCCTAGGTCTTGAATCCTGAAGTTTAAACATTGAACCCAACACCACCACCACCACCATCACCACCACCACCACCACCACAACCACCACCGCTGAACCCTAAACCATGAACCTAGAACCCTAGACCTTGAACCTTGAACCTTGAATTTTAAACATTGAACCCTAAATTTTAAACATGTGACAGAAGGGTATAAATGCCATTTTTTTCCACGTGCAGGCCACATGCTTACGCATTTGACCACTTAACTCTCTCAAACGGAATACATAACAGAATGGGGCATTTTGATTTCATTTTGGGGCATTTTGATCTTTTGCCTAACGTCCGGGGCATTTTCACAACGTTGTAGTCCAAATTGGGGCATTTTGCCATTTAATCCTAAAAATTTACAAATGTCAAAGGCATCAAAACCAGGGACGGATCCAGGAAGGATAAATTTCCTTTTAAGGCCCGGGCTAGAAGCCTTGGTCGAGCAAATTTATTTTTTTTTGTTTGGCTTGTGGACTGAGAAGGCTATCCGGGCTAAAGCCCCCTTTAGCCCAGCTGTAGGTCCGTCAGTGGTCAAAACCCTTGTTTTGTCACCACCGTCTTTACCAACATCATCATTGGTTAGTCTGGCAAACATGGCAAAGCCTAAAACCACTTCATCTTCAATGGTGTAGAGAGTTAGAAGAGTTGAGAATCGTGAGTTGGGTGGGTATATATGGAAGATAAGGTTACTTTGTTCACGACTTTGGAGAAATTTAAAATTTTGCAAATGCCGAAGTTAAAGATTGTGTGGGATGTGCGACATTCAGCTTTGCAAACCTTAAAGATGTAAGTATTTGGCATTGTCCTAAACTGAAGAATGTAACATGGCTGATCTATGCTCAGAATCTTGGGATACTTGATTTGCAATAATTGAACGGATTAGAAGAGGTAATTTCTGATGGGTTTGCATTCGAAGAGAATTTAATGAGTACATTTCCGAGACTGAATAGTTTTTTTTTGGGCAGCATGTCAAAACTAAAGAGGATATGTAACAAGAGTGTGAAATTTCTTTCTTTGGAGCATTTTCAAGTGAGGTACTGTCCAAGATTGAAGCAACTACCATTTGATGCCAATAGCGTGATCAGAAAGACGTTAATGATTCAAGCATCCAAGGAATGGTGGGAAAGGCTAGAGTGGGAAGATGAAACCACCAAATCTAATCTTGCTCGTCATAACCGTTTTTTAATTTGCAAATTTACATTAGCTTCTACTGGCATGGAGGAGGGGTTCCATTACGTATGTATAATAAGCCTTCCTAAATTGGAGCCTATAGGAATTAATTTGGGCCTATCACTACGTGATAAAAAAGAGATATTTTAAAGTAAAATGGATAATCCCTTAACCAATTATTTTTTAATGGCAAATTTATCCCTGATTAATTAGTGTTAATTTGGATGATTAGTGATAAAATTTCATGTTTGATGCGAAATTAACTTGTATTAATGAATCATTTGAATATGAAAAAAAAAATGAAATTTTTTGAAGAACACCAACTCAGAATCGGTATATGTTGCCATTGGTATCAACCGATTGTAACCTCAAAAACATACAGAGATTTTCTGAAACTTTCTTCTACCCAGAATCGGTTTATATGGACATGAAAATCAACCGATTATCCAGAATCGGTTTATATGGGCATGAACATAAACCGATTGTGGGTCAATTTTTTCATTTTTATATGTGAATTATGTGTTGTTCAACATCAAATAAAATCAAAATTCATTCTATACCCGAGTTAATAAAATGAAATCGAGTATAATTTCATACTCATTTTATGATCGAGTATTAACCGAAAAAACATGGGTTAACCAGAATCGGTTTACACGATACATATGTAAAAACCGAATCCTGACATTGCACAACAGGAATCGGTTTATAAGAATGCTCATGTAATCCGATTCTAACAAAAAAAAGATACAGAAAAATTGAGAACCACAATCGGTTTACTCGACACACATATAAAATCCGATTCTAACATTATACATCAACAATCGGTTTTTATAAGTGCTAATGTAATCCGATTCTGGTTCATATTTCTCGAACCAGAATACATATATAGGACAATCGGTCTTTGTGGGCATGAACATAAACCGTTTCTATTTGCAATCGGATTACATATACATTAACGTTAACCGATTCTGATAAACCAGGAAAATTTGATTTCAAAATTTTCAATTTTTGAACAATTTTATGTTACTAAAACCTAGTTTATAGGATTGGGTTGAGAAGAAAAGAAGATGAATCAGTTTAAGTGGAGATGGAAATGAATTTGATTTTAATTTTAATTTTTATGATTTTAGTTTTATGATTTTCATTTTGATTTTAGTTTTTAAATTTTATGATTTTAGTTTTATGATTTTGATTTTAGTTTTTAATTTTATGATTAGGATTTGATGAGGACAAATTAATAATATTAATATTTGATAGAGGGTAAAATGATATTTTCATCAAACTTAAACACCCATTATCATTTTCTATGGGGTGGATGAAAAATTTCATTGAGCCTGATAAAGAATAATAAGCTGTAAAAAGGATTGATTTTAAGTTTTATATTGTAGCTTTGGCCTGAGATGTGAAGTTGAAGTTGTATTATTATTAGATTTAATTATCTCTCCCAAAGTCTACTTCCTTTGTTTGTAGCTGGCCAACTTGCATGAGAATCTCTTGTAAGAATTTAATGTTTCGTTTTTTCCTCATAGTTGCCTGCTATTACATAGTAGTTTCGAGCTCACCACATTACCACATTCTCCAGTGAATTGTTTCTTCTAAATATATGCTAGTTGCCCTCTAAGTCAAATGAGGCATGAGGAAATGTACACCGACAGCACGTAGTTTCGCGGTTGCACTCTCGGAAATTAAGCTTAAGGAAATGATTTTTTATTACATGTGTTCATGTCTATATTTATCGGCTTCAGCAGACTCTAAACATGTGTCCATTGATTCCTAAGAGTAAGTAAGAAGGAAAGTAGAAACAAGTGTGCACCGATCAAAAAAAAAAAGAAAGGAAAGTAGAAACAAGTGTGCATCAAATTGATCAAAGCTAGTAGTGCCTTACCATAATATAATGGCTAAGCTGTTTGGTGCTTCTCCCATTTGCATTGTTTCTATTTTTTGATGTTGATTGCCGTATCCGTTTCTTCTGGTACGTCTTTATGCTTTTTGTTTCCTTTTTATGCATTTGATGAGTTTTTTAAGTTGGATAAAACTATAGGCTAGGTAACCTCTAGAAGCTCATGGTGGATTTCAGTAACGAAAAATAAGACGATATTTATGGTTTCACAAAAATCCTATCTATGGGTTTTCTAAAGTTCAATTCTCACATGAGAGATCTTGTTGTGAGATTATAAGCCAAGGGAAGCATTCTCTTGGGAAACCACTATGGTTGTGGCCGGATCTGAATGATTCGGTTCAAAAACAGATACTGATTATCCGCCTCCGATGCCCTCCTTTTTTTCTTTGCCAGTCTCCTAATGGAAGTTTCCTTGGGGCATTATTTGGATCAGAAAAGTGTTTTATTAACCCATGTTGGTTGCATTTTCCGGCATTTTTGGCATGGATTGGGAATTTCTCCATGCCTGTATAGGGCTTCCTAGTTCCTACTCCATAGTATGAGTTGCGTAGAGTTAATTAAAGCAACTCTCCCTGACTGGTATATATTTACTACAGTATTTATAGACCATCTATGCTGCCTTGAATATCGGCTCTACTACCTCTTTGCGTCGCTCGAGTGGCCCGACATATTTAATTTATCCGCGTGCTTATGGTTTTCTCCTGATTAAAAAAACAGCCTAGATAGTAGCACTGTAATTTTTTCAAAAGTTTCTTGCTCGCACTTCTTTTGAGTGAAAATGATAAATTCTAATTGAATTATTTTTTTAACTATATCATTTGATTAATGTACTGCAGAAACCACCTATACGGAAGGTCAGGTTTGCAAAATTCAGGGTGGTGGTTGTGGAGTGGTAAGAAAAGAATCATCCATTAATTGCTCACGCTGTTCGAGATTTTGCCTCTACAATTGTGGGCTGAGTAAATATACGGAAATGTATCCCGCTTGCAACTTTATTAGAGGCACAGAGGGCAGCACATTTGAATGCTATTGTTGTTGCAGTAACCAACTTTATTAGAGGCTGAGGCGCTGAGGATTATACGAATGATTTGATTTCTATTCCCATATGTAACTAGCTACTGTTCAAGTATTTCCTACCGTTAGTCTGATTGTGCGCACTATTTCAGAGTAGTCATTCAAAAATCATAAATGCAAAACAAGTGTGGTATTGCTGCAAGTTTTTTCTAAAGTGTTTTTCTTTTGTGGTGTGACGTGCTTTTTTGTGTGTTTTGTTGTAAAAATAAAATAGTTTTTTTTTTTTTTTGAAGCATTAAATTAAATAAAACTAGTTAAACCGTTATTACACGTGGGAATGTAATTCCCATAGAGTCGCTCAAAATAATTGGATTAAGAAAAGATGGATTCGTTTGTTCCCAAATTGATGTTGAAAGGTTTCCCGCCTGGCTTCTATCGGCTGCAAAGTTTGCCAGTCCATCTGCGACTTGGTTTCCTTCTCTATAATTATGTTGAATAACACAACATGGGATTTGTCGCATTCGATGTACGATTTCCTGAATCATTTCTGAGATATACCATGGAGCTTCCCTTGGATTGTTGATGAAGTGCACGAGATTTTCCGAGTCTGTTTCGAATAAGACTTTCGTCCAGTTTCTTTCATTGGCTGCTCTGGTTGCTATCACTGTTGCCCATGTTTCAGCTGTTAACGTGGTGGTTATACCTAGAGGTTGTGCAAGAGCCAATACTGTGTGGGCGCTCGAGTTCCTGCATATGAATCCTTCTCCTGCTATTCCGGGGTTACCTCTAGATGCACCATCGATATTTATTTTATACCAGTCTGGTGTTGGGATACTCCAACCCACCTGAATGGTTGTAGTAGATTTTGGTAAGATTGTTGTCAATCTGCTAGGACTCTCCCCTGGTATAACTGGTGGGGAGGTCATTTTTGCCCATTCAAATTCATGCTGGAGCGCGAAAGATTTCGCTAGGGTGTCTTCTTGGGTGGACTGCTTCTGATTGAATACGAGATCATTTCTGGTAGTCCATATAGACCAGAAGAGGAAACAACATGATGTGATAGAATATGTATTATCTCGAGATTGCAGTAATTGGGAAATTATTGTTTGGAGGTTTATGATAATTGGTTGGTGGTTACCTTGGGAATGGTTTGCTGATATGCGATTAGAAAGAGTGTTCCAAGTGGACAAAATCATTGGACAATGAATCAACATGTTATTGGCTATTTCAGGCTCAGAATTGCATCGGGGGCATAAGTTGGAAGTCGAGAGATTGATGTGGTGGAGCAGGGATAAGGTTGGTAAACCTTCATTTATAGCTTTCCACAAGAAAATCCGAATTTTTGGAGGACACTGTAAGGTCCACAAGAATTTTGTGTTTGGGAGGGGTTGAGTATGGGGTCGTGGGAGAGAGTTGTTTTCCTGTTGGATTAGACAGCTGTATCCGGATGATGTAGTGTATTGACCTGATTTATAGTGAGGCCATATAATTTTGTCTGAGGTGTTGTTGAGGGGTGGGTGGATGTAATATGATGGGTTACATTATTGGGGAGATGGCTCAACTGATCGTGATTCCAGTTATGAGAGATGGGGTCAATTAAGTCTACTACATATTGAATAGGATCGCATTAGGTTGGATCAAGGTTTTGAAAGTGGGGTATCCAATTTGCTTGGATAGGGGTATCCAAGCCATTTCCTATTTGGTGAAATATATGATTTTTGACAGTAGGTATGAGAGATGCCATTTGTTTCCATTGTGGGCTGGCAGTCGTGGATATTGATATCGTACCTTGCAATATCGGCTGATGATGGAGATATTTCTCGTTGAAGAGGCTCGAGCAAATGGAATGTGGTTGGTCTTGAATATTCCAAAAAATTTCATGATAAGAGCTTTATTGTGATGGCTTCTCTTTCTGATACCTAGCCCTCCCTCCTCTATTGGCTTTTTTAGCTTGTTCCATCCTAATGGGTGAAGCTTTCGGACCGAAGAATCATGTCCCCAGAAAAAATTCCTGGTGATATGGGTGGGGAAAATCTGTGTTTGCATGAGGTGGTTTGAGGTTGGGGTTAAGGAGGTTTTAATTATAACTAGTCTTTCTGTCGGGGTAAGGCATTTTGTGATCCATCCTTGTGTTTTTCGTGCCAATCTCTGCAGTAGTGGTTCAAATATGTGACTTGAGGCCCTCCCATGTTTGAATTGAACTCCCAAGTATACAGGTGGGATTGATGTAGTCGGCATGCCGAAGAATTGGTGAAGGTTATCTATGTGATGTTGTTGGAGTCTTGGGCGGTGAATAATGGTTGATTTTGCCGCATTGATAATTTGACCCGCTGAGGAGCCGTATGATTGAAGAAGTCTTTGAATGTGATTACTACTTTCTTGTGTAGTTGTGTATGTGATGAGAAAATCATCATCATACATTAAGTGTATGATGGGAGGTGCCTTTTTTGATACCTGGATACCTTGAATCAGATTATTTGCTTCTAGTTTTGCAAGATTTGTTGAAAGTATTTCTGCACATATGATGAAAATGTAGGAAGATATGGGATCACCTTGCCTTATTCCTCTGGTATGAGTAATGAATCCGTATGGTGTACCATTGACGTTGACTGAGTAAGTTACCGATTTGATATAGAGCATGATATATTCCACAAATATTGACGAAAAACCTAATTTTGTGAAAGCCTTTTTGATGAATCCCCAGTCAAGGCTATCATAAGCTTTTTGGATGTCCAGTTTGAGAGCTATTTTGGGGTTTTCTGTGGTTGAAGATGTTTTGATGTGATGAAATAGTTCACTGGAAATTGTGATATTATCATGTATTGATCTCTTGGGGACGAAAGCACTCTGATATGGACTTATTAAGAAAGGTAGAAGAGGATGTAAGCGGTTGACTAGGATTTTTGAGATGATTTTATAGGTGACATTGCAAAGGCTTATAGGTCTGAATTGGGATGGTATTGTTGGGTTGTCTACTTTTGGGATAAGAGTGATGTTTGTATGATTCATGAGAGGGTGGGTGTTCAAGTTATCAAAAAAACTACGAACCATAGAAATTAATTTAAGATGAGTGGTGTCCCAGAAAACTTTAAAAAACTTACTCGTGTATCCATCTGGACCAGGAGCGCTTTCAGAGTTGATGGAGAACAAAGCTTGCTTGATTTCCTTTACCGTTACGGTTGCCGAGAGCTGGTTACATTGTGATGGTGTCAATCGTGGAGCTACTTATTCAAAGAGTTCCTTGTCTAGAATTGTGTTTGGGGCCGTATATTGACTGGTGAAATGATCAAGGATAATTTGGATCACTTGATCTTTATCACAAACCCAGTTGTTTTGTTGATCCTGTAATTGCTTTATGTTGTTGCGTCTCTGGTGTATGGTTGCCTTAGTATGGAAGAAGGTTGTATTATTGTCTCCGGATTGGAGCCATTGAATTCTGGATATTTTCTGCCAGTATGTTGCATGGCATTGAAGTAAGGTTAGGTGATGATTGCGTAGCTCCTTCACGCGATTTATCCAGAAAGTTAGTTCTTCTCCGAAGTGGATAGCACATAGATGTTGGGCCAATTTTATTTGTTCTGTTGAATTGCGAATTAACTTTGGAAGATGACCAAAAGTGTCTTTGTTCCATTCCATTAGTGTTTGCCCCGTTGTGATTAACCTGAGTTGAATATCCAGGGTAGAATCTGAGTCGGATTGTTGTGTCCAGGAGGTTTCGACGATTTGCTTGAGTTGTGGATGTGTCAGCCATAGATGCTCAAACTTGTAATTTTTTGCCCTTGCCAGTCTATTTCTTTGGTGTGTAGCAGGGCAGGTGTGTGATCCGATGCAATTCTTGGAATGTGAGTGACTCCTGCATGAGGGTTCGATGTTCGCCAGTGATGCGTTGCAATTGCTATATCCAGTCTTTTCATGATGTTATCTTGACCATGTTGGTTGTTGGTCCAAGTGTATGGATCTCCTCGAAATCCTAGGCGGTTTCGACGATTTGCTTGAGTTGTGGATGTGTCAGACATAGATGCTCAAACTTGTATTTTTTTCCCTTGCTAGTCTATTGCTTTGGTGTGTAGCAGGACATGTGCGTGATCCGATGCAATCCTTGGAAGGTGAGTGACTCCTGCATGAGGGTTCGCTGTTTGCCAGTACTGCGTTGCAATTGCTCTATCCAGTCTTTTCATGATGTTATCTTGACCCTGTTGGTTGTTGGTCCAAGTGTATGGATCTCCTCGAAATCCTAGATCGATAAAACCCATTTGGTCGATCATTGTTATGAACGGTTGAGTCTGACTATACGTGACTTGTCTGCCACCTTTTTTTTCTCCGATTGATCCATTATGTCATTAAAGTCCCCTATTAGGAGCCAAGGAGTTGATTTGTTGGTATTTGGGAAGATTGTTGGGAAATCTTTCCAAAAATCTATTCTTGAGTCTGGATGAGGAGGGCCTTAGATGCCGATAAAAAGCCACAGTTGTGCTGGGCCAGGTGGAGTAATGATGACGTGAATGTAACTCTGAGACTGGAGAAGAATACGGATATTTAGGTTGTTCCACATAAGACATAGGACTCCTCTACGACCTACTTTAGGAACAGAGGTTAGATTTTGGAATTGAAGTGATCGTGCTAGATTTGGCATATGCCGGTCATTTGCTAAAGTTTCTGAAAGGAATATGATATCAGTTTTATGCAATGAGACTAGGCCCTGAAGGTGTTGAATAGAAGTTGGATTGTTAATTCCCTGGAAATTCCAGGCTAGAATGTTCATGTTGGCCTATAACGTCCTTGTGCTAGGTTGGGTTTCTTGGGTGAATTTTTGAGGTAGGATGTGACTGCTAAAGGGCATTTAGAATTTTGTGTAAAAAAGCTTTGACGAATGTTTTGAAAGGAAACTAAATTTGGGATTGAAATTGGGGGTTTAGTGGGAAGACTAGTTATTTGCCTATAGAGTTGTAAGAAAACACTTCAGGGAAGATAAAACGAAAACCTTTGTGGCAAGACACAATATTGGCAGAGACTTCGGAGAGAATAAGCCTTTAAAAAGTGTTGTTGAACCAACCTCTGACAATTAATTAACCAATCTTGCGAACCATTAACCCTAAACATATTTATCTGCACGGCCATGATGAATTTTTTTTTTTTTTTTCCGGTAACTCCTTGGTGGCCATGGCCGCCCCTATATTTTGGCATATGTAGCTATATTTTAACCTATGTTTCTACATTGCCCTTCCAAGAAATTTTAGGAAGATATCTTGGTTCAAAATTTTAGGTAGTTTTCTAATTGAATTAAAATGCAAACTCTGATAAAAACAATTTAAATGGAAAAAATAATTTATAACCATGCATCTTTAAAATGCAAACTCTGATAAAAACAATTTAAATGGAAAAAATAATTTATAAACAAATCTTGGAGAAGAATCCAAGAGATCCCAAAATTAAAAAGTCTTGGTGTAGTAACACCCATAATATTTTCTTGAAAAACAAAAATAATAGTAAAACCAATGTAGTTAATTTCAGATTTCGATTTGTCTCGGCCGGGACCGAAACACTGGTATAACTTTGTATCGGGGAGATTTAGTTTCTTAAGTTCGGGACAATCTCGGTTTCAAATTTATACCCTTAATTTTTATCCAGGACAGTTTCCCCATAACTCATTAATTAACATAAATATCTCAATCAATCAATTGCACAAGACGCAATGATATCAACAATGATCACTACCAAATTACCAACCAAAAGTATAATTACTTTGTAATACTTTGGATAAGCCAACCTCTAAATCAGACACGTAAATACTTGAATTTGTTTCTTTTTCTTGTTGACAGCTAGCAGTCTAGCACTACAATTCTCTTAAATCTAGCCTCCATTATATCTCCACCTCTGGAAAATCTCACTACCAACATCAATCCAATTTTGTGCAGAAAAAAAAAACTCATACAATATTTTTTTTCTTTTTCTTGGCCACCTTCACTGATAGATCAATGAATCAATGAATCTATAACATCTGATGATTGCCACGGATTTGTTCCTCATTGCTACGTATATATAGATAGATTTTATGGAAAAATAAATAAATTATAACTACTAAACAACATCATTGATGATTGATTCTATAAGCAATCCAAACTCAGTGTTGATTTTATATGCATAAGTTGATCGAGAGAAAATGGTGAAATGGGTTTGGACCTTTTGATTCTTCTTTCTTCATATCTTGAACCTTACACGGAGATAATTACTCTTCTCCTATTTGGTTTGCTTAATTTTTTTAAAAAAACCGAAATTCCGCGCGAATATGGACGAGATAGCCCGAGATAAGGCGAGATTCTCGCACCGATTTCGTATCGCCGAAATTGTTGATATCGTCTCTTCAAGGTCCGAAACCGAGAAAATTATTGGAATCTCGGCCGAGATGGCCGAGATCGACCACACTGAGTAAAACTTAGCATACTTCCAATCCATATACTTTCATGTTTCGTAGTAGCATTATCTTTAGCTAATTTATCAAGAACAATCTTTGATTGAATCTCATTTGATCAAAGGACTCCTTAAGCCTTGTAATATAAGTCTTACAATTCGTGAATTAACTTATACATGAAGTTATTTAGACCAACTATAATCTATACACCAAAAACAACGCTGTCTCCAGGAAATGCTCAAACACATGGTCAAAATATTATATATACAGTCTAACCTCAATAAATATATGTTCGACAAATGAATAACCTCGCTAAACGAATAATTTTTTATGGTCTCAAATTGGGTAAAATGGCTAAATGAATAACCTCCGTAAATGTATTAAAGAATAAAAATTATTGAGGCCTTAGAGGCCTTATGAAAATACAAATGAAGAATCACTAAATTTCATGCACAACAAATGAAGAATCACTAAATATAGTATTTTGCTAGTAAATACGCACGTGCGATGCACCTGCCGTGTTGTCGTTCCGTTACAAAATTTATGGGATAACAAACAATAATACTAAGGCGAAAAATCCGCCTTCAAAATAAAAAAATATTGTTTCACAATTTTATCTCTTGTAATCAATTAGAATAGGTGTGACTTACATTTCAGCGAGGGAAAAATTCATACACAATGGACACCAAAATGTAAGATGAAACCAAGACTAAAATAATAAAGGAAAATATAAAAACATTAAGTAAAAAATAAATACAATGACTAAGAACTTTGCGGAAGACATTAATTCATAAGATGTATACCTAAGATAGGACGACGTAAGAACTTCCTTGTACACAACGTTCTTGGTGAACGTTCCAACTTTATCAGCAACGCTTTCTTTCTTGATTAATACCTTAGTGTTATTGCTCGAAACACCCCTTGAAAGCCCAACATATAATTGTCCATGACTGAAGACATGCTCGGGAAGATAAATACCGGTGTTTTCAATTGTTTATCCTTGTGCTTTGTTGATTGTGAATGCAAAGCACATACGTACTGGGAATTGCTTGTGAATCATCTTGAACGACATCTCAAGATTCTATGGGGGGGGCTCATTGAAATCCTATGGAGGAATACTATTTTACCAGCTGAATTTCCACTGAGGATCACTGCATTGATACAATTTGGAAAGAACTTCTTTATGATAAGCCTAGTACCATTGCATAAGCCGTTCTTGGCACTAACATTCCTCAGTAACATAGTGGGTGCTCCTAGCTTCAGTTTCAACTCATGAGGAGGTAAACCACCAGGGGCCATTCCGTTCAACTGTTCTTGAAGATAGAGGTTTCGGAAATCATCTTCCATGGAATCAAATAAATAATACGTATGCTCTTACCCGGGAAACATGCTAACCACTCGATAATTTAACTTATCGACATGCTCATTCAATAGTGTGATAAGTGTTAGAGCATTGCTCGGTTGAACCCACCAAGCGTTGGTATGTCAAGTTTCGTTGTCATATTTTAGTGAACCAAACCTCATTTAAGAGTCGCTTGATTTAAATGTACTAGAGTCAACTTCGTATAGGTTAGCTTGTAAGTATTGGGGTGAGACATTACAAGTATTGCAAAGACTTGAAGAAGTATGGAGCTATAACGACAACATCATCCTTCCACTTGAGGTTAGTGATATTTGACTTGAACTATTTCAATCCATAACGTATCTTTCAAGTCGTACATATTGAAAACATAAAACTGCGAAGCGTGAACACTCTAGATAGACATAGTATTAAGGAATACAATATGAAGTTTTTTGATTAACCATTAAACTTTGTATATAAGACATCGACATAATCGTATGAATGCTATTGTGATTATGTATGGGTATGAGGTGAGGATTTCATCCTAGGGAACAATGTTTACATGTGTTCTAAAGAAGTAAGTACATGATATGTGTTGTGAACCGAAAAGGAAATTGCCAGGCGTTATTGGGGATGTTCTTCATTGCATATCTTATGAACAACCAATATGTGTGATTAGTATAGCCTCTCATGACTTGTTTGTGTTCTTGGTAAAACTATTCACATGAGGCCTGACTTATGTATTGGTATGAATTTTATTAGTGAAATCGATCTTAAGTAATCACATGGGGTATGATCGGGTTGTGAGTGTCTGAACTTATTACTAGGAGAAGGGGAACCGATCCTAGTAAGAGGTGTAGTACATCACAAGGGGAATCGATCCTTTTATGAAGTGCAACAAGGTTTATGGAAGAAATGGGAACCGATCCTATTAACATGTGGAACACGTTTTTGGGAAGGGGAAACCGATCCTATGGACATGTGCAGTGCATACAAGTTAGATACCAAATATATATGGGGAACTGATCCTAGTACCTAGTCAGCCGTATCTTTGGTCAGCTAGTGTAACTATGCATAGTACTCACATGGAGGTAGAACCGAAACATGTTTTGGTATAACCGTAAACCCATGAGTTGTGATTGAGTGGTACTTGATCAATCACATGGTTCTTGAAAGTCAGATGAACAAATTCTAAACTTGTTTGTAAGTGTGGTAAATCGGTTTCAAGTGAGCAAGCATGGAAAAGACTTGCAAGACTAAGATGTCGTCACACTTTGAACACGGTGCATTAATGCTTATTCTATATTGCTCAAAGATATTACTTAACGGGTAAGAAGGAAGTAAATCCCAAGATCGAATATAATAAGTTAAGAATCTTTTTAATTAAGGGTTTTTAATTATATATGGAAAATAAGAATTAGTAATGTGCATTTATTAGTTAAAGATTTTCCAAGGAGATTTCGATCATATTTTTGGACAGTGCATTCACAGGAATTATGAAAATCGAATTTGGGTTAATATGGGAAAATATCTTGAGTATATTTTCGGTTTTGTAAATTCCTATGTGTCCAAACTTCCTAGTCTATAAATACTTTGAGTTTGCATTTCTAGCAAAATAATCCTGCATAACATTAGACTTACTCTTTTGTCGTTGTTACTGGTGAAGCCGCCTATCGGAGAGGACAATAATCTAATTAGGTGAAATCTCTTATGGATGCTCAATTTAAAGTCTTCTTTGGGATTGAGAAGCTCTAGCGCGACCCTTTGGTGGGAAACTAGATATTGTGGTTTCTCTTTAGTTTTCGTATTGATTTGATTGACTAACGGTGGTTGAACTTTGATTGCACCTAGTTTGTTTATGCTTGAGAATCTTCTCTTCTGATATAATATTCACTCAAACTAGTTCAAGGTTTCGACAGTGTTCTTTAGACTATTGTTAGATCTAAAGATGATCTTGTGATAATCCATTGTTAATAGACTCTATTATGTATGTGATTGATCACAAGAGATTCAAGTAGTTGTGTACAGCTGTTTATTGAAGATCTAAGAAGATTTGAAGATATTGAAGATTTCTGACTTGGTTTTTACAATCTTTGGTGTGCACAATACTTATTTGGGAAAAAGAGGATCCGACTATAATTGATTTATCCTTTTGGGTATTTTGATAGAATAGTTGAGGAAGATTGGCATCAATATGATTCCTTGTGATTAAAGGTATTGATTGGATTAATCTTAACATTTTCCTTTGGGTGATTGAACATAAGATATATCTTGGAACCTGGCAAAGGATTTTATGTTAAGATAAACAAGGAAACCTTTGCGCAGTTCATATTACTTAGTTGAAGAGAGTTGATACCAAACGTATTTGTTGTTCCTTTACTGTTTGGAATACGATCCAAAGGAATTGGTCCAAGTACGTGACTTGTTTACAGGTTGGAGGCGTGGGAATACAGACGGAACTAGGTGAACTATAGGTTTATTTGCTTGGTCTCAATTATACGAAGTTGGTTTATTTTGTATAACGGCTTAATCCTGAGAGTATTCAATTCTGGACTAGGTCCTGGGGTTTTTCTGCATTTGAGGTTTCCTCTTTAACAAAATCTTGCTGTGTCATTTACTTTATATTTCCGTATTATAATTGTTTTATTATAATTAAAGTAAATTGCACAAACATTAATTCTTATTTACTTGATACGTGAATCCTATTGAGTTTGGTTAAGTCTGAACCTTTGTATCAAGTATACACACCTTGTTGTTGTATTGTCTCGATCTCGTATCCATAGACGATCACACAAAGTGTGAACCAATTTGTTTTATTGTCTCGAGTCAGTCCATAGACAATCACTTTCAGGTAAAGGACTTATAAGAAGTAAAAGTAATAGCTTGAGGTATATTTGGGGTACCCTCGCCTTTTCAATTGGTATCAGAGCATGCAAACACAAAAAGATCTAACAATCTTTATTTGGTGCGATGCATCCCATAAGAATTGAATCCATGTCTGATTCAGTTAATGTTAAGCAAGAGTATGACTACTCAAAGGTTGAAGATGTTACTACTTTGTTGACTCATGATCCAGGATTTTCGAAAACATCTGTGTCTTTTTCTGATGAAAAAGAAGATGCTGATAAAGAGTTGGCAAAACTCCTAAAGCCTATAAAATCTCTTTCCTCTAAATTAATGATTTTAAAGACAAAGTCAAATCTTCTAAAGAAGGAGATCAGAAATAAAGACAGTCAACTGGATAGTCTGGCTGAGGAGAATATGAATCTCATTGTCAAATTAGAATCTCTTGTTAATTCTCTTGATAAAGAGACAAGTCCAATGACTCTGACAAATGATGATGTTGTATTAGTCACATCTGAAACAGATCAAGATGATGGTAGTTTACCAAATTACATCAAGTCAGAAGAGGATGAGAAATAAGATTTTATATCTACTGATGATCAAATGAAATCTTGTCCAAAGGAAACTTTGAACCGATTCCATGATAATGATCTTAAGGAATACACTTTTCAGTCACTTGACAGGAAACTTATACTTCTTCAACATACGGTGGTAGAAATTTTGAAGGAAGTTTCTTGTCTTAAAAAACTGAAAGATCATTCCTCAGTAGAAAGACAGATTGTGCCACAACCATATAAGATCAACTCAAAATCAGAGGAAAGAGTTGACAATAGCTTCTGGAAGAAGATTCCTCCTCATCCATATCGAAACAATTCTTGTTTTGATGAAGAACGATTCCAGAAGGAATGGAAAGAGAGAATCTCTGCCAAAGGAAACAATGAGGGATTTCCAATAATTGTTTCAGATAATCACACTGATGTGAATCATAAGGAAGTCCTTAGAATGAGAAAATTTTATGAAAATCTCATTGAAAGAATTAAGAGAGATCTATTAGTCTTTGAGAATCCTCACATCGATACAATTTCTCCACATGATCATAAAGTTAGAAAAGATCATCGTCTTGGGAGAAAATATATTGGGCAGAAATTCCCTAAAAGAATCATGAACTTTGTTTCTGATATTCAATATAAGCTTGAAAAAGCTTATTCCGATACAACCTAGTTGTATCAAGATTGTGCATTCTCATCCGCTTATGTGCTCGTTTTTATGGATGGGAATGACACAATAACTCTGGAGCACATGTAGTTTGTGTAATTGATTATCAGAAAAAGTTGTAGATTTTGATGGATAGTTGTAAATCCAAGAAAGTTTTCATGTTTATCATGATTTTCTAGATAAGTTTTATTTGGAATTTTTGAATAAAACTAAGAAGTTCGGACAAAAGGAAACGAAATATATTCCTCAATATTTTCGGGTTCTATTGATATTTTTCGGTCCGAAAAGTTGTCTCTTTTTAAAAGAGAAACTATTAATTTCAGTATATTGATACCCTGATCAATCATCTTATATAACCAAGCATGCCTCCAATAACTCGTAGTGTCTCAAAGAATAATAAGGAGGTGGCTCAAAGCGTTAAATATTTTCAAGGAATTAATAACGAGAAGAAGAAAAGAAGCAGATCAAAAATCATGTCTGATTATGATTCTGAGAGTTCGGTTGGATCACAAGATGAGTCATGTTTTTTGGCCTACAACAAACAAGATCCAACCAAAGTCAAGTGGATTCATTCAAACAGTATGAATCAATACATCCAAAGTTTTGAAAAACTAGAAACTGATCAAGTTATGACAGTCGGACATCATGATTGGTTAAAAGAACAAATTGAAGGAACAAAAGAAGCTCTTTCCGAACTCAAGGTTCTTGTTGAAGATCTAGAGAAACAGGAAGTGGTTGCAGACAAGTTTCTTGAGACATGCTTTAACAGTTTGAACACTGAAGAAACTTCAGTGAACAACAAGAGCACCACTAGAGATTAAGTTATATGCTGTAATACTTAATCCAGAAAATTAGACATCAATTTTTGATTGCTTTCATTGATTGTATAAGTCTATTGAATAAAACTATTATGAATAAAGTTATTTGATTTATAATTTTTCTTGTGATAGTTTTGATTTACATAGCCGGTACTTTAATGCTTTATTTATTTGCTATGTATGTGTATGAGATGTTTGATTTCGGTTTTATTACCTTGATATTCGATCTCATGATATGTTGTGTACCCTTATGGTTTCGGTGACTTTTTGATTTAGCAGGATTAAGTTCTAGCCCATGTTGGTAGGCTTTATCAAAGGATCATGAGGGATTCCTGTAGAAACAATATGTGAAAAAGTCACAATATGTTGAATCAGTTTTGGTTTAGCATAAAAGCATATGTGTTTCGACGGTTTTCAACCTTTGCTTGCAATTGTTAAAACCGATTTTCAACCTTTTTATGGTAAAGGTTGGTTGTTGTTATTCTTTTGTTTTGGCATGATAATGACAACATAATGGTATTTCGATATCAATTCTCCAGGAAGAAAAAAGCGATGGAATCATATTTGGAGAAGTTGGAAGCGAAATTGAGGTAACAATCTTGTTAGTTAATTGTTTTCCTATTTTAAGAAAAGCCTATTTTTATTTGATATATATATTTCTTTTGCTTTTGCTTAAAATAAATTGTTGGTACAATTGATGTGTTTATTCCGTTATGTATGTATGGATGTGTGTGTGATTCAATTGTTTACGGTTAAGTAAAACTTTTGTTATCTTACTTTGTTGTGTGATATCAATAGTTTAGGCTTACAAAATTTGGTGGAATTGCGGTGCTTTAATGTCTATGTTAATTCAATTGCTTCCGGTTAAGTAAAACAATTGCTATTTTGCTTTATTTTGTGGTATCGATTGTTTAAGCTTACAAAAATTCCGGTGCAATAGTGATACTTTGATTTATGTGTGTTGTTTCAATTGCATCCGGTTGAGGTGATTAATTATGCAAGTTTATTTATTAGGTTGTATGAATTATTTATGACTTAAAGAATGAATATGTTGACGGGGCAAATTGTTTAGTCCAATTTGATTCCGGATAAGGTAAACTAAGTTAATTCTGATCTTAGTTAGACTTGTCAAAGTGGAGGTTTCGGTTATTCAAGTCTAGATGAAAGCCTAAACAAGGAAATGCTAGTTAAATAACCTAGTATTTGGCTTGTTTGAAATATAAAGGTCTAAATTATATGGATAATTAGAACCCGATGAGAAAAATGGAGTTTATCTTTGTTTTGGTCTTATCGAATGAAGCGGTTGTATTTATACAATCGGTTTAGCAAAGGAACTAAGTTGCTTAGTTGATTTTTGGTTTGCTAAACTAGTTGGGAAAATTTCTTCGGGAAATTATTTCCATATAACATATCAAAACGTAATTACTTTGTAGTTTCGGTTTTGATATTGGTTATCAAAAATAGTATGTGGAACCCTCGTGCTTGACTCAACATGTTGCAAGTCTATTTTTAGATTTGTAAGATCCTTTTCGTGTTGTCCTATATTTGTTCGTTTCTTTGTCATTTTTGTGACAAAAATGGGGAGAAATATATGGAGTAAACAAGTGACGCTGGTATCAATTTTATGGTTGATTGGTGTCACTAGGGAAGAGGACAATGGTGCTTGAAAGTTTATCTAACGAATGAGGAAAAGCATAGACTAAGGGGGAGTAACATATCATATGATTGGGATAAAAAAGATGTGCGGATTGAAAATCTACCTAGCTCACCTTTAGGTGGAGTATAAGCTTTGTTATTATAGTGCAGTGGCTGCATTTTTGAGGATTGAATTAATGCAGGTTATGTGTTGTTGGATTCGGGAACCAAGCGTATGTGTAATGAATTCTTGTAAGTATGTGTAATGAACCAAGCGTTGGTATGTTAAGTTTGGTTGTCATATTTTAGTGAACCAAAACTCATTTAAGAGTCGCTTGATTTAAATGTACTAGAGTCAACTTCGTATAGGTTATCTTGAAAGTATTAGGGTGAGACATTACAAGTATTGCAAAGACTTGAAGAAGTGAAGAAGTACGGAGCTACAACGACAACAATATCCTTCTACTTGAGGTTAGTGATATTTGACTTGAACTGTTTTATTCCCTAACGTATCTTTCAAGTCGTGCATATTGAAAACATAAAATTGCGAAGCATGAACACTCTAGATAGACATAGTATTAAGGAATACAATATGAAGTTTCTTTCTTAACCATTAAACTTTGTATATAAGACATTGAAATAATCGTATGAATGCTATTGTGATTATGTATGGGTATGAGGTGAGGATGTCATCCTAGGGAACAATGTTTACATGTGTTCTAAGGAAGTAAGTTCATGATATGTGTTGTGAACCGAAAAGGAAATCGTCAGGCGTTATTGGGGATGTTCTTCATTGCATATCTTATGAACAACCAATATGTGTGATTAGTATAACCACTCATGACTTGTTTGTGTTCTTGGTAAAACTATTCACATGAGGCATGACTTATGTATTGTGTAGATGCATTTTACTACAAACTACATCCAAATGATAGATATTTTCTACTCATGCAAGTGAAAGTAAGAACTTAACAATAGACACAAGGATATACGTGGTTCGGTATGATTACCTACGTCCACGGGGGTGAAAGGATGAATCTTATTACTTCAAGGTGTTACAATGGTGTTACTCTCCAAGTTGGACTCTCTTACAAGATGAACTAGTTCTCCACTCTCTTCTTACTTAGTACGATTTCCATCCTCTCTCCAAAATTACAATCTCCCCTCTATTGAATACAAGTTCTTCTATTTCTAGGGAAGGTTACATACAGCCAAACTATGGTGTTGGTCACAATATATCTAACTTGATGTCCTGTTGTCGGACCTTACCACGTCGTACCATCTTCTATGAACATGGCCGATGTAATTTGGTTCCTTGGCGGTCTCTCGTCCGAGCCGATCTTTCTGGGTGTTCTCTTGGTGCGATGCCTCACTTTGAATCATGTCGCCCTTGTAATTGGCCGATGTGGCATGTATCTTCTTATCCTTTTGACGACCATTCCTCGTTTGACCAAAAATGTCTCGTTTGTCAGCTTTGTTAGAGATCTAGAGTCGAGTCTTGTCCGACAGTTGTAGGGTGATCATGTCCGATCCACGTGTCTTCTTAATCCTCGCGCCTGCCGGTCTCTATCCCATGCTACTCACTTCTCCCTCCTTGGGTGTATCCAAGCTTAAGATGTTTCCACCTGGCCCTGTGGATAATCAACACCTACATTTATGCCCCTTCTTTCACTCGTATGGAAGACACGAGTGGAAGAAAGTCGTCCCATCTTCCCACATCCTTGTTCATGCCGCGATTTCCACCATGCAGTCTCCCACTAACCCCCCCTTTATGACTTGTAACCGTCGGCGTCGGTTACACTTTCTCTTCCTTTAAATACTCCATTTTCCTCCTCTCTTTCTTCTATTTCGCCATTTTTTCAGTTTCCAGCCGCTGCAACTATTTTCTTCGAGACACTTCATCACCTTCTTCCTCTGTAAACCCTTGTCTTCTTTTTTTTACTCCTCCATCTCTTCATCACCGAGCGCTACAGTAACTGCGGTTACGTTTCAGTCGTCCCATCCTTCTTCACCAATTTATGAATTCTGTACTATTCCCGTCCATGGCCTCTTCCCCATCTATGACTGAGAAAAGGTGTGTTGATGATATTTTTTCCGATATTAATGCTTTTCCCCTCTATTCCCTATTTTCGTTTGACAGTCATTCTAAGTACGATGATCGCGCCATGAAATCTATCTTCCCTAACGGTTCTCCTTCTTTTTCGTGCAGGTCAGAGAAAGGGGGAAAGATCTCTCTGATGAAGAATTCATTGAGCAGTTGAAGGAGAAGTACAATCTTCAATATTACGAAGTTACCCTGATCTCGGGCCAAAACAACACCTTGAAGAAGTCTGACATGGAGAAGTACGAGAAGTCAGCCGAATGCGTGGTCATCACTCATGGACAACTAGAGATAGGTCTCCGTCTCCCTTTGTACAATCCTGATAGCCCTTTCTACTATGAGTTTCTCTCTCAGCTCAAGCCTTATCGTGCCCTGGATCAGTGGACTGGAAACACTTTTCGAATTATAGATGAGTGGAGTGCTCTTCGAGATGGTCATGGATCCACCGCCGACTGGTCGACCAATAAGCCCGAGGATGCTCCAGAATATATAGTTGCCAATTTCCTTGCCAACTATCGAGCCGGTACCTCATCGTCACAGAATCATGCCCAAGAATGTTGTAAGGATGATGCTGGATGATGATCCCCTCGGCCAAGGTTCTAATAGGCGACCATGTCATACCAATGACCAAATCTATCATCGAGATCCACTTCTTGTCCGAGGTCCTACTTTACACGGTATTTTCCCGTCGCCTTCATTTCCCGCCGAGCCATATCCTTTCTGGGTGGTTAATAACGATAGGGCTGATAAGGTATGTGTCTTCTTCTGCTTTCCTAAATTTCTATCTTGTTAATTTTGACGCCAAATGGCTATTTTTTGTCATCAAAGCCTCAGGGCGACTCTACCAAGGCCGTCGTACCGTCGAGAAAGAGGGGTACTGGCACAAGGGTTGAGGAATACCATGGAAAGGTAAAAACACAGTGATTTTATTATTAGTACATGTACTTGCCCCTGTTTTTTGCCTTCACATGTTCTGACGAGAAGCCTTGTGCAGAAATTTCCTAGGCACGATGATGATGAAGCTGGTGTGCACGAGGTTGATCCCCAACCTCTTAGGCATAATCCTCTTAGGGGAAAGCACGTTTTTACTAAGCCGCAGCAGAGGCCGAAACCAATCTTCGATATCCCCGATGAAGATGACATATTCGGCGAGGATTTCTCGGATGATAAGGGCGATGGGCGATAAACAGGAGCCCGTAAAGGAGCCCGAGTTGAAAAAGATTGTGAATGTTGAACCGGTGGTATTTCCTCATCTGCCCCGTATCACTGAAGGGTCGTCGTCTAGCGTTGAAACCTCCTTTACCGTTTCTGGCCCTATTATGAATTCTCTTGGAGCACTTACTTCCCTCGACTTCGGAGCATATATCGATGAACAAAAGCTTGTTGTCGTTCCTCTTTATGGAGACATAGCTCGGACTCTCGATACCGTGGTGAGTGACTCTGCATGTCTGGGGATGCCCCACTCCTTGATTTCTTCCTTATTTTCGCCTAACATCCTAATTCGCTTGATTGTATCAGATCCTTAATCAGGTATTGTTGGATCCCACCAATCTTCATAGGGAAAGGCAGTTGGTGGAGTCTCTCCAACTTCAATTGCATAACGAGAAGGGTCGCGCGCGCGATCTAGAGATTAAACTCGTCGATGCTCAAGGTATGTTACAACGTTATAAATCTTACTTATGTTGATTGAGTTTATCGTGCCAGTATCTTGAGTCGGGTGTACTTCTGATAGCCGAGATATCTAGTATAGGTTTAGATGCTTCTTCGGAGTTTAGGATCATGAAGAGGAAGTGGGATATCGAAAAGGATTAAGTGGAGAATCTTTATCGGCGAATTGCAAATAAGGATGGAAAAATAGATCGCCAGGATGATGAGATCGAAGGACTTCAAGGTGAATTAGAACGAAATCGTCAGTTTTAGTATGCCCCTGAAGAAATAGACAATTTACGGGCTCACTTGGGTTCTTCTCAACGCCTTGCTGCTGATAAAACTGCTTTGGCCACGAACTTAGAGCAGCAGGTAGGCGCTTTACAATTGCAGAACCGAGACCTTCACGTGGATCGCCGACGAATATTGATGGATAAAGATGTGGTGGAGCAGGCTAATAGGGATCTGCTGGGAAAAGTGGGCGAGTTCGACAAAATAGTGGGTGAGATAGAGTGGAGTAGGTCAAACTTTTAGTGCTCCAAGTATCACACAATCGTTTAATGGACGAGTGGAGTGAACAAAAGAAGTACTGCCCCAATAATGAATTCAATGAGCAATGCTATAACGAGCTAACCATGAAATTGTCCAAGGCCGAGGATAACTTGTTTAAGTCGGTAGAGTCGCTTCAGTCATTGTTACCATCCCTTTCAGGTCTCATAGGCGATGTGTTGAGGCCGTTCTTTAAGATTAGATTATTTCCTGTACTTGTGAAATTTCTAAACCATATCCAATGAATAATCCCGTGTTGTTTTGATTTTGTAGCCGAGCAGAAACGTTCTCAGGAGTTAGATATGGAGGTCCGACGGTTGAATCGGGTCGAGGTCGATTTGGGTACCAAGTTGGACGATGCAGAGGCATCCAATTTGTAGCTTCACCAGCAGATTGAGGATGGACGCGTCGCCCATGCAGAGGAGATAGACGAGAAGGTTCGGACGGGCATTGAGGAGTATGTGGAGAATAAGCGGCGCGAGGTCGCGCAAAGGAGGGCCAACGATTTTTCTCCTAAGGCTTGAATTCCCTTTTTGTAGTGTTGCGTCACTATGTTTCCCTTTGTCCGGGGTTGTAAATCGCTTTGAACATACCTTCCCCTTTTATTTCTGATACACTGCTTGTTTGTTTACATGGGGGTGCTACGTCTCCGATGTTGTTCTTTTTATTTATGTTATACTTTGTGTTTCGTATGGTTTCATGACACTTTCCTTGCTTTCTTAATTGACGCATGACGTTGTTGGTTTAGCTCTTGTTCCTTATGTCATTCCTACAATTATTGTTTATGTAAGTTAGTATTTTAACCTTTTTTGTAGAACACACCCAACAAGGAGGGTCAGCGGGCCCAATTCCATGTCCTGATTAGGGTATCTCATCACTATCTCTTGGATTCAGTGGAAGGGTACCAGTCAACCTAATTCTAGGCTCGATTTCCCCGAGCGGTTATCGATCAACCAATCTCAGGAAAGTGGTCACAGCCACTTGCGATGGGGGCGACCTTTCAAATGTAAGTAGGCCACCTAGATGAGAAGACATCATGTCTTAACAACCTGTGGAACTAGTTTCCAACCACCAGAACCCTTAGGATACCTGGTCACTTGCACACTGCCACTTCCCAGAGTACAAATATCCAGACGACTGTAAGGTACCTCGGCACTTCCACACTGGATTTGCCAAGAGTACGAATGCCCATTCGAGTGTAAGTCACCTAGGCACTTCCACACTGGCTTTTCCCCGAGTACGAATGACCATTCGAGTGTAAGTCACCTCGGCACTTCCTCACTAGCGTTGCCCGAGTATGAATGACCATTAGTTGCTCATGCCCTATCTCATACCCCTCACGGTTTTATAGAAATAGAAAACAAGTATGCTCAACTTTTCACCGCACCTCCCTTCATGGGTGGTATAACTTTAGATACTTGACATTCCATGGTTTGGGCTCTTTTGTTCCATCGAGTCTCAGTAGCCGATACGATCCCACGCTTGCCTTAGACGTAATTATATACGGCTCACCCCACTTTGGTGCTAGTTTACCTCCCTTTTTGTCGCGCTCCTATTCGTCCAGAAACTTCAGCACTTGCTGCCCTGGTTGAAATTCCCTCGGGCGAACACGCTTGTTATACTCTCTATGTAACCTCCTTTGGTAGTTTTCCATTTTTTATAGTGCCATCTCTCTTGTTTCTTCCAGATCGTCGAATTTTGCCAAAATTAGATCGGACGAGACTTTTCGCCTCCAAGCTTCTGTTTTAGTAGTAGGGATCATTCCTTCCGTTGGTAGAATCGCCTCGGTTCCGTAAGTAAGCATGAACGGCGAGAACCCTGTAGCTTCCCTCCGTGTGGTCCTGTATGCCCATAAAATATTGTATAGCTCCTCGCACCAGTTACCATATTCCCCATCCAATTTCTTCTTCATGTTGTCAGAGATTCTTTTGTTGGTAATATGGGCCTGCCCATTACTATGGGGGTAAATTGGGGTAGCTTTACTCTTCCGATGTTGTAATTGTTGAACTTAAGATAAATATTTTCCCCTTGGAGTTGTTTTCCATTATCGGAGACGATAGCTGCTGGGACCCCAAAGCGGAAAATGATATGTTCCCAGATAAACTTGAAGACATCTTTGTCCCGGATGTGCCTCAGTGGTGCTTCCTCTACCCATTTGGTAAAGTAATCCGTGGCCATGATCAAGTACTTCTACATGTAATGGCCCAACAATGTCTACCCCCCATTTGGCAAAGGGCCATGGGCTTATAACAGAGTTTAAAGGTACTCCTGGAATCTGTATTTTCTTGCCAAACCGTTGACATTCTTCACAAGATTTCGCCATTTCCTTTGCATCTTCATTCATGTACATCCAAAAATATCCCATTGTCTTTGCCTTGGCCGATAAGATTCTCCCCGAGCTGTGGTTTCCGGCGGCTCCATAGTGTAATTTATGCAATATTATGTGGCCTTCTTCTTTACTCAGGCACCGTAAAAGTGTCCCCAAGTAGGATCTCCTGTATAAGATCCCTTCCCTAAGCTCGTAGGCTCCCGACCTATTTTTGACTTTATTTATCTCGGGCCGACCTGTGGGTAGCTCGCCCGTTTCCAGATATTGGTGTATCGGATTTCTCCAATCGCCCTCTTTATATCGATTGGGTGTGTTAACTGCCACTTCGATCTGTGCGTTGGGTGTTTCTGGGATGGAGGGAGTAAGGAGCCTTATAACACGAATGCCCTCTATGCTCGAGTCTATCATCTGTGAGGCGATATAGGATAGAGCGTCCGAGTGCCTGTTGTCTTTTCTTCAGATGTGTCGGAACTTAATGCTTGGTATTTGGTTGATATAAAATTTGGCGAGTTCCCAATACTTTTGCAACACTGGGTCATGTGTCACGTATTTGCCCGTAATCTGTCGGATCACCAACTGTGAATCACTAGTTAAGAGAACCTATTGTAGCCCCATTTCTATAATTATTCGCAAGGCGTGGATTACTGCTAATCGGTGACATTGTTTGTTGCTTTGAATTACAGCCTGAACGAGTGCACTATCTTTCTTCCTTTTGGCGTGGTGAATACTAAACTGAGGCCTGATCCCTCTTTGTTTGATGCCCCATCGACGAAAACCTCCCACCGTGTAGGACTATTGGCTACTAAAAGGTCATCAGTCTCTTCTCGTTCTTCCGTCATCCCCGGTATATCTTCCACCTCGTCTTCATCACTAAGTGGGAAATCTTCTAGGAATTCGGACACTACCTTCCCCTTGGCCGTCGTCCTTGTCTCGTACACCACATCATACTGTTTGATTAGGGATCCCCATTTAGATATTCTCCATGACCGCCCTGCATTATCCAAGACTGCTTCAATAGGCGATTTGGTGAGCACCTGTATGCGATGAGCTTGAAAATACTTTCAGAGTTTAGAAGTGGCGAAAGCTAGTGCCAGTACCATCTTCTCCATTCTGGTATATTTTTTCTCAGCCGGACTTAGTGTTTTGCTGGTCAAATACACCGGCTTCTCCGCATTCCCCTCCGTCTTAACCAATACTGCACTGATGGAATATGGCGTCGCCCCTAAGTATAGGGTAAGGATTTCCGACGGCTCGGGCCTCTGCAGAACCGGGAGGCTGGCTAGGTGTAACTTGATATTTTGAAAGGCCTCTTCTCTAGCATCCGTCCATTGAAACTTTGCTCCCTTATTCAGAATGTCATAAAAGGTTTTACATTTTTACGATGACCTTAAAACGAATCGTCCCAATGCTGCTATACAACCGTTTAGCTTCTGCACATCCTTTACTGTCGCGGGAGATGGCATTTCTAAGACAGCCCTAACCTTCTCGGGATCGGCTTCTATTCCTCTGGGGGTGATGATATATCCTAGTAATCTCCCTGACGTGACCCAAAAGTCACACTTGGCGGGATTAATCTTCATCTTGTGCTTCTTCATAGTCTGAAAGATCTCACGAAGGTCACGGAAGTGATCCTTAGCTCGGTGACTCTTGACTAACATGTCGTCCATGTACACTTCTATGGTATCGTGGATCTTACCTTCGAACATATCTCCTACCAATCTTTGATATGTGGCACCAGCGTTCCTAAGTCCAAATGGCATTTTGGTATAATAATACAACCCCCTTGGTGTGACGAAGGAAGTATGTTCCTGATCCTCGTGTGCCAATGGTATTTGGTTGTAGCCCATATATCCATCCATCAACGTCATCACCTCATATCCAACTATTGATTCTACTAATTGGTATATGCTTGGGAGAGGGAAGATGTCCTTCGGGCAGGCCTTGTTCAAGTCACTAAAATCAATACATATTCTAACTCCTCCTTTTTTCATGGGCACCACGACCACATTACATATCCACTGCGGGTAATGGGATTTCCTGATTATCCCGGATTCCTGTAGCTTTTTTTTTTATCTTGGCCTCAACTGCTTCCTGTAACTCTGGTGCGATTCACTTCATTTTCTGTCTAACGGGTTTGAACCTTGGATCAATCTTCAAGTAGTGGCAACATACCTCCGGGTCAATGCCCTCCAAATCGTGTACTTCCCAAGCGAACGCGTCTAAGTTTTCCTTTAACACTTTCATGAGTTGACTCGCTTGTTCATCTGAGAGCAATATCCCGATCCTTACTATCCTTGGCTCCTCAACTGTCCCAAAATTCATTTCCCGACTCGGCTCAACTGTCGAGAAGTTAGACTTAGGTTCCCTGAGTGGAGCCATCTCCTTTAATTGTTATAAAGGGTCTTTCTCTTGGGCCTCGTATGCCATGACTGCTTGTGAAATAGTCTCCTCCAACTCTTCTGCAGCCTTAGCTTCTTTGGCTTTATTCTTATGTCGCCTTTGTCGAGCTCGTCGATCTTAATTAATTTTGGCGTCAATCTGCATGCATTGTCGTGCTGCTTTGGAGTCACCAACTACCTCAGCTATTCCCTTATAGGTCGGGAACCTTAATCTCTGATGATATGCCGATGCCACCCCTTTAATCCCAGCGATCCATGGTCGTCCAATAATTGCTTCATAAGGTGAGGCGACGTCAACCACACAAAAGGTGGTTAGAGTGTCAAGGTAGCCCCCACCGTCCGAAACCCTCAGAGTTACCTCGCCCTTAGGGATGGTTACTGTCCTATTGAAACCGTAGATGCGATATGTTGAGGGGACGAGGATGTCGTCCGACAGCTCCATTCTCTTGAACGTATCGTATAATAGAACCTCGATTGAACTTCCGCTATCCATGAGAATCATTCTTACTCCCCACCTCTCAATTAATAATGTGATGACCAGTGGATCACTGTGAGCTTTCCCATTTGCTGGGACATCCCTGGACGAGAACGAAATAGGTTGCATCATCCAAGGTTCCATCGGTAAGGTCTTAGCTACACTAAATATTTCTATGTCATTGCGGTCCCTCTTGTGAATCCTTGAAGTGATTACTGGGCCGAGAGTGTAATCTTTCATAGTTGAGTGTGAAATAGTATTCACAAATTAAGTTGACCTATCAATGCAAACTTGATGAACCGGCACATCATGTATTGTTGTTGGCTGAGATGGGTGTCGGATGAACTGTCTCAGGTATCTATCTCGGATGAGGTGCTGAACGATATCCTTCACTTGTCGGCAGTTATTAGTGGAGTGTCCCCTATACTGATGGTAATGACAGTACTCTGGGTAACCCTTGGTTTCTTGGAACTGGACTCCCCTTGATGCTGGGTAATTGATATCGTTTCTCTTTTTGACTTCCTTGAATACTTCCTCCAAAGGAGCGTTCAAAGGGGTGTACGATAGGGCTTCATGCCTCGGCCGCTTCCCTTTGGCCACCCATTCTTTCTTCTCACTGCTTCTTGGTGGAGGATCTGATCTCTTCTAGGTACGTCTAGAAGGATCGTCCATAATCGCTTTAGCCTCAGCACCAGCTTCAACACTTGCTTCTTGTACTCCTCTATATCTTGATTCGGCCTGGATTTCTTCTAGGGCAATAAAATGTTCTTGCATTCTTCGCATCTCCTTTAGGTTTTTTGGATTTTCAGAGAACATATCTATCTAGATGGGGTCCGATCTTCCCAATGCGTTTTTGAATCCAAAGATAGATTGATCAACCAGTACTTTTCCAATTTCAGTACACAGCTTCCTCCACCTGTCGGTCAAGGTTCTCAAGGGCTCCCTGAACCTCCGGGCGAGGGTGAATAGTTTGTTCATTCTAGGCCGAGGTCGGATGTTGTGCATATAGGTTTCAAGAAAGGCCTCGATAAGTGCATCATAACCGTTGATCGATCCAGGTAGAAGTGAATAAAACCAATCTCTCGCCTCGCCCTCCAAGCTGGCCGATAAGAATTTACACATGACTACCGGGTTTCTCTTCCATTGGATTAATGACATGGTATAAATTTTTAAATGTTAGACCGCATATCCAGTCCCGTCGAATCTAGAAGGAAACTTAGGTAAGGTGCACTTTGGAGGGAACGAAATTTGTTCGAGTTCTTGGGAGAAAGGTTTCTTTTCGGCCTCGCTCATAATTTATGCTAGTTGGTTCTCTTCGCTACTCCCCGATAGCTCCTTAATATTTTCTTCCAACTCTTTAAGTTTAGCTTCTGTCACCCCGTCATGTCGTCCGCCCCTTCCTCGCTTTTCTTCATCGGTAGACGAGTCCTAGGGTGGTCCGTATCCTTGTGGGAAGGGGATGGGAGATCGCCTTGACCGTATAGGACTTCCCGGCCCAGTCATAGGTGGTGGTTGGCTGGATCGGCCATGATTACTCGATGTTCCTCGACTGGACGATCCTCTTGATCTGGTCCGTTGGTTCCTCAACTGGTAATTCTCATACTCCAGGGCGAGATTCTGTTGCTGAAGTTCTCTTAGTGCTGCTTCTTGTCTTCTTTGACTTTCCAAAATGGCCAATAATGTTGGTCCGTGTTTTCATGACTAGAAAGTCCATTAGGATTGTGTGGTCGGGGCTGTAACGGTATCGATATTGGTGGTGGGGGTAGTATCGGACCAGTTACATGACCGAGCGCGTGGATAGGCGCTGGGCTGATGTTGCTAGATGCTCCTCGCCCCAACTGAATCTGCCTAAGACGTTCTTGCTCTCTTCCCAAGGCTTCCTGGTACTCGGCTTGTTGCCTTGCTCTTTGTCGCTGGGCTTGTGCTGCAAGCGCTTCCTCATCGTCATCTGTATCTGAGGATGTAAGTCCATCAACTTGGTCAACTCTCCTATGGGTCGAGATAACCTAGTCTAAGGGTAGGGTGTTATCATCTCGCCCAAGATCCACTCCTACATCAACAGTTGGCATGCCTCACGCTGCTTCATGAGGTTCCTCGGGAGGTGGTTGTCGACTGTCTTCTTGCCTCGGCCCAGTTACCCCTGCCTTCATGCTGCTGTTAGTAACTGTTCGATTCCTTAACATCCTTCCGGTCCTTAAAGTGCTAGCCATCGGGCGCGATGCGTGGTAAGCCGAGTATCGTCCCTACCTAAGTCAGCAAATACAAAGAACACCTTACTTTGACCTGATATTGTAAATAATCATTCAATAAGGTGATAAATATCTGAATGACACAAAGGTTGTCTCTACATAAGAGCTTGCGGGTACCAAGCCTACTCCGGTTATCAAATGGGTTCTGCCTATCTATCCTATTTTGACTCTGTGCTGACTTTATGGAAGATTCTATATTATGTCTCTATCAATCCGTACGACGTCTCCTTTAGTACTTGACCTCCGAATTTAAGCTAGTTTATCCTTCATTCTATATGCTCCAAATCATTAAACTTATATACGTGATGATTGAATGGTACGTCGCGTAAGTCCAAAAGTCAAATTAAGCTTTTAATGTTGTTGTTTTTCTCAAGATCTTATCATGGCCGTCTTACCTAGATCTTCTCCAAGAACTTTCCGATGACTAGTTAACATCGTCGGGCAAGACACCTTAAGATCGAAAGCTTATCACAAAAAGACACCTTAAACTTAACCTTTTGTAATTCTAAATACACAAACCTTACACCGTAACCAGAAAACAACTTATTTACCGTCAAAACTCGCTTATCCACCGAAAAAAAAATAGTCATCCTTTCAACAGATCTTCAACCTAGATCCTAACCTGTGCTGTTGATCACCGGTGAGCTTATGGAGATCTTCTGCTGATCAAACCGTTTGTGGGCGAAGAACGAGAATTCTATTGTACCTTGTAAAAGACGCTGCCACTTCTTTAACTTTTCATGCACACTGGACGACTCAAAACAACCATTATTTCGGCCAACAGAGTTCATCCTCGCTTCAACTGTAACACTTGATCGTGTATTCAGGAGCTTTTGATCGTCTCTGTAGGATTTCAAGGAAAGGTATCCGGAGATCTTAGTCGGATCCCCTTAGTCGGCGCCAGAATATAGATGCATTTTACTACAAACTACATCCAAAGGATATAGATTTTCAACTCATGCAAGTGAAAGTAAGAACTTAACAATAGACACAAGGATATACATGGTTCGGTATGATTACCTACATCCACGGGGGTGAAAGGATGAATCTTATTACTTCAAGGTGTTACAATGGTGTTACTCTCCAAGTTGAACTCTCTTACAAGATGAACTAGTTCTCCACTCTCTTCTTACTTAGTACGATTTCCAGCTTCTCTCCAAAATTACAACCTCCCCTCTCTTGAATACAAGTTCTTCTATTTATAGGGAAGTTTACATACAACCAAACTATGGTGTTGGTCACAATATATCTAACTTGATGTCCTGTTGTCGGACCTGCTCACGTCGTCCCATATTCTATGAACATGGCCGATGTAATTTGGGTCCTTGGAGGTCTCTCATCCGAGACGATCCTTATGGGTGTTCTCTTGGTGCGATGTCGCCCTTTGAATCCTGTCGCCCTTGTAATTGGCTGATGTGGCATGTATCTTCTAATCCTTTTGACTACCGTTCCTCGTTTGACCCAAAATGTCTCGTCCGTCAGCTTTGCAGAGATCTGGAGTCGAGTTTTGTCTGATAGTTGTAGGGTGATCATGTCTGATCCACGTGGCTCCTTAATCCTCGCGCCTGCTGGTCTCTATCCCATGCTACTCACTTCTCCCTCCTTGGGTGTATCACAGCTTAAGATGTTGCCACCTAGCCCTGTGGATAATCAACACCTACATATTGGTATGACTTTTATTAGTGAAACCAATCTTAAGTAATCACCTGGGGTATGATCGGGTTGTGAGTGTCTGAACTTATTATTGGGAGAATGGGAACCGATCCTAGTAAGAGGTGCAGTGCATCACAAGGGGAACCGATCTGTGTATGAGGTGCAACAAGTTTTATGGAAGAAATGGGAACCGATCCTATGGACATGTGCAGTGCATACAAGTTAGATACCAAATATATGTGGGGAAACAATCCTAGTACCTAGTCAGCCGTATCTTTGGTAAGATAGTGTAACTATGCACAATACTCACATGGAGGTAGAACCGAAACTTTTTTTGGTAGAACCGTAAACCCATGAGTTGTTAGTAAGTGGTACTTGATCAATCACATAGATCTTGAAAGTCATATGAACCAATTCTAAACTTGTTTGGAAGTGTGGTAAATCGGTTTCAAGTGAGCAAGCATGGAAAAGACTTGCAAGACTAAGATGTCGTAACACTTTGAATACGGTGCATTAATGCTTATTCTATATTGTTCAAAGATATTCCTTAACGGCTAAGAAGGAAGTAAATCCCAAGATCGAATTTAATAAGTTAAAATCTTTTTAATCAAAGGTTTTTAATTATATATGGAAAATAAGAATTAGTAATGTGCATTTACTAGTTAAAGATTTTCCAAGGAGATTTCGATCATATTTTTGGACAGTGCATTCACGGGAATTATGAAAACCGAATTTGGGTTAATATGGAAAAATATCTTGAGTATATTTTCGGTTTTGGAAATTCCTTGGTGTCCAAACTTCCTTGTCTATAAATACTTTGAGTTTGCATTTCTAGCAAACTAATCATGTGTAACATTAAACTTATTCTTTTGTCTTTGTTACTGGTAAATCCGCCTATCATAGAGGAGAGTAATCTAATTAGATGAAATCTCTTACGTCCGCTCAATTTAAAGTCTTCTTTGGGATTGAGAAGCTCTAGCGCGACCCGTTGGTGGGAAACTAGATATTACGGTTTATCTTTAGTTTTCGTATTGATTTGATTGACTAATGGTGGTTGAACTTTGATTGCACCTAGTTTGTTTATGCTTGAGAATCTTCTATTCTGATATAAGATTCACTCAAACTAGTTCAAGGTTTCGACTGGGATATTTAGACTGTTGTTAGATCTAAGGACGATCTTGTGATAATCCATTGTTAATAGACTCCGTTCTGTGTGTGATTGATCACAAGAGATTCAAGTAGTTGTGTGCAGGTCTTTATTGAAGATCTAAGAAGATTTCAAGACAAAGAAGATATTGAAGATTTATGACTTGGTTTTTACAATCTTTGGTGTGCACAATACTTGTTTGGGAAAAAGAGGATCCGACTATAATTAATTTATCCTTTTGGGTATTTTGATAGAATAGTTGAGGAAAATCAGCATCAATATGATTACTTATGATTAAAGGTATTGATTGGCTTAATTTTAACGATTTCCTTTGGGTGATTGAACATAAGATAGATCTTGGAACCTGGCAATGGAGTTTATGTTAAGATAAACAAGGGAACCTTTGCGCAACTCATATCACTTGGTTGAAGAGAGTTGATACCAAACAGATTTGTTGTTCCTTTACTATTTGGAATACGATCCAAAGGAATTGGTCCAAGTACATGACTTGTTTACAAGTTGGAGGCGTGGGAATACAAACGGAACTAGGTGAACTATAGGTTTAGTTGCTTGGTCTCAACTATACGAAGTTGTTTTATTTTGTATAGCGGCTTAATCCTGAGAGTATTCAATTCTGTACTAGGTCCAGGGGTTATTCTTCATTTGCGGTTTCCTCGTTAACAAAATCTTGCTGTGTCATTTACTTTATATTTCCGCATTATAATTGTTTTATTATAATTAAAGTAAATTGCACAAACGTTACTTCCTATTTACTTGATACGTGAATCCTATTGAGTTTGGTTAAGTCCGAACCTTTGTATCAAGTAAACGTACACTTTGTTGTTGTATTGTCTCGATCTCGTATCCATAGACGATCACACAAAGTGTGAACCGATTTGTTGTATTATCTCGAATCAGTCCATAAACAATCACTTTCGTGGAAAAGACTTATAGGAAGGAAAAGTAATAGCTTGAGGTTGGGGTACCCTCGCCTTTTCAATAAGTGCCCGGTTAAGCAAGTAATCTTGATCCTCAAAATTATCTGCTAAGTCGGGAAAGGTAGCATCTATCAGTTGGGACACTGAATCTTCACCAGTCCATGGTATCACCATATCATCTGGCATCTTTATCATGTCATTTTACGTACAAGATTCATTTCTGTCACCAACTCGCATCAAGAAATCAGAATAAGACGTATCGCCTACTGCACGCATATTCTTCTTCAGACGAAGATCCTCTACATGTCTCCACAGAGACGACCGGGTAAGACACGAATCCACCATTTTTCCCCTTGAAGATTTTGGTACAACTAGAAGAACCTAGCGGAAATCACCTCCCATAATAACAATCTTACCACCAAACAGCTTCTTGTTGACCGTTATATCTCTCATAGTCGTATCGAATGCCTCGACAGAATACCGATGTGCCATGGTAGCTTCATCCCACATAATCACAGTAGCTTAACGGAGAAGATCAGCCAACTTTCATTTTTGTCGATGTCACATGTAGAAGTTGCTGCTGAGGTAAATGGAAGCTTGAATCTCGAGTGTGCATTTTTCCACCAGGTAACATAGTAGCTGCAACTCCAGACGTAGCTGTTGCTATGGAAATACCACCACTTCTTCCAACGGTCGACAAAATTGTCATAACTCGTCTTTCCAAAATGTGCTTCCGTCAAACTGACTCTCTTAGAGTTAGGTACGTCTGTTTTAGGGTGTCTTTGCTAAGTAAAATCTAAATAGAATTTTGGGATTTTCATATTATAAACCCATTAAGTGTGATTTAAAATGCATATAATTAAGTTTAGGGTACCTTGGAGGTTAGCTCACATCTGGATAATGTTTTTATTTAGTATTTGACCTCTTTTAATTTGTGAAAACAACCACGTGTATGTAATTAGGTTAATTTTGTTTAGCCTTGCTTTGTATATAGCTAGGGTTAAGCATAAAAGAAATATATAAGAATTTCTAAGAATTTTTTGGCCGTTACTCACCCTTTTCATAGTTTTCTTCTTTTGTGATTTTTAACACAAAATCCAAAGGCACCCATGTTCTCCCATCTTCACTTCCTTATTTTCTACCTTCTGGATCAATTAAAGACCTTATAGAGAATTTTAAATAATGATTTCTAGTGCTGGTGCAAGTGGGTTTCTCATAGATTTGTTCCTCGTCACTTTGAATCGTATTCCTCCAAAAAATTAAGAAAACTCTTTGTTCAATCCTAAAGTTATATACGCCATTTGAACCGGATTTGATCGGTGTTTTGGATTTCATCAAACTATGGAATATAAGCGATTGAGGTAGGAGTTTCTACGTAATACTAAAAATTAAACTATTTTGACATTGATTTTTGTTTGCATCATATATCTTTTTGATGTATAGGGAATTCTTGCATAATATGAATTAGAATTTATATTTTTGCATTAAATCGTTTTACGGTGTTGATTGGAATTTTTACTAAATATTATGATGATTACGTGAGCGAGATTTGAATCGACCCTTGAGATACTGCGTACAAGGATGGTTTTGATCTGTACAGTTTTACATGACCAGTGCATGATTTGTTTTTAAAAGAACTAGTCTTTTACCCGTGCGATGCACGGGTCTGTTTCTCACATTTTTTACACGCAAACCAGCCTATTATTTAGAAACGGAGGGAGTATCATCAAAATCAAAAAATATTATAATGCAAATAGTATTACAATATTAATAAATGATTTTGAGAACTAATGAAATCCAATGGCAATACTTTATTTATTTTCAATTAATAATATGAAATATTTTCAACTTCTGTATAACTTCATCCGGTTTCATAAATTGATTAAAAATTATGATGTTCTAGTATTTTTCTCAATCTTTTTATTTAAATTGAAACATTTGGAGCTTGTTTTTTTTTTGTTTTTTTTTTGTTTTATGTATTCTAGTCTCTCTTTTCCCCCAGTCACATATGCCTTTACTTTATCAGTTAGAAGTGTCCCGGAGATCATAATACATCCTAATGTTACAAAAAATCTCGTTTAGCCAATTGATTTTTTTAATAGATTCCTTCATCTCGTTTGGCATTCTTATATAAAAACCTTTAAATAATAAATTTACATGCAAATTATCAAACCTTCAAAAAATAAACCTTGAAGTTCAAATTTAAACGCAAAGTGGGAATAAAATATAGAGGTAATTATAAAAATTTAGTATCTGCATAGTGCATTAGAATATCTTCAAATTCAGAAAAATTAAATATTCCATCATATATGACGCAAAGACTGACATGCTCACATTTCCCACCGAGAACAAAAATTCAAAGTTTATAATGACTGAAAGCATCTCCAACATTGGGTATAAATAATACCACGTGAAAGTACTATTAAGATACTTTTTTAGGAGAGTTTACACATGTAGTAAATATACGATCCTAGTGTAGGATTTAAATTTTAGAATCTTTTATGTGATTAAATCTTAACCGTTTGACTTTACTTAAATAATTTTTTAAAAACAATTAAGAAAAATTTGACATGGAGGTGATGAACCCAAAGGTGTAGTTAAATATATGCTAAATATGGGTTCAATATCATGTGTCACAAAATATATGAATGTTCACCCTCTGTTGGAGATGCTCCAATAAACTTTTCTCGTTAGAGCTTTACCTTGTGACCTTTTTAAGTTAATCACATGAGTGTGATCACTATTATATTTTTACATGTTCACGTAAATTAATATTCTATGAATGATACTTTAAGTTTATTAAGTGTAAATATTAGTAGCTCATTGCATCCTAAGAATTTGAATGCCAGAGGTGAAGATATTTATTCTGCATGTATGTATGGATCTTTGAATGAATTAGGTTGTGATAATCAATGGTCTAATCTTAGGAACTTATCTTCTCCGTACAATTCTCATTGGGTCATTATGGGGTGACCTCAATTTACTAAAGTTAAGGAGAATCCAACCTCTTAACTGCTACTTAATGTAACCATAGACCTTTCGGAAAGGTACATGTTCTATCAGAAAAGTTGGTAAGACTTTAATCTTAGAGAGACTTTATAGATTGGCTTAGTTTGGTATTACTATGAATTTCGTAAAAGCACTTTTCTGTTGTGATATATTGAGTGCCTGTGCACTTATGAATATGGTTGAATACATGTATCACTCATAGTTAAATATAGAATTGCATATGAATTCTGTATGTATTGAATGTATTTAAACTCGCTAATCCTAGTGAATTATAATGTCAATAAAATTTAATGATTAATATAAATTTGATCAAGTGTTTGTTGATTTTATATCAAATGTAATAATGTATAATTAGGATTAGTTTGCTTAATAGTAGTTTGGAATTATAATTATGATTAATTTATTAAAAAAAATATTATTTTTATGTTAGCTAGAATTATATGATATACAGTAAAACCTCTATATAAGAATAAACTCTATATATGAATAAAAAACCGTGGTCCCAAATTGGCTTAATCTTTATAAAAGTTACCTCCATATAAGAATAAACTCTATATAAGACTATTTTTATCCGGTCCCAATAATATTTTGAAATAGAGGTTTTATTGTAGTGATATTATGTGATATGTGGAAGTTGAGGTCGTTTATTGGTGAGTATGTATGGATTTCTTGTAATCTTCCATAAGAATATTGTCCAGCTAAAGTGTGTTAGGTCAAGACTTTTTCTAAATTTGATCTGAATAACAAACTAAACTAAAATTCCGGCATAATATGTATTTTCTGCCTAGCATAATAATAAAACGTAATACCAAAACCAGCATCCCATTTCTCTACTTTTTTTTTATCATCAAACCACAAGTATTTCATTCCATAAGAAACGTTTACATGATGGTTTTAAAGAGAAACAAATACATCATAACATGAGAAAAATACAATGAAAGATACAAAACGTAAATAAATCGCGAAGAAAAAGAGCGATCTACCACGATAGCACCCAAATCTTGTACTATGAGATTGGAGAAGGAATGGTATACGAAATCATAATTCGACTATTTTGATAGATTTTTTCTTCTTAGAAAAGAGATGCTCCTATGATAGAGGAGTGATATGCCCAAAAATTCTTCATGTGCAACTAACCCGAACTCAAGATCTATTTTTCTGATGAAGAAGAAATTGATCTTCGCCCTTGCTAAATCGCCGATGTACTTTTATCAAAAAAACCAAACACGAACAAATCGTTAGAAAGAAACACTATAAAAGTGTAGATAAAATCGTCCAAACGGCTAAGATAAAAATCGCTCTAATAGCGAAGAAATTATTGAAAACAACAAAAAAATAACTAAAAACAAGAAAGCTTTGCTCAGATATAGCCCCTAAATGACTAAATCTGAGCAAAGGAAGAAGAAGAAGTTGATGGGTTTTTTTCTAGTTTTTGAGAGGTGAGAGAGAGAAGAAGTTGTGACCATTTCTCTACTTATTTCCCTCAAATGTAGGTTGGGTGTAAAACAATCCGAAGGATAAAAGGACCAAAAAAAAATGCAAATCCTGATACACAGTGGAAAAACAAAGATTTGTCATGTTGCGAGCGCATTCTTAACAGGCAGGCTTCATATGTAAACCCGCATTCTTCACATGCAGGCTTCATAGAATCATAGGTCCTCGATATTACCGGTGACTGGTAATTTACTGATTACTCCATCTCTACAAAATATCAATGAAAACCATGAGTTTTGCGAAAGAAAAACAAACAACATGGAGTTGCCTCTGTCGTTTGTATCGTTTTTCTTAAACCGATCAAAACTATCTATGTAAAAATGTAACCTTAAAATTTAAGGCACGTGATCAATTACACAAGGAACCCTTTTAGCATAAGGCTAATAGTTTTAATTACATTCATCAAATTCATACTATAGTTCCCTTAATATACTCAATCTAATGGATATTAATATGAGATTGACCAAGTATACAAATATGAAATTTCTACATGAGTTCGTGGTCTTACAATTTGCAACGCCACATTGGCAGGACCATCCCATGATTGATCCGACTAACTATTTGTAACCCTAAAATTGACTAAGTAAACAAATTGACAAAAGTCGTTAAAATCACAAAAGTACAGGAAAGGGTGTTGATAGGATGACTTGTAATGGCCTGCTACAAAGAAAAGCATCGAGTTGAATAACTTTGCCATGCCTAACAAATTAATAAATACGGGTAGTATATATTTCCAAGATAGTGGCGTGCCCAGAGCCAAAACCTTACCCAGATACCCATTTTATCAAGAGGAACATGAGTCCATGGGTCCATGGTTGTGGATATACATGAAAAGCGCGATTTTTACACATGATCACCATTTCAGAATCTACCTAAAAATCACAATTTTTACACATGATCATCATGGAAGAATCTACCTAATAACCGATAATTATAAACTTAACTTAAAAGAAATGAAAATACTTATCGAACTATTTGTAAAGTAAGGCTGTGTTTGGTAGGAGTTAATTCTATGGAATTACCATCTTTCCATGGAAATAACTTGTTTTCCATCGTTTGGTCAAAAATTTATTTCCATGGAATTGCAATAAAAGCGTAGCCTATAGTATGTTTTAAATTCATTGCCATGGAAAGTATTTCTTTGTCTCCCCCAGGAAACTGATTCCATTGAAACACTTTCCATGGAATTGTTTCCTTTCTCTGTTATCAAACACAGCCTAAATGTATTTGGTTCCAAGTACATTGAAAATCAGATATGACGGTGGTATGTACTTTTATACGTATGAGTTTAGCTTTTAGGATTCTCAGCACATGGAAATCCTTGCAAGTTGTAACATAACAGCTTGTTCACTTGGGCCCTGGCAATCAAAGAGTTTGAAACTGTAAACTCCACAACAGTTATGGTAGATTGGTGCCACATATACTTTGATCCCATGTAACCTCTTCTTGAGGGTAGTTTGCCTAGTTCTGTTGACTACCTGGTTGCTTTTTTTTTTCTGTCAGTCTCTCTTTGTTGCTCTCTGTTCGCATGTCTAGCTAGCTTGTTTTTGCAGGAGGGTAGTCTGTTTCTGCAGGAGGGTAGTCTGTTACCTTTCTCTTTTCTTCTCGCTTTTGTTCTTGTTTAGGGTGGTATAATCTTTATACCCTCTCTTTTTTTGATCAATATATTCTTCTTTACCGATCAAAAAAAAAAAACAACAACAACAAACCTTTCAAACTCTTTTATTTTCACAAAACGTCTTGTTCACTGTCATTGATACCAATAGCAAACTACAATGATATAATAAAATCAGAGGTTGCGGAACCATAAGCTTAACAACTAATAATTTTGAACTTGATTGCTATTTTCTCAAGTACAAACCCTTGACAGCCATACACATCTTCCTCCAACTCACCGTGAAGAAATGTGTCTTGACATCTAGTTGATTTGCCAAGACAAACCAAGAAGAAAATCTCACCACCGGGGTGAGAAAATCTTCAAAGTCAACAGCATAACCCTTCACAACTAACCATCTTCAGTTTGGATTCTGACCCACTTGTTCTTGAAGGTTCTGCTTGTCAACCAAATCAAAAGTGTCATTCTCATCTAAAGAGCCAACCTCTTCTTTCATGGATTTCAACCACTTATGACTTTGAACACTAAGAGCTTCTTCATAAGAAATCCGTGAGCATCACATACTCAGCCAAATGTTGTTCAAGAGTAGGAACAAAATCTTCTCAAAGAAAAATAGCCTAGGAACACAAGACTTTGGAAAGCGGTCTTGAAGGAGATCGATTGATCAAAAACCTTAAATGCTTATGCAACTTGAATGAGATAACATGCACCTTATGGACGTGTTTCTTCTTTCCACATGCTATGAAACATCTTGAACACAGAACAACATCATCTTTGGTCTGACCAAACCTTCCTTGAAGCATCATCTATGAAAGTAACAAAATAAACAGACCACCAAGTGTTTTGTAAAGGTCCATACATCGAATGAACAAGATCAATAATGTGCGCTTGGGTAAAGCTTTATGAAAAGAGACTCTTGGTTTGTTTACCAACTAAACAATGAGTACACTTACCCAATTGCATACCTTTGGCATTTGGCAAAACTTGTCTTTTGGTGAGGATTTGAATTCCCTTATCACTAAGATGACCAAGTCTTCATTTCGAGATTGAATCTTTGTCAACATTCAACTCACCTTTCAACACCTTCACTTGTGTCTTGTACAATGTGCCACACTTCTTGCCTCTTGCAATAACCATGGATGCTTCCATTTGCCATCACCCAAGTGATTGTTGTACCTTCATCATCTAACACACTCCTGGTGACATTAGATGGAATCTTTTACAAACTGTCAACCTTCAAAATCATTTCTTTTGCTCCATCTGAAAAAAGCTAGTAAATACATCTTTTAAAATGCGACTGCCTCTTCCAAGGAAATTGTTTAGCCCATTATGGCTTCAAGTGAAGTTAGGCTGTGGTTTCTCTTTTGTTTCTGACATGATACAAAGGCAGCAACAAACAAAAAATGTAAAAGCAATAGAAAAATTGAATCTGTTAAAATTGAATCACAATACATAACACAAACCAACAATACAAAACCAAAATAGTAAAATTGACTTTGGTAAATCTACGTCCATCAGACAAATTATTAAAATTCAGGTAACTAATTAAACATTAAAATAAATCAATTTTGACTAGAACCCTTTCTTCTCCTCTTCAAGATGCCTCTAACCTCACCAAAAATGGTGGATTAATTCTCTCTATCTCTCTCAAAACAAAACAAAGAAAGAAAAAACCAAGGGAAAGAAAAACCATGGAATGTAAAAATGTTAAAGAATCACAATACATAACACAAACCAACATACAAAACCAAAAAGAATGATTAGAACTGTAACTAATTAAAAATAAAAAAAAAATAAAAAGGCAGCCAAAGAAAAAAACCAAGGGAAAGAAAAAATGCTCAAATGATTAGAACTGCAAAATAAAAAAATAAAAATCAATGCTCAAATATTAAGGTTGAGCGGAAGCGGAAAATAAGATTAGTTGTTGTTTTCTGTAATAGAGTTTTGGTATCATCCCGAACCTTGTTCACCTTAACAACTACACCAACATGTAATCCTCCGCATAATATAACATTCACAACTTCAATGACCGACCTCTTCAATGAACCAACAGTTGCAGTTTCAAGAATCCCGATAAAGAGTTCTGGGACCTTGAAGGACCTGGTACAAAGCTTTACATGAGAATCCCTGGAGTACTGGGAGGATGTTTTTGACAAACTGAAGATGATGCTCGGCTGGCTACACCTGCACCACCAGTGTCTCCATCGACAACTTTCTCTAGTGACTTGGATATAATCTCATTACTCATCCCTCTTTCAAGGATATGCATCATATGATATCAGCTATTAACTCATATAAGGATGCAAAAATAATTAACAGTTGATTTTTTCTTACCATATAAAACAAATTAAACCCTAAGGTTTTTTTTTTCATCTGAATGATAAGAAAGAAAGAAGCAGCGTTGATACTGTGCACGTCTTGTGGTGATCCTTCTGATGATCTGGAAAAAGCACTACCATGGATCCTTCTAATGATCTGGAAAAAAAACACTGCCATGGATCAAACAAAAATAAATAAAATAATGAACATGATCTGCAAAAAAAGCACGTCCATGGATCAAAAGAAAAGAAGAAAAATAATTAATGTAAGCATGCGGCAACACATACCCTAAGGAAAAAAAAAACAAAACAAAAAATAAACCTAGGCTGCTCCAAATGAGATTTCGATTTTGATTGCATGTTATATAGAGAGATGCCGACCGTGGAAGAAGATACCTTTTGTGATATAATAGGAAGTTACATCGAGTTTTTTTAGGCATTAACGATGTATTTACTGAAAATAAAAATTACAGAAGACAATTTCGTTTATTTATACCCATAAATCTATTCGAAAAAATATATAGTATCCCTTTTCATTAGGAAAGATATTTATGATACGCTCTTGATGGTTGGCTTAGAATATCTATTAATAATTTTGGATAGCTACTTTTGGTAATTTGTTGCAGTATTTTTGTCCGAAAAATATTTGCATTTTCTACACGTTTAGGATTTTTATTTTCGTTTAGAAAAATATTGTAATTTTGGAAAGATAAGTTATACTTTTCGAGCAACGTTTTATATTTTCCCCGTTTAAAATCTACATAATCTTTACCAGCCCGATTAGTGATTGAAAATATATTTGTATAAAAAATCTATTAAATGTCAAGATATAACAAATTTAGTTGCTTCAACAAAAACAAAAATTGGAAGTTGGTTTTATTAAAAAATAATTTCTAATTATATGAACTAAATTATTAAGAAAAGTAATATGAAAAAATGGAGTTTGTTATTTGTTATTGTTTGAATTTTTATATCATAATTTTTTAACGCCACACTTTAGATTTCAAGTGTTGCTTCAATTCTTTGTTTCATGTTCTAACAATTCTGTTATTTTACTTTTGGACAGATCACTTTTGCAAGAAAGACACAACGTCTGATTCAAAGGTTAGTACCCATGACCAATTTGATCAATTTTAATTTTTTTAATTCTCATTGGAAGTGTAATATTTTTTTTTCTTTTTAGTTTGAATTGATAGAATGAATTTATAATTAGGAAAAGGTTGATTCTGAGATATGTAGACATTGGACATTTTTTTAATATTTTTTTATTCATTAATTAGGCGATTTATTTTGTGATTGATGCATGATTGATTTAGTTTCTTTAATTTTCATGATGAAATCGTATATTTGTGATTAATTTTTCATATAATGTATTTTTGGCAACAATAATTTATTTTCGAGATAATTGCTTTAGGTAAAAAAATATTTTATTTCCACTTAAAAAAACCTCGTGGGGCCAGATAATTTTTTCCACTTTTTTTATTGGGCCACGTCAAATAAATTTTCTTTAAAAAATTAATGGTGGGGCCAGAATCAACCAGAAGCTCCGATTAACCACAACGTTCGAAAAAACTCTGTTTTTATATAGAGAATAATCACTAGTTTTATGTATAGTTTTCCATGGCCGTGGATGAGACTTGGTTTGATCTAAAACTTCTAAAACACCCTTTTAGCTTTTGGTTTGGAGTTATTTGTTTGTATCTAAAATGGGTTCTACTAAAATAAGAAGAGACACCTCTACTACCTTGGAAACATGTGACTTAATTATTCCCCTACTCCACTGCAAATGCATGATCAAACCAATACGTACTAGTGTAATGGAATTCAACCTATGACTCTCGCGATTAAAAGACGAAAAAGGAAAAAAAAAAAGAAAAGGGATTAACACCACGTAAGCAATTTTTGGAGCCTATGGACTGAATTACTAAACTTGGAACGTTTAATTTCAAGTCAAGACATTTTATAAGAATTACTAAAAGACGAAAAAGGAAAAAGAAAAGGGATTAACACCACGTAAGCAATTTTTGGAGCCTATGGACTGAATTACTAAACTTGGAACGTCTAATATCAAGTCAAGACATTTCAATACGCACTAGTGTAATGGAATTCAACCTTTACATGTGCTAGTGAAAGTGAACAATTACTAACAGAAAGTAAATGAGTTAAAAGAGTTTCAATTATAACGAATATAATTAACGGTAAATTAAGAATACAATTAATGATAATTTTTGGTCTAAGAAATATTAGCGGATTGTCAGTGTAGTGAATTTGGGTAATCTACTTGCTAAGAGGTCAGGGCCTCGACTATTCAAATAGTTCGTGCGCACCGGTGGGCAGTAGATAGTGTTAGAGCCAAGAGATCAGGGACACAATAGAAAGAAATACCTTGTGAGCACTGGTGGGCAATAAGTTGATTATGATTTGGGCTGTGGTCCATGGATAAATTTGGGGTTGTCGAGTTTGCCGAGTTCAGGGCCACAACTATTCAAATAGTGTGTGTCGCGGTGGGCGTATTCAAAGATTTGTTGGAAAAGTTTAGTTAAGACAATGAAGTGAGAAATATCTAAAAGTTACGAAGTTTGGAACGCACATAAAGAAATTACTAACTGATATTTGGTTGAACGAAAAATAATAAAATGTTCTAAAATAATTTAAGAAGTAAAATTGGAAGTGTGATATTTGTGTTTTTAATGCATCGTTTGGTTTGTTTTTCCGCTGCACTATATTATTTTTTGGGAATTGTCTACTGGGATGTGGTTGCTCACCCCTTTTCCCTCTCTTCCTACAGAGTACAAAGACACTAGCTGAAGTAAAGAAACTATAATTTATCACGGGGATATGGGCATCGATATTTCAGAATTGTCGAATATGTTATTTACTGAATTGGTTGTTTATTTGAATTATGGATTGTAACCATATAAAAGTGTTTTGTAAATTATTTATTTATTTATTGGATTTTCTTTCGTAGTTCTAAATTGTTCTTATTTTTAAAAGGAAAATTTGGACCTACGATAGTCGCTTTCCGGGAGTCTGAGCTAGGTTCTAGTGCCATAATTAGCGGGATGTAACAAGTTGGTATCAGAGCATGGTTCCGATTTACTCGGGTTGTGCATATGGTCTTACCATTTTCTAAAATCGTGTGTTTTCTGAAATTTGAATTTTTGTTGTACGAAGTGTCAGTTTCGTTTTCGATTTACCGAATGATTAATGAGATTTTCTCGATGTTTTCAAAGTGTTAAATTGTCGTCTCATCTTTTTGTTTTATTTTGGGAACGGGTAAATGTATAAAATTCTTTAAAAAAAAAAGAACAATAATATATGTTGATATTAAGAAATTAAATTTCTGGAAACTGCTTAGAAGTTTGCTACGATGACTTCGAGGGCGAAGTCTTTTATTTAGGGGGGAGAATGTCATAACCCGTCTTTCCAAAATGTGCTTCCGTCAAACTGACTCTCTTAGAGTTAGGTACGTCTATTTTAGGGTGTCTTTGCTAAGTAAAATCTACATAAGATTTTGGGAATTTCATATTATAAATCCATTACGTGTGATTTAAAATGCATATAATTAAGTTTAGGGAACCTTGGAGGTTATCCCACATCTGGATAATGTTTTGATTTAGTATTTGACTCTTTTAATTTGTGAAAACAACCACGTACATGTAATTTGGTTAATTTTGTTTAGCCTTGCTTTGTATATAGCTAGGGTTAAGCATAAAAGAAATATATAAGAATTTCTAAGAAGTTTTTGGCCGTTACTCACCCTTTTCACGGTTTTCTTCTTCTGTGATTTTTAACACAAAATCCTAAGGAACCCATGTTCTCCCATCTTCACTTCCTTGTTTTCTTCCTTCTGGATCAATTAAAGACCTTATAAAGAATTTTAAATAATAATTTCTAGTGATGGTGCAAGTGGGTTTCTCATAGATTTGTTCTTTGTCACTTTGAATCGTATTCCTCTAAACAATGAAGAAAACTCGTTGTTCGGTCCTAAAGTTATATATGCCATTTGAACCGGATTTGATCGGTGTTTTGGATTTCATCAAACTATGGAATATAAGTAATTGAGGTAGGTTATATCAATCACTGGGGTCGGTTATAACCTAATATGGAAGCACTTGTGATCGGTCACACAAGTTACTAGGACCGGTTACATCAATTACCATGATCGGTTACATCAATTACCAGGACCAGTTACCATATGTTGGATAAAAATGAGTTTTAATAAAATATTTTTGTCTTGGTGTGGTTTGATCTAGTGACCTATGGGTCCAAGGATACTTGCTCAGTTTATGAGTGAATGAATCTCTATTTAGTCCCACATTGGGTATAATAGAGAAGGAGCTCCACTATATATCCATATGCTTATGCATTACATACCTAGCCGAGTCTGATCCATAGACTTATAGAGAAGCTTTGACTTGTCCAGAAGCTCCATGGTGGAAAGAAGCTTCCATTAGTGAAATGGATTCTCTTCGAGAAAACGGTACTTTTGAACTTGTAGATTTACCTCCAGGGTGTAAGGCCATAGGTTGTAAATGGATTTTCAAAAGAAAACGTAAGATAGATGGAACTATTGAAAAATACAAGGCTAGGTTGGTAGCTAAAGGCTACAGACAAATAGAAGGTATAGATTTCTTCGACACCTATTCTCTGTCTATAATCTAGAGATACATCAAATGGATGTAAAGACAGCGTTTCTTAATGGTGAGTTAGATGAAGAAATTCATATGGAACAACCTGAGGGCTTTGTAGTTAAAGGTTATGAAAAGAAAGTTTGTAAACTGGTTAAATCTTTGTATGGATTGAAACAAGCACCTAAACAGTGGCATGAGAAATTTGATCATGTGATGATTTCTAGTGGTTTTAGAATTAATGAATCTGATAAGTGTGTTTATACTAAACTTGTCAAGGATGCCTGTGTGATTGTATGCTTGTATGTTGATGATATGCTTATACTAGTTACAAACATGGATGTTATTATTTCTACTAAGAAACTGCTAAATGAGAACTTTGACATGAAAGACTTAGGCCCTGCTGATGTCATATTAGGGATGAAGATTAGAAAAACTTCTAATGGCTATAGTCTGAGTCAGTCTCATTATGTTGAATCCATACTTAAGAAATTTAATCGCTTTAATCAGAACTTTGTGTGTACTACGTATGATTCTAAGTGTAATCTCATGAAGAATAAAGGTGTAGGAGTTAACCAACTTGAATACTCGAGAATCATAGGAAGTCTGATGTATTTAATGAATTGTACGAGACCAGACATTGCTTATGTTGTGAGTAGGTTAAGCAGGTATACTTGTAATCCAGGGCAGATACATTGGGATGCACTTATTAGGGTGTTAAGGTACTTAAAGTTCACAATGACCTTTTGTTTGAATTAAGAAGGATATCCGGCCGTCCTTGAGGGATTTTGCGATGCAAACTGGATAACAGGCTCAGAGGAGTCTAAGTCTACAAGTGGATATGTATTCACTCTAACAGGTGCGTCTGTATCTTGGAAGAGTTCCAAACAGACATGTATAGCTCGTTCCACTATGGAATCGGAGTTTATTGCGTTAGATAAAGCGGAGAGGAGGCCGAATGGCTAAGAAACTTTTTAGAAGATATTCCTCTCTCGCATAGGCTCGTGCGCCTATATCTATACATTGTGACAGCAAATCTGCGATAGGTAGAGCTAAGAATAGCTTCTACAATGGAAAGTCTATACATATGCGTAGAAGACATGATTCTTTGAAAATACTAATCTCAACAGGCGTTATTTCCATAGATTGGACAAGGTCGAAGGAGAATATCGCGGACCCTTTGAGGAAAGGTTTGTCCAAGGAGATAGTTAGTAAAGCATCGAGGGGGATGGGGCTTAGGCTCAATAATGAAACTTGACATGAAGGATACTCAACCTTGCTGATTGGAGATTCCAAGATCAAGGTTTCGAATGAGACAACTAATTTATGGTAGGTAAAGGTAAACACTATCAGAGAATTTCATTCTCTGTCCCTTCCCTATGGTGTTGATGTGATAGTGTGATTGCATGTGGAGGATGAGTTTTAAATAAGTCTTAATGAGTTCCATAGTTTCAATTTAAGATTGAAGTGGGGTGTAGCAGTAAACACTCTTGATGGAACCCACCTATCTGAATGTAGAAGTGGGGCCACTTCCTATGAGAATTGAGCCAATTCTCTAGAGCATTCTGAGAAACAGGATATGTCCAGGGCCAAATTGGACAAAACGGCACGAACTTAGCAACGCTAGGAAGATATCATGCGTGATGGTTGTCGCGAATTGCACAAAATTCTAACAGTTCAAGACCTCATGGACACTGTCTAGCAAGTAGTTCTGGTAACTTCTCACTAAGCAAGGGTTCAAGACCTCATGGACACCTTTGCCTAAATGGTATTTTCCTTACTCTGATTTTTTTCGTTTTCCGAGATTTCATTCATGTGGGGGATTGTTGGAGAAAAATGAGTTTTAATAAAATATTTTGGTCTTGGTGTGGTTTGATCTAGTGACCTATGGGTCCAAGGATACTTGCTAATTTTATGAGTGAATGAATCTCTCTTTAGTCCCACATTGGGTATAATAGAGAAGGAGCTCCACTATATATCCATATGCTTATGGATATGTTGTAAAACAACATTGTGGGTGGAGCGGGTGGGCAAAAATACATATTTTGACCCATGCGATATGCGCATGAATCACGCACCAAGCCTTGTGTCTACTCAAATCTGTTTTTTGCAAGTTTTTATTTAAGAGTTTTATTTATGGGAGGATTCTTTTTACGCGTTTAATTGTTTTACAAGAAACAAAAACTTGGTTTACAAGAAATCTGAAACCCTAGAGGTTAACTTTCTTATATAAATACTAAAGGTTTTCAGGGTTCAAAAATATACGAAGAAGCAGCTTATTTTCGGTCTTATTTTCTTTATCTTCTTTATTTTTGTGCGGCGTAGTTTTACTTCCATCCCCGTTGCTGAGTTCGAAGAGAGGGTAACTTGTGTTGTGCTAACTCAATTTATATCAGGCAGTCTTATCCTGGAAACATCTTCGCTGTGAGGGGTTTAGCATTACTCAACTCGAGTATACCCGCGAACTAATGTGTTAAGGACAACTTGTTGAACCTGTGATTCTGCCTTCGTCAAGTTGTTTAGGTAGAGTTGTCTTGGATTCATTCTTTACATATTATTTTTGATACATCTAACGTGCTGTTCATTGTTTCAAGATCCCAACACCATATACACATGGTATTGCTTGTGATCGATCACACCAGTCACTAGGATCGGTTACACCAATTACCAGGATCGGTTATACCAATTACTGGGACTGGTTACACCAATTACAAGGATCAATTACACAACTTCAGTTATACCAATCCTTGTGATTGGTATATTCGAATTGATATAACCATGATCGGTTATACCAATTCTCTGTGATCAGTCACACCAATTACTAGGATCGGTCACACTAATTACAAATATCGATCACACCATCTCAGGTGATTACTTACGATCGATTACAATAATTAATCAAAACTAGTCATACGAAATCATAAGTCAGGCATTGTGATTAGTTGTACCAAGATACATAACAAAGTTACGGTCGGTTCTACCATCTCACACATATTGGTAATCCAAAGATTTGCAATAAATAGCCGTACCAATAAGCCTAGCGATTTCCCTTTCGATTCATAAAACAAGTTCATGAATGTACTTTCTTTAAACAAATGTAAAACATTGTTTCCTATGATGAAATCTTCACCTTCACCTTTACCCATTCACATAATCATAACATCATTCATAAGATTATGTCGATCTCATATCTACGAAGTTCAAAAGATAAGCGTAATACTTCGTAGTCTAATTTCCTAAAACTATGATCATGTCTCACTACTAGAGTAATATATCCATACACAGCTTCGCAGTTATGTTTTTAATATAGGACGACTTGAAAGATATGTTAGGAATGAAACAGTTCAAGTCAATATTACTAACTTCAATAGGAAGGATGATGTTGTCGTTGTAGCTCGTTACTTCTTCATGTTCTTCAGGTCTTCGAGTAATACTTGTATGTTCAACATTCCTAAACTTTCTAGTCTAACCTTAACGAAGTTGTCTCTAGTACATAATCAAGCGACTCTTAGATGAGTTTTGATTCACTAAAATATGACAAACAAACTTGACATACCAACGCTTGATGGGTTCAACCGAGCTATGCTCTAACACTATGCTTTTGATTTACACTTGTTATTTTGAAAATCTACATGTTGCAATATTTTAGAATCAATTTAAACGCAGAAATTGCATAGTTATAAATATTGTATTTAATCACTCTGAACTTGGAAAATAGTGCAATCTTAGCCGCGCTGTTCTTTTAATATTGATATCATTTTTGTCTGAGTTTGTTACAAGTTTTAGTGAGTTTTCCATATTAAGTCTAAAATTTAAGTCTAAAGATATCCTTCACAAGTCTAAGAATCGAACCTGTTTTTTATCACTTTATACAACACATCAAAGGACATCCCATAACCACATCCGTTGGATGGATATAAAAACGTTGCCCATAAATATTTTTGAGAGGCCCCTAAAAATGTCATGTTTTTTAGTACACAATTTTTGTTTTGTGATGATGGGATGTCCTTTCTTGTCAAGAAAAAAATAAAATAATCAGATGTCCTTCTTACTGTGTTACACACTGAGTACCACACATAATATATATAATTTGATCAATCTCTTACTTTTCTATCTCCACTCTAGCTCTTTCTCGAAAACCTAAAACATTCACCACCCTTACTACTATATATTTGGTCTATTTAAGGTAGGATTAGAGCAAATTACTTTTTTTTTCTTTTTCGGTTTTTAGTAAGCGAATAGTTTAGGTTAGGTTAATAGAAGGTTTGCTTCAATCTCCACTGTTTTTAGTAGATTCTCATGGTGTTTTTGTGGGTTTTTATCCCTTTTGTTTGTGTGTTATTCTTTATAGAGATTCTTTATGTGCTCTCATGGCGTTTCTTTATTATTTTAAAGGATATTTTGGGGAAGTTCAAGTGTGATGATCAATATTCGCCGCTTTGGACATTTTATTCTCTTTTTATAATAAGATCTATTTTTCTAGAAGAAAAAACTTTATCTAAATGGTTGGGTTATAACCCTAAAACCGTTTTTTAAATCTTCGAATTGCTTGGTACTTTTTTTTTTTGATGGAAATAAGGGTTTTGGAAAACCCCTAAAATTATTTATTAGATTACCTCATTCAAATTGAGGTTTGGATTGTTACATAGCATAAGTGGTAGATAAACATACCCTCATGTTTCATCATTATACATTGCGTACTGATACAACCGATTTACTATGTGACTTTGTTGATCTACATGAAAACAAATAAAATGGAAAAGACTAATCTTACTGGTGTTTTGATTATTCTTCAACCATTTAGAGGATTCTTCTTTAATAAGATAAAATCCTCCGTAGAAGTAAATTCCACTAATCATTGTAATCACGATCCATTCAGATAGGCATTGATCTTCTTTGTATAACTCTTGATCATCGTCATGTCGAAATTGTTCGTCTTCAAAGATATGCTTGAATCTCTCATCGGATTTCAGTTTAAGTGCCCGGAAGCTATAGTAAAATGCACTAATGACGATTAGATTTGAAATTATTACAGGGCATGAAATAGCCATTGAAAACAGAAGAACATTAACATAAAAATAAATTCTAAAACCTAAATTTCAAAGTGATTTTTATTGAAACCTAGGAAGTGAATTGTACAATTACAAACCCAAATTTACTTGGAAAATATTATATATCAGATTCAATCCTAGTAAATCTAGGTTTAAATAAAAAGTTTCTGAAAAAACTAGGTTTAGATGATTTTTTAGAAAAAACGGTTATGGAGAGAGTTTTTGAAAAAACTGTCAATTGCTTGGTACTTTTGTTGGTTATTCGTTAATTCTCTTTACGAATCAAGAATTAATCTTTGTCAGTAATCTCATTGTAATCCATAATCTTTTGCTGATCTTGATGTTCTTGAGATCCATATTGTAATCTCATTTTTATCATGAATGAGATTGTATACTCCTTCCGTCCCCAATATAAAGACGGAGATTCAGATTTTGGTTGTTCAATTGTATAGGTGGAGCTCCATTTTCAAGATGCGTTTTTCATATATTACCCTTATATATTTATTACACATAGGTATCATCACAGTTAAGTTAATGGTTCTGGTATCGTAAACTGTACAAAGGGTAAAACAGGAAAGATAATAGACATGTATAAAATTTTTAAAAAAATTATTCTAAGAGAAATGCACTTCTATTTCTCAGCCTTTATACCGGGACGAAGAGAGTAATATTTATAAATAAAATAAAAAAAATAAAAAAAAACATACTCCCTCTATACCACATATATAGGCGGAGAGAGGCAATTCTCTTAGATTAAGAAAATTGCATGTGATTCATAATTTTATATGTTTTTTTTTTTTTTACCCTTTGTCTTATCTCCAACACAATTGCGTATGTACAATAAATATGAGTATACATGGAAAAATTCATCTTGGAAAGCAAAGTACGCCTATTTAGTGGGACAAACAAAAACCAAAATTCCGCCTATAATAAGGACGGAGGGAGTAGTACACAATATCCATCGCACTATCTTCTTTAATTGCGAAGAGGCACTTCCCTTGCTCCTCGTCTATTTTAATACTTCTTTTTACTTTCCAATGCTTGTCAAAACTCGAGAAATCGTCTGAAACAACTACTATCATCACGAAAAAGAGTCCATGATGGATTGGTTTTTCAGACATACACAAAAGTATTTTTCCAGCACGACACGACTTAATTCCTGGTGTAACACGACACAACATGATAAGCACGCACGTCTTTTCGTGTGTGTGGGGCCAGCACAACATAACACATTTAATACCTCTACTCACCATCGGCATGTTGTCGCTCGTTGTTTCATTTGATGACTTGTGATGACTCGTATAATTACTAGATAACCGCTGACACGGTGGGACGGCCGACCGAAAAAATTGACACAAAATTATATTCTATACTCACAATTTAGTTCCACCATAATGGCACCGAGTCAGCCTTGTAAATTTATAAAGCAAAGAGAAGTTCAAACAAAACAGCTATTCCTGATCACCAGAATCTTCCAATATGTCGACGAAATATTCCGTCACGGTACCATCATAGTTAACAGTCAATCTAGTCAAACCGTTAGTCAACTGGCCAAGGTAATGAATGAGTTAGCCGAGTCAACCATCTGACTCGATCTTAATCAGCTGAGTTAGGAGATGGATCGGGTCAGTGTGTTAACTCGCCGGGTAGAAATACGGACATAATTTCCTTTGTTTCACGACAATTCCAGGCCAAATTCAGGCCTTTTCTTTCTTCAATTCCCTGTAACAAATCCTAGCATACATCTAAGCAGTTTCATACATTCACCAATACACAACACCCTCTTTATACTCGCATTGAACTGCAACTCATCCCCATGATCTTCCAGATTCAAATCCAAGCTCAACACGTATCAACTTTTCCATTGTAACTGTACCTTCACTAGTCAATGCGCATTGTAGTTAAGTCCATTCTGCATTCAATCAATTCTTCCCCCTGAATTTGCACTTCAGAACCAAACCTTTTTCACCATAGCAGCAATCTCCAGCAACTCAATCTCCATTCTCAGCCATATGACATCCCATGCATGCTATTCAATCACTGCACAACCATCAACTCCATCCTGTATTGCAGCATCATAACTGCTTCAAACACCAACACACTCTCAATTCCTGCAATATCATTCCCTATAATGTTCTTAAGTATAAATCTAATGCTTCATTTCAGTTCATTATCGCTGCAACTGACTTTGCAGCTTCAACTTCATCACACAGTATCAATACCTGAACTACATTCTAGTTGCATCCATATGTTGCTTCAGTAGCAACAAATCTTATAAATCATCACCACCAGTTCTTGCTCTCCTGCAACACCATCTGAAACTTCAACACATTCAACAACATCAACCCATCTCTCAACAACACAACATCAACATCAAGCTATAATTTCTAAACCTATCTTCATACCATTCACATCACCACCTGCAACTCCATCCCAGTCACACTCAAATAAACAGAAACACTAGTTCTGAATCGTCTCCACCTTCAGTTTAGCTCAAAAAGTTCATCTTCATTATTTCTGAATTTCTATCAAACCTAAAACCCAATAACTGAAACCCTAGTTTCTTGATGTTCTTCTAATCTTTCAGATCCATATCAATTGAATCCTCCCAACCTTCTTCCTTTGTTGTTCTTGATCAACACAAACCAGATCTTCTCAATAATTCGAACTCAACTTCAAAAACCAAATCTGTCGGTTACCACTTGAAACCAAATACAATCCCATCTCTGATTCATCATAATCCCTCGATTTCCTTATCAAATTCATCCATGCAACCAAACCCATCTCGATCTCCTTCTCAGATTTAGAAAAGCATCTTCCATTGTCCTCAATTCATCGACGGATAACAGCTTCATCTTCATAATCTCAGAAACTTTTGTTTATCTTTGAAATCTGGTTTAACGAATTTCCATCAAGGGGATTTTTAATTTGAGATTTGGATTTTGATTTCAAATCCAATTGAATTAAAATAATAGTGGTATTGATGATTATGTGTTACAAATCGGTAGAGGTGAAGTTAACGGTGATTGAAAATGAAGGAAGAAGAAGGAACAGAGAAAGATCGACGGAGAGAGTAAAGTTTTCTGAAAGTGAAGAACACGTGAGGATGAGAAGACGATTGTTGTATTATTGATTTGCCCCTCGATATTTTGAATTTTACGATATAAACTGAAGGAGAATCAAAAACACGGAGGGGCAATCGCGTCATTGTGTCCACACTTAAGTCTATTTTATCCTTGCTGTTGTAAACATTTACGTAAATTTATAACTGAAATAGAAAAGCTGAAGGAAATCTTAGTCTTTTCCATGTGTCCGGATCAAAATTCTAGGGACACCAAATCCAATCTTTTTTGTCTAATTGGAAAAAAAAGATCACGCTTCACATTAACACAAAATCACCATATATAGAGTCCTCCCTCGCTTCGATCGGTCGGCCTAATAAGTCAACAAGTCCTCTTCTACACTATTTCCTTGATGTTTAGAATCCAACTACATCGCATGTGACAAGAATGTTACAGTACAAAAGATTTAATTATTCTTTCTCTTATTCCTTTGTTGGTTTTTTTGTAGATAAGGTTTATTATTGTCTGTTTGGATGTCATTCTATAAGTTTCTTTCTGACTTTTTTGAAGCAGAAAAATGAGAAGTTAGTTTGGGTACACAATTTCAGAATGAATTTTAGGAGCAAAAAAGTTAACTTTTTATGAAATATAAACATTTTGCTTCTAGTATCCAAATGGGCTCTTAACTAACTTCTGCTTCTGGTATCCAAATGGGCTCTTAATATAGGATAATTTCACACTGTAGATATAACAAAATCACAGGTAAATAAAATTTTGTGGACCAGAACCGAAATTTAAATTGACAAAATACTAGCCATTTTCATCCTAGCATTTTTAGGGGCTACCCCATACCCCCTTATAGCGTACCGACATTGTATTCATACCACGTCCATTCCCGCACCGATCTTTTTCAACTACATTGGTTGGGCCTATAATCGGTAGTAAATGAAGGTATCCTTACTTCCGATTATACAGTGGACCTCTTTACCGAAATCCTAGCATAATCGGTAGTCAAGATAGTTCATATAACTACCGAATATAGAGTTGCCCCAAAATGAGATTTTGCAAAAATCCTCTATTTTTCTAATTTGGTTGAGCCTAAAATCGGTAGTCAAAATAGTTCATATAACTACCGAATATAGAGTTTCCTAAAAAATGAAATTTTGCAATCGGTAGCTAAAAAATACCTAAACTACCGATTATGAAGGGATATATAAGTATTTCAACCTATTTTGTCTTTTTGTGTGGCCCCTGATTCTATTGGGGTAACCCCTAAAAATACTAGGATTTTCATTGATAATAATAACTAAAAACATGGCTAAAAGGGAGCCAAGAGCCGAAAATTTCTCCTAATTAAGATAATCATTTGAACCCCAGCCCAGCCCACGAAGCTGTTGATAACTCTTTTGATGGTAGTAGTAGTTTACACGAAGAGAGCCAAGTGCCCTTCGTGATGATGGTAGTTGTTTACACCTAATAAAACCCTACCCAAAAAAGTGGGGGACACCTCAAATATCAAAAAATTATTTCCATAAAGTGGAAATGACTAACTTACCCTTAACCTATATATATATTTTATTAACCTATATTTATAACCACCTCCTCCCATCATCACCACCAACCACCACCACCACCGACCACCACCCAGCCTCTATATATACATCTTAATTTAAATCATTAACAAAACAAAATCAAAATCAAAATTATAACAAACCCATTATTTGTCATTCGTTTTTGGTTGCAAAAATGAGAAGTAATCATTAAAATGAGTTGAAAATATAAGTTGCAGAGAGAAGTAGTTCGGTTAGGAATTATGCGAAAAAGAACTAGCCGAACTCAACATTTAATGGAGGTTTTTCTTTCGGAGAAAAGGTCCACAATTTTTTCCATAATCAACTTTAATGTTAATGATTAATAAAGAATTATTTTATTTTCTTTAGGAAATTGTGCAACTTATTTATTTTTTTTGTCTTATTATACTTAGAAATTCATTTAACATTTTTCTTACACTAAAAACAATAATTTTTGTTCCCAATGCAAATAATTAATGTTTTTAATGCAATAAAACAAACGATTCTTGTTCCCAATGCAAGAAATTGTTATTTTAATGAACCTTAACATGTATACGGTTATACAAGTTAACAAGACCCATATAAGAAATCCACTAATTAAATTTGTAATATGTGAAACCCATAAATAGTTTCAGAGGAGATCATTTTACTAAACAGACCTTTTCTGTATTTCCGATGTCTTAGGATTTTAAGAAAATCACCGTATTTAATCTTTTTTGAAAACAGTCAAACGCCCATAATATAGGGGATAATCCCGAAATTATGGTGCCATTTATATATCACGGCGGTAAATTATCTCTTTAGAAATCTTCCGTCTACCACGTTTTCCAAATACTACTAGAAAACAGAACATCATAATTAACTTCTTTCTTAGCTCTTCTATACTTAATTATTTTCTTTTCTATTGAAAATTATCCATTCATTGTTTTCTATTAGTGTTGATTCCTAAAACAATCCGTACAATCACCATTTTTCACTATGTTTATAGTTCACAGGTGGCTAAAATGGGCGTGATTAATTTATGATCTTTGATGATCTTTGCTTGGTTGATTTGATTAAAGTTTTCGTATTTATCTAGCTAGTATGCATGTTGCCGAAGTTGCTAAAGATGAAAAGCTACATTTAGTCATTCAGGTCTATTTTTCATTTTTGGTTGTTTTTTGCATGTGATAAATGATGACTTTTTTTTTTTTTATCGATAAAGAAAGGATTGATTGATCAAAAAAGAGGGGGTATAAAAGGATTATACCACCCTAAACAAACATACAAGAAGATAAAATAAAAATAAAAATAGAACTAGTGACAAGCCACAGTTCTAATGCAAATCAAAATAAATTGTACACCAATTTTTCATAGCCTCAGAACAGTTGACTGAACTAAAATCACTTATACCAAGAGCCCAAGAGAATATGTAGTAGATTGCTTTGTTCACCACTGCCTATTCATTATGATTGATATCTGAGAAAGCTCTTCCATTTTTCTCCTTCCATAAACTCCAAAAAATTGCTGCAGGAATCAAATCCCAGACTGCAGAACTAGCTTTAGAATGCTGGATGAAAGACCGTGCATGGAAAATTGCAGGAGCATCCAAAGGCATAGAGAAAAACCAATGCAGTTTATTCAAAAAGACTTCCCAAACTTTCCTAGCAAATCTGCAATGAAGAAGAAGATGAGAGGTGGATTCTGACTCATTACAAAATAAACAGTTAATTGGAACTGCAATTCTTCTTCTCAGCAGAAAATCTCTAGTAGGTATCCTGTTGTGAGAAATAAGCCATAGGAAAAAAACAATTTTAGGAGGACATTTGAGTTTCCAGATGTGAGCAAAAATTGAATCAGTAGCCACTGAACTGTCATCCAAGCAAAGAGCATCATATAAATATTTCACAAAGAAAGTTCCCTTCTTAGAAAGCCTCTAGAGCAAAACATCTTCAGCAACAACATTCAACTTGAAAGAAACCAAATCAGAACTAAGTAAAGAGAGCTCTATCCTAGCTGCATCATTCATCCTTGATGGTAAGTGCAAATTCCAGTTGAAGAGATTGCCATCTGCAGAATATAACTCAGCAACCAAAGACACCTTAGCTCAAGAAGCTGCATACAGATTTGGATAGCATAACTTTATGAGAGCATCATACAACCATTTATCATCCCAAAACCTCACAGACATACCATTATTTACCTGAAATTTCACAAATTTTGTGAAAATTGAACTGTTCTTCATAATAGCCTTCCAAACTGAAACACCAAAAGAACAAGTAGGATTCTTAGAAATACAGATAACTTCTCCAGGACCATACTTCTCATTAACAATGATTTTCCATAAAGGATTATCTTCAATGTCATATCTCCAAAGCCATTTAGTCAAAATAGATTGATTGAACTTTTTGAGATTTTTAATACCCAAGCCTCCAGATTTTTTCCTCCTGCTTAAAGCACCCCATTTCACTAAATGAATTTTCTTCCTTCCTTTATTATCATGCCAAAGAAAGTCTCTCATAATCTTTTCAAGCTTCTTTATAACAGTAGAAGGAATTTCAAAAAGTGACATATAATAAACTAGAAGACAAGATAATACACTGCTAATAAGAATGATTTTTCCAGCTCTAGAAAGAAGAGCTTTTTTCCAACCAGCTAACTTAGCTATAAATCTCTCATGACTTTATCCCATTTGGCTATACCACCACTTCTGTCTCCTAGAGGTAAACCAAGATAAGTGGAAGGAAGAGAGCCTCGATAACAACCCAAAATTGAGGAAAATAAAGACAGATCACCTTCATAACCAACCCCATAAATCTGAATTTTAGAAAAGTTGATTTTTAAACTAGTTCGGAGCTCAAAAGAAAGAAGAACTAACCTTAAATTTCTGACTTTCTCAACATCAGCATCCAAGAGAACTAAAGTATCATCTTCAAATTGTAAGTGAGAAACCAAAACACCATTATTTTGGACTTGAAAACCAGATAGAATTCCTTGTTCTTGAGCTTGCTTAATCATAAAGTTTAAAGCCTCACCAAGAAGAAGAAAAAGAAATGGTGAAATTGGGTCACCTTGTCTTATACCCTTTTTACTTTTGAAGTAACCTGTATAGAAACCATTTACAAGCACAGAGAATCTTGAAAACTCAATACATCTTCTTATCCAATTTCTCCAACTATCTCCAAATCCCCCATAAGAGAGAACATTTCATCCAGAAAGTCCCAGTTAACATGATCAAAGGCCTTTTCAAAATCAATTTTGCAGAGAATACCAGGTTTACCACTTCTAATTATTGAATCAATCAACTCATTAGCAATCAAAACACCATCCAAAATCTGTATTTTTTTTTAATAAAAGCATTCTAGTTCTGAGAAATAATGGAAGGAAGACATTGCTTAAATCTTTCAGCAAAGAATTTTAGAAACTATCTTGTAAGCTCCATGAACTAAACTAATTGGTCTAAGATATTTTATCTCTTCAATGGTGTCCTTCTTAAGAATTAAAGCAATGAAAGTGTTTTTCAGTCTCCAATCAAGAAAGTTCTTGTGCTGTAACTCCTTAAGAACATTCATAAGATCCAGTTTTAGAACCTCCCAACAAAGAGAATAAAATTTAATTGGAAATCCATCTGGCCCAGGTGCCTTGTGTTGGCCAAGCAATTTAATAGCATCTAGACATTCTTCTTCTTGTATATCTCTTTCAAGCCAATAGCACATTTCATCTAAATGATGACTTCATGATTATCAGAACCCTAAGGAAGATAAAAAACTAAAATTATCACAGTTCAAGGGTGATATCTATAATTATCACAATTAGGAAATATGGAATTATCACTTGTTACAGTTGTGATAACTAAATTTATTACTTGTTAGCTAGTGAAATTTGCAAAAATCACAAGTTCAAGTTGAAGTTGTGACTATTGTAATTATCAAATGTTAATAACATTATAATTTGTAATAGTAAGTTTCTCGAAAATAACAATTTACGTCGGTCCAAATTTTTAATAATTAAATTTATTTAATGATAATTATGATTCTCACATATTTAGTAATTCATGATAATTATGATTTTCACATCCGGGTATAATATGTTTTGTGAATATTGTAATTATTAAAAGTTTATAAAATTTGATTATTTTTCATAATTTTAGTGATAACTTCAATTTTAAATTTGGTATATTTCGTCAAAATCACGATAACCCACCGTAAAAATCATGATATATTTTTAAGTTAATTAGGATCCTAAAAAACCTCCTTCTTTGATTACTTACACGTCCCAGTATATTACCTTAAGTTAATTAGGATCCTAAAAAACCGAATGGTCCGTTATACAGTCGTGTCAATTTATAACCAAATTAAGTTATGTTTGTACCCTTAATATTCTACACCAGAAATGGGAAATCTTAGGCCTATAAAGCTCCTCCTACTAGCTAAGAAGGGTTCATTGGGCCTGAGATGTTTTCCATGACTAGCCATATATAAGCTAGGCCTCACTAGCAAACACTCAACTCACAAGCCCATGAGCAAGAACTATAAGTTAGGCTAAAAAATTCCTAGCCAATCGATACCCGACACATCAGCAGGGTGCCACATCAGTACATGACATGTCAGCATACCAGGCGTCATGTCAGATGCCACGTCAGCGTACCCGGTGCCACATAAGCATACCATACGGCACGTCAACAAATCAAGCGCCACGTCATCATACCCAGTGTCACGTCAGCATAACAAGTGCCACGTTAGCTTACCGGCTGCCACGTCAGCAAATCAGTCGTCACATCATCATGCAAGCTTCCACGTCAGCATAGGTCTGCCTCCTCAGCAGAATGTTACGTCAGCGGCAGCCACATCAGCGTGAGGTTAGCAGACAGTGATGTTAGGGACAGTGACACCATTAGCTTTCAGTTACGATGTCAGCATGATGTCACAGGCCAGCATATTCATCCGCTCAGGCAATGATGATAGTAGCAGGTAGCCGGCGGCACAACCTGGCGGCCTCATCCAGCGGTAATCAGTGACGATTAATCGGCTGTTAATCGTGATCGGAGATTAATCGGAAGCGATTAATCGTTGGGATTGATTCAGTGAAGCTCGGTGAGATTTAAATCCGTATCCCCCGAATATTTACGCACCAGTCCTATTACTCTGAGTATATTTACTCCCCGTCTGCTTACACCCACTTCTCTTACACCTTTGATTATCCACACCCCATTATAATTCCTTAACCATAATGGAAGTTTCTGGAATATTCTGGGAGCCATGCAGGGGATGTCAATGCCAGGGCATGCAACCATGCAGTCATGTAGGATAATTATAGCAGGGAGACATGCATGTTCAATAATGAAAGGAGGCATGCAGGGACAGTTATGGACATTCATGCCAATCTTGAATATAAAGAAATAAAACTGAAATTTTCAAAGATATAAATGGACTTTTTTCCAACCAAAGGGGTAAGCAATCTTCCGTACCAAAAATATATGTAAAAAATCTCTTGCTAACTTAGGCATCAGAGGGTTTTTTGCAGGTATCCCCCTACTCTGTTCTATTGAAGATTGAAGCAATGATCGATTTCCAGCAAAAACATCATACAAATTCATGTTTAGGGTAGAAGAAATTTTACCATACAAACAGTGGCGCCAACCAAGGTTTTCGAGAAAAGATAATCGTGTTTTACCAAATCGAGTTATGGCAGTAATCAGACAGACTGCACGAAAGGACGATTCTGACAGCGATTCACATCTGCAGAGGAGAGGCGATGATGAAAGGCACGAAATCGAGGTTCAATCAGCTCCAGCAGTACCCACTGGAAACAGGCAGGGTCAAAATCGTTCGCACGATAGAGCCCTGGATCGTGATCGAGATCGAGAACGCGCTCATAATACATCCTTGGATCGAGGACGAGATCGAGATCGTTTTCGCGACAGAAATCCTGACCTAAATCGGAAAATAGAAAAACAACCAGTGATCGATATCGAAGGAATGGATGTTGATGGGGATAACCCACAAGTTAGAGGAACCAGAGGGCGGGTGTTCGGCATCCCTTCTAGGAGGAAGAAGGATGGACAAGACCTGCAATATGGACGCACTGCAACTCCTAGTACCGAGGAAGAATTGTTGCGCAATCGGCTGGACGAGTTGGAGAAGGAGAACGCACTCGTGAGATTGGAACATGAGAACCAGTCTCGACCTAAGATGGGTAATCTGATCAAACGAAAAGGTCGTTCTGTATGGCAGCGGCTTGGAAGTCGCATTGACCCTCAGGCTGCAAACCCAAACAGAGAGGTGATCGACCAGAGAGAAATCTGCTTCCCACTGGAGATTTTCCTAAATGAAGGCCTCTACGACCCGGTCGAGCAGCGAACCGACCAGCTACAACTCTGCAGAGTGTGTCCAGAACTACCACCCGTTCAAAATGTCTCAGGAATGACGAAGATGAGGTTCGAGATTGGCAGGATGATGAAGACTTTTCGCATGATTACAATGCTTGTTCGGAGCAAGGCAGAGATGGAAAAGATCCTAATGGACCCCAGAGGAAAATAATGAGATCTAAAACTCATATTCCAGAGGACCAAGATTATGAATAGGAAGATAATTCCTCAGATGGCGATGTGGACGCAATAACAGAAGCTCGCCTTTGCAAGATGATCGAGGAAGTAATGTCGAAAAAGCAATCCAGAGAAGAAAAGATAGACCGGTTGCATCGATCTGCTGGAGCCCCTTTCAATCTAAATATAAGAGAATTCCAACCGCCAATGAATTTTCAAATTTCGAAAGTGCCAGAGTTCGACGAGAAGATAGGCGATCCATATTAGCATGTTTTACACTATGAAATTTCCATGACTCTGTGGCAGCACAGTGATGAGTTGATGTGCAAAATGTTCCCATGGTCACTGGCTGGATGAGCAATAAAGTGGTTCAATAAACTCCTAGCACAGTCAATCGGTACTTACCATGAAGTGGTGGAATAATTCTGTTCCCATTACAAGTACAACACACGTGACCGGAAGGGATTCCACGATTTGCTTCTTCTAGGAATTCGGAAGGAGGAAAGCATCAGACAGTTAACTCGACGCTTCAAGCAAGATTTAGCATATTTAGATTGTGCCAACGATCAAATCGTCATCAAATCTTACAAGCAGGCGTACTAGCACGATCAAAGAGGTGTGTACGGTTCCTTGGTCAAGAGACCACCAAAGACTCTAGAAGGACTGTATGATCGAGTGGAATAATATGCTTGAGTGGAGATGATTCCAAAGCTCGAGCGACGAGATATGGAAACAGGTCATCCAATCATCCAAATTATGGGAGGAAGGACAAGTCAAACAACCGTTCGAGCGTCCAGAAAAATAACCGAGGTGAAATCCGAGAGAAGAACCAAAGTGAACAAATAGAAACTGGATATCAGAAATTTCATGATATGAAGCTGACGCCATAGAACATACATCTTAAAGAGTTGTATGAGAAAATCAGCAAGGATTTGATCCCCCCTCATCCTTTTCCAGTAGAGACACGTGATAAACGTGACAGGAGCAAATACTGCAAGTTCCATAAAGACCATGGCCACTAGACCGACAAATGCCGCTCCTTACAGATCGAGGTCCAGCGAATGATAGACGCTGGAAAGCTGCAAGAGTAAGTGAAAAAGGACTTTGGGAAAGGTCCTGGACAGTTTGGCACAACACATGTGATTAACGCTTATGTGATTAACGTCAATCACGCCAGGATCCATTCAATGACGAGGCGGGCATCGGAAGACGAGACCAGGAGAAAGCTCAGGCAGTTGAAAGAATGGTACCTCACAAATCACATCGATTTTGTCAGCGGTAATGGAGCAGAAACTAGAGAGCTTGGGTGCACAAATATCAAGTTCTCTGAAGCAGACATGATAGGTGTATATGCTCCACACAATGATATTATTATTATAACTACTTGGATTTGCATGTTTCGTGTACACCGGATTCTAGTGGATACATGAAGCTCAGTGAGCGTGCTGTTTTCAGGGGATTATTCCTCTATGAATCTCCCACACGACTTGATCGAGGAGGATGAAAATCCAATTATCGGTTTTAGCGGTGAAGTTACAAAGGCGATTGGAAAGGTGAAGATACCTATAACAGTATCTGACAAGTCCATTCTGGGTACATTCTTGTTGCTGGATTGACGAGCACCCTACAATGCGATCGTAGGACGAGACTAGCTGCATGAGATTGGTGCATCCACATCATCTAATCATCAATGCCTGAAGTTTATTACACCAGAAGGAGTTGTGAAATTTAGAGGTGACTAAATGGCCGCCCATAAGTGTCATGAGAGTGCAATGGATGAGTATAAGAAGTCAGAAGTCAGCGGGAACCAGATCATGCGAGTTGAGCAGAAATAGAAGTTACAAAATCCTCTCCCTCCAGAATCATATAGGGGAAAGGACGCAGCTGAACCCCCAACGGTTGAGAAACTGATCGAGGTCCAGACTGGAGATGAGGAGCAAAAAACAACGTTCTTAGGGGTAGATCTGCCTGCACATGAACGTGACTATTTGATTACATTGCTAAGGGCAAACACCAACATTTTTGCATGGAGTTTTGCTGAGATGCCAGGGATAGATCTGAATGTAGTCTTCCACATGCTAAATATCGATGAGAAGTTTCATCATGTTCGACAGAAAATCAGGAATATGGCGCAAAGCAGGAGTTACTGAAGAAGTCGAAAAGCTATTAAAAGCATGCTTTATTCGACCAGTGCAATATCCTCGCTGGCTGTCAAATGTGGTACCCGTTCTAAAGAAGAATGGTAAAATTCGTGTCTGTATCGATTTTACTGATTTGAATAAAGCATGTCCAAATGATCCGTGTCCGCTTCCAAGGATAAGAGATTTGGTGGATGCAACCTCAGGGTATGGGAGACTGTCATTCATGGACGGTTTTTCTTGGTATAACCAAATACCTTTGTTCAAGGAAGATCAAGAGCATACTGCATTCGTGACTGACAGAGGAGTTTACAACTATACTATAATGCTGTTCGGGCTAAAGAACGCAGGGGAGACCTACCAACATTTGGTAGACCATATGTTCAAGGATCTGATTGGGAAGTCGATGGAAGTATACATCGATGATATGGTAGTGAAATCTGAGCAAAGGGAATCGCATTTTCTTAATATGCTGAAGACGTTCGATATCTTAAGGCAATATCATATGAAGCTCAATCTAGCAAAATGTTCATTTGGGCTGTCATCGGGAAATTTCCTTGGATACTTGATGACACACAGAGGAATCGAGGCATATCCGGAACAAATCAGAGCCATCAGAGAAATGTCGTACACAAGAACGAAGAAGGAGGTTCAGAAGCTAGCGGGATGATTAACATCTTTAAACCGTTTTATTTCACGCTCGTTGGTTCGATTCAAGCCATTCTTTGACGTTTTGAAGAAAGCAGTGAATATTGGTTGGACGGATGAATGCGAAAAGGATTTTGATGAGATCAAGCAGTATTTGGAAACTCCACCATTTTTGGTGAGTCCAAAAACTGGATAACCTATCGGAGTGTATCTGGATGCAATGGAGAGCGTTGTGAGTGCAGTGATGTTTGTTACGGACCCACATGAAAAACATATTTACTTCGTCAGTAAATCCTTAACAGGGGCATAAACACGGTGTAAGAAAATTGAGAAGATAACGCTTGCACTATTCAACGCATCTCGTCGCCTCAAGCCTTATTTTCAAGGGAGGCATATCGTAGTCTACTCGGAATACCCACTGAAGAGAATCCTGGAACGTGCTGATGATTCCAGTCGACTAGCCATATGATTAAATATTTTGGGGGCGTATGAGATCAAGTACGAAACCAGAACTACAGAGAAGGGACACGCCCTGGATGCACTGCTAGCATATTTCCATGTAAATGATATATAAACGGTTGCTGGAGAAGAAGAGGAGTTGTTCAAACCCATAGAGTCAGTCACTGATCATACTGGGGGCAAGTCCTCAATGAATATCGATACATCAGAACCATTATGGATCGTATTTACTGATGGGTCATCAAACGTTGGTGGTGCTGGAGTTGGATGCGTCATCCTTACTCCCGAAGGTTCGAGGATCGAGAAAGCGACTAGGCTGGATTTCCAAGCATCAAACAATGAATCTGAATATGAAGCTGCAATTATCGGTTTAATAGCTATCAAATAGTTAGATGCGAAGAACATGAAACTGGTGACTGATTTCATGCTAGTAGTTAACCAATTTCTGGGGACCTACAGAGCAAAGGAAGAGAGAATGGCCCTGTATTTGAATCATATGAGAGAGCTGGCAAATGAATTCGACCGATTCTCTATTGGGCAGCGACCACGATTAGAAAACAAGAACGCAGAGGCTTTAGCATATCTTTCTTTCGCAATCGAAACTGATACCACCCATTTCTTTATAGTAGATTTCCAAGAGTTACTTAGCATCTCCGACAGCCACTTTGTTCTGGCTCTCGAACACGCTAGTGGGGGAGAGAAGGCAACTACATCAACACAGGGAAATACTGAGAACATCGACAACAATATGGATGTTGACAGTCCCAGTGACAGATAATTCAGGCAATCATGTTGAAAACGTTGCAGAATGGCGTCAACCTTACTTTCACTACCTGACAACCGGAAAACTACCTGAAGATGAGAAACTTGCTTCAAAGGTGAAAAATAATTCATGGAGATACTCAGTGATCGAAGGGCTATTTTACCGCAAACCTGTAGCTTTGGAGCCATTTTTGCGATGTGTATCAGCCGAGGAAGGACAACTGATAATGACAGAGGCTCATGAGGGAATATGTGGCAGCCATTCTGGAGGGCTAAGTCTCGCGCACAGGATACTTACCCAGGGGTATTTCTGGCTGTACACGCAGAAAGATGCTAAATAATATGCGCAGAAATGTGTTCCATGCCAAGAACATGCTCCAATTCCGAAAAGGCCCACCAACGAATTACATCCATTTTTTAGTCTCTGGACATTCTCTATGTGGGGATTAAACATCGTCGGACCGTTTCCCAAAGCTCTTGGAGGAGTCAGATTCGTGTTAGTCGTTACTGACTATTTCACCAAATGGGTCGAGGCAGTGGCACTGGTACACGTTATAATACATGATGTGAAAAGATTCATATGGGAGAATATCGTCTGCAGATTTGGAATCCCAGACGCGATAATATCAGACAATGGGAAGCAATTCGATTCTGGGGTAATCAAAGACTTCTGCAAGAACCTGAAGATTCGCCAAAATTTCTCATCTCCTTACTATGCTCAGAGCAACGGGCAAGCAGAAGCAACCAACCGCTTTATTATGGACAACCTCAATAAATGGCTAGAAAAGGCGAAGGGAAAATGGACTGAAGAATTCCCTGGAGTCTTATGGTCATATCGAACAACCCCGAAAAAATCCACGGGATTTTCTCCATTTACATTGGCATATGGGACATAGGAAGTCATACCCACCGAGGTACAAATCAAGACTACCAAAACTCATGCTGTCAAATATGGGAAAAACGACAACTTACTGCCTTTGGATAAAGATTTGCTGGAATAACAAAGAGAAACATCCTTGCAGCAGTTGGTCCGATACCAGCAGGAAATCAAGCTGAGATATGATCGCAAATTCAGATAACGGTCGTTCAAGATAGGGGAATATGTCTTGAAGAAAACCCGAGCAGCCATAATGGAAACAAACTGTGGGAATCTCGGAGAAAACTGGGAAGGTCCATACATAGTGGATAGGCCGGAATCTCGTGGATCCTACTACTTAAGGAACCTTGATGGAACTGAGGATTTAAATCCATGGAAGCTTTGGAATTCGTTCCACTTGAAAAAGTTTTATCATTAGAAGTAGATTCAAATCCTGCTGTGCTGCACTATTTTTACTTTTTGATGGTTTTACCCCACTGGGGTTTCCATGCAAAGGTTTTAACGAGGCAGCTGTAGTCTAAGCAGTAGGTATTTATCTTGTTATTTCAATTCAGAAATTTAATTCAACATTAGTTTGGTATTCCATACTTTATCAATATTGTTCGTGTTAATTATAAGCTACTGTGGATGATCGAATCCGCAGTCAGCCCTAAATGACGTAACAATACAGTTCAAGTCTTCTGTCAGCAACATTTCTGACGCCTCGCAGATAGGGTGAGTGCATAGTTCGAGCATTTTACCCTATCTCAATTTTATCCCATCCTACGGGACAACAAAAAATGTGGCGAACATTTTTATCTGTCCAGGCACGTGAAAATGTACACATCCCAAACTCTGCGCGCATATTGAATAGCAGGATCGTCCCCCCTGCGCGAATTCAAGATAGCAGAAAAACTCAACTTTTCATTCCATGCGCGAGCAAAATACAGCAGGGAGGTGCACCCCTGCGCGAGCATTGAGCAGCATGACACAAAATATTCTGGTGGCGAGTTATATGTCACCTCAACCATTTAGAGGTGAGATATATAACACTCCAGCGCAATCAACACATCCCTGGGGGCGAGTTGCATAACACTCCGAGGAGCACGCTCGGGGGCGAGTTATATAACACTCAAAAAAAATATGCAAATTCAGAGGGGAACCCGAATTTCTTAACCCATAACATGTTATGGATTAAGAGGGGGCGATGTTTGTACCCTTAATATTCTACACCAGAAATGGGAAAACTTAGGCCTACAAAGCTCCTCCTACTAGCTAAGAAGGGTTCATTGGGCCTGAGATGTTTTCCATGACTAGCCATATATAAGCTAGGTCTCACTAGCAAACACTCAACTCACAAGCCCATGATCAAGAACTACAAGTTGGGCTAAAAAAATTCCTTGCCAATCGGGACCTGACACATCAGCATGGTGCCACGGCAGCACGTGACATGTCAGCTGCCAAGTGTCACATTAGCATACCAGGCGCCGCGTCAGAAAATCATGCACCACGTCAACGGGTGCCACGTCAGCACGTGACATGTCAGCTGCCATGTGTCATGTTAGCATACCAGTCGCCACGTCAGCAAATCAGGCACCACGTCAGGTACCCGGTGCCACGTCAGCTTAACAGATGCCATGTAAGTGAATCAGTCGCCACGTCAGCGGAAGCCAAATCAGCGTGACGTCATCAAACAGTGACGTTAAGGACAGTGACAACGTTAGATTTCCGTTACAACGTCAGCATGATGTCACATGATGGCATATTCATTCGCCCAGGCAACAATGACAGTAGCAGGTAGTCGGTGACCAAAGCCGAAGGCACAACCCGACGGCCTCATCCAGCGGTAATCGACGGTGATTAATTGTGATCGGAGATTAATCGGAAGCGATTAATCGTTGGGACTGATTCAGTGAAGCTCGGTGAGATTTAAATCCGTAGCCCCCGTATATTTTCGCCCCAGTCCTATTACTCTGAGGATATTTACTCCCCGTACGCTTACACCCACTTCTCTTACACCTTTGGTTATCCACACCCCATTATAATTCCTTAACCATAATGGAAGTTTATGGAATATTCTGGGAGCCATGCAGGGGATGTCAATGCCAGGGCATGCAACCATCCAGACATGTAGGAGAATTATAGCATGGATACATGCATGGTCAATAATGATAGGAGGCATGCATGGACAATTATGGCCATTCATGCCAATCTTGAATATAGAGAAATAAAGAGGAAATTTCCAAAGATATAAATGGACGTTTTTCCAACCAAAGGGGTAAGCAATCTTCCATACCAAAACCAGCAAAAACATCATACAAATTCGTGTTTGGGGTAGAAGAAATTTTACCATACAAACAAGTTAATTAACTTCCCACGAAAAACACTACTAATTAACCATCAAAATCGAAGTTTTCTTATAAATTTTTTGTTAATAATAATTAACTAATGAAGGTTAATTAAGTCCAGTTAAAAGAATGGAATTAAAGATCTAACCTAAAATGGCTAATCTTAACCGTAGATCGTGTATTTTAGGCTACAAATACATACTATCTTAATGATGGGTTTCTGGAAGAGAAAGGAACCAGACTTAGGTTCATCAGAAATTTCCACATTTATTTTTACTTCAATAACAAACAATTGCTAGCATAAGCCTAGGGAATGAAAATTGGAAACATACTCACCTCACCTCTCCATTGGGCACGAAGGGAAAATGTCATGAAGCAGTGGCAGAGCCAGAATCTAATCTGAAGTGGGCTAGAAAAAGAAAAAATTTAAATATGAGTGAACGAAATGATAGATATAAGGTGGGATAAGTACAAAATATAAGAATAAATCAAGAGTTTTTATACAATTTTGACCATCTTGGGGGACTGGAGCTAGGATTAGTTAACCCTTGGCTCCGCCACATGAAGCCTTCGGCTTGATTTTCGCATACCCGAAAAAAATGCACAAAAGCTTCTGCCACCAAATTGGACACAACGTGTTTCCAAAAATCCAGTTCGCACGAAGCAAATGGCTGATGCTGGAACCAAGATATTTGCAGTGACCCCTTTGTTTACCACGACTAACTATCAATATTCATATTAGGGTCTGTTTGGCATGATATAATTAGAAAATGTGGTCAAATAATGTTGGAAGAGATGATATCGATGGGCAATCCATTGTCTGTAAAGAGTTTAAATACTCTCGGTCTGAGTCCGTCCTCTATTTAACAATAGAGATGAAAAGATTAATGAAAACCTAAGAGAGATTGTCCGATGATATCATCTCTTCCAACAAATAAGGAGTAGTTTGAGGTATACATTCAAATGCTGAGTGTTTTGTACGGACCCAATTATACAATGTAATAACTACATTTTTCAAGCCATAATAGTTGAAAACATGGTAAAAAAACAGTCACGAACAATATGACTTACCTAATTTAGAGAATAAGTATTAATATGAACAGTGGCGGAGCCAGACTTTTTCCCAAGTGGGGCAAATTCTTATGGTAAAAATATTTATATACTGCACTAGTGGAAAAAAGCCGTTTTAAGATAGTTGGAAAGTGTCTTATTAATGGGTTATACGACACTTTGAAGTTGACGTTGAAAGTGTCGTATATTTAGTGTCTTTTATGGAACGACACTTTTAGGTTGACTCAGAATGAATATTATTTACGATACTTTAGAGTCGTCGTTAGATACGATACATTGAATGCGTCGAAGATTTAATTCTTAATAAAAAAATAAAATCAGTTTTGGCTGACTGACTGTTGCACCAGTCTGACTGAGCTGATTTAAGATTCTGATTCAAACTAAAATAAACAGAAATTACAATAAATTCAAACCTGGATTTATAATTCAAATAAAAATTTCCTGTTACACCAACTAATAATTGAATCTTGCTTCAAAAAAGAACCCCTAATTGAATTCAGTTACGACTTGGACTCAAAATCACAAAAAAGAAAGAAAAAAAAGTATCCAATTATCCTGAATTCATACAGTTAAATAGCATTTTACCAAGGACTTCTCCTTTTATTCCTTCAATTTCTTTTACATACTTAAGCGAAAGCTTGAAACTACCTCTAGCAAGTTAAGTTGAGTTGGCTGAGGACCATAGGGATGAAGTTTTTGATGAAAAGGAGAAAATTGAAGACTGCGGCGACTGTTGGGTCTACTGCTGCTGTATCCTTGCAACCGTAGTGGTGGGAAATGAATGTTGTGATTACACCAACATACCCAACTACCCGCCTTAGAAGATAGGTCATTCATCCTTTAATGGTCGAGACTGCAGCTACTGAAATATGATGATTTCAAATTAGTTATGTCCAAATATAGATCTCTCAAGTGTACCTGCATGCATGTAGAAAGACAAATGACATGAGGTTTCAATAAGAGCACAAGGACTAAATACACTGAGACTATAAGTTGTGAAAATGGAGACACCCAATTTTAAGAATAACATGAACATCAACCGAACTGTAGTACCGAGTCACCAATGCTATGGTTCCATAAGTTTATGGTCAAGGAAAATACCCCTTGGTTTATCCTAACACGAAAAAAAAGTGAATTTGAGATAGAGAAACAACCTTTTATTAACAACATAAGTATATATGTAACACAAGGTTTCTACCACAAATACAAGAGCACTTATTCCTAAGACCTCCACATCTACGGGTGTACAGGACACATAATCTTACAAGACCCAATACTTGAATCATGCTTTGAAATTTAAAGAAAATTATTCAATAATATATAAACTCCCGAATCAATCCATCTCTTAAAACTCGCTTAGGACTCATTACCACTACTGCCAACTACATGTCTCAGAAATTTAATTTATTTTCCTTCCCCTTATGTTATTTTCTAGTCGAAGGAAACAGTTTAAATTGCTTGCAAATGCTGCAATTGAGATCCTAAACAAACACATAGAATTAAAAGAAGCCTTAGCAGAGAAACCAAACATTTAGTCAATTGAGATCCTTACCCAGCAGACTTACCAGTTTCCACTCGTATGGAGGTCCATAATAATAGCATGTGTATGTGATTGAGTGTATGTGAGGTGTAAGTGAGTCTGGTTATGAGAATGTGTCGTGTGCTCGTGTGCTGTGTAAGAGAGGGAGAGTGAATGAGTCGAGTATATATACTCAGGTCCCCTGTAACAGAAAGAGAATCTTTTTTATAATATCAAAACCCTTTCTCAATGTAGATATCAGAAATCTACCATGGTATCAGACTCAGAAATTCAATTTCTAAGGGTAATCGATCCTTTCCTGTGATTTCTTCACCATCACCACCATTATTTATCCACCACCACCACTACAACATCATTGTTTCTTCATCTTCTTAACCACAATCATCAAATCTCTTTATCATCTTCTGCTGTTGCTGAAATAAGAGAGTCGAATTCTGTTTTCAAAGATAAAATAATCACAAATTTGTGCTCAATTCGATCTGATCTCTTATCTTACAACACAAATTTCTCGATCTGCGATTTCTGGTTCGACATCAACAGTTGGCACTCATCTTCATCTCCTTCTACTTAATGGTGATTTCGGTAGAAATTAGGGTTTTGTTTTCGATCTGATACTTATACAACAACACAATCAAGCATGCTTCTCAGATCTGTATTTTCTTTGCCTAGTTGACTGGTAAATCGAAACTCTGCTGGTAATCTCGATTTAAAATTCTTAGATTACTTCATATCTGTTTTTCATGTGTTCAATTCCAAATCAGTTTATCTTCAACATTTCAATTTCATCTCCATCTTCGATTCTCATCATCAATTAGTTGTTCCTATGCTGCATAAGGGGTTAGAGGAAGCATTCTATGTTAACTTTGGATTTGAAGATCACTGCTGCTGAAAATTGGTAGATATTACGTTGTTCGTGTTAGTTTCTACTACCAAAGAGATATGGGAACTTCCTTAAATTGATCAGTTGAACATCTTATGCCTCTGTTGCTGAATTCTGCTGCACATGCTTAAATTGCTTTATTCAGTTTCATTCATCTTCTTTATTTCATCTCAGTCCTCACCTAATGTATGGTGTTGATTTCTTCTGAGCGTGTAAGATGATAGAGCTAAGTATGAAGTTTTGAAGTTGAGTTTTGATTATGTATATAATTTACGGATTTTGATTTTGGATTGAAGTTGTGTTTGTTGAGTTTGCTTATGAGTTTGTTTGCAACCTGTTGCTAAGCTTGCATATGGTTAAATATGCAACCTGTAGTTATTCTCTTTTATTGCTATTTCATTTCTATCTTCCTTCAATTTGGAAGAATTTGAATAATCCAAGGTTATAAGTCCTTGTGTGCTACATACTGCAAGCCTATCACTCTTGCTACTATGTTTTGAATAATTCTTTCATAAGTACTTTGAATAATGTTAAGGACATCTCACTGAGTGGTTATATTGGAAACCTTATTTCTTACAAGTTGATGGTTATTGGTTGGATTTGCAAGAGAAGACAAGTTTATCTAGTTGGTGATTGCTAGAGATTGCTGCAGTCTTTTACTTCATGATATTTTTCTTCTGCTGCACTATCATATACTGTGCCAATGTTTTTACTTCCTACATGTTGCTGGCGCTCTTAGTGGATAGTGGGTTCCCATCTGTTGTGACTCTCAGTGCTGCTGTTTTCGTACAAGTGTTACTTCTTATATATACTTCTTGTGCTGCATCAACACTACTATTCCAACTACACGTATCCTCTCAAGACCATCTAGTGCTACTGCAATGATTTATTTTCTATTGTTCAAGGTGCAACAATGTTTAATGTCCTGCCAACTACTATTGTGATTCAATTTACTACACCAACTACTGCTTCTGGCCTGCACCTTCTCTCAACTTACTATTCCACAGCTGCCATCAACCCACCATTTGTTCAACCTCTACAACACGATGCTCCTACTTCTCTGGAAACATTACAGGTCTTAGTACTGCTGCTCTCTACTGCTGTTGATGTTGTCTTATCTGATAGAATGTGTATGTGATTGAGTGTATGTGAAATCTCAAGTTTTATTCTTCAAGCCCCCTTGAGCTTGAAGGGGGGTAATAGCATGTGTATGTGATTGAGTGTATGTGAGGTGTAAGTGAGTCTGGTTATGAGAGTGTGCCGTGTGCTCGTGTGCTGCGTAAGAGAAGGAGAGTGAATGAGTAGTATATATACTCAGGTCCCCTGTAACAGAAAGAGAATCTTTTATAATAATATCAAAACCCTTTCTCAATGCAGATATCAGAAATCTACCACATAACAACATCCCTTAAGAGTTTACATCCAAAATTTAAGTCCAGCTGCAAAAAATTCAAACAAAATGGATCTAAAACATAACATCAACAAACACTTATAACTAAACAATCCAAATATGTGTGTATAAGTTTTGTTACCTCTACCAGGAGTCCCACTTCCACCAAAATATTGATGACCAATGTTTATACTGGACATTCAGTCGGCATATAGAGGTAACGTAAAACTTAGTACTCTGACATTTAAATATTGAAGTAAAAGAAAACATTAGAGTTAACCAAGTTTTCCTGCAAACACTCAAAGTGAATGAGTTTTAGAAGAAAGAATTTTAATCATAGTAGTGGTTTTTAGATTCATGAAGGTCGATTCGTCATGTGAACTCTTGACTAAGTTGGTGTTGTACGTTTCGGTCCCCTTCATAGTTTAAGGATTAACAAATGAATCTGTACTCTTTGGACAACTCATAGGATTTTCACCCACTTTTGTTGTTCTCTATCTCATCACCACTTGGTGATTGCTTCCATTTCTTCACAATATTTTTGTTGTTTCTTCTTTTGTTTTGAGGTCATAGTATAGCTTTTATTTAACCAACAACGTGCTTCTGAAATAGCCTCCATTCTTGAATAACTCTTCCACAGCTAGCACATATATTAGCGAAGCAAACAAAACAAAACTGTATTACAGACCCATACAAGAATTTTATTGCTACAATAAAAAAAAACGAATGATAATTAAAACCCTGTCAACAAAATAAAATTTTAAATTGAATGATGAAAAATAGGGAAAAATTGCAAACCTGAACTTTTACCTGCTTAAACTTGTAGAAAATCAAACCCCAAACAGCTAGCACGAAAAGGAATTGGTGAAGAAATAAAGAAATTGGGTTTATTTCCTACATGAATTGGCTAAAGAACAATCGAAAATGGGTTTGATTTGAAGGTAAGGGTTTCGAATAAATGGTTTTAGAAGAAAGAATTTTAATCATAGTAGTGGTTTTTAGATTCATGAAGGTCGATTCGTCATGGTAATTAACAAATGAATCTGGAGAGATGAAGAAGGATACAAGAAGAAAATAGTTCTTTTTTCTGGATCTTAATAGAGAGATGAAGATAAAGAGAACTGAGAAAGTTAGGGTTCCATCTTTCTAGGGAGGAGAACGAAAGAAGGAGAAGAAAGAAAATAACTACTAAAACCTCTGAGATTTTGATACTGATTTAGGTGAGGGAGAAAGGGAGAGAGAGACCGATGGAGTGTGGTGATAGAGGCAGAGAGTAATCTGTTCTCTCTCTCCGCTGGGATAGATAAGGCCGAGGGGAGATATTTGATCCGAACGTTCATGTTCTAGAAAAAATCCTAACCATAGAAGGCTTTCACTGAAACAATACTATTCATACATCGTTGACTAACATCTTGACTTTAGTCAGCGGCACAATAGTATGCATCTCTGTCTAAGTCAACAAAAGTCTTAACATAACGACAATTTTCGTATTAGATATGGTAATTTAGATGCCAGAGGCCGCCCGATTTTTCGTATCAACGGCACAACAGTATGCCGAAGGCCGCCCAATTTTTTTTTTGGGATATTTTTGTTGAATTATTAAATATTTTAGATATTTAGTTAACCAAGTAAAAATCAAATCATTAAATATTTTAGTTAAATTAGATATGGTAATTTAGATCGTTTTTTTTGTTTTTACGTCATATAGTTGATGTATTTTTTTGATTTCATGTGAGTTTTATAATTTTTAACCCATTAAAAACAAAAATTCAATTTTTATAGAGCATATTTTCCTCCACAAAACATTTAAATTACAAAAATTATAAGTTCATATTAATGGGATTTCAGAATCAAGTGGGGTCGACGGACCCCATTTGTCCCTTCGCCCTGAATATAAATTCGTCCGATTCGTGAGCAACGTTTACATATATTGGTTGGTTACCTCCAACATCTCGGCCGTTGTTATTTAACAAATCTTTTTGTACCTTTTTTTTCTTTCTAAAAGATAATCCTTCGACAATATGTTCACCAAATAATAGACCCTGTAATTCTCTTTGCCTATAATAACTTAATATACATCTAGACATATAAATGGTTTAAGTAGGATACACGCACTGATATAGGTAGCTTGCGAGGCATGTAAATGGACATTCTCATTATAATTGCGTGTCAAATGAAGGTGCTCTCTTTTGACGGCAAACAATGAAGTTTCATTAAATTAGTCACACAATTAAAAAAATTACGTTTTTTTTTTTTTTTTTGACACAATTTCTGTGAGCTCAGTTAAACAATTAAACAAATTACGGTGTCTTTGACACAAATTCTGTGAGCTCAAACAATTCAAGCAAAAAAAGCTGGAGTGTTGGTTTTCTTATAGCTAGCATTAATATCTAACGATTCCCATGTAAATTGTGATTTCAAGCTTATTCTTTTTTTTAGCTTGTACCATTCCTATACGGTTACCATTTAGTACTACTTCCTGTCCAAATCCTTTAGCTTGTTATTCTGTTTGTATGTCCTATATTTGTTTATGCTTATGTTAAATTTCTATCTTACATAAAATTCAACTTCCAAAAGCAAGACGAATTATGAAACATTTTTAGGGAGTTTTTATCAGGATTAGAGTTACCACAATCTAATAATGTCTTTTTAAGAGGATAGGTTTTGCAATTCAAAAACGACTTGCAGCGCAGCTTGTTGCTCGTTTGCCTTTTATGTAATTATGTTTAATATCTAATCAGAGTGTACTGAAATTAATTTAATAAAAGCCAAATCAAATTCAAACTAATAATAGAGATTTTTTAGGGAAATAATTTTAGGATTAATATTTATCATGTTGCAGTGGAAAATATGGAGAAAGTAAAGAGACAAAGAGAGGTTTCTATTGATCAGGATAATAGGGTTACATGGATACAATATCCTTTATATATATATAAAGGTAAACTCTTGGTAACTAGATGGACCGCACATCCATGGGCCATAGGCCCTATAACACTCCCCCTTGTGCGGTTCAATTACAAAACTTTATACATAGTGCTTCACATATAGTTCTTTGAATGTTGTTCTTCAAATGTCGTTCCCTCATTGATGACTTGTGCCGAAATCAATTGCCTCATTAAAACTTTGATAAGGAAAAAAATCCAGTGGGACAAAACCTTGGTATAACTCTTCACATGTATTACTTCACATGTTGTCTCGTACTTTACATGTAGTTCATCACATGCAATACGATCTTAAAAGATCGACGAGTCTAAGTTAATTTCCTCGTAAAAACTTCATCCGGAAAAACCCGTAGGGACAAAACCTGAACTAAAGAAAAGGAGTACAATATCAAGCAAACTTAGAACATATATGGACTCAAATATGTTGCCTCATTAAAACCTTGACAAGGGAAAAGAGTACAACATGACAGATGCAAGTAAAAGTGATCCGTTGCAGATGATCACTTTGCTCCGTTGAAGTTTACTGGTTGCTTACAACTCTTAAGGCTGAAAATCCTCGTGGGAAAGACAATAGCCTTATCTAGGAAATTACATTCCCGGTGTTTGTTGTTGTCTCATTAAAAACCTTGCCGAGTAACAAAACCCTGTGGGAAAAAGCAAATTCGGTGAAGGAAAATAGTTCAACACACCATTAGATGCTCCCCCCCTAATATCAGACAATTTTCATTAGTCTAATGCAGTCAAAAGGAGTTTATCACACTTTACTTTGGTGACTTGAACGTTTATAAAACCACCCTAGTGTTGATTCTAGAAGTTACGTTGCTTAACAGACTATCGTATTTCATTTCTTTGATTCAGATATTTTTAGTAATATCAACACGATCTTTATGTCTTCAACGTTCAACATACTTGATGTTTTTAGTGTTGTCTCGCTAAAAACCTTGTCGAGTAACAAAACCCTTTGGGAAAAACTATTCTCGATCGAAGGGAAAAAGAGTACAATACAGCTTCGATTTCGAAGTAAAACATGTCGACATCATATCCTTGGATCCTCCCCCTGATGTCGACATCTCCCTCTGATTACTTTCAGAGTTGTTCCAGACTGTTCCTTTAGTCATGTATTTTTCGAAACTGAATATTGGTAATGACTTAGAAAATAATATACCATATCTCCCTCTGATTACTTTTGTTGGAGAAGAGATTATTGTTCCTTCTTAATCAACAACTTTTGGATTGCACTTTCATTAGCATTCCTTTTAATGTCTTTGTAGGGATAAAACAGATTTATGTCAATGGTTACTTTAAAGTACATGATTACATTCACTATACCATTCCAATGACCTTGCGTTGGCGCTGAGCTATATCTAGCTAACAAGTTCCTTGACGATGCAAAATTTTATCGAGTACATTATTATACTAAGTACAACAATGCGTCTATTGTACTTAGATATGGTAATTTCATCTCCCAACACATCTTCGTCATCTTCCTTTAGACGAAATGGTCACTTACTTACATTTGAACCTCGACTAATCATGGGAGTGCTATCAAGATGCATGTCTTTGTTAAATTTCCTGAGAACTTTAGACAAATGCAAACTAGTGGGATAATATACCACAAGCTCAGTATTCGGTCGAACTTTCCCCAGATTTTTCATCTCAAATTCGGATTTCAAATAGCTTTTAAGATCTCTTATTACATCAAGAGTACCCATCATGTCTGTACCAACGACATAGATAGCTATAATTCCAAATCAGGAACTTTCTTGTGAATACGCAAGGATAAATAACTTACTTGTCTATCCCCTCCAAATCAAATAGTCACTTAGACGGGTATACCACATCCACCTGATTGGTTGAATCTATAAGTAAGCGTTTTATCTAACTGTAAACACACTTTGTGGTTTAGAGTCATTTGATTTGGGAAACAAAAGTTTATCAATTACTTTTGTAAATATCTTCTATCTCTTGATTCTTTCAGAGATACGTAACAACCACATACATATGCTGCATTTCAAGTCCTTTTGAAATTACCAACCTAACTAAGTAGCGAAACTTTATAACGTTCATTACAAGAGAACAATTCCAGGGCTTTGTGAGAAACCTCGCGCCACAAGGTGTGTCATTGTACTTTAAGACTACTTTCTTATCATTATGCTTTATGAAAAATTAATTATGTATGTCCAATAGGCTTTACACTTGGTTGGTTAGCACTACCACACCAAATACCCATATATTTGCCAAAGAACTAAGTTCTACCTAGATTGTGTAGGCCAAATATGTTGTTTATTTGAAATTAATCAAAATAAAGCATGGTTCAATCTCATTGTTCTCTACTTCTGGAGAAACTATTTATGAATTATATCATCACTGTGCATGCATGATCCTTCCATTTACTCATGTGCATTCTCATAATCCGTTAGGATTTCACTGTTCTCTAGAATCATTTAAAACGTCGGAGCTTCCTCCAGTTTGATTCATGGACATATTCAGAGACAATCTTATGAGATGATTTTTGATGATATAAATAAGTTACCTTACTCACCTACTTCCTTTCTAGGTGAGGATTGATCGAACCAAATGGTATCTCCAACTTCCTTTATGGAGCCACGTCCTCAACCACACTTCCACTGAGTGTAGTCGCAACACCTTAGTCTATGGTGTATATCCCGTATTGAGAATTTGTAACTTTGCAGGTAGGTTTACAGCTAGTATGTGTGATCTCATCACTTTAGCGAAATCAGTTTACATTATGAAAATCGAATATTCTTTATCACTTCATATTTACATTTATGGAGTATAAGAATCAATATGAGACACAGTGGGAATACACCAAGACAATTTCTGTCGTTACCTTAGAAAATACTTTTTCTTATCTCCCCCTAATGACGGGAAGACTGTCTCATTAAAGTGATACCCCGCAAATCTAGCGGTAAGAGATCTCCTGCCAAAAGTTTTAAAATGCGGATAATTATTGGGAACTAATTTCCAACATAATTACTTAACAGTTTTGAAGACCCATCATAGTACGATGTGGAGTCGTAATGGCACATATATAGTGCAACCAAAAATGCGTAAGAACACGAATGTCAGGCTTAAATCCATTTACCAACTGGTACGCATAAAAGGTTGACTAATATTGGGTTCTAAAACGAATTAAGTAAAGATGCATCAATATTGCATATTCCCCAAGCAGTTAAAGGTAGGTTTGTACGCATAACCATGCCTTAGGCACCATTTGTAACCTTTAATGATAGCCTTTGCGAGACCTTGGGGTATAGGATACTCTGCATTTGATCCTATTAAACATGCAATAACCATCAAGTCCTTTTGATGTACACTCGCTAGCATTTACAAGGGGTGGTGAGTCCTTACATGTAAAATATGTGCTAGTAGTTTTCCAAACGCAAATTTCTTTGGATCTATAATTAGTCCAAAATGTCAAAACATTCACCATATCCATCAGTCACATCAATGGTCCGCATTCTGCATGAATATTTTTCTAAATTTCACCTTGTTATCTTTGTAATATGGATTGTTTACCATTTGCATCTTAGGATGGTCTCGATCCTGTTTTACTGAAGACTTTGTAAATTAAGTGATATGCTCTCTTACTTAAAAGCATAATAGGAGGGAGAAAGAGGTTGTGCATCTGGTACTTTAGAAAACACTTATTGAGAGATATGACGTGACTCCGCATTCTGTCAATTTTTCTTCCATTTTTGTTCACTTAAATAAATTGATGTTCGTATGAGTCCTTTCAAAACAATCATCATGTCACAACCAATGTGGATTTATGGTTATGTCAAAGCCTTTATGAGTCAATTCCCAACATTTCATCGTCGATGTCAATATGGATTCAATAATCCAAATACTATAGTGATTTACACTTCAATAGATTGACTCATTAGTTTCTCTAATGTCCTTCCAAATATATTAGAGTCTAAAAAGATGCAATCAAATTACATTCTCATCACTGTGAGTTACCACATGATATCCACTTGCATGGGTTTCTGTGGAATTTAACAAGGTGTGATCATCTCTTAGTTCTTATAGAGCTTATGTAACTTTTAATCGTTATACCAATTAGGCAACAAAGATTGAGCATTCCTTCGCTCGTCTATTACATGTAATGATCCAATCATCACATGGTATTATATAAGGAAACAATTCAACAAGCAGTTTAATATATTTCCTTAAGAGCTTCGTGTAATAAGTGGTGTGGCCTTATTACGTAACAAAAGAAAAATTATCTCATTTACTTTAGAGTGTTACAGTTCATGAAGATGATATAATTTTCATCATAATGTATGAATGATCCTTTTAACTCAAGTACTTTTGAGTATATCTCAAGTGCTTTAGAGAATTTCAGTCTCATGGAAATGATATACTATTCATTCCGTAAGAGCATACAATGGATATAATTATTCGCAAAAAAATTCTTTATTTTAGCTAATATAATATCGGTCAAACTATCATGTAGACAATAGTTTAGGATCAAAACATGCAAAATATAGAATCTAACCATACAAATTTGATTGAATAAAGATAAACAATAAGAAAAATTGGCAAAGTTCTTGTTGCCATTAATGTTGACGTCTAACTATGATATGACCTTCTCCAAGAATACAGTGAGTTCGTTTTCCTTTAAAATCCCTATAACTCTTATAGTTGACTACTAATATATGATACTTGCATTACAACACTTGTACCATTCTCAGTAAAATGCTTATACCAATATTTTCAACTCTCATTCATATGAGTCAGAATTACATCTCTATCCCATAATAGGTATATACATTTACTTTGTATCATTATTACTGGATCCAGAATTACATCTCTGACTCATGAAAACTTATGTGAGTTTCTTTTCACAAAAAGTGAGGTTTGATTTTAATTACAACGTATCATTGTCGAAGTTATTGACTCATTATAGTCTAAAAAGTGGATTACATCCCACTGAACATTCAAGTTTGGGGGAAAATGAATGTTTCGACAAACTTACTTCAAAGCATTACATCGTCTGAAGTTAATATGTCGCCTTGGAAATGTTGAAGGAATGACTTCCTCTTTGAAAGGTATATCTTTACAAGTTGAAGATTTTTATGATGAAAGTATTGTACTTGTGTACTTGTGCACACATACTTCCACATCATAGACTCTTTAATGGTGCTCAAGTACTTCTGAGTTCAAAAGGTCAAATTGGTTTAGTCAAAGTCTGGTCAACTATTTGGTCAAGACCCGGTCCATTAGGTTGACAAGGCCATGGCTAATGAATATAAACATATATGGTTCATTATATATGAAATATTCAGGCCCATTGATAATAAGTTTGAAACTATTAGTATATGAGCCCAAAACATATCGTTAACCCTAAAAGTTGACAAAATTCTTCTTTCAACTGTTCTGATCGACAGACAAATGCATCGTCGTCCGATCATGATATAGTTTTTACATTAAATTCATCACAATGTTTTTACAAACATATTAAAATTTCTAAGACATCCAACGGCTCTATAAAAATATATTTATGACACCGTATGACTATTCCGATTCACGTTTCTATGGACACAGAAGAAAATATCACGTACTTTGGAGTACTTTCTATGGTTGGATATTTAATAAATTTATACAGTGCTTTAAGGAGAACAAGATGTAACACATAACAAAAATACAGCATCATCTAACGGTTGTAATTCCTAAAACATACGTTTTTATACGCTGTTATAAATTAGGGTTTTCCTGAACGTACACAGATTCATTAAACTCCAGTTTTGAAGATTGCATCTTATTCCGATTTGATTGAAATTTTAACAAAAATCGTAATGACTGATTGGGTTAAACATATTAAAATTTCATGAAAATCTAACGGTGAAATCTCTAGGTTTTATAATCATACGTTTGTGGAACCCTAATATATACTAGGAAAACGAAATTTCTTTGTTCAAAAGAAATACCTGGTAACGCATCCATGATGATAAACAAATAGGATCAGAACCACGTTAATCTTCAAGTAATAATCCATAACCAATCTTGAACGAAGAAAAAAAAAATTGCACCGGTTGGTAGAGTCGTGCATGATAACGTGTTGCAGTGGAAAATATGGAGAAAGTAAAGAGACAAAGAGAGGTTTCTATTGATCAGGATAATAGGGTTACATGGATACAATATCCTTTATATATATATATAAAGGTAAACTCTTGGTAACTAGATGGACCGCACATCCATGGGCCATAGGCCCTATAACATATCACATATTTTTTGAGAAATTGGGTCAATTATCCAAATATTTTTAAAACATGGTTCTAATGGACGAGTAAAAATTAGTATGAGTGAAATGGACACCAAAAAAATTGCAAGAATGGCTTAAACTTAAAAAAAATAACGAGGGTGAAACTGGATACATCCTGATGTAAATTAAATATAAGAAAAAATATTTGAAAATGGGTAAGATGAAATTGTTTACATTCTGGCTATTTTTACATTCTCGTCCATTTAAACAGTATCAAATTTTTTACATTCTCGTCCATTTAAACTTGACCAATTTTGTGCATTTTTTATTATAAAAATAATATGCAATTAATTATGGGTTACTGTTACAGGGCCTATGGCCCATGGATGTACGGTCCATCCACTTACCCTTTTATATGTATATAGTACTGTAACCTATGTAATATGAAAACTAATCTCAAAAGATGGTTCTTCTTCTTGTCTCTATATCTTCTTCCTTCACCCCTGATTATCCTCAAACACGTTATCATGCCCGATGCTATACCGCGGAGCGGATTGATTGATTTTTTTTTTACACGGATTATCGTCAAGCTAATGATGAAATTACTGGAATCAAATAAGCAAAGTTAACCCACTTTCTCCTTCTTTTTTTTCCGTCACCTGTTTTTGATTTGGGCATATCCCATAATAAATTGCCGTGGTGAAAATTAATTTTATGTCTGTTCATGTCAATCTGTGTATCCTATAATCAATTGATTAAATCCATGGTGAAAATTAAACTGATCTTTACAAAGCTATGTCTATGTGTGTGCATCCCATATGAGTTGATTTGGATTTTATAATAATATATTTTAGAAACGGATGGAGTATGTCTGTGTGGGGGTGGATTATATTTGTGTGATAATAATTGGGATATCCTCGTGCAAATCCAAAGGATTGGGTCAACCCTCATAGAAGGGCAACTATTGAGTCAACCAAAATGGAAGGACAAAATCGGTTGTCCGTTCCTATTTTTTAAGTTTCACAATTTCCTTCCGATTGTACCCTCAACTATAGTTAATAAGTTGACCATAGTTACGCTTTAAACCAGTTCGGAATATTGAATGTTTGACCAACCTTGGATTATAACTTGAACCGACTCTTTTTCTCTCCTAAAAAAAGGCGATTTTGAGGCGATTCATCAGATTAGATGCTTAAATTCTTCCAAATCCTATGAAAATCAGCCATGACTATCTTTAATTAAATCCCTTCTTTGTTCAACAACTATCGCTCAAGAAGCTCTTCGTCTCCTCCCTGAAAATAAAAAAGAAAACCCTAAAAAAATTCACCCCCAGGATTGAATAATCAAAATATGTGAATTGAAATCTCCTGATGGAATCCCCAATTTGGAGGAAGATACAGTGACGATGCATGCGACAATCACCAATCTCCAAATCTTCACTCAACCCATAGGAATTTAATTTCTTTTCTTTCTAAGTTCCTCAGATTTCAACTCAACAATCACCAATCTCTCAGATAAGTGCTTGAATTTCAATTGAAGTCTTTTCTTTTCTTAGCATTTGAATTCCTTTCGTATCGATTCATTTGTTTCATTTCTATTTTGTGTATCTAAATTTCTTTTATTTTATTTAGTTTCAATCGCCTTTTGGGTTTCAATTCGTGTTTGGTATTTCACTTTGATTCTGATGCTTTGGTGTGTCTGTTTGTTTGGTTGCCTAGGTGAATTCTCTGCATGTATTCAAAGACAGTTGTCGTATTAATCTAGTTGTATTAGAAGTGTTAGAACTGTGCTTGTTTTGTGGTGTGTTAGAGTTGTTTTATTATGTACATAGTTTGATAGAACTGTTTAGCTTATATCTTCTTTCTAGATGTTTAACATCCATGAAAATCATACCCATTCTCCAGACTTAATCTTTTTTTAAGAAACAAAAATTGGATTTAAGAAAATGCAATATATTCAAAAGGATTTTGGGTGTCCAAATTATTGGATTCAAAGCGCTTTAGGTCTACCAGGGGGAATTTGTATCATGTGGAAGGATGGTTTTCATATTGAAGTTATTCAGGAAGAGAGAAAATTAGTTTCTTTAGTTGTTATTAGGTTGTATATTTCAACCTTTACTTCTCTTATTTTTCCTGCAATTGTCATTGCTACTGTAATTGCTTTCCTTGTAATTGTCATTGTTGTTGAAATTGCTTTCCCTGTAACTAATACATTTCACTTTCTTTGAAATGCATATCTACAAAAACTTTGAAGTTGAATGTACAAGGATTAAGGAGTAAGTAAGGACTAGAGGAATGTATCCTGTTTACAACTTATAAGTTATGGAAACTCACATTGCAGCTCTAAGTATGGATGGTTGTGATATAGACATAGCAAGACATAACAAGGGATTGGTAATATCATAGCATTTCTTCACAGCAAATGACACGAAGAATAAACACATATCATTTTGGTTGTATAAAATAAATTGGGTACTAGCAACGAGCGTCTTATAAAATAAATTGGTAACGTTGATCTTATTGTCGCATAAGTTTAAGTGGGTAGCTTATTCCGAAAGTCGTATAAATTTAAATGGGTAGATGATTCGGATGAGATGATTTTAACCACCTAAAGGGGGTTTCAGTCATTTCAGCATGGCTCCCTTCCAATTAGGGTTGACCTGTTCGAACTGGTGTAGATGCATGGTGTGCTTCCATGGTCATGATTGCGAACAAGACAAGAGACAGGAGACTATACATTTCTTAAGGGTTGTTTTTCTAAGAACCCGAAAGAAAATTTATCCATGGTCACCAGCACTACACCAGGAACTGGTGTCTTTATACAAGTACAACTATACATTTCTTAGACCGCATTGACTTCTATCAAGGCAAGGCAGAAAAAGCTCATTAAAGATGTGAATTTGTTTTACAGGTACCCAATTAATAATATACGACCTCTTTAAAGATGTACCCAATTAATATTATGCGACAATGTTGACAAGGTACCCAATTTATATTATGAGAATTTGTTTCACAAGTACCCAATTAATAATACGGGTGTGGTTGAGTTAACTGGAGGGCTAACATGTATTTTTGGTATCAACTAGGTTGACCGATTCAACCCAGTCCGTCAATATTCATTGACTGAAAACATACCCGTCCATAACGTTTGACCAAAACGTTAGGATTTCCTTGAGGATATCCCATAATAATTTGTCCCTTGGAATCATCTGGTTATAGAGGTAAGCGATGGAAAATGGGGATCTGTTCGTGTTGGGTATAGTGGAAAACGACGAGAATGGTAACTGCTCATGTTCCAAAACCTGTCCGTGTTGAGAAAGGAATATGTCCGTGTTCCAACACACCCAACCAGTACTGTTCCAACCCGACCCGGCTCACTGTTCTAGATCATGTTCCAACCTTACCCGGCTCACTGTTCCGGATCCTGTTCCAACCCGACACGGCTCACTGTTCCATCTCTTGTTCCAGTTTTGGGACATGCGTGATCAAGTGTGTTCCGGTTCTGTGTATATATTGTGGGAACCAAAGCCCAAAGGTATGTAACTATAACACTAATATGGACCTCTACATTGACTACTTTCTAGGCTTTTTTATTTGTTTTTAGAACATGCCTAGCTTTGTTTATTTTTAGGGGTATTTTGCGTTTCCTCCCCTATAAAGATAGCTAATTAGCGTTTCCTCCCCAAATAGATTGAAATTAGTGTTTCCTCCCATCGTTACATTTTTCATCCATTTCTCGGTTAGCTGAGTCATCCCTTGTGCCCGCGTGGCATAAACTGTACACGTGTTCTATGATTTCCCCAAAATACCCTCCACTAAGAACCAGTTCACAATCATCACCAACATACCCATATCCATTGCCTCAACCACCACCTTCTTTGTTATTTCTTCATAGCTCAAAACCCTTACCTAGACTTCGGCACCAATTCCTCAGTCTATCATCACTTCAGTGTCATCCCTAATTTCTATCAGACCCCTGCAACACAACCTATTCCCGTCACCTTCATTCACCAACAGCTTCGTCAACAACAACAAAAAATCTTCTCCATAATCTCATCCACGACTGTATCTTCACCAGTACAACAATAACTCAGCAAACCCATTAAATCCATTGTTTTTGTCTAACATGACCCTCAATTCCATTTCTCAATCCCTTCTCGGAACCATTAATTTCACAATCTACCAACTCGAGATGTTGGTGTTCGGATTCAACCAAAAACCCATCTTTAGTTGATTTCCAATTTCATATTCTCTGTAAACCCCATCTCCAATCTCCATTGATGTAGCTTAATCTCTTACAACTATGAACACATATCCATCTGTAAACCCATCTTCAGTTGATTTACATCCCATCAATACCCATTACCATCAACACAGTGGAAAATCCCTAATTCATAACACTAATTCAAACCATAATTTGATTGGATTGTTGCATGAAGTTGTAGATGAAAAATTAGGTTTGGTGGTGAGATTGATTTAGTATCTAGGTTTGATGTATTTGTCTATGGTTTGAGTTGAATTGGATTTGGGTATCCAGATTTGATGGGTCTGTCTAGGGTTCGAGAAATTGGATTCGTTGAATCGATGAAATGATGATGTTGAAGATGGATATGGTGAATTTGAGTTGAATTAAATGAATTTAGAGAGTGGGTTTTAGTTTGATTGTTGTTGGTGGTCAATTACAAATGATAGTTAGGGTTTGTTGAATCGGTTTGTAGCAGAGAAATAGATGAGGATGGTGGAGATGAAATTATGTTGCTACGATAAATGGGTGTTCTGAGTTAAAAGAAGTAGACGGTGATGTTGTGTTTCCGTTGAAGATGCAGACGAGTGTCTGAGTCTAAGTTGCAGGGAATAACACGAGTTGCTGGTAATTCAATTCAGATTATGTCTTTGATTTAAACAAATGGGGATATTTTTGTAATTGTGTTCGACACGTGTACATTTTTGCCACGCGTATATGTTTGCTGACTCAACTAACCGAGAAATGGATGGAAAATGTAACGATGGGGGGAAACACTAATTTCAATCTATTTGGGGAGGAAACGCTAATTAGCTATCTTTATAGGGGAGGAAACGCAAAATACCCCTTATTTTTATCTTAAGATAAGTCCATATCATATAAATAGTCAATTTAATTATGATTGTTGATCATTAAGAGTTTTGACTTTAGTGTTATTTTATTCTCTTGAATATGATATTGGTTATAGTTGAATGGTGTCTTTTGTTTAATTGGTTGTACCAACTCAATTCCAATGTATTTATTCGGGGTTTAGAATTACTTGAGCACCATTATTGTGTACATGTTACTTTATTCCCAAATTTGAAATGTACAGTGGGATGCAATCCATTGGCTCGAATATTAAGAGTCGGTATTTTCAAAAGATACGTTGCAAATAAAATCACATGTATTCCAAATTTTGTGGAAGAACTCACAAAAGATGATATGAGTCCGAAAATAACCATTTTCTCTACTTCATCCATGATACTAACGAACCAGTATATGTTGAAATATGACAACAAGAGAACTATCTTTAGTAATCTACTCAACCTAAAGTAATTGGTTTACATGTGTAGTGAGATTCTCTTGGCCTATTGAGATAAAGAAATTTCTCAAATTAAGCTAAATCTAGCAAAATTGAAAATGGAAAGAACCCCGAAGTAATAAGGATTACACACAATGACTCATATAAAGCATGTGAAAAGTGACATATATATCATGAGACAAAGATGTATTTTTTTCCCCAGTAGTAATGACACCAAAGTACAGGTATCAGCTGAATATGAGATAAAGCTAAGATGTAATTCTAGCTCCCATCATAAATGAAAGAGTTGGAAATGCACCTGGTCATATGTGTTGATATATACAATGTAATGTGTGTATCATAGTAGCAACCAATTTTCACATCAACTCTAATGGCAACAAGAACTTTGCCTGGCCAATTGACTATATATCTTATCGAGCGCAGCACTGTTCATTTTTTCTTCTTCTTTTCTTTTCAAGATAGAACAAAGACGTAGCAAAATCTCTAGACGTACCAAGAGATAATCACACCTTGTTAAATTCCCAAGTAACCCGTGCAAATGGATATCATGTGGAACATAAAAATGATGAGAATGTAATTGATTGCATCTTATATATGGTCTCTAATATATTTGAAAGGAAATATATTTTAGAGAAACTAATGAGTCAATCTAGTGCAATGTAATTCACTATAATATTTGGATTATTGAATTATATTGACTCCGACGATGAAATGTTGGAAACTGACTCATACAGGCTTTGGACATAACCATAAAAAAACTCTGGTTGTGACATGATGATTGTTTTGAAAGAACTCATACAAATGTCACTTTATTTGAGTGAACGAAAATGGGAAAAAGATTGACAGAATGCAAAGTGACGACATATCTCTCAATAAGTGTTTTCTAAATTACTAGATGCACAACCCCCCCTCCCCCCCTTCCCATTATGCTTTTAGGTAAGAAAGCATATCACTTATTTTTTTACAAAGTCTTCAGTAAAACAGGATCGAGACCATGCTAAGATGCAAATGGTAAAAAAATTCCATATTACAAAGAAAACAAGGTGAACTTTAGAAAAATATTCATGCAGAATGCGGACCATTAAAGTAATTGATGGATCTGGTGAATGTTTTGACATTTTTGACTAGTTATAGTTCCCAAGAAATTTGCGTTTTAAAACTCCTAGCACATATTACACAATGCAAAGTGCAAAGGCTAACCACCCTTGTTAATGTTATAGAATTTACATCAAAAGGACTTGATGAATATTGCATGTTTAACAGGATCAATGCAGAGCATCTTATACCCAATGGTCTCGCAGAGGCTACCATCAAAGGATACATATGGTGCCTAAGGAATAGGTTATGCATACCAACCTATCTTTTATTGCTTTGGGGATATGCAATATTACACGCATCTTACTTAATTCGTTTTTAGAACCCAATATTAGTCAACATTTTATGTGTACCAATTGGTAACTGGATTTAATCCTGAATTTGTGTTCTTATGCATTTTTGGTTTCACTATATATGTGCCATTACGACTCCACATCGTACTATGATGGGTCTTCAAAACTATTAAGTAGTTATGTTGGAAATGAGTTCCCAACAATTATCCGCATTTTAAAACTTTTGGCATGAGATCTCTTACCGCTAGATTTGCGGGTTATCACTTTAATTAGACAGTCTTCCCATCGTTAGGAGGAGATAAGAAAAAGTATTTTCTAAGGGAATGACATGAATTGTCGTGGTGTGTTCCCACTGTGTCACATATTGATTCTTATACTCCACAAATATAAATGTGAAGTGATAAAGAATATTCGAATTTCATAATGTACACTGATATTTCTAAAGTGATGACATCACACATACCAGCTGCAAACCTACCTGCAAAGTTACAAATCCTCAATACGAGATATACACCATAGACTAAGGTGTTGCAACTACACTCAGTAGAAGTGTGGTTGAGGCCGTGGCTCTATAAAGGAAGTTGGATATACCATTTCGTTTGATCAATCCTCACCTAGAAAGGAAGTAGGTGAGTAAGGAACAACTTATTTATATCATCAGAAATCATCTCATAAAATTGTCTCTGAATATGTCCATGAATCAAACTGGAGGACGCTCCGAAGTTGTAAATGATTCTAGAGAACAATGAAATCCTGACGGATTATGAGAGTGCACATGAGTCAATGGAAGGATCATGCATGCACATTGATGATATAATCCGTAAATAGTTGCTCCATAAGTAGAGCACAATGAGATCTAACCATGCTTTATTTTGATTAATTTCAAATAAATAACATATTTGGCCTACACAATCTAGGCAGAACTTAGTTCTTTGGAAAATATACGGGTATTTGGTGCGGTAGTGCTAACAAACCAAGTGTAAATCCTATTGGACATACATAGTTAATTTTTCATAAAGCATAATGAGAAGAAAGTAGTCTTAAAGTACAAATACTCGCCTTGTGGCGCGAGGTTTCTCGCAAATCCCTGGAATTGTTCTCTTGTAATGAACGTTATATAGCTCCGCTACTTAGTTAGCTTGGTAATTTCAAAAGGACTTGAAATGCAGCATATGTATGTGGTTGTTACGTATCTCTAAAATAATTAAGAGATAGAAGATATTTACAAAAGTACTTGATAGACTTTTGTTTCCCAAATCAAACGACTTTAAACCACAGAGTGCGTTTACAGTTAGATAGAACACTCACTTATAGATTCAAGCAATCAGGCGGATGTGGTATACCCATATAAGTGGCTATTTGATTTGGAGGGGATAGACAAGTAAGTTATTTTTCCTTGCGTATTCATAAGAAAGTTCCTGATTTGGAATTGTAGCTATTTATGTTGATGTTACAGACATGATGTGTACTCTTGATGTAACAAGAGACCTTAAAAGCTATTTAAAATCCGAATTTGAGATGAAAAATCTAGGGAAAGCTCAATCGAATACTGAGCTTGTGGTATATTATTCCACCAGTTTGCATATGTCTAAAGTTGTCAGGAAATTTAAGAAAAACATGCATCCTGATAGCACTCCCATGATTAGTCGAGGTTCAAATGTAAGTTAGTAACCATTTCGTCCAAAGGAATATGATGAAGATGTGTTGGGCGATGAAATTCCCATATCTAAGTACAATAGATGCATTGTTGTACTTAGTGTAATAATGTACTCGATTAAATTTTACATCCTCAGGGAACTTGTTAGCTAGATATGGTTCCGCGCCAACGCAACATCATTGGAATGGTATAGTGAATGTAATCATGTACTTAAAAGTAACCATTGACACAAATTTGTTTTATCCCTACAAAGACATTAAAAGGAATGCTAATGAAAGTGCAATCCAAAAGTTTTTGATTAAAAAGGAACAATAATCTCTTCTCTAACGAAAGTAATCAGAGGGAGATATGGTAGATTATTTTCTAAGTCATTACCAATATTCAGTTTCGAAAAATACATGACTAAAGGAACTGTCTGGAACAACTTTGAAAGTAATCAGGGGGAGATGCCGACATCAGAGGGAGGATCCAAGGATATGATGTCGACATATTTTACTTCAAAATTGAAGCTGTGTTGTACTCTTTTTCCCTTCGATCGAGAACAGTTTTTCCCAAAGGGTTTTTATTACTCGACAAAGTTTTTAGCGAGGCAACACTAAAAACATCAAGTGTGTTGAACATTGAAGACGTAAAGATCATATCGATATTACTGAAAATATCTAAATCAAAGAAATGAAATGCGATAGTCTGTTAAATAACGTAACTTCTAGAATCAACAACAGGGTTTTATAAACGTTCAAGTCACCAAAGTAAAGTGTGATAAACTCATTTTGACTGCATTAGACTAACGAAAATTGTCCGACATCAGGGGGAGCATCTAATGGTGTGTTGAACTATTTTCCTTCACCGAGGTTACTTTTTCCCATAGGGTTTTGTTACTTGGTAAGGTTTTCAATGAGACAATAACAAACACCGGGAATGTAATTTCCCAGCTAAGGCTATTGTCTTTCCCACGATGATTTTCTGCCTTAGGAGTTGTGAAGCAACTAGTCAACTTCAACAAAGCAAAGTGATCATCTGCAACAGATCACCTTTACTTGCATCTTCCATGTTGTACTCTTTTCCCTTCGTCAAGGTTTTGTCCCACTGGGTTTTTCCTTATCAAGGTTTTGATGAGGCAACATATTCGAGTCCATGTATTTTCTAAGTTTACTTAATATTGTACTCTTTTTCTTTAGTTCAGGTTTTGTCCCTCTGGGTTTTCCTGACAAAGTTTTAACGAGGCAATTAACTTATACTCATCGATCTTTGAAGATCGTATTGCATGTGATGAGTTACATGTAGAGTACGAGACAACATGTGAAGTACTACATGTGAAGAGTTGTACCAAGGTTTTATCCCACTGAATTTTTACTTGTCAAAGTTTTAATGAGGCGATTGATTTCGACACAAGCCATCAAGGAGAGGACGTCATTTGAAGAAATATATTCAAAGCACTATGTATAAAGTTTTGTTATTGAACCACAAAAGGGGGAGTGTTACATGGCCTATGGCCCATGGATGTGCGGTCCATCCACTTACCCTTTTATATGTATATAGTACTGTAACCTATGTAATATGAAAACTAATCTCTAATATGATGGTTCTTCTTCTTGTCTCTATATCTTCTTCCTTCATCCCTGATTATCCTCAGACAGTTACACTTATATATACATGGGTTTGAGATGAACAAAAAAAAAACAACAAAATGGGCTGGAAATGACTTTCCCCACTTCTGGACCCTTCCAAAGCAATACTATAATTAAGTAAATCCAAAAAAAAAAATTCTTATTAAAAATATCATTAATAAGATATTTGATGTACTAATTTTCTATAAATCTCTCTACATCACTTCATTAGTTTAGCATAACATGAACTGCATACTCGATGATGCTTGTTGTTATTTGGTGCCAGAGACGCATTTATAACCTTCTTATTGCAACATACACGACAGAAAACAAACCCGCAGTTATAACAATTATATTTCTTCCTTGTGAACCTGAAAACTATTCTGCACCCACTACAACTTGATTGATGAGCAGAGAAAATGGATTTATGTACACAAACAGCAGCCGTATAATTAGACCCACAAATTATACTCTCTACTTGTCTATCTCTTAAGGCTTCCACCAGAGTCGGAGAGTTTCTATCTTCCGTATCTCCCAAGCCTAATTTCCCATTTTCACCCTTACCCCAAGTAAAAACTTTTCCCCTTGATGTCAAAACAGCAGTATGATATGATCCTGACGAAACATGCATAACAAATTCCCCTTTAAGCTTGCCTTCAATAATTGTAATCGACTTGTCCCTAGCTTGTGGATCTCCGAGTTGCACATTAGCAGCAGTTCCGACGGTACACACTTTACCTGTATTCATTAATCCAACAGTGAGCATCCTACCACACGATACTTGAACAAAATCATAGTGCATAAGCCTTGCTACGCATGTTGGTAGTGTCTTTCTCCCCTGATCCAAATGTCCTAGTTTTCCTTTGTCCCCATCTCCCCATGTAAATAATTTCCCGCCAGAAGGATCCGAGGCGTGAAACTTGATATCAACAACTGCTGCCATATGCCATGTTCCACATGCAACAGATTTAACCCATAATCCTTTCAGATATTCAAATTCTTTGGGTTGTGAAGCACTTAGAAGATTTCCATGCCCCAGTACCCCAAATGTTCCTTCGCCGTAAGTAAATAACTGTCCCGAGGAGCTTACGATGGCCGTATGCCATTCCCCACATGTAACGCTTGACACATATATTCCATTCAATGGACCAGAAATTTTCCGAGGCCACCACTTATTTCTATTACCCGAATTTTCTAAAAGGTCACCACCAACACAATTTACACCCCACGTATAAAGTTCACCGGAATGTGTCAGAACGCTCGTAGTATATTCACCACAAGCAACAGACTCTACATGAACGCCATTTAAAGTTTCAACAATCTTCGGATAAAACACATCAATATCAACTTTATGTCCCAATCTTCCTCCTTTCTCATGTCCCCAGCAGAACACTTCTCCTTGTCTAGTAACCAAGGCAGCATGTTTTCCTTCAAAGGAAATGTTCTTGATATCCAAATTTTCGGTTGATTCTAGTAATTTGGGCAGCAAAGAATCAGTCCTTGCACAATAACGATTACCCATTTTATCAACTGCACCTCCCAAGTATCCCCCTTCTATTCCTTCTCCCCATATCAATATGTCCTTGAGAACGTCATCACATTTTGTTGGTGGAAAGGGCTGCGATTGAGAAGTAGATCCACTAGGAAAACTTGTTTGATATTCTCCGATAAGGGAAGTATCCCCTTTCTTCTCTATAAAATCATCATGAATTTCCGGGTCTGCTATTCTTGGCTCTGATGAACAAACAATGTTGGAAGAATATGGCAACCTTTTTGACAAACACCTCACAAGTGACCGACTTGGACTCGCACATAAGCTCCGCACCTTAACAAAAAATAAACACACAATCCAATGTTAGAAGAAGAAAACTGAGAGAACACTGCCTACGGTGATGTGACCAACCACTGACTCTCAAATCATGACATTCACCAAAATATTTAGGGTATCATTTGAATGGGTGCCACATTACATATTCGAGCAAGTAGCTTGCAAGAGGCATGCACCATAGCTAGCAAGGTCATTAAAAGAAATGTTATGCAGAATTGGAGTTTTCTCTGGTATATATTCGGATGTTCCCATATGAGGGGCCAAATTGATAGGTCAATCTTTGATAGGGTTGAAAATGCCAGTAAATTACAATAAGCGTATGCAACTGAGAAATAATACTTAGATTACACTGATAATAGTAACAAACAACTCAAAAAACATGAGAAAAATTCTTAACACTCACTGCTGTGTTATTGTTATACCGGAGATGCACTGATGATAGTATCAAAAACTTAGTAGAGGCACGTATGAGATACGCTGATCTAAAGGTAATATTGCCTGCTACTCCTCTGAGATGCTATAGCAATTAACAAATTACCTCCAGGATAAAACTACTGTTAGTTCTCCTCTATGTGTAGCATACACAGAGAGAACCCTTAGAACTTGGCAGCAAAAATGAAAAACAAAAACATAAAACGAAACAACAACCAGTTGAGAGAAATGTAAAAACTAATTTATGTTTCGTAAACAAAGTTTCGTGAACTAATATTAAGTAAACAAAATTTCCGTAATCAAAGAAGTAGTTATACAAAATTATGTTTCGTAAACTACAACTTGTTTTGAGATAAGAATTTGATTTTATGTTTCTGTAAACTTATAAAATTGTTTCTGAAAGCATAAGAGTAGAAGAAGAAATTTCAGAAGATAAGAGTTCTGAAAGGTATGAGTTAAAAATGAAATTCTTCTCTCGTATTTATAGGTGAAAAAACTGAACGTTCGGATAAGAATCCAATGCACGACAAGATCCGTAAAATCCGCGTCTCGAACGTTACAAAAGTTAAGGTAAAAGCAGAAGTGAAAAGCACAGTGTACACGCGTTCAAAATTTTGAGATTCTCTTCGAGGCACAGGTGTCAAATGCACCGTGTGACACGCGTGAATGAAGATGCTTCTCGAGGCTGTCGGAAATCCAAAACCGAGAAGGCAAAGAATAAAATTCTTTACATGTGTGGGAGAAACGTGTGGAAAACATTTCAGTAAAAAGAAAGGATGGGTCGGATACGCCTGCGCCCGAGCGAGCGTGCTTCTGTGCAAAGCACCGCGCGAACGGGAAAGGCAATAAGAAATGCAATAAGGGAATGCCAACCTTGCCATAGTCTAGGGCTTTCCCCATACACAAAGGTCTAAAGACCCAAAGGGCCATGCCCTTAAGGCTAAACCAATGGTATTTAAGTCTAAAACTCTAAGTGTTTTAGTCTATATGGGACTAATGTTTTATTCATTCACATGAAAAAAACATCTAGGGAGCAATAGGTCTTGGGATCAAAACATGGTCCATGCATTTTTTGATTAAAACAAAACATTGTTTTTTCTAACAGCTTTCAGGTCATTGGGGTTAAGTTAAGCTTATCTATAATACGGACTATACATGGTTGCTTGAATGGGTGAGATTGAATAAGATGTTTTGTAAGTTTCTAATTGAAATCACATCAACAGATTATTGTGAATATCAAATCACAGTCTCTATAGTTGAAAACAAGTAGTCAAGTGTAGTTTTAAGGACCTGAGAAATTTCGATAGGTTCTTCCAGTACTATTCCAAGTTCATGCTTTCGTCTAGTATAACCAGCTGGGCTGTTGACACAGCTTTGTACCCCTTTGCGACTTTTGAAAATAGGTAAGTGGTTAGAACTAGTGATTAAAGCTCTCAAACCAGTACACCAAGTTTCTGCTTGAACTTTGTCCTTGCATATCTATGAACAAAACAGAAATATAAAGAAAAATTAAAAATAAGGGATCGACGTTCAAAAAAAATAAAATGAAAGCTTGTAAAGAAGAGAGCAAACAAGAGAGTACCAAATCAAGTGATCGTTCACCGTCAGCATAGATGAGCAAAAAAGACTGGCACTCCTTTTCTGGCAGAGGTTGTCTCTGAAAATTTACCTACAGTGATAAATTCAGGACAACTATTCAGTAAAGTGTACAAGCACTCGTAAAACAAGCAACGACGTATGTAATATATATGCGTTGTTGGGTGCATACAGTCCTCTGCCCAATAAGTATCTTAGTAACCGAATCCAAACTCAAACGCCTTTCCTTTTTCCCAGAGTACCATAGTAAATGAGTCTCGTCCTGTAACATGTACAATTATCAGCTATATATATACATATGACGTAGTTGGTTATCAAGAACAGTATAGAAGAATTGAACAAACTTTCTGAAACATCAGATAGATATACCGTCAAAAGACGGAACGGACAGAATTTAGGCTTTCCTCTCCTTCCATATTTCAAAAGTTGTGCACCTTTCTTCAAGGCCACAATTGCCTGCTCATCAAGTTTTAGACAATTTAGTAAATCGAAGTTGTGACAAACTGGCACATATATACAAAGGTCTCGGCAAATCAAAGAATCTATGGTATGCTCGCGCATCACTACAAGTTGATGAGAGCAAATTATTTTTAACTAGAATGTCACTGGGGTGTTTTGGGCCATTAACTAACTGAAACAACTCAATCTCGTAAAGAAAATTATAAAATGAAACCTGTTGAACTTGTGTGTCAAATGGAAAGGTTGTTGTTGTTGAAATTCTCATGGAACCTTTATCCATTCTCATCCAAGAGATAGGTAGAGAGAAATGGAATCTTAAGGAAGAAAAAGGAAAGGCCTGCTCGCTCAATAGCGAAATCACACGACTTATAGTGACGGATCAGCGCTGTGAAAGAAGTGTTGGTAGGTAAGGATGTATTTAGAAACTTCAACCAATTAGTTGTTGGGAGTGTTTACAGCTGGGACAACAGAGATAGTCCAAAACTTGGACATGAGCTGGCACAATCTTAATGGTTGAGAGGGAAATGATTCTAACATCGGGATTAGCAGTGGGGTGAAGAGGGGAATGATTAAAAGTTCAGATTCATTTTCCCATATCTGGACAATAACAATTGTCCTAGTTCTAGAGTTTTCCTTAGTTGTTGCACAAGTCAAGTAATATGCAGAAATCAACTACAGTTCTACGTACAAAATTGCTATACATGGCACCAACAAATTAATGCTTAATGTGAATCATGGGTTCGGCATAAAGTAAACTACAGTTATTCGTACAAAATTTTATGGATCGGTCACATGGATTCACCTTTTCCTGGCCCGTTCTTGTTTTGGCAGGCAGATACATATTTTCGGTTCCCATTTTAAGATTGTGGTCTTATATATATCCTAGTTTAATTGGGGGCCATGAGATTTTATTTGCACCCCAAAATTTTTAGGGGCATATTTATCCGATTATGAAAATGCTGTTTTACCCTTAACTAATTTTTTTTTTTTTTTCAAATCACGACCCTAATTATCGACCCTTCAAAGACAATAACGACTTTAAGGGTCGTCATATACATAATAAAAACAATAACGACCTTTCCAAAGGGTCGTCAAGGTACTGATTTTTATATGACGACTCAAAACTGTCGTACATTTCCGCCATTAAGATTGTTTAGAGTCGTCACTGAAACTGTCGAAACATTAACGATCGTTTAGGGTCGTCATCCTGAAACAGTCAAAACATTAACGACCGTTCACATTAGTCAGTGAAGGACTCTTTTTTAAAACTGTCAAAATATTAACGACTGTTTAGGGTCGTCACTGAAAACTTTCAAAACATTAACGACTGTTTAGCGTCGTCAATGAACCACTTCAATACCATGACGATTTTTCATACGGATCTGGGAAAAAAAAAATTATCCATGATCTCAACGATTTTTCATACACATAGATGAACAAAAGATTTGAAAAATAAATAAATAAAACTATAATTAAGTAAGATTATCAGTAATTATTTAGGGGCATTTTAGCCATTTAGAAAATTTTTTTATAAGGGGTGACCCAAATTGCTATTGGGAGACCTATTTTGTCTTCTAGTGTCTGCCCCCAATTAATATTCATGGCCCCCAATTAAACTAGGATATATATATAAACCAAATTTATTTACTAAGATGCCCTTTGTGTCTAAATTTAGGGTTTAATTGGACACCAAGTCTTCCATCTATATAAATAGAGCTTAAACATTGTATCTTACACACATTAATAATAATTTTTCTCTCTTTTCTTCCCCATGATCTTGTGTTTCCTTCTTTCTTTCTCTATATTACAACACGTCATCAGCAACGTAGCTTTAATCACTGAGCAATTAAAAAAAATAGTCTTTAAATTTTTTTTTTCCGTTTTCTTCAGATTATTGTTATTATTCTTTACCCAAAAGAATCCTCGTACCTTTGCTGGTTGTCTTAATAGGCAAAACAAGTTGTATATGAGGTATACATTCGGATTTGATTTTTTTATGTTTCATCATGCGACCATTGTAATCATGAGCAGTACATAACTACTTATATCGTTTGATGAATTTATTGATTTTTTTTTGGATGAGAGTTAAATCCGAATAATACCCGTGCTTTCCCTAAATCCGAGAGTTGTTGGGTATCGAACAGGATTAAAATATCAGAGAACTTCGTTATTGGTCTATTGACTTCTGAGTCATCCAAATCAATGACCAAATAAGTTTTATTTTTATTTTTTTTAGGGTTTGTCCTGCATGACATAAATTGAAACGTGAACTTCAAAATTTTGTCTTCTTGCCTCATGTATTTAGTTATCGGTCCAAAACATGTGAAGTCGGAAGAGGGAGAGGTCGTCCACCTCGAGATATTGTAGGAAGATCCTCATTCTTGAATTGTGCGAGAGGAACCACCTACAAAATTGGATTCCAGAAGTTCCATCTGCCTCCATCACGGACATGTCCAAAATACCAAGCGTTGACTTTTTATCGTGAACCGAAAGGATTTTGTTGTTCAGATGGGAAAGTTGTTTTACCGTTCGTTCCACCCCCTATTGAGCTTCTGGAGTTGTTTGATGATCAAACGGAAGTAAGGATACACTTTCGGAGGTACATACGACGCTATAATCAGTGTTTCTCATTAACATCAATTGGGGTGAAATATGATAGAGAATTAGCTGATAATAGATAAGGTGTATATACATTTCGTGTTCAAGGTGATATCTACCATAAAATGGGTAGTCTTCTACCTCCCGTGGTTGAAAATGAAACAGATCCTCCAAGTACAGGTCGTCCCAGATATATACAGATGTATATTTATGATACAGATAACGAGATTGATTGGAGGATGGAAGAAGGTGGTGCCGATCTTAACATGGAGTTGATGGATAAGTTGAGGATAATTTTGGATATACATAATAGGTTCGTGCATGTAATCAGGCCGCTTACACAACGAGAAGATATCAAAAGATGTAGATTGGTCATTATAGAACAACATGCGACCGAGAAGCAGTACACGCTTCCAACTGCCTCACAAGTCGCCGCAATTTTAGTTGAAGGAGATGGGTCTAGCAAACCTGGAGAGCGAGACATTGTAGTCCGAACAACGGAAGGAAAGCTGTTATTTATTAGGGTTGTTATGATCCTCTCCAATATCCACTTTTACTACCATATGGGAGTTATGGATGGGATCATAATAGTATGGATGAGAACGACAGACAATTTACATGCCTTGAGTACTACTCCTACATGCTACAGGTATATATGATATAAATGTTTAATAACTACACTTTTCAATTGAACTTACACATATTATGTTGACACAAATAATATAAATCATTTATATACTTGTTGTCGCTACTGTTCGATAGATTCGAAGTAATGACGTGTCACTTCTTCTTCGAGGTGGAAGACTATTACAACAATATGTTGTGGATAACTGGGTGAAGATTAATTCGTCTAGACTTATATGGTTATCTAATCATTAAGATAAGATAAGAGATGAGTTGCATCAAGGTATACAAGACGCACGAATGGCGGGCGAAACCAGTGCAAGTAAGTTAATTGCTAATCACTTTCTTTTTCGGCCCGGTGCCAACTAAGCCTATCTATATTCATTTTATTCTTTATCTTTAGATATTTACTTAGAAATGTTATAGGATGATGACAAACAGTTAAAGGAAAGTACTTCTTTGAAATTTGATTTTTTTTTCATTATAGAGAATCTTGGTCAAAGGAAAGCAGCCCCCGTGACATGTACCAGCGGTATCAGGATGCAATGGCATTGGTGCAAAAGTACGGTAAGCCCGATTTGTTCATTACAATGGCTTGCAACCCACTTTGGGATGGAATCATGTCCAACCTAGGACCGGGTCAATCTGCATCGGATAGGCCCGATCTGACTACAAGGGTGTTCCGTGAAAATATTGAAGAGCTAAAGGAAGATATTTTTACCAAGTCAATATTTGGCAAAGTAGATGCCCATGTGCATGTTGTTGAGTTTCAAAAAGGGGGTCTTCCTCATGTTCATATGTTAATTATATTGAGGGACGAAGACAAATTACAAGGTCTGGATGATTATGACAAGATAGTGAGAGCAGAAATACCTGACCCTGAGGAAGAGCCAGAACTGCATGAGTGTGTGAAAAAGTGGATGATTCACAATCCATGTGGTAGTAAGTGCATGAGAGATGGTAAATGTAAGAGAAACTTTCCAAAAGAGTTTTCTGAGTGTACTGTGCAAGGAAAAGATGCATACCATGTTTACAAGAGACGTAATGATGGACAACGCATACACAAGAGTGAACGTTTTGTAGTAGATAATAGGATGGTCGTGCTCTATAACCCTGGGTTATTTCAAAAGTATGATTGTCACATAAACGTAGAAATTTGTAGCAGTGTGGAGAGTGTTAAATATCTTTACAAGTATGTGTACAAGGGTCCGGATTATGTATCTTTTGGAGTGAAGCCAGTAGACCAAGACGAGATAACAAGGCATATTAATGCAAGATGGGTTTGTTCCCAAGAGGCAATATGGAAGATCTTTAGCTTTCCTCTTTACAAGGTCTATCCTTCGGTAGTGAGATTACAGATACACCTTCCCAACCAACAGAGTTTCAGGTACTATGATTACCAAACGTTAGATGAATTTTTGTCCGATGAAAGGAACTTGAGAACAACTTTGACAGAATTCTTTGTGACAAATGCTCGCGATCCTTGAGCGAGGGAGTTGTTATACCGTGAATTTCCTGAATGCTACTGTTGGGATACAAAAACAAAAGAGTGGAGAAGAAGACGAAGTTCACAGAAGGCGATAGGGAGGGTTTATACAGTACCTTCGTGTGCAGGAGAGGTGTGGTTCTTAAGGCACATTTTGAACCATGTTAGAGGTCCTACTTCTTTTGATGATCTATTGTTTGTTGATGGAGAGAGATGCCGGACATTCAACAGATCTGCCAGAAAAATTGGACTTTTAGAGAATAATCAGAGTGCCAGAGCGTCTTTGGCTGAAGCAGCAACATTCAAGATGCCGTTTTCTCTGAGAAGACAATTCTCCTCCATCCTGAACTTTTGTAATCCATCGGGCATGAGAGAATTGTGGGATGAATTTTTCAACAGCATGGTCGAGGATTACTCGAGTTCAAGCAACACAAGCTCGAAATTCTTATCAGATTGTCTTCTTCGTGAGTTGAATTTAATATTTAAGCAACACGATAAAGATATATCCATGTATGATCTACCGCCGATTGTTGGCACATTGGGTGAGGAAGTTGAGATTTCGAGTCTGATTCAAGAGGAGTTGTCGATTCCTATATCCGATGAAGACTTATCTTCTGTCCAAAAGTTGAACGAAGACCAGTCTAGGGCCTACGATACAATCATGGTATCAATTGAGATAAATGAAAGTAAAGTCTTCTTCATAGATGGTCCGGGAGGTACTAGGAAGACCTATCTCTATCGTGCTATTCTGGCGACTGTCAGGAAAAATGGTGGTATTGCGTTAGAAACAGCCACGTCTGGAATTGTTGCTATTATGCTACCTGGTGGGAGGACATCACACTCAAGGTTTCAGCTTCCGATGACACCGACATCAACTTCAATGTGTCGTACGAAGAAGCAAACCGAGGAAGCTAAACTTTTGAGGCATGCTACCGTCCTTTTGTGGGATGAAGCTATGATGCCGCATCGCTACTCTTTGGAAGCATTTGATCGGACGATGAGAGATATCACGGGGATTGCTGAACCATTTGGTGGAAAGATTCTAATCATGGGAGGTGATTTCCGCCAGGTACTACCAGTGATTCCATGGAGTACAAGGGGGCAGACAGTCGATGCATGTCTTAGCAGGTACATTTCATTTTTTGTTTCCCTTTAAGATAAAAAAAATGTCTTATATTGATATATGATACTTAATGTTTCTTAAGGTAGTTAATTAACTTTTAAGCGGACAATTAGAAATGACATTGAGTTACATTACATTCTTAACAGGTCACATTTGTGGGAAAATGTACATGTTTTGCATCTGAAGAAGAATATGCGTGCGGCCGAGGATGCATCTTATTCTGAGTTTTTGATTCATGTTGGTGATGGCGATGAATCTTGCGTTTCTAATGAGATGATAAAGGTTCCGGAAGAGATGGTCATACCATGGGTTAGTGATGCTTCTTTGTCTCGGCTTATAGATGCAACATTTCCAAACTTGGTGGAAAATGCCAGGGATAGAGACTACATGGTCAATAGGGCATTGATCACACCATTGAACGAGTACGTCGAGAAGCTTAATGACCGAGTACTTAGAATTTTTGCCGGAAAAGAGGTTATATTCTACTTATTTGATTCTGTGGACGACGATACTCACGGTATTTACCAACAAGAATACCTGAACAATATTTCTCCTGGGATATTGCCATCACACATTTTAAAATTGAAGATCAGTGCGCCTATTATGTTGTGCGGAATATTGATGCAAAAAATGGTCTATGTAATGGTACCAGGTTAATAATCAAAGAATTCTTCCCAAACTGTATTGATGTTGTAATTATTAGTGGGAACTACATAGGTACACGGGTTTTTATTCACAGGATGCCACTGGAGCCACCTGAGAATTTTAAGCTCCCATACAAGTTTAAACGTAAACAGTTTCCGATCCGTTTGTGTTTCGCCTTTACAGTCAACAAGGCGCAGGGTCAAACGATCGAAAACACTGGTATCTTTTTTTCTGAGCATGTGTTCAGCCATGGTCAACTGTACATTGCTCTCTCGAGAGGAGTATCAAGTAGCAACACGAAAGTATTAGTGACTAAAGGCACCATTGCAAATAAGAAGGGAACATACACAAAAAATGTTGTGTATAAAGAAGTCTTTCTGTCTTAGATAAATACGAGTTACAAATACACATTCTTGATGTAAAAGGACATTTATGATTGAAAAAATTATTATTATTAAATGAAAAATCCAAGTTTATTTCTGATTACTTTTGCACATTAACATGAAATGAGTTTTACCACTTGGCGTTGACTGTTGACCGAGTGTTGACTTTGACCGTTAATTACGACACGAAGACAATAAAATTACGAAACGAATGTACCGGCAGGCGCATCGCGCATGCGTGCTATACTAGTCTATATAAATAGAGCTTAAACATTGTATCTTACACACATTAATAATAATTTTTCTCTCTTTTCTTCCCCATGATCTTGTGTCTCCTTCTTTCTTTCTCTATATTACAACACGTCATCAACAACGTAGCTTTAATCACTGAGCAATTAAAAAAAAATAGTCTTAAATTATTATTTTTCCGTTTTCTTCAGATTATTGTTATTATTCTTTACCCAAAAGAATCCTCGTACCTTTGCTGGTTGTCTTAATAGGCAAAACAAGTTGTATATGAGGTATACATTCGGATTTGATTTTTTTATGTTTCATCATGCTACCATTGTAATCATGAGCAGTACATAACTACTTATATCGTTTGATGAATTTATTGAATTTTTTCTTGGATGAGAGTTAAATCCGAATAATACCCGTGCTTTCCCTAAGTCCGAGAGTTGTTGGGTATCGAACATGATTAAAATATCATAGAACTTCGTTATTGGTCTATTGACTTCTGAGTCATCCAAATCAATGACCAAATAAGTTTTATTTTTATTTTTTTTAGGGTTTGTCCTGCATGACATAAATTGAAACGTGAACTTCAAAATTTTGTCTTCTTGCCTCATGTATTTAGTTATCGGTCCAAAACTATAAGGATTGATTTCCCTCTTATGTCGCCTTATTGGATAAACGTTCAGAGCGTTTGAAATAGTGGGAATCTTAATTCTGATCCACAGTACGTCACCTTCTCTATTTGTGATTGCACATGACTCATGCAATAAGGTACGAAGCCACTTATACTTTGTTTATTTTGTTTATTTTATTCTTTTCTCTCTTATGTAACTATACTTGATTACTGTATACCGCCGTATACATTTTTTTAATCTTGGGACTGTGAATCGTAAAGTTATTAAGAAACCTTAAATCATTAAGGCTTGGTGTTTTGTATTTTTCTTGAAAAGAAACCTCGGTACCAAGTGATTTTATACCATTTTGATTCAAGGCATTATGGTTTCTAATTCTTAAGAGTACTTTGATTCAATTCATGGTTATGTACCAAGTTTTGGCTTCCCAAGAGAAAGCTATATTAATCTTTAATTAGTACCAAGTTAAGTACTTTGATTCAATTCATGGTTATGTACCAATTCATGGTTATGTACCAAGTTAAGGCTTGGTGTTTTGGCTTCCCAAGAGAAAGACCGTCTATAGCGACAATATATAGATTTCTATATCTAACAAGAAATCTTTAATTTGGTTAACTCATCGATTTTAACAAAACGAGATGAGAGACACCTGTTTCTATAAGAAACTATTTTATTGGACTATTTTCCTGAAATAAAATTATTTTATTGGACTATTTTATTTTTCTTCAAAAGAATTATTTTATACCAATTGAAATTGGTTCTCCATTGGTCCTAAATGGATGAAAATGTCGTTATTATGCCATACATAAATTTTACATACTATGAAATAATGACCCTTGTATTCCTAAGGGATATAAAGCAGTTTTATTTTTCCTCTTAGTATTGATCTCCAAAATCTGGATCGTTCCACTTATAGTTGGAATACGATATGACACTAAAGATCAAAGAGTGCGCACCCGGCTTGTCAGCCTAAATCATTAGTCCTTGTAGTGACTATATATATTGATCTTAAAATTAATTTATTTTGATGAAATAAAGTCTCCATAATTTCATTCTTAGGTGAATGGATATCTCGTCGGCCTTACAGGTCATTGGAGATTTGGTTGCATATTTTATACGATTTTGCCTATAACTAATAAAATTCATGTTTAGGTTAAATTTGTATACCTAGAAGACTGCAAATTTATTTTATTATAAAGGACTTAAATTTTTATTTTGGATTTTAAAGTCATTATTCACGGTCCAAATGGTTTGTTAAAATCCAGACGTTATTACGAGTATATGTCCTCGGTTTAATTGGATAATACTCTATGAAACTTGTTTTCGTATTTGAGATGAAAATATTTCCGCCATGATCAAGGGGAGACTATATACTACTGTTGATGGTGGATTTCTATTTAAAGGGAAAAATTGTAAAAAGCCAATTTTTGTAAGCTGACGTCCTGCAAAGGATAAAGCCTTCAGGCGATGAATACTTCTCGCCATATTAATTCATTGGAGCATGTGCAACCATCCCTGAGAATTAAAACCTACCCAGAACAGAGCATGTGTCAACCATCCCGACGGAGCATGTGGCAACCATCCCGGTTTTCTGTAGGTATACATCATTACTATTAATGCTTTAATTAAAGCCTTGTGTTCGACATGCAAACACCCGTAGGATACCTTACGGCAGGTTATACTAGCCCCGTCGAACGCATGCAAGACTACCCATGTTAGTCTCACTTGCTGAAAACAAACTCATAAATATATCTCATCCGTCCAACTTCGCATACGTAGATGGAGGGTGTAGATATAGATTCAGGGGGTCCTGAGCATGCTACCATGATCACCTCGGACCCACCTTCATACATGACCGAACGGTCAAGACCAACTACGGATGGTCCTTCCAAAAACGTGCGCTCAAAGTGAGCATGACGCACGGCTAGGGTTCCTTTTAATCGTGAGCGTCCAACTTCGCCGGCATAGTCGGACGGCTTAGATTATACCCTAAAACAAGTAGTGAAGTGATGATACACCATTGGCGGGCCCACTTTCTACCTACATGACCGACTCCCTCATAGGAAAGCCGTGGTGCAAGAAAATATTGCCCAAACAAGGCTAGATTAATGCCTTATGCAGGTTGAGAAGATCCAAAACGATCACGACCATCCGACTTCGCTGGCATAGTGGGATGGCTTAGATTGCGCCCAGGGTCATAAAGCAAGCATGTACATGCTCACTGTCGACCCAAGATGTTGCATACATGGTCGGTCTTCCCTAAGGAGGCGCACACACCCCAAAACCGATCGCCCAAAGTGGTCGGTACAAAACCCTAATTAGGGTTTGCGGCGCAGAAACATCTCGAGCGTCCATCTTCGCAGGATTGGACGGAAGGCCAAGATGGAGACTTAGAAGGAACCGAACATACTGGCATGACCACCTTGGGCCCGGATTCACGTCTAGATGATCGGACAAGACCGGCGGTGATCAAGATCCTCGGTACGCGCGCCCAAAGGTGACATATCACGGCCCCTCCATAAATTCTAATCTCGACCACTCGTCTTTGCCGCCTGAGTCGAGTGGCTTAGATTAAATCTTTGCGAGTCAAGCAGGCATGGGCGTGAACACCATTGTACTACCTCCATGAAGGGGTGATCGGTTCCTCCATTGGAACTCTCTAAGCATGCAAACGTTTGGGCTAAAAGAGGCAGCATGCGCGCCTCCCATCCAACGGCCACAAGCAGGGCTACGAGTTATCTCGTCCGACCAGCTTTGCAATCTTGGACGAATGGCTTAGGGTGCGAATCAACCAGCAAACAAGGTATCACTATGACCACCATCCGTCACTCTTCTTCACAAGGTAACCGACCAAAGCATGGCATGTCTATACAGCCTCCAAACGCTTACCTGAAGATGGATGCATGCGATGTTATACCAAGTTCATGGTTCACCCTGCACTATTTTATGTGGGTCCTGCGATCCACACACTCGAGACATTAATCACGTAACAACTGGGGGATACAAACTAGGGTATTGGTCTAGCGGTTTACAGCGTGAAGCGTGCAACGCGCCATCACAAGAAAGTGTTAGGAAGACATGGGCGGTTAAGTCAAGATGGGAGAAGTGGACAGTTCTGATCGTGTGACACTCACACACAACTCCACTCTTCCCTCATTCCACTTCCTCCACTTCCCACAAGAGACGTGAAGAAGGCTTAATGACTTGTATAAATAGGTTATCCTCCCTATTTCCAAAGACAGAAGTTGGAACAACACAGAAAACCAAGTGTTAATCGTATTCAACACCCAGAGCCTTCCTACAACATTTGCTAGCCTGCTCAACCTTCTGTTAACAAGTCATCAAATAGCCTTCACCTTCATACTCTCAACACCTTCTTCGCTTCCCTCCCTAAGATTAACCTCACATCCTTCACCTGTGACCGAAACAAATATGGAACGGCCGTGTATTCGGTTTAGGCCAGAATTGTATAGATTATCTCTCGAATCAAAGTGCTCATCGTGCAGCACATTTGTTGAAGGTTTAAACTCACTTCTCATCCACACACACCCAAAATTACCTAAACCGGTAGAAGTAGTTTTCTCCCACAAACAACTACCAATAAAAGTTTATGTGAATTAACTTGAATGTTATATCAGTTTCTCTCCCATCATGATCAAATTAAAAATGACTGCTATTGCGTGAAATGTCTCATTTTCTTTTACATAAGCATTTGCCTTATTAAAAGGAAAATCCAGTCACATCTAGTAAAATAAGTAGTGTTCTATAAGAGGCTATAGGTAGTGCTCTAATTGAGTGTACCAAAATCATATTCTCGAATATAATATCTTCTCACATGAAAACGAGGAGGTTGTATTGCCCGCGGGCCCTGGTACCAGTATTTGATTAAATTTATCAAAATATGCATAAATTTGGGAATCGTGTGGGCTCGTAGTAAGCCAATTATTGTCGAAAACTATTTATGGTAGCCACTGAAATAGTAAATGATGTTGGTTGTTAACCCCTCTCCAAGAAAAAATATCGACATATGTGATTGGTATGCACAAAATCCAAATTATGTTGGATTGGAATCTCCTGAATAACGCAATTTATGGATCCAAGACTTAACACCTTAAATGTGCAAGACTGAATTCTTAAAATTACAGTTTGGTGTAGTCGTGATGCGTAATTAAGAGAAATTAATCGTACTAAAAACAATTTGAGGGTTTATTTTTTTCTTAAATCCTAGGATCGCTTCACTAATTGTTCTCCTTATAAGATACATTTGGCGTGGTAGTCCTTGAGGGACTCGTATGTGGTCCGAGAACATACTAGGATTTGTAATCCTTGAAGGATTCAAACTATATCCATGCAACCACCTGAATCAACTATATCAGGTTTAGCAATCCTTTATGTGTTTTTAGAAATTTGGTACAAGACCAAAAAAAAAAACCGGATTAATTAGTTGTTTATGTCAACTTCATAGGTCTCTTGAGGAGTACATAAAAACACTAAAATCCTCGTTTTAGCAGCATAAATTCTATTATTTTTCTTCTTTATTAAATCTGCAGTAAGAATTATGCTATCTTAAACTCGTCTGTTGATATAGACTAGAGTTATTATTTTGATGCTTGGTTTAGCATCCATATCTACGTCAAAAGTTGAACTCTTTTTCCTTCGTTCATTTTTTGTCCCATGTGGTTTTCCTGACAAGGTTTTAACGAGGCAACATCTTGTTGACGTTTAATTTTCTTTCAAAATGTTGATATTGTGCTCTTTTTCCTTTGTCCATTTTTTTTCCATTGGGTTTTACTGGTAACGTTTTAGTGAGCCAAATTAATTCAACATGGTGGTCATCCAAGGGAGAGTTGAATCAAATTTTGGTTATTTGGTGGATTCCCACCATTAACTAGGCATTTTGTTAGGCCAAATCAACATAACAAGCCCTTGGTAATTTGGATGTCATTCCGATCCACATAAGGTATGACCACAAATTCAGTTTATGGTCATTTATTTGCATCTTGACTCTATGTTGAAGAAACTACATCAACAACTTCTGCAAATCATCTCGGGAAGCTAGCAATCCATGATACCAGTTCTCAATATGTTGAAGAAGAATGTAGACTCCGGAAAAGTATTAATCGAAGGAATTACTGCTTGTGCAACACAAATGAATACTTCATCAACTATCCGACATCTTCATTAAAGCACAATCCTCTTCTGCATTCAAGAAATTCGTTCTTCAAAATTGGAAAGTCTCGGCCCAAAGATTTGCACACCAAGACTTGACTGAAGTATTTATTAAGGGGAGCGCCATCATCAAATTAAGGTGCATTCACTGGACTTTATCGCGTTGTACTCTTTTTCCTTCGTCAAGATTTTGTCCCACTGGGTTTTCCTTGTCAAGGTTTTAATGAGGCAACATATACGTGTCCAGCACTGTCTGAGTCTTTACATGCTTATGCAATTTTAGGTTTTTCTCTTTTGAGTTTTCCTGATATGTTTGTACTGACTTAGCCACAGTGGTCATCAGGGGGAGTGTTATAAACCAATTTTATTTACTAATATGACCTTTGTGTCTAAATTTAGGGTTTACATATCTTGGACACCAAGTCTTCCATCTATAATAAATAGAGCTTAAACATTGTATCTTACACACATTAATAAGAATTTTTCTCTCTTTTCTTCCCCATGATCTTGTGTCTCCTTATTTCTTTCTCTATATTACAACAATAATGACACCAAGTTTTCCTAGTCGAATTTCCTAAAAATTAAGAGCCTTGACAATCCAAACTCCCGACATGTTTTTCTTAGTCAAACTTCTATCAAGAGATTTAATCACACTATTATTTGGCTGGTAATCCTTGTTTTCACCTTAAAAGTTTCTTCTAAAAAATCCCCAGGTTAGTCCACCGAGTTAGCAAGTTAGTCGACCAAGCATCCAACTGTTCATGCCGAGATACCATTTTTGACTTCCAGGGACGATTCTGAAGGGGAGCAAGGTTTGCTCCCGCACAAAGCGTCCCATTTGTGAAGGCGTACTTTTATGCAGTGTTTAGTATTAGGCCCAACTGATTCACTATTTTTTTTTCATTTTTGATGGAAAGTTCTCAACTTCCTAATACTTTTTACAATACTTTCTTCTTAAATTGTGCGACACAAATTATTTCGTTTTGATGCTATTAAATAGATTTTATTTATGTGTAAAAAAAAATTGGATAAAAAGGCGTTTCGATCTTTTTCGCTCAAGGTCGTAGAAACTTCAGAGACGACCCTGTTGACTTCCATTTTCCATATAATTCCATATAAGAACAGGAGAGAAAGTAAAAGTACGAAGCTTGGAATTGAAAACAGATAAAATTAAGGAAGAAGAGTTTAGCACTTTGGATAAAACTGAATGTATATTATTAATTCACAAGATCAAGTGAACTTTAGCCTTTTATTTAATTTGTTTTGTCAATCATCATATATGGTTACTTAATTAATTGAATTAGGTTTTACTGTTTGTGTTGGGATACCAACACTAATTCAAATATTTGCAATTCTTTTCACTTTAGAAGTTTTTATCTCAGTTAAACTTGGTTCATATTTATGTATCTTTTTAGGATTATGATTTTTTATTTACGTTTCTAGTATTTGCTTTAGTTTGGGATTCTATAGCTTGTTGTATAAATACCCTGATATCTTTTATTTATGATTCATTCAATTATCAATATATTTAAGCTTTGCTTAGAAGTGGATGATCTCCAATCAACGGATCATCTTTTACTGTGTTAATAATATTAGGGTCTTGAGATTTAGTACCAGGATCCTATCATCTGGTATCACCTAGGTCTAGATTCTCTTTATTATTCAATACACAATTCTATGTTAGGGTTCTTTCCTAACCATCTTCCGCACAATTTTAGCTGACGTTAAGTATCGAAAAGCTTCACTCACGTAATTATCCAGGTTCTCTAGGTTTTGAAGATGACGGGTGTGACCAATGCCCAGTTGAGTGAGCGTCTTGACACCTTGAATACTTCGCTGACGACAATGATTACAGAGATGCGGGCTGAGCGAATAGATTCTAATACGAAGTTTGATACCTTCCAGGAGGCGCAAACTACTTTGCAGACTACTCAAACCACTCTCCTTACGGAATTGCAGACCATGAATCGCAACATTGTGGCTCTACTTCGTCTGCAGCAAGGTGGTGGTGGTAATGGGTGACCTGAACTTAATAATGGCCACAATCAAAGTGACGGTGGGGCTATCATCCGAGGAGGTACTATTAATCTAAAATTCCCTACGTTTGACGGGGATGATCTTGAGGGGTGGATTTTCAAATCCGAATAATTTTTTACCCTCCACGGCGTAGCTGACGTTCAAAAGGTACATGTGGATGCCGCACATCTGGATAAAGATGCCAACTCGTGGTATAGATGGATCAAAGAATCGTTCGGAGATTTAACATGGCAGCAATTGTCTCGTGCACTACGTTCTCGATTCGGTAATCGCAAGCACATCGACGCGTGTAGCACTCTTTCCAAGTTGGAGCAAAAAGTTAGTGTTCGTGACTTTATCACTGAATTCGAAAAATTGTTGAATTTTGTGGATGGCATGCCTGAGGGACACCAAATTAGTATATTTCTTTCGGGTCTTCGTAAGGATATTGGTGCTGGTGTTCGTTTGTTTCGACCAAGAAGTCTTTCAGAGACTTTTGAGTATGCTTTGTGTCAAGAAGATGCTATCAAGGTAGCACATCATGTCAAGCCAACACTATACAATTTTTAGGAATTAGCAACGGATCCTGGCCGTTGCTGACTGGGTTCGCAACGGCAGATTGCCGTTCCAAAACACGGCGTTGTATTTTTTTCGCAACGGCATAAACTCCGTTGCGAATCTTGGTCAGCAACGGGGATTCGCAACGTATCGTGCCGTTGCGACTTTGTTTATTCTCAACCAAGGTATGTCGTTGCTATGTTGTTTCTAATTACAGGAATACCCCTACCCGGAACTAAAATGTTATTGGTTTTGGTTCTAATTTAGCAACAGATTAAAGACGTTGCTATTATTTTGCAACATAAAAAAAAAAGGTCAAGTCTTCATTGACCTGGTCAAAATCCATTTCCCACCCCACATTTCCCCCCTGCAGTTACTCAGTTCCCATATTCAGCATTCCACATATATACAAACTACAATATCATTCAATGGACATACAAAACTGTATTATATGATGAAAAAAGGATTCTTAATTCAATTGAAGTTAAGAAAAAGTTTGAGTATTTGATACAAATGTATACCAAGTATCATAGAAACTTAGTTATGAGGAGATACAAGTTCAGTTCATAGAAATTTATGAAATTCCTAAGTTGTTCTTACTTAAATCACTATAAGGAGATACTACATAAACTTACAAATCTTGCAGCTGCTCCTACATAAACTTACAAATCCAGTATGCTTCAACTATGTTGTTATCTCACCTTCAAACTTTGAACTGCATAAAGTTACAAAAGATTGAGTCAAAGACTAATATATAAGCAAATCAAAAGAACCTAAATGCTTCGCACTAACACATATCTCATGCAAGAGATTGATAGTATCAAATTACACTCAAATTTACATCTGCATCCACCGTGGAAACGGATACTAGTTTAGCATGAAAGAAAACCACCTTCTTGGTTTCTCTTCATTACACAACAAAACTACAATGCTACAAAAAATTTGGACACCCTAATTCAATCAAACGCAACAAACATCTAAAAACTAACCAAGTGAAAGAAGGTAAAACTAGAAAGAAAAGTGAGCATAGTTCAAGGATAGTTACACTCTGCTGATAAACGAAAACCCGAATGATGAGTACCCAAACATTAGATTCAGAATTGAGAGTTTGAATAGCACAAATCCTCCCAAATGCATGAAATGAAACTTTCAAAAAGGTCCATACACTTGGAAAATGCTCACAATTATTTCGAAAATACCAAGCATTGCAAGAAGTTCCGTAAGATCTTTTTTTTAACACAAAATTCTTGCATATACCGAGGATATACAAGTTATGCAAGTAAATGAAATAAGCAACCTCTTTATCATGACCATCGAAAACTATGAAGGTATATAAAATTGTTATAGGCATCGACTTATCAATATTGTTATCCTCCGGATCTTAAGAAAAGACTATGATATACCCTAGACATATCCAGTGGACTCTCACTAGTGACAAGCTATGGATGAATTTGAGCACAAGATGATTTCTGACCTCTCCAATATTACTTAGTGCATAACCAAGCGTTCCAGCAATGATAAGCGTGTCACAAAGAAGAGGAGCCGACCCACCTGGAAATACCTGGAAATGATTTCAGTTAGTACACGGACAACTGAACAAAGAATATGGATTAATGCGATACTTCAATCATTGAAGTCTTATATAAATCTATTCACTTTCTCACTTAATCAACTGAACTGCACCAAAGAACTGACATAGACTATATATAGTCCCTATGAATATCCATGTTAAGATCATAACCCATGGTGTTGTCTAGAAATCCAATAACGTGACACTCATAATCGAAAAATATTGATATGCCTTAATCACTTCAAATCAAAAAACATTCCAAATTTAGTACCAATGATTACACCAAAACATACCCAAATTTCAATTTTGCTACTTATTTCCACCAATAAAACATAAATTCTTCAACTACTTACCCAAAAAATTGGCTTGAACCAATACCAAGGTACCTGCAAAACCAAAGATTCAATTTTTATTCAAAAAAATTGACAAATTCTTACTGAGTTGATAAACTGGACCACTCAACTGTTCTTACCATCAATTTTTGTCGATGGAACCAAATATAATGGCTATCAAGATCATAAGAATTCTGCAATACACATAAGTTGGAAATCATGGTTGGATCCAACTTATTCCTTAACTAAACTAAAACAAGGTAAACCTAATGAATATCATCACAAGAAGAACAATAAGTCTCTTCACTACCAGCAATAACAATCAGTTTCTCAAACCAACAATACTGACTCAGTCTTCCCTGTAGTTCTAACATTCATCTATAACATTCATTCTGATAATAGAGAGACTCATACACACCCATTATTCTCATCTGTTGTAGTTGCAGGATTTCCCACAACACACCCCTTGTAATATCTTGATAATAATCTCTTGATCTAAACTAATTTGATATTAAAAGTATAATTAAAATTCTAAAAATTGTAAATAGACACACGGATTTTTACATGGTTCGATCTACATCCATGATTCTTCACTATGATTGTTTAAATTTACATTTGATTTACATTGATAATCTCCATTAATGGAGTTCTAGATCTAGTTTTGGGGAAGAAGATGATAAAGAAAAATACATTCTCTCTCCTAAAAATCTCTGAAAAATATCACTCTCTTCTAAAATTTGTGCCCCCCCCCTTTCTCTCTCTCCTGCTCTTCTCTTTATATATGTATCTTCATAGTGGGTGACAGCTCACATTCATCTTATCCCATTTTTTAGGATTTTTGCTATGCTCCTTGCTGGCTCTGCTATCGTGCTCACGAGATCTACTATCGTGATCGCGAGACTCTTCTATAACCATAAAATCTTCATTTCTTGCCTTGCTCTCGCGAGCTCCCGCCTTGTGCTCGCGAACATCCTTTTTAACTACAAAATCTTCACATTTTTCTCATGTTTTATGCTGTCGTTGTCATTCTCTGAATTATTTTGTGACGCTCGTGAATGTTGTTGAAGAGTTTTCGGTGACGCTCGCAGAAGTATCGTTAATCTCTCGTGAATATAATTGTGGCGATATTCTGGTCCTACATCTTGCCTCTTTTTTCTTGAATATTGCTTGAAAAGTAATCTTTAAGAAAAGACCTGTTGTTGTAGTAGTCTTGGATTTTTGTTGATGAAGGAACGAGCGAAAGAATACTAGACTTGAAAAGTACGTACTTGCCTCTATTCTTTTGTGAAGTTCCATATCTTTGCTAAGTAAATAAGAAGTATTAACTCTTGAAGTATGCGAAGTATAAAGTATCCTTGTAGAAATATAAGAAGTATCCGCCCTTTAATGAAAGTCATAAGTATTGCCTCTGTTCACGCGAAATTATTACTTCATTTTTGGTGAAAATCCTTGTCCATTTTGGAAATGATTCTTTCCGAGAAGATAAAGAACAAAAAATGTTTTCTTGGTAATCCATAGTTGCCTATGTTCTTTACCTATGAAGGAAGAATCCCTGAGAAAATGATAAATGAACGAATTGCCTCTGCCTCTTTCAATAAAATAATCATATTCTGCGAAGTAATCAAATTTCCTGCGAAATTCTGGAATAATCTGCGAAATGTTGAATGAGTTTGCAAGTTTCTGAATGTTTCTGTGAGATTCTGAAATAGTGTATGAATAGTGTTGTGATGAATAGTGCCACGATGAATAGTGATGTGATGAATAGTTCTGCGAGATTGTAGATAATCATCTTGAGAGACTCTGAATAATACTTCTGAGAAATTATGAATAGTATTTCTAAGAGATTCTAAATAGTACTTGCTATCTCTCTTGCGATGAACAAATCTTTCTTGCATTCTTAAAAGAAAATAGATAAGTTTGAGATTAGTCTATTGGTCTTATTTTGCCTTCCTAGTTAAAGGTCTTATTTTGCCAATTTTTTCTTTTTGCGACAAAATTGCAGGACGTCTTTACATTTGCATGTATTGACCCATTGATCTTGCCTTATCAATTTTTCTTTGAATTTTCTGCGACAATATGACAGGTCTAAATCTCCTCGTGAGAATAAAGTCCCATGACATTGTCGTCTTGCGATGAAATCGCAGGACGTCTTTACACTTTCATGTAAAAACCCATTGATCTCATCTTAACATTTCTCTTTTGGCTTGTTGCCTCTGTATAATTTACGTCACGCGACAATATGACAGGCCTAAATGCTCTTGCGAGCATAAAGCCCCATGACATTTCCGTCTTAAGACACTTATCAGCTCCCTAATGGAGGGTGCCGCCCTTATCTTCCCCCTAGTTGCCCCTTCAAGGAGGGCACATCGGCCATACAAGACTAGCTCCTCCCATACAGATTTTCCAACAACCAGTTGTTTTCGCAGCCTATTGTCCTTTATACCTATATGGCTTATAGTTACAAGACTGCACCCTAAGTGGGGTTTTCTTCAGGCCAAGTGCATCATAGCCAAGACTTACCAAAATGGCAAGGGAGTTTCGTACGCCCTTGGCACCCTTGGATCAACCGTGTACCTCGGCGCCTTGGTCATACTTTGCACTTATTGGAAGAGATTCTCGGTCATCCAACCAGGGTATAACCATATATAGTTGGAAATCCAAGATATCTCTCCCGGATAGGTTTTCTTTAACCCCAACATCTGCATGACTCAGGTTCCAGCAGCGGTATAACCTTATCGCTGAGTCATGTCAAGAGATACCCCATTATATGACGCGCTATTAGGTCTTACATTTGCTTCTTGCGAAATTTTATTCGCGAACTAGGGCGCACGCCATAAAGGTTCGTCCCATTCTATTAATCTCTGCGAAATTTTATTCACGTTTCTCGCGATATTCTCGCGTTTCTTCATTCTTTCATTTCTGTCAATTCTTTATATAATCTTGAATGATCTCGCGATTACACTCGCAGCTCTGATAAAAATTTGTTTTGCTCATTTCTGTGAGTTCTTCTTTCATTTCTATCATTTCTTCTTTCATTCTCATAATACCATATTTGAAGTAAATATTCTTTAAAATCTTTTGAAATCTTATAAATATTCTTTGAAATCTTGCGATTGTATCGCATTGTTAAATCAAAAATCTTTTTATGTAAAAGAAATATTCTAGGGAAATCTGTGAAATCTTGCGATTGTATCGCTCTTTGTAAATCTTAAAATTTTGAAATTTTAGAAATTTTTGCGATAATTTCGTTTTCTGTAATCTTGGAAATCTTTGAAAATTTTGGAGATCTGTATATTTTTTGCGATGATTTCATTTTTTATAATCTTTTGAAATCCTGCGAATGTATCGCTTTTTTTCAATCAAATCAAATTTTTTTGAAATATTTTGAAATCTTAGAAATTTTAGAAATCTTGCGATTATATCGCTTTTGGAAAGTTCAATCAAAAGTTTTTGAATTTTTTTGAAATAATATAAATCTTAGAAATGTTCTTTGAAATCTTGAGATTGTATCACTTCTATTAAATTAAAAAATTTCATTTTCTGTAAGTAAAATATTCAAGGAAGTGGTACTTAGCTTTTTTGTGATTTTTTGTGGCTGCCGTCTCTCGTGAAGTATATGTTTTTCTTGCTAGATTAGAAGAAAACATCGCAAAAAATTCTTTGCGAGAAAGGAGATTCGAACCCAAGTCTTCTAGTTTGCAGCACTTCTTCTCTGACCATCTGGGCTATTTGTTGCTTGCGAAAGAAAGGCCTAGTTCTGATATATTATTCCATTTCTTATCTCCTTGAAGTTCAAAAATGAGTAAAAAGAAAAAGTATGCTTGGCGAGGGACTCGAACCTGCGATACTGAACTTCTTAGCTTCGCTATTGACCATTTGTGCTAGCTTCTGTTTGCGATAGAAAGTTATACTATCGTCATATTACTATTATTATCCTCTCGTTAGGCAACTTTAGAAAAATCGTGAAAAAATATTGATGCGGTGAGACTCGATCTTGCGATATTAAGCTTCTTCTTATCGCCGCTAACCAATTGTGCTAATCCTCTCTTGCGAATTAATCAAAGATCTTGCTAAGTAATCAAAGTTTAATTGTTCACGAGACAATTATGTAGAAATTTTGCATAACAAAAATAAACTTGCGAGAGACAAGATTTGATCCCGTAATCTTCTGCTTGCATTCATGCTTCCCAACCAACTATGCTAGTTCTCTTTCTTGCGAAATTTATCTGCGAAATAATCAAAGGAAGACTTGAGAATTTCACATAACAAAAATAAACTTGTGAGAAGCAAGAATTGATCCTGCGACCTGCTGCTTGCATTCAAGCCTCTCAACCAACTGTGCTAGTTCTATTGCTTGCGAGATTTCTCTGCGAAATAATCAAAGGATAACTTGCAAATCTCGCAGAATAAAAATAAACTTGCGAGAGGCAAGAATTGATCTCGCGACCTTAAACTTGTACGCTTCTGGTTTGATCAACTGTACTGTCTTCAACTTGTGAAAGAGTGGCGAGATTCTCATAACTTATTCTTTTTAGTTGTCCTTTGTATAAGCTTTCTCTTTGTCTCTTTCTATTTTCTTTTCTAGCCATGCAATTTTATCTTTCTTTCTTGCGAGAGTTCATTCCCTGCGAGCATTCACCATGAGTAATGCAAGTTTTATATCAATTTCATAAAATTGAAAACAAGGATAATCATCTATTTTATTTTATTTTTAAAATCACATAACATAAAAAAGTACGATTTTTTTTTAAACGTAATTTTTTAATATAAAATTAGAAAAGAGAAGAGATTTTGTCATGTATTATTATTTGTTGGTGTAACTTCATTTGATTTCTTCGCGATTGTTGATGAAGTACTTGGTAAATAAATCATTAGTCTTCTTCCTCTATCTACTGTGCTGTTTTTGTCCTTTGTGCTTTCTCCTCCGTTGGAATATTAATTTCTGTTAAAATGCTGGTGTTGATTTAATCCATTTATTCGCTGACGTTGTGTATTGATAAGTTGGTGAACGCATCTTATCGCAAAAGAGAAATTTCACTGGAGCTTTTGATTCCTTCACCTTTGACTTCAATCACAAAAATCATGTTCACATTAGTTGTCAAAATTATGATTAAATTTAAGGTTTATGGACGTAAATTTATGATCAAAACTCTTTTGAATTCAAAATATCAACTAAACAACAATTTTTGTGAAAAACAAAGATTAATAATCTAAAATTCAAAATCTTCCAGATCTATTCTATGAACATATAATTTAATAAGATAAGAAAGAATTTGTCCTGTTTGAACAATTAATTGATCCAAATTCCTTAGATTTCTCCTTGCGAAGAATGAAAACTTTCTTGCGAAATGTAAATCTCTAATCAACAGAAAATCTCGAAATTTGACGTTTTTAGAGATTCATTAAACAGATTTGTAAAATGAGGTTTGGTTACTACAAATTCGTAACAATTTTTTTTTTTAGATTCAAGACTTCCTCAATAAATCAAATTTCTACAAAAAGCAAAGTTTAGGTTTTATAAAAAATCTACTTTCCAGTTTTTGTTTTGAAATTCTCAGATCCGAAAAATGAAACAAAGAATAAGAAAAGTGAGAAGAAATTTGTCCTTTTTGATGATTTGTTGACATAATTTTTGCTGGTCTTTTCTTCAAGTTGCCTCTTAATATATCTCCTTCTCTATATTTGTTGTATAATCATGAGCTTTCGTTGTAGCTTCCATATTTGATCTTGAAGTTTTTAAATCCAGTGAGATCCAATTCTAATGATAGCCAATTTCTTTGAACCTTCTTCAATTTGACAAGTAGTCCATGTTTCTAGCACCAAAATGTAGTTGCAGGATTTCCGACAACACACCCCTTGTAATATCTTGATAATAATCTCTTGATCTAAACTAATTTGATATTAAAAGTATAATTAAAATTCTAAAAATTGTAAATAGACACACGGATTTTTACATGGTTCGATCAATTTGATCTACATCCATGATTCTTCACTATGATTGTTTAAATTTATATTTGATTTACATTGATAATCTCCATTAATGGAGTTCTAGATCTAGTTTTGGGGAAGAAGATGATAAAGAAAAATACATTCTCTCTCCTAAAACTCTCTGCAAAATATCTCTCTCTTCTAAAATTTGTGTCCCCCCCCCTTTTCTCTCTCTTTCTCTTCTCTTTATATATGTATCTTCATAGTGGGTGACAGCTCACATTCATCTTATCCCATTTTTTAGGATTTTTGCTATGCTCCTTGCTGGCTCTGCTATCGTGCTCGCGAGATCTGCTACCGTGCTCGCGAGACTCTTCTATAACCATAAAATCTTCATTTCCTGCCTTGCTCTCGCGAGCTCCCGCCTTGTGCTCGCGAACATCCTTTTTAACTACAAAATCTTCACATTTTTCTCATGTTTTATGCTGTCGTTGTCATTCTCTGAATTATTTTGTGACGCTCGTGAAATGTTGTTGAAGAGTTTTCGGTGACGCTCGCAGAAGTGTCGTTAATCTCTCGTGAATATAATTGTGGCGATATTCTGGTCCTACATCTGCGGCAACAGTTCACAGCTCCATACCCTTGTGTATCTTTACCAGCACCATTAACATCTCCAACTGAATTGCAACCTCTTCTTTCACCAGAATCACTAACTCTTGCACTTGTTCTGCACCATTGTCTCATTTCCTTATATCTGCAATACAGATACAACCAATGCACCAGCAATGCTTATTTTTTTATTCTGTAAACTCTTAAACCACAATCACCAGTACAAACTCTATAGTCCCGACTTGCTCCATCCACCAATGCCATCTCCTGCAGATGCAAATACCATCGGCACGACTAACTCAAGCCATATCTCCTTGGCCTCAACCACTAGCACCATCTATCCTAGGACTAACCATAGCAGCACACAACCACTTGCATTTACAACTACAACTGCACAAATTACTGTCTAATACCCATATTGTCACAACACCTTCCTCAACCATTTGAACTCAGCCACAACATCAATATCAATAAGTCTCGCCAAACTCTCACTGCCTGTTTTCTTTCCTTGCAGCTCATGAATCTCAAATCCACCTTCTGCAACACACAATTCACAGAGTTGTAATTTCATTGCATTTCTGTTCAAAAATACAGCACCACCAATTGCATTCATCATCTCAGGTCCAACTATTTACTAGCCTTCCACAAACGCACAACTGCAACGCACAAGTTCATCTCCAATCCATCTCAATCATTCATACCAGCAGCA